>CM022542.1:13847948-14474947 GCA_012273795.1 Dendrolimus punctatus | reverse complement strand
CGTCTTTTTACCCTTCGCCTCAGTCCCCTGGTCGGCACCACCGTTTTACAACCAATCAGAGAACAGCATTGCTTCCTACATAATTATTTGTAGGAACTAAGAACTTCGAATCATTTTATTGTAAGAAAATCCTTTTAAAACTATTTTGCTAACTTCTAACATAAATATTTCATACGTATTTCTAATAAATCCCGAAATATTCCATATTAAACGAAACGGCATCGTTGAAAGCGCCCTCTACTTACAAATCGTATCTTGTGTTTCTCTTTAATAATTTCTTGTTTTTCTATCTATAAACGTCTATTACTTTATGCACGATTAATTACTTATATCTTTAACTATTTTATCTAATCACAAAATAGATATATCTCCTCATAACGTAAATTAACTACAAATTGCTAATTTCTTACTTTCAAAACTACCCTCCATTTATGCTACTTAATTTTAATTATCTCCTGCTTTACAAATTTAGTTATTCTTTATTGCATTTAGTATAGAATTACTAATTTCTAACTACTAAATTGTATATATAAATTTACAGTTTAATTGTAATAACTAGCTATATGCCCATAACTTATATTGGTAACTTATTACTTTTATTATGCGGCGCCATTGACTATATTAGTTTAATTTTTCCCTTTTATTTTAAATTTCCAATCCTAATCGGCTTTGCAAGTGATATTACTCCTTCTGTATTAATTTAGCATATCTAGTCATAGATTTCTTAACCTTCAGCACACCTTTAACAAGGTAATTTGGCTTAATACAATTTTGACAATTTTCCCACTGAACTTCCATTCTGTTTTTGCCAATAACTTATTTATTATTTAATATTTCTAAAATTTGTTAATTATACTGTGATACACATGATCTCTAACGTCTGCAATTCACTAGTATTCACTTTATTATGTGACTTATTCAAATTTTTAATGTCATAACATAGTTGTCTATTTTTTTCAGAATTATGCTTTTGTTCCTTGAACTTGCTATCAAATGTAAAACACATGCTTCCTTACAGAGCACAAGAGTGACACACTCGTCCCAGACATATACTGAAGTGTATATTCATACAAATAAGGAGAAAATCCTAAGGAATCAATTTCAATAATGTGTTTTGACTGCTCCACAAATCAATGATTCCTGCATTCCCAACACAATAAAGGTAACATATTTTGTTAATTTAACATAGATTAGATGCTTGTGGTTATTTCTAATGCATTTTGCATGCCCTAATCTCTGAATTACCGAGGAATATCAGAATTTCCAATGCCATGTCTCTATGTTAACATTTCTTTGTTTCAGCGCCATCTATTATCGCAAACTGAAACTACTTGAGAATAAAGAACGTCTGACAACGATTTATATGAAGCTCCCGCGTCATTTACGCCAGGTGTCATCATTCTCAATCACTTTTATTAATCAATATTTGATTGATTGAATGTGTAATTAATGTATTCAGTAAAATATATGCTCCTCACATGTCATAAATGTCTTTAATTGAAATTTTGATCATTTTATTTACATATATGATTTTAATTATATTTTTATATCAAACCCCCACCTTTTGGCAACGTTGGGTTCGTCACAGTCGCCCTACTAGATTTTATGTAGTTCACCGAAATAAAATATAAACAACCTTCATGACGGTAGTTGTCAAAATATTCTCAAAACCTTCATAAGATCTAAGTTTACTAGCAAAGGTAGACGAACAGTAAATGCACAGATTAAAACTTCAAACTAAAAAGAAGAGAACTTTTCTCCGAAATACTTCTATTCCCTTCTAATATTTATATGAATATAATGATAAGTGACCTAAAATAACTAACACTAATAGCTCAGTATTGTTTAAATCCCCTTAAAGCTCATTATTTATACCCACACTTAACTGCCCCTGACAGAAAGTTTATAGTAATAATTCGTTCTCACGATTTTCCGTTTATAATTTTTTATAGGCTGTAACACCGTTTGTCGTCTATTTCCAAAATGCATAAATATATTATGTATATAGATCACACTATCGAATAGTTATATATTGCTCGTTCTACATTTTTAACTATAATAAAATATTCAAGTTAAATGCTCCTACTTCATAAGATACAGGGTTTTATAACGAAAATGTATAAATATATATATATATATAAAATATATAAATTATAATGATATGTTGTAAATGCAACACGTTATGTGACTACGAACAATGAAAAATTTATTACCCCTGACATAAACTCTTATTTCTTTAATAATTATGCTTTCCAATTCGGTCTGGCTTCCCTGGACCAACTACATCAAAGACTCATGAGATCACATATCTTGAAAGATATAAATTTTGATACGAGTGATCCCCTTGCAACACGGAAGCTAAACCCTCTAACCGTCTAGGGCGTCACCGAGGTGCCCACTCGTCTCCAAGGTGATCCGCGATTTAACTTACTCCAAACCTTCAGTTACCAAATCATCAAAACCCAATATGTGAAATCATCCTAGTCTTATGAATGCACATATTATTATTATAAATAAACTTGCTAGATTTGCTTAAAGGTAGAACGCGAGGAAACCTGGATAATCGTCGAATTATCCTAGGTTGGCCGTCCCAATGAGCAAGGAGTTGTGAATTCCTTTGCCCAAGGTTACAAGGTTTATAAATCCCGGCTCTAATCTGAATTCTCATGGAACCTACCAATATGTGCTTCTACCCCTAACTAATTGTTGTGTGGTTACAATTAGTATGTAGCATATATCCAGTGCCAACAGAGTCACTTTTAGAAATAAAATATTGGAAAACACTAATTGAAAACAAATTTTTGAATTACAATTTTGCCCAAACTAATAATTTTAAAGTAAACCTCATTAATAAAATTAAACGTTATAATAATCCACTCCATTTCACTCAACCATGCCAAATACCGAAGGCAACCCTTAAAAATTATTTAAATCATTAAACCAATAAAACTAAATAAGCGGTAAATTTCTCAAAGTCCGCCAAGTTTTCCCAAACAAGTTGCACGACTGTTGTAGAGTGTGGTGTAGTGTTATAAAATATATAAATATGTACACATGTATGAGCAAACTAAATAATAGATTCCAGATTCGACGTCTATCTCATAAACATCAAGAATATAATGGACTGACCAGTTCCACGAACCAAGACAATCCAAAATCTAAAGACTTACTTGAATGTATAATACAACTCTATTTTTCAAAATATTATGTTATTATTTATTTTTCCCAACCTATCAGTAAGTGAGCCAACTACATCCCATACAAATGGATCCTCACATATAACTTGTACTAAAATTGTTTTAGTCTTGCCTATCTATCCTATGAGTGATAGTCATACACATATGTATAATAATATAATGATATTTTATTTACGACTCCCAGATATGGTTATTAATTATGTTTGTTCCTAACCATAATACTAATTGACGATTCAATACGCTATTTGTTATTTCAATTTACTGAATTCGATTAATAATTTGCCAATTCCTAAAGTGTAAAATGCTATATCCATGTAAGCCATTTAAAGGCTTTTCAATACTAGTATTGTGGCAGAACCAAATAAGCGTTTTAAGTATATAATCTTAATCTAATTAAACTAAAAGTTTAATACGACAACCCTTCTTAATTAACTGTTTTTTAACTATACATTAGCCTACTATTTATTTATTAACTTATTTAGTTAATCTGTTAAGAATTTGTCTCAAAATCTACATTCACTGGTAAATTAAGTTTCACTAGAATGTTTAAAGTACGCCAAGTAATGTGTGTAACATTAATTTGTCTACACTCCTATTCCCATAATCTTCAATAATGCCTATTCTATATATAATAAGGCAATTTCTTCCCTATTCAATTCAGTTATAACTAAATTTCCCTATATATAAAGTCTTAACCTAACCTAACCTAACCTAAACCTAACCTAACCTAAACCTAACCTAACTAAGCCAATCTAAACCAAGCTAAACCAACCTAAACCAATCCCAAATCTGTTAATTTCATATTACTATAATAATATCTGATCATCTAACCTCATAACGTTACTATAATAGATTTACGCCCTACAAAACCCCTATTTACTATTCTCTTAATACCATCTTCATTCTGTTCTAGCATAAATGCCTAAATTTTCCCTTATGACCTAGTCCTATTCGCTGTATACATACATAAAGTACATACACTCCTAGCAAATGCAATTATAAATGGACAACCTCCCCTTACTCTCAGTATGGATTATACTATGAACAATTCTGCAGTCAATAAATTTAACAAATGTGATGAGTTGCTTATGAGCATTTCATACTGATAATTGTAAGCTTTTATCTAAAGTCCGAATTTTATTTCTTATCTTGTTTGTTATACTCGAGCTTGCATTATGTATAGCACCTATTCAAACGCAAATGATTTTATCAATAAAGATTGATGTAGTTATTAAACCATAATCTTTCTTACATATACTACTCATTCTAACAATCCACAGTTGCATATATGCCTATCTAAAGTGTGAATATAAAAAAGTTCAATGGAGTATTTTCTTATCTTAATGATCATATAACAAGATATGTTTCATAAAGTGTTACGAATACATTGCCTATTTTGTATCTATTTGAAATGATAACTCAATTATTATTTAATAGTGCTATCATTCCCGAGTCATATGTGAACACAACATTCCTAACTTATAGCACATCTGCTTGTTCATAAAAAGTCCTATAATCATTTATTTCAAATATCTCTAGTCATCTTTTGTATTAACTCAACATTTTATTATCTACAATTATTCCTCAAATATCATCCTAACTAAACACTAAGCAACTCAATCAATCTCCTAGAACAATTGTTATTCATTTATAATTGACTCCATACATTTTAATGCATTAAATTTTGTTGGAACTGACCCAGCTTCAAAGAAATCTTTAGCGTTCAACCCCTAATAGCTTGTTAATCTAACTTCAGTTATAATTAACACTATATTTTGGTAGTGGCATTGGAAAGTAAATATATCTACATGTATTAATTTTGTAATAAACATTAACCCTATTACTGAAATATTATATAGTAATCATTGACCAAAGTTACCAAAGTAATTACTATTTCCTGCTCAGTCTACTAGATAAATGAATTTGTTATAATGTATTGTTAATTTCTTCTATGACAAAGTTTTTCTTCTATGAAACTTCAAATCATTGTATAATGATTTTATACATGCTATGACTAATATGTTACTAAAATACCTAATTATTTTCATTACAACTATGACCTACTCCTTACCCAAGTAATATTATACCCAAATACTGAATTCTTATTACTTTTGCCTGGCTATGTTTAGTAGTTCTATTATGACCCTTATAAACCTACAATCTTGATTGTACTTGTTCTATAATAAGTAGTCATACTGTTCATTCCATTACATATCTCCTACTATAAACTAATATTCAGTTCTTCTAGCATATTATATCAGTAATTCTACTAATCACCTTTAGCCATTCTTTCCTAAGCTATCTGAAGTGTTCGAAGCTATAATTCTACATCACAACACACCACACATATCCCCACTGTGAAATTATGTTAATTAATCATCCAATACTCATAAAATGGGCATAATATACAATATTCTTTGATCATCATTCATAATATATCTCAGAGGTTATGTTCCATCAAGAAAACATTCTTTTTTTTTTCTTGAACATTAGTGTTGTGTCTCAATGCACAATTCAACAATGTATCGATACATTACGCGATATTAGACAACCATAATTTATTTTAGTAGCTTTAAAGATCAATGAATAATGTCTAGAAGACCCCAATCATTCCATCATTCATTCCATCATTCGTACTGCTTGCTACAAGTCATTTCTTCCCATGTAATCTTTATTCTAATACGGTCGATATAGTTCGATATCGAAATTCGCAATAATTACTTCACTACTCAATGTTGCCACACAAAAGAATTTATTAGTTTTGAATTATTTTTAATAAGATATTTTTTTTTTTCAAATTTCTTTAAATCATATTGTACTATTTTATTAATAAAACGCGATTTCCACTTTTCCTACTTACTAAATTGTTTTAATCATTTATAATGATTTATAAGAAGTAACATTTAATTTAAGTCGCTGTGAAATTTAAATTTATTTATTTTCTCGTTTCCTTAACCTATATTATACCGATTTATTTATGAAACATTCCAGTTTTATTCTATTCTTGTACACGATTTTTAAACCGTTATATGATTTATTAATGTTATTTGATTTGTTTTTTTTTTTTTATCTTTATGATATTTTGAATAAAATATTAACTTTACCGCTTCTTTAAGCTTTCCTATATATTATGAGTTATTAATTACAAAAATAACCATAGATTAAACTGATGTCGATGGATTTATTTCAAGTGTGTAAAATTTTGTTATTAAATTTTCAGTATTTCACCTCATATTCTTATAGGATAAGCCCCAATTCGTACCTACTAATATTAGTAGCGACTATTCCCTTTACTATAATTTTATTATTATTAGAACACAATTTACATTAATTACTCTCGTACCAAATTTTGTTATTTTTTTTCCTTCTCTTTTTTTTTTCTTTTATTACTCTACCAATTTTTCCTTAACTAGCAACATCGAATCGCTCCTAAACGTCAGCCGCCATTTGTTTTGTTTACAACTAATTCATATTAATTTTGTAAATTAATTTATTTCTATAAGTCCGACTATTTAACAAGATATAATCTTATATTTAATACACAGTTATGTTATTTAACGAACAATACAACGTAAGTAATAGTGAACCATGTGATATGTTTGTATTTCACTTCTTGTGTATAATTGTTTGACAATTTTCGTTTTTCAGGCGTGAATAAACCAAATTATGTAGATATTGGTACAATCACCGTACATGAATAAAACCAACTACACATAGCGATTATAGGACAAGGTTAATATTACTTAACCAGCAAGTTTCAATGCTGTAGACTAGTGCTACTCATACTAAATAAGTGTTTGTTATATATGATATAGCTAAAATTTTAAGGTAATAAGTTTCCCATGTTACTGTATACTAGATTATTGCTTTAATATTAAATATTTATACATAAAGCTAGTATCTATTTTATTTTACCTAAAGATTAATCTATAGAAGTAAGAAATTTAATTTCCCTATATTTCAATTGTCACTATTATTCAGAATTTCTCTATTCAGCTTGATATTTCTATACTGTTTATTTATTTTAATTAGTACCTAAATTTATAGGTTTGTGTTGATATCTCATATCACATGAATAGCCTGAGCATTCCTACCAAATTAACACATATGCATATTTATGTAAACTAGACTACAATTCAAGACAATCGAAACTAAGAGCCCATTCGATAGACACTTGAATCCATTTCCTTCACACGAACATCAAATTGTACCAACTTAAGTTGGTACTTCCTCCGTGGCTCTTATCTAAGGCAATCCTTGTCACGGCCACACCATATTGTAACGTCCCCCCCTCAATAAATATAATTGTGTCTATCTAATTTTATATTATCCCCACATGTAATAAATCACATATGAACAATACATATTATGTTATTATCATATAAGAATGATATATGGGATTATATCACAAACCATACATGTCACATATATGGAATAATATACCACCTGCATCACTACACATGAGTAAAGCAGACCACACATCACTCCACATACCCACACACACAGGCTTCCGATATACCCTCATGAGTATAGAATTAACTTTATATTATTTGGCGTGAATCATCAGAGTAGGACTCTTTGTTGTGTAATGTAGTAACCCTTTGTCTTTTATGGAGGTCTATCAAACAGGACAGATTAGCCAATTGATATGTCTTGAAATGAAACCAGTAATATCTCTAACTTAACTAGATTTATTTATCTAAACTCTTAATATAATTAAAACCAAATAATTATTAGTAAATGGCCTATCAGGTCAGCTATAATTATAACTAAAATTCCCTGTATGCAATATAAGATACTGAAGAACCCTATTACTCTTGAAGTTTAGACCTACACTACAGTATTTGATATAAGATATTTTTATGTTAAATAATAAAGAATTGAAACTATATTACTATACACTACCTAAGGAAGATAAAATATAACACCTAATCATCGGTAAAGTAATTAAGTTATAATATAGATGTCAACATTAATGTCAACAATATCCTAATACCCATAGTGTTAGGACTGCTTGGATATTATATTAATTTGTATGTTAATGAAATTAGGATTATGTTTGTTACGGGTCATATAAGCAAAGTATAAAATATATTTATTCCTCTTTTCATATATATAAATAATTGAAAAATAGTATATAATAATAATGCTATATAGAAAGTCATTATATAGTGATATAAAATAATGAATAGTAATATATTTTGGATGAACAATTGTGGTGTACTGTTCCTCTCTTATATTTTTATATAAAATATATAAAAATATGGTGAGAGACTCCCGAAAAGCCACCCCCCGGCCAGCTGACGGCTGACCGCAACAACCAGGGCACCACCATCGCATAGTTAGGACGGATACAAGGATAAGGTCCGAGACCCTCGTCCAAAATGTTTTATTACTGCTGATAATTGCTTTAGTAATTTCACGTTCAGGTCCGTATAGTGTAAAGGCTGTTTAGTATATTCTCGAGGCTGCAAGCAGACCTGAGAGCGATGCTTCAATATAATCTGCCTAGGAGTGCCAGCTTGTCAACGTACATCAGAGATGAGTCTACACGATTGTGACTTACGTGACCAAAGAAGCTGATATATGCAACTCAGCAGTGTAATAGCACGCATATGTGAATTCGAAGCCTGATAAATTGGAAGTCTAAGACAACCACCTGAACGTTCATTGTTCAAGCTTAAATCAACTGTGTATGATAAAACTTCATACATAGATAAATTTATTCATTATATGATCTCGAACCCATAGGGATGGATCAGACAGGTAAATTGGGGAATTTTACCACCACCTGTATATACTATAATGTATGTAAATATATATAATATACGATCTCAAACCAATAAAGGATAGATCAATCAGGTAAATTGGGGAGTTTACACCACCACCCGATATAGCTTATAGCATATGTAAATATATAATAACATGCAGTTATATAAGGAGGATTTACCACCATCTGCAGTTAGTAATATATGTAAGCATATAATATGATCTCCCATTAATAATAGGTAGATAGATAAAGTCATTAGAGGTATTTCACCTTTTTATAGTTGGGACGGATACAAGGATAAGGTCCGAGACCCTCGTCCAAAATGTTTTATTACTGCTGATAATTGCTTTAGTAATTTCACGTTCAGGTCCGTATAGTGTAAAGGCTGTTTAGTATATTCTCGAGGCTGCAAGCAGACCTGAGAGCGATGCTTCAATATAATCTGCCTAGGAGTGCCAGCTTGTCAACGTACATCAGAGATGAGTCTACACGATTGTGACTTACGTGACCAAAGGAAGCTGATATATGCAACTCAGCAGTGTAATAGCACGCATATGTGAATTCGAAGCCTGATAATTTGGAAGTCATAAGACGACCACCTGAACGATTCATTTGCTTCAGCAAAATCAACTGTGTATGATAAAACTTCATACATAGATAAATTTATTCATTATATGATCTCGAATCCATAGGGATGGATCAGACAGGTAAACTGGGGAATTTTACCACCACCTGTATATAGCTTATAGCATATGTAAATATATAATAATAGCAGGCAGATATATAGGAAGGATTTACCACCATTCTGCAGTTAGTAATATATGTAAGCATATAATATGATCTCCAATCAACAGCGGATGGATTAATCAAGTAATTTGAGGTATTTCACCACCTTATATAATTTGTAATATAAACAAGTATATTGGGAGGATTTCACCATACCTACCTGTAGTTTTATAATGTATATAAATATCAGACAGGCATATAGGGAATATTTACCATACCTTGTTTAGTCTGTATTATATATATGTGTTTCAGCTCAAGAATCGATCGTTGATTATTCAATCGTTTTAGGTCAACATTGGGCACTCAGAGGATACCAACACAAGAGGACATCTAGACCATCAGTACAAGCTGACAGTTCCATCTGGTTGATAGATTGAACCCCTGTCTCACAACACATTAAACTGACTTATAGGGTATGAAGTCTAAGCTCAGACATAACATGAGGAGGCCCAGTTATACCTACGACTGGTTAGACTTCTAGCCAAATCACTGTTTAATGATGCCGGAATGATCCGAAATCAAAACAATTCACTGCGAAGTCAATAGCTTTGATAACGGCCCAAGAGATGTACTAACACCCCTTTAGTCACTTGCCTAGAATCCAATACAACCAACTCATGGACACAGGGAAACCCTATAATAAAACACATTTTGTAAGCGTCAAACGTTGAACTATGATTGGCATCGATACCCTTTGAAACCGCAACACATATACTTCACCAGAAGCACACATAGTGAATCTAGTTTATTTGTTTAGTGTAATGTGCCGGTTAGAATATATATATTGTAAATACATATAAAATGTACCATGAATAAATGTTGTAGGTTATTGTAAATAATCTTACATGCAAGTAGTAAGCATACTCAATACATAAAGTAGGGCATCCATGCTTATGTATTTATATAAATAATATCCATTATATCTAGTCAATAGTATTATAGAACTTGTATGCAAGCAGCACATTTTTACACATACATGTATACTTATAAAGCATTTGTAACTATATACATAACCCATGGAGGTATTAGATTCAATAGTATTTATAGGACTTGTATACATGTAGTACATAATCATACATATGTATATACTTAAATAGTATAATTAACAAATACATATGTATATAATATAGATATTACCTTTTAGGATATTTATTTTATTCTTGTCCTAAGGTTTGGTGTATATACTACCATATAAATATTTCATGACTAGGGTATGAATACATACATTAATTCCTGGACCATAATAACACACGAGTGTTAGGATATTTTAATTCTTTCTAATATTGGACCCAGTATGTATAGATATTGTATGAGGTAGAGCACATGAATGCATATAGCAAATACCTAACTCTTGGAATAACACATAAGTGTTAAAATATTTTTAAATCTTGTTTGTATTTCAAACATTTAGTATTTTGTATAGGTTTTCTATGAAGTAGGTATTGAACCCATGTAATAATTACATAAACCCTAGTCTACAATAACACATAAGTGTTAGAATACTTAAATATTGTTTATATTATATACCTAACAACTATTCAACAAGTTTCCGAAATGAACCAGATTCAAGCCTGTACCATTTTGAATAACCTTCTACGAAGGAGGCTAGGCTTATTTCATATGTAATGGAAACATAGTTTAAAGGCAGCCATGAATTGTTAAGATAGTACTATAAAATTTATTTAATATTTATTTCAAATTAACCAATAAATGGAAGAAAGTTTCAAGTTGTTTATGATAATTTTAGTTAATGATTTAGTTATGATTTATAAGAGTTTCTATAGGTATCGTTTGATGTTCCTACCGCCTATTCAATATTCTACGACGCACTATTATATCATATCGGCCGGTTCCTATATACTATATCTAATGAACGTATAAAACGCTTACCACTACTTATAAGTAACGTATTAGTGAGTTCCTATCTTAGCGTATAATAGACTTATAAAGCTTATAACTACTCATAATTAACGCCTAACGTACCACATCAATTGATTAACGTGTAATGATCATTTAACCCGCTTACAACTATTTATAATATAACGCCAAAATTTAACGCAATAATAATAACGTATAACTTAACGTATAATGAACGCTAAATCCGCTTACAACTAATTATAAATAACGCCAAAATTTCGCAATAAAATAACGCATTAATTAATGTATAATGAACGTTAAATCCGCTTACAACTAATTATAAATAACGCCTAATCAACGCAATAAATAACGCATTTCTCAACGTATAATGAACGCTAAATCCGCTTATAACTAATTATAAATAACGCCTAAATCAACGCAATAAATAACGTATAACTTAACGTATAATGAACGCTAAATCCGCTTACAACTAATCTTATACGCTTAAACTAAACATTTCGCTATTTCCGTTCTATATCGGGTTTAGGCCGTTCATACCGCTCTTACAAGCTAACGCCAGTCCTACATTATTATACTAGACGCATCGCAAATTACCGTAACGACTTAAAATTATACGCACCCTTACTTACTAGCGTACAGTAATCTTATACCAATTATCCGCCCTACCTACCTTCTTAAAACTTTACGCTCCGCAAATCACCGTACCGCATTAAAATTATACGCAATATTATTTACTAATCTAGAATAATCCTGTTATTAATTATCCGCCCTACCTACATCAGTCGATTTTAATATAACGTATCCGAATAACATTCCTGTAATAACTCTGCAACACACATTATAGAAATCTTCAACAAACACAATAAATGTAAGAGAAATAAATATAGCTCGAAGATCCTGCCAATTTGTTCAAACACTTACCAGAGTCGGACGCTTCCGTCCGACTTACCTTCTTCCATGTAGATTCTAACACCACCTATAGTAGACTCACGGCACTAGTCTCCTACCCTAAAATACCTTACCGACACTAGATATCCTACCATCTATACGCAGATCACAATTTCTAATTTGTTAATTCAATCACGCCTACTATACCATAATTAATTTACATGTCACCGATTTAGCAACGTATTAATTATTATATTTTTTTATCAATCTAATGTAATTCAGCAATATTTAAAACAACCCAATGCCCTTTTATTCTACTAAGTTTGTTGCATCAACCATGTCTTTTCCAGAAGACAAGTTATTAATGTTTGCTTATACATATTTTAGTTAATTTTACATCAAATTTTATTATATCTTAACCGAATTATTACTTTATAAAAATTTTACAATATTTATTTTCTTTAACAGACCACCCTCTTAAATTGTCTATTTAAATTCAATTTTATACCGTTTAATTTCTTGTATAATTTTATTCTCTCATTTTTTTAATCAGATTAAAGAAGGTAGACCTATTTTTAAATATTTTAGTGATATCAACATTATTCCATTTAGCGAACCCACGTATTTATTTTTGAAGATTTAAAAGAAGGTATACTATTATTTAACGCGACTCTTTAAGATTACATTAAAATATTATATTATTTCCCGTATTAATTTGTTAAAGAACAAGATATTAGAATAATTCTACACGAACCGTTTATATGGTGGTTTTAAAAGCAATTTAAACAATTATTTTTAATTAAATCTTACGAACTCACGTAACTTCTTACATTTTGAAATTTATTTAACAATTATAATTTTACCCCTTTTAAATTGAATTTAATGCTGATTGAATCATCTAGCTATTCTATATAAATATTGAAATACAGAAGGATTTACGTTACCGCAGGCCTCGACGACGCAGCACTAGGTAATTATTTAATTTAATTTTAATAATTTAACGGCGCAGAGCGGCAGCGCTTCGCCCTAGGAATGACCACTAGGGGGTGCTAATGTACGACTAGCAGCACTTCGCGACGGTAATAGTAGAACGTAGACTGTCCCGAATCTTCTCGATCCCTGGTATTTATAGTTTTTCCCCAGATCTCAGTAATTTTCCGCTGTTTACCGTCTTTTTACCCTTCGCCTCAGTCCCCTGGTACCAGCACCACCGTTTTACAACCAATCAGAGAACAGCATTGCTTCCTACATAATTATTTGTAGGAACTAAGAACTTCGAATCATTTTATTGTAAGAAAATCCTTTTAAAACTATTTTGCTAACTTCTAACATAAATATTTCATACGTATTTCTAATAAATCCCGAAATATTCCATATTAAACGAAACGGCATCGTTGAAAGCGCCCTCTACTTACAAATCGTATCTTGTGTTTCTCTTTAATAATTTCTTGTTTTTCTATCTATAAACGTCTATTACTTTATGCACGATTAATTACTTACATCTTTAACTATTTTATCTAATCACAAAATAGATATATCTCCTCAATAACGTAAATTAACTACAAATTGCTAATTTCTTACTTTCAAAACTACCTCCATTTATGCTACTTAATTTTAATTATCTCCTGCTTTACAAATTTAGTTATTCTTTATTGCATTTAGTATAGAATTACTAATTTCTAACTACTAAATTGTATATATAAATTTACAGTTTAAATTGTAATAACTAGCTATATGCCCATAAACTTATATTGGTAACTTATTATCTTTTATTATGCGGCGCCATTGACTATATTAGTTTAATTTTTCCCTTTTATTTTTAAATTTCCAATCCTAATCGGCTTTTGCAAGTGATATTACTCCTTCTGTATTAATTTAGCATATCTAGTCATAGATTTCTTAACCTTCAGCACACCTTTAACAAGGTAATTTGGCTTAATACAATTTTGACAATTTTCCCACTGAACTTCCATTCTGTTTTTGCCAATAACTTATTTATTATTTAATATTTCTAAAATTTGTTAATTATACTGTGATACACATGATCTCTAACGTCTGCAATTCACTAGTATTCACTTTATTATGTGAACTTATTCAAATTTTTAATGTCATAACATAGTTGTCTATTTTTTTCAGAATTATGCTTTTGTTCCTTGAACTTGCTATCAAATGTAAAACACATGCTTCCTTACAGAGCACAAGAGTGACACACTCGTCCCAGACATATACTGAAGTGTATATTCATACAAATAAGGAGAAAATCCTAAGGAATCAATTTCAATAATGTGTTTTGACTGCTCCACAAATCAATGATTCCTGCATTCCCAACACAATAAAGGTAACATATTTTGTTAATTTAACATAGATTAGATGCTTGTGGTTATTTCTAATGCATTTTGCATGCCCTAATCTCTGAATTACCGAGGAATATCAGAATTTCCAATGCCATGTCTCTATGTTAACATTTCTTTGTTTCAGCGCCATCTATTATCGCAAACTGAAACTACTTGAGAATAAAGAACGTCTGACAACGATTTATATGAAGCTCCCGCGTCATTTACGCCAGGTGTCATCATTCTCAATCACTTTTATTAATCAATATTTGATTGATTGAATGTGTAATTAATGTATTCAGTAAAATATATGCTCCTCACATGTCATAAATGTCTTTAATTGAAATTTTGATCATTTTATTTACATATATGATTTTAATTATATTTTTATATCAAACCCCCACCTTTTGGCAACGTTGGGTTCGTCACAAGCTTAGTGACATTTTATAAAGCATGAGACTAAACAAAGAGGAACTAGCTCGGAACAAAAGGCTAAATAATCATCATCAATAAAAAATCATTGTATAGTAAATACAGCTTATAATAAAATAACTGTTGAAATATTGACGATTAATTGGTTCCCACGGTTCTTAATGGTGTGTCTTGTTAACAATGCAAGCATGTATTGTTTCTTTATAGTAGTTTCTGAGATAATCAACTGTGACATACAACGAAGAGATAATAATATAATTTTTCGGTATTGGCAACCAAAAAGGTGTCACCTGCAATGGGATTGATTGCAATTATTTTGCAAAATATCACGTACGGTGTGATAGTGGTTGCGCCGAGGAATACCTCCTTGTAAATTCTTCCTCCCCATCCTCGCCATCAAGAATAGAATATACGTTTAAATGAAGAATGTGCAAAACAAGAAAACGTTCAGGGGACTGTCAGTGCTGTCACCGATATATGAATACGAAGCAAGATATTGTTGGAATACAAATAAATAGAAATACACTTATATTTGCATTTAATGATAAAAACCATAACCCTACTGACAGTGTGAGCCCCGTGGCACGAGCGCAGTGCGGCAGCGGACTGGTGGCGAGGTAAGTCCTTCCTTGCTTCTTCTCGTCCCTTTGCCTTCTCCCGATCATCGCATCGTGCCCACAGGTAGCCAGCACCTTTGATGTTATTAATTTTAATAGGTAGTAAAAAGTTTGATCGTAGCGTGATGATATATACCATATAGCCTTCCTCGATAAATGGGCTATTTAACACTGAAATAATTTTTCAAATCAGACCAGTAGTTCCTGAGATTAGCACGTTCAAGCATACAAATTCTTCAGCTTTTTATATTAGTATTTTATAACCCCCCGATTTTGAAACATTATCCATTTGTACTCCGCTCCTAATGATCTTAACGTGATGATATATAGCTCATAGCCTTCCTCGATAAATAGGCTATCTAACACTGAAAGAATTTTTTGAATCAGACCAAGAGTTCTTGAGATTAGCGCGTTCAATCAAACAAACTCTTCAGCTTTATAATATAAGAGATAAGTTGACACTCTTCGTCGCCCCCTCCCCCCTTAACGTGTGACGTAATATATGAATGGCCCCTAAGCATTTTCTGGTGAGAACCGCTATAATATGATTTTGAAACGACATCTAAGACCTTAACCTACAGCTTAACCTGGTTATTCAATATTATGTCACTCTCGACGAATAACCAATGAATCGAAAGTCACATCTGAAATCTGTGTCAATCTATGGCAATAAAATTGAAGTGTCTCTATGCGATTTCAAAACAATTGGCAACATAGGTAAAAACTGCAATATATAATAATGGGACTTCATCTGTGATAGTGTTACAGATATAGGCCGTTTCACGCAGATATGGCATTGGATTTAATGCGTAGGGAGCACTAGAATTGGGTCCTAGATTTTTATTTTGTCAGGGCAAGACATTTCGGGGATGGCTAGTTTGCTTTTTAAATTTTAAATACTAAGTTTTGGTGGCGGCTTAGCTCGCGTAAATGTAAGTTTTGTAAACAGACTGGAGTACAGACCGTTGGGTGTCCTACACGCCTTAAAAAGTCTAACTTAATTCTTAGCTCATAATATCCGTAATGCCAGCTATCAAAGTTGGAACTTACCATCAGAACAACCAATTATTGCCAATATAATTGTAGTTGCCATGACGATGTATTTGTTTATTGGAGCGCCGTCTTTTCCGCTATATTTATCTATTCCTCGAGAATAATTGTTTTTCTATACCGTAGCATTGTGTATACAAACTTTCATGACCATCTGTAGCGTAGTTAGGGCGTAAAAATGCTACAAACAAGTAAATACCCATTCGCATTTATAATATGAATTAGGATATAAATATCTTCCCTGTGAAGACGTGACTTTACACTAAGAAAAATTAGATTACTAATAAAACCACAAAAAATTAAAATTGGCCTGTATTGAGCAGTCCTATCTATTCATATGTATTTCGATATAAGAGAAGAAGATATAAGAATATATAGGTCTGGTCAAAAGCATTGACCACTTAATTTTATTGTGCGCCAGTGCTTATTATCAGTGTTGTCGTAATTTTTTATGGTTGTTGCCAATAAATTATGAACTATCATAAATAAGCATAGTCAGATGAACACTAATATAACAAGACACAAAACAGGCCCAAGGACAGCATACTGCTGTAAACGAACAACAACAATTCCAAGTTAGCAAAATAAACAAATAATTTCACATTCATAACAAGGTATGCAATAATTTTGCACGTGCGAACTTCGTAAATTTGTGTCTACAATGTACAACTTGGATGGCATTATGCGAGACGCAACAAGGCCTACGTCATTGTGACATACATAGGCTGATATATACTGTCATACGTTCATACTTGAAGATAGTGTAGACATCCTTTATAAACACAAGTAAAGGTTATTTCACATGTTTCTTGCACAGCAATTTAATTTTTTATTTATTTATAATTATTTACTGATACCATTCTTAGTCACCATAATGTATGTTTGTATTTCTAACTTTATTTGTTTGTAATGTCCCGTTGTACGTTGTCCTAGATGATTTAATTTGGACTAACTAAATAAAATAATTATTAAGTTGATGTACTGTATTGGTCTATTGAACCAAACTAACTAACGAGTAAAATACAAAAGAGGTTAATGTTATATATATTATGTTTTTATATATATATACTAGCTGTCCCGGCAGACGTCGTCCTGCCCGGTAAAAAATAGGGGTTGATCGTAGAGGGTTGAAAATCTAGGGTTGTATGTATTTTTGTATGTTGTATCATAAAAAAATAGAAATTAAAAATTTTGTCTAAAAAATAAAAATAAAAATTTAGGGGTGGACTACCCCTAACATTTAGGAGGATGAAAAATAGATGCTGGCCGATTCTCATAGATACCGGATAAGCACAAAAAATTTCATGAGAATCGGTCAAGCCGTTTCGGAGGAGTATGGCAACGAGAACTGTGACACGAGAATTTTATATATTAGATATATATATATATGTATATGTATATGTATATGTATATGTATATGTATGTATATATTATATATATATATATATATATATATATATATATATATATATATATATATATATATGTTACAAACAATAGTGTGTTTAAATAGAAGACAGCGCCATCTAGTTTTGTACTGACTACTGACTGGACTAAGTATGGCGCTATCTCCGACACTACAAAAAAAGTGAGAAATCGTTAGTTCTCTAACACTTTTTTAATGAAGTCAAAAAGTGGTGGTCTTAGATGAACAAAATAGGTCTCTCAGAATAAAAACCTGCTAAGGGAAACGATTTTGCAATAGGAAACCAATTGCGCTGCAACGCGTGACGATAATTTAGTATTGATTTCCAATTCATATATTACTAATAACTACACAGTCTCAAACCACGCCGTCATACATAAGTTTACTGTTTATAATTTATTTTTTCATTGGAGCTGGCGATAAATGCACTCCCAAAGTCGTAAAAACTGTCTCTAACGTATGTAAAAACCCTCTCAAACTTTTAAACTATAAAGTGGAAAATTCTGAAGAAAAAACAAGATGATAGAGTTTATGAAATATTTACATCGAAAATTGTTTCAAACAATATTTGGTAAGTACTTTTAAGGGTTTGTCATTTCTAGAGAACCCTTCGTTGTGTGATTGTCATTATCAATTGCCATGATATTATAACAGTGATGGTGGTATACATAATACATAGCGGGCTACCTTCATTTTAGTGATAAAAACATACATGCAATATAATATACAAATAATAGAAAACACTTAATGAAAACAAACATTACAAAAAAGTGTATATAAAAACCGCAATCTGGGTTTCGCACATTCGCGCCCAGCGCACATTCGCGCGAAGATATCGCAAGATATATTGCAAAACAGTGAAAGTCAAGTAACAGGACGATATGTCATAAAAAAAGATTCTTATCAAATATTCGTACAATCTTTTTGCACGCACAGAGTTGAGTTATGGATATTTCAGTTCTAGAGAACATGTGAAATATATATTTATTTATTTATGGAAAAAAACAACAGCGCATATTACAATAATACAAACAACCAAACAGTACTTAGAATGTAGGGCTAAAAACAGGTTTTTCTATAAAGTTAAATTACGAACTAACGAGCGAACTAAGTTTGTGTAATAATACAATAACTATGTACATAAGTTAATATAGAAAGAAATATATACATAAAGAGATATCTAAATAAAATAAATTAATAAATACATTTAAAAATACACAATAATATTTAAATATGTATAAAAGTATTAATATTAATTAAACATATTACTCACATACATTTTTATTTTTATCTGATGTGGTTTCTGTTCCAACAATTAATTTGAGGATATTGAGGATATGTACAGTATAAATATAATTATGGAATACGATATCATTCATAATAGCTGAATCCATGAAAGAAGAAGGATTTTTTTACTGAGATCTCCTGCAAAATCCTACATGTTTATTATTTTACGTAGGGCGATCATTATACAGAGAGAATGAGGTACAAATATTTTGGCACCGAAAAATGTTAATACTGGCTGGTTTAACTGCGATATTGAATACATTAAATAAGAAACATTTGAATTTCTTTGTTTTTTAGAAGGTTTTATTTAACTTGCAATGGATGTACCTATCTATGTATGTATGTTCGGGTGGAATATTGCAAGTTAATTTGACCGATTTCCCGGTTTCTGAGGTGAAATTTTGCACGCATATGTATATAGCGTGACAATGCAATAATATGCTACTATGATATGAAACTGATCTGATGATGGAGTTTAAAAATTACACACACTACACTATAAAAAAGAAACCTAAAATTAAATAATAGAGCTTAATAAAAAAGAGGGCATAAATATATTCAAAATATTGGCCCCATTGTCACTTACCGGGAACGTTCCCAAAAGGCTGATGGCGTTACCACGTTGAATAGCAACGCTTATAACCTTTGAGCAAAATACACGAAAACCTTTTGGTCGCGATCTATTAAACGTTCAGCGACATTAAAAAATATATGAACAATGTAACTGAGATAACGTCTGAAGGCTGCTACTTCCAAAAGACAAACAAAAATGACAGATTTTTATAATTGATACATTCTGTCTCCATGCTTAATACGTGTAAACGTGCTTGAATATTTTTGTTTATTACATTTTTATGATTATCTCTATTTTTTTTTATTGAAACTCATTTATAATGTTTACATAACACGTTATTTTATTTAATAATCGCACCTCTGTAATTGAAATAACCTATATTCTGACCTCTATTAATGAAACCCTCTGTAAATGAGATAGATATTTATTTATACCTGGATATCTGAGATACTGGGTAAGTGGAATACCTCTATAAGTGAAACCACATTGCAGGTCTCTTGATGTCTCGCTTAACCAGGTTTCACTGTATTTAGTACTTGCTGATAGTGCTATGAGACGTGCCTAAATTATATAACGGCTTGCTATAATAATATAATATAAGTATATACATAAATGTATAAAGTTCAAATTTAAACAATTCAAACTTCACAGTAGAAACCTGTTATGCTACTATTACTGAGAATCATCTATCATTTAAACTAAATATTTGAAGTAGGTAAATTGTAAATTTAATGGAATATTTGCTTAAACTATTAGCTTGAGTATGTTTACTTAGATATTTAACAGTTCTGAAAAAAAGTTCGTCGAACCTTATCCTTAAAATTTAGGTTTGTTGAGCATATAGTAAAAGAAAACATTTGTATAAAACTAATTCTGTACATTGTATTTTTTTGTGATCTGACGTGGTATAGCCGTAGTGGAGTCATCATCGTGATTTTAGCTATTAGGCCGGTTCAATCAGTGTAATACCACGCTCTCATAGAATATTGGCGTGAAACAGATGACCTAAGCTTACCATGTCTCCTACGATGAGTAAGAGTTCTGATGGGCTACTTCCGCCTATCCATCGCTCCTACATATACCATTGTAAAGGCTGGCATCGTATTGACCTCACACCTGATGTTGCAAACTCCTGTAGGTGTTTTCCAGCTCTTCAATAAAAATAAAAAAAGTCCTTTATTAATTCCATTCGTTTAAAAATATTCGCGATTTAATTTCCTTTTTATTTCTCATTTTCTGATAGTACAGTTAGAGTTTCCTGGTCACAAGGATGATAATAGCACTTTTCGACCCTGGGAAGCGATCACTGCTGTCGAAAATTTCGAAAACTATGTGACTCATGTCTCAATTTTTGCGACATCAATTGTAATAAAAAAAATATCAACTATATTGTTACATCATTTTATACATAAATCACTTTTCAATAAATTGTCATTTAATTTACATTTATTTGAGCTACATGTTTACTATCACCAGCGACAAAAAAAACACTAGCTGGTAGAAAGGAAATAAAATACTTACATACATACATAACTTCACGCCAGGTCCCTTGCGGGGTAGGCACGAACAACAGAGCGCCACACAGGCCCATTCTTACACACCTCACTTGCTTCTTTGACATTCATAGCTCTTGTCATGCACGCTCGTCTGTTCTTAAGGCTCCTAACATCACCTTCTGCTAACACATGATCAATTTGATCCTGGAAGGTGTGTCGTGGCCTTCCGCGACTTCTGCATCCATCCACTTTTGCATTGTATATCTGTTTAGTCATTCTTTCATCAAAATAAAATACTTGACATTTTATATGTGACCTAATGACGTTTCATCAGATTTAGATATTGATTTAACACCTGATATTATTACAGAAGTAGTTGTTTGTTCGAATAAGTTTTTATTTACATTCCTCATATTCAAAATTCAAAGCATATTGTTAAAATCAGGTGAAAGAGCTATTTAGGCACTCGAACTAATATTCTAACTATAATCGAGCACCCTCGCTACGCTGGTGCACTAAGCTATCTCATGCTTTATGTCACTTTCGCCTCTGGTGAAACAATTTGCTATTTCCTTACATAAAATTAAAAGAGAAACATCCGAATTATTTATTACACTATAATAATTAGGTATTCATCCCGCATTCGATGCACGTACGTGATCAATGGTGGTCTTGCCGTAACAGGAGAATCTTAACGACAGCCATACAATTGCAGTGAGTCGCACATTCATACTCTTTGGGACTTAATTAGTTTGTTTACTTGCTTTATTACGATTGTCTACAACGTAAAGGGTTTACAGTTGACTATTTGTATGAAAATTTCTGTCGTTTACTAAATAGATTGTTCTTTGTTTGGGTATCGCGTGTTTCACATGTTGGCTGTTTGTTCTTATTTGCATATTTTGTTCGCCATACAGGCAGACCTGTATGTCACAGTCAATATACTTAAAGATTATTAGTACTATTATCAAATAAAATGTTTACTTAATGGTGTAGTGAAATATATGAAAAACAACACAGGATATATAATAGTAGATTGTTACACGAAAGTTCAAAATGAGCTATTTAGATATGAGAACATTTGGCGCACGAGCGTAGAGTGGGCGCTACTAGTTCGAGTGCCTAAATAGGTCTTTTACCAGGTGCTAACACTCTGCTTTTTATTTCGAATATGAGTTAATATAAAGAAAAAAGAAGAGATAAGATAATATAAATAAAAACTGTTTCGTTAAACAATCAACTACTTCTGTAATGAAATCAGGCGTTAAATTCATCTAAAAATGAATTTAACGCCTAATAAAATCTGGTGAACTCATTTAATACGCTACATGTGAAACGTTAAGTAATTTTATTTCTTTGGCATTCTATCAGGCAATCTTTTGTTGTCACTGAAAGTGGAGAATATTTAGCTCAAAATGTACATTTAATAATAATTTGCGAACAGTTATTTATTAGTATAAAATGATTTTACAAAATTGTTGTCATATTTTATTACAATTTATGCCGCGATTTAACAGTACCTGTAAAAAAGTTGGGACATGAGTTGCATGTATTATCTGTAGTTCGTTTAGTATTTTTATTTTTTTAACAGCGAGGTAAATCAGTAAGCAAGTTATTTATTTAGATTTATGGCTTGACAGCTGGGCCTTTAAGGCAAATCTTAGTTTACAATATAGTTTCTTCATTTTCTTAAGCCTATGTGTAGCACAGCTGAACGGTAGGTAGTCAACTAGTGCCAACGGAGTTCATGTGACAACTCAAAAGGCCACATTTGACTACACAGTTCACATTTCTCACGAAACACATAATTACTACTCAAAAACTATCAATATCCTACAACTACTATTCGTTTTAGAGTAAGTTTACACATTTTTAGAAAATTTAACTGCACAGCACGACATCTCTTTTGAGTTCCCGCCAAAAACTCCAGCGAGGTAAATCGTTTTCCAAGCACAAATAGTGCTGTTTTCATTCCTGTGATCAGGTAACACCAAGCGTGCTTTCAGAATATGAATACTGAAAGATTATAACGACGTTTAGTGTCTATCAAGAAGCTTTTGAAGTAATGTCGTATGAAGGAATATTTTCGGTCATTTTTATGTTCTTAAACTTTGAAGTAAATACAGACTGTACAGGCTTTTCCAGACTATAGTGCCCTACATTATGCGTAGTTACACACTTAGATTACTTTTTATTATATGTACAACAAAAAGTCGAAGTTTAAACATTTGATTTGAAATTAATTGCCAATATTTGAGTAAGTAGGTAACATCTATACGAGGTCTTATAATGACAGTTAAGAATAATCGGTTTGAAAATTCGTCTTATAGGCTCAGTAATGGTTCAATGGATCATAATAGAGATAAGTTGCAGTAAAAAAAAATTGTATGTATGTCTTTATTATAAGTATAATAATATTTTTTTAGTTTTATATCTGTCTTATTGAATATTCACTATTTACTACAATTCCATTAATTCTTCAAAAGTAATTCTGTAACATACTTCTGTATTAAACTTGTAAAAAAAGAACTTGAGATATAAATATAATAAGAAATATAAAGAAAACCATTGTTAAGCTAAACGTGTTGCTGGGGAGTTTCTTGCCACTTCACCTTAACAGCAATAACATGTTGCGAGGACATAAACTAGGAAGTAAAATTAAATTTTAATAAAAGTATTCTCCAGTGGAACTTATTTCGAATAAAAACTTTTGAATTTGAATAATGAATATTTTAGATAGTGACCTCTGAATTTTATATTAAATGATCTTATATGTTTCAATTCGATATCTTTCACACTTGAAAAGAGATGAATATATAATATTTTTTTAAGATTTCGCGACTTGTATACATAATGAAACTACGTTTTAACGGTTTTAAGCGCGGTAATTTATTTGATTTTGGTTTATCCGACGTTTCGGCCTCCTTTCAGGGGCCGTGGTCATTATTTCAATTACCGCGCTTAAAATCGTTAAAACGTTGTTTTATTATGAATATATAAGATTTAATTTATCGTGCAAACGTAATCGCTGCTAGCAAGTATTTATTTTTATCTTTATTAAGCCATTATAAATCAAGGATAAAATGGGTGCCGTTTTACACAATGAAATAATCCAACTGGCCTATAATAGAAAAAATAAAGGAGGCTCCACCGACAAAGATACAGCTCTTAAATGATATTTAATTGTTAAATAAACAATTTTTTACGCGCCTTATTAGTGGTGTAAACTAATTAGTTGAACTAAATAGCATTTTATACCACAAAGCAAGGCAATTTGTCACCAAGCGATTACAAAGTAAAGGCAAGCTTGTAAACCTAAATCTAGTTCAAGGAAAGCCCTTTGACTTGGATGTTAACAAATTAAGTCTTCAAGAAATTAACTTAGGAATAATCGAAACGACAATAATGTAGTGCTTATAAAGTAAAGCTACATATCCACTAAAAGAAATAGGAATAGTAGAATGTTCCACAAGAGATGATAAAAAATTACTAAGCCACGGGATGATTTGGCGAACGATCTTAGCTAGGGTACCAATAGTTCGGGTGCTTAAATAGGTCTTTCACACGAGG
Source organism: Dendrolimus punctatus (assembly GCA_012273795.1). Lineage (NCBI taxonomy): Eukaryota > Metazoa > Arthropoda > Insecta > Lepidoptera > Lasiocampidae > Dendrolimus > Dendrolimus punctatus. Next base: position 14,449,643 of record CM022542.1, on the reverse strand, counting down.
TAAACACTCTTTTTATTTCAATATGAGGAAAGTAAATAAAAAACCGAATAGTAATGAAATCGGGTGTTACATCCATATGTAAATCTGACGAACTCATATTATACAAAACCCGTCAAGTTATTTTTTTCTGTGACATCCTGCCTGCAGTATTATTATTATCAATGATAATAAGATTTTTTAAAGGTTTTTAAATACAAGCTTTTGAGATCCTGGATATCATGTAGCAGCAGAGTGCTAGCCAAAAGTAAAACGAGCCCAAACACGATGGGTCTATCTTGTTTAGTACAGGAGTTCCTATGGCTACCTGCCGACTCCATTATCAGATCAGCTCCATGGTACCATATTATTGCATTGTCACGCGATATACATATGCGTGCAAAATTTCAGCTCATTCGGAAACCGGGAAGTTGGTCAAATTTAACTTGCAAGACTCCACCCGAACTTACATACGTCCATTGCAAGTTAAATAAAAGCTTGTAAAAAATTCTAAACAGTTGATATCTAGTTTAAAATGTAATGTAATTAAATGAATAAATTGTAAATTAAATTGTATTAGGTCATGTTACTAAAATTGTTGATATCTTATATTAACGACGACTCAGCACCATCTCCAAACCACTGTTGGAATGATACGTGTACCCTCCTTATCACTCATGGCTCTTGTTACCAGATAGGCAGACGGCACACCTGATAGACAGCGGTTACCATTGCCTATGGACATTTGTAACCCAAATTACCAACGGCGCTATTACTCTCTTAAATGAGACTGGAGACTGGTTACTATGCCGGAACACAACTTAATGTTGTTATGGCGATATACTCTAGAACAGTGGTTCCCAAACTTATTTTGTATACTGCCACTTTGAGAACAAATTCTTTCCATTGTTTCACCTACTTAAAAAACACTATAAAGTCAAATAAAATTAATTGATTATTAAGACCTACATTAGCGGACGTTCAACATTCATTCTAAACGAGACGTACCCGCATGAGTTAACTTGAGACCCTAGCGCAGTACGTAGTATACAACAGCGCTGAGGTCTCAAGTTATCTCCTATGGACTACACCTACCAATGCCCATTTTTTTCTGGGTCTCTTACTGCTTTAGGCCTGCAGCGCCCACAAGGGGGCGTTATCGCCCACTTTGGGAACCACTGCTCTAGAACAAAAGTGGTATCCATTCAGATGGGTAAACAACCTTCCACCTGGCTGTGGGTTGTTTTGTCGCCACTTACGACAGGCCGCCCGGCCGCATAAAATTGTATTCTTTCTCCGTTCCTGGACGGAGAGATTCCACGCACCCTAAACCTTTGCATTTCAGTGAACTAGGCGACCAAAATCTTAGACCACTATACCAAGAAGATCTTCAATCAATCAATTTTAATTCATGAATGTCAGCAATCTTTAATGGGGAATATGCATGTTTTTTTATTGTATTTCTAAATAATTGTTTATATCGTTGTATCATTATCAAAAATGAAATAGTAATGAAAATGTCAATATTTTTTTAATATTTGGAATATTTTACACCACTATTTTCGCGGGATTTTGATGACATTTTTGATGTCATAGTTTGTTCTCAGTGTATGTTTACTGTTCGTCTTTCTCAGTGTTTTCAATTTAAACAAAACAATTTAAACTAAATTTAATAGATAGAGACCATGGAAAAAGATAAAACCTAACTTATAGAAGCTAAATTATGATAAACATAATCACAAAACTAATATCACTATGCAGTAAGTTAGTCTTTGATGACAATCTGTAAAATTTCAAAATAAAAAGTGACGTAACGTTTTATTTGATCAATAGCGTTGCGATTTGCGATTTTAAATACGATACCGTACATTTGTAACGCTTTTTATTAATCAATATTTATGAATAAAGAAACTGGTGGATGAGCCCAATATAATAGGCGAGAGCAATGCACATCGCTTGCGATGGCTTGGCCATCTACCTACAAAGAATGGGGGAGGATGGCGCTGTGAAAAGAGCCTATATAGGCAGACCAACGGGACGAGACGACCAGTTGGTAGGCCTAGATAACGCTAAAGGGACGTAATGGAGGCTGATCTGCGCGAGCTTCATGCCGATAACTGACAGGAGACAGCGCTGAACAGGAAGGAGTAGAGTATTCTCATTTCGGAGGCCAGAACTCATTTTGGGTCGGTGAGCTGCAGCAGTTAGTAAGTTAAATGAATAACGACATTGTCAAAAAATTAACTCGTATTTGAATTAAATGCATATTCCCCATTGCAGAAGAGAACAATCAAGTTGCCATAAAGACTATAATCCAAAGAAATCAATAGCCTATAATATCTCTAATTTACATATAAGGCAAACTTAAGTATTTTATGGAGTTGTTTCCCTTGAGTCGAATTTTGCAGACAAGGCTGCGTAAGTAAGTTATTTTTTTTATTTAAATGACTAAAGTATTTTGCAATTCCCCAACTTACGAAGAACTTTAAGTTTTACTCACGCCTTTTGTGTTGAGGGAAAACATAAAGGTTCTAGTTAAAAGATCCTGAAGTTGACTTGAAGAGTACTTCAAGACGATCTACTTTAAAGTTTTGACATGAAATAATATTACTTTTGTTTTAGTAGTTTTAAAATATAGTGAGGCAGCTTTGAATTGTTACTTGTTGCGGCACTTGAATTAAAATGTCGTTGCAATTATTATAGTTTATTAGAACGATACAAACACATGTAACACAGGTACAAATATAACTGAACACAACAAATCCAAACGTAAAGAAGGTTGTAATTCTATAAAACACGCAAAGTCCGTCACTAATAGATTACCGAATGTACACACGTCTCGCCTTGATCATGCCATCGCTTTATACTGCACAAATGCAATGTGCCCGTATCGTAGTCGAATCCGCCACATCTGGCCAATGACTCGGCCGCAAACGGCCATAAAGGTGTACAATAAAATAATGGGCTGTTTTTTTAGAAACTTATGCCAATCAAAAAGTAAATGATCACAAAAGAATTACAATTAGTTTAAATGCCGATAGGTAATAAAAGTGTGTTGTTTCAGTGATGCTGGTGGATTTTGTATTTGTCGGAACCTGAGTTATAACAGTATGTATTATATAATTTACTTATTAACTACTCTTTGTACACAATTAAAACTGTACTAATTCGTAAGTTTTCTGCAATGGTGTAAATAAATGTCTTAGCTATCTGTCTATCTATAATTTAGCTCTTCTTTTTAACTATGATTTTGCATTATTTACTAACGGGCCAAGTAGACTTTGCCAAATCAACTTGGCCGGGTCCAATTGTGAATTTAAACCCTTTAGAGATACGCTCAAAAAAGCTACAATTTTCAAATTTTGCAACTTTACCCTTAGGAGACGGTGACTTACGCTCATTATTCTACTTATAGTCTTTAAGAGGCTATGTACGCCTAATTCAAATCGGCATTTCATGAAATCAACCCCGCACGGCTAACATTTACTTCGATGGAACAGCGCCAAATAAAACTTCGAGCGTGGCGAAATATTGCAATTGATCATACCGACGCGCACCGCTTGATTGACTTGATTCAATTTATTTCATTTTAAGGCTCACGAGAGCGAGACAAACTGTCCTAAAGTGAGATAGACTGTTTGTATGCGTAATGGGTATTGATATTTTGTCACACCTTCCTAAGCGTCTTTAGCCCAACGGCTTACCATGCTCAATAGTAACTAGGAAGTGCAGGGTTCGAATCCTCATCAAGCTGTACGTATTTTTATTTTTCCAGCAACTTTTTAGATAGGTAAATTTTATTAAATAATTTCATTATTAAAATTTTTTCATATTATTCCTTCCCTATTATCCCTATTAATATTTAAAATGCGAAAGTAACTGTCTCTCTGTTTGTTCCGTTTTCATGGAAAAACTACTATACCGATTTGGCTGAAATTCATTATATATATACATATATATATTTTACAGACATAAATAGAGCATTTGTAGCTCAAAAAAAATGCATCCGAGCTATTGTAGGTATCCGATTTTATGATTCTTGTAAGCCTCATTTTAAAAATCTACAAATTTTACCACTGCCATGTTTGTATATTTATGAAATATGTTTATTTGTCAGAAACAATTTAACAATTTTTACGACGGCTAAAGACCTCTATCCAAACAATACTAGAAATAGTGAACGACTGGTTTTAAATGTGGCACCAAAAACAACCCTCTTTACCAGAAACTGCTATAACATGTGCATTAAAGTCTATAATAAAATTCCAATGCACATAAAAGAGTTCAGGATTAATAAATTTAAAAATCAACTAAAGGAATGGCTTTTAAATAGAATGTTTTACTCGGTGGACGAATTCCTCAATTGTACATAAATAATTCCCTTGACTTATGAATGTTATTATTATTATTACTACTATTATTATTATTAGTATTATTGTTTGACATTTATCAGTATTTTATTTCATAATTATGATCCATTTAATATTATATAATTTAATTAAATTTATTAGAAACATTTGTATGCTCCTATGGGAGCAAAACATGTGTACATTGTGACATATATACCAACTGTTTGACCATGTTTTAAACAAATAAATTTGATTTGATTTGATTCGGTGCCGAAACTGAACATAGGATGCTTTTTATCCTGAAAAATGGAATAGTTTCCGGGATAAAAATATATTTGTCTTTTTATTGGTTATGCATTTATGGAAAAACTACCGGATGGGGATTATGCCCATATTCCCAGAGCCCTAGTACCACTAACAGTTCACCCCAATAGCCCGGTACTTTCTCTTCTCATTTCCCACAATAGTCCTACACTGGCCGGGGCTTGTCCATGGGTGCATTATTGTATGGTGTAGAGAGGGATAATCGCCGGTCAGTGTCACGCCACATTTAGATTAAATTTGTCAAGAGGCCTTTACGTGTCGGCCTCCCCGTGGCCCCACGCAAGCCCTCCAAAAGTCCGGGCCATTTTTATGGCCCGTGGTCTTGAAAGATATACAGATAATAATAATACTAAAAATTTTTTATAAAAAAAACTTTATAATAATAATAATAAACTATATATTTTTGATGCCGAGGATGAATATATATTATGATGATTTTTATCTCGAAAAATGGGATAGTTTCCCGGATAAAAATGTATTTGTCTCTCTATTTGTTATGCTTTTACAGAAAAACTAATACACTGATTTGGCTAAAATTCGGTATATATGTAATTTTAATAATGACAGTGGACAAGGGATACTTTTCAACCCGGATAGTGGGATAGATTTATATAAAGGTTATCTCAGAAAGGAGAACAGGTTTTTATGATTTACCATTTCAGTCAATTCAGCCATTTCAGCCATTTCGGTCATTTCGGCGATTTGAGCTATTACAGCCATTTCATTCATTCCAGCCATTTCAGCCATTTGGGCCATTTCAGCCATTTCGGTCATTTGGGCCATTGCAGTCATTTCAGCCATTTGGGCCATTTCAGCCATTTCGACCATTTGGGCCATATTAGCCATATCAGCCATTTCAGTCATTTCAGCCATTTTAGCCATTTCGGTCATTTCATCCATTTAAGCCTTTTCGTTCATTTAGGGCATTTGGGCCATTTCGGTCATTTCAGCCATTTGGGCCATTTCAGTAATTTAGGCCATTTCGGCCATTTCAGCCATTTCAGTCGTTTCAACCATTTGGGCCATTTCAGCCATTTCAGCCATTTCGGCCATTTGGGCAATTTCGGCCATTTCGGCCATATTCGTCATTTCGACCATTTGGGCCATTTCAGCCATTTCGGTCATTTCAGCCATTTCAGTCATTTTGGCCATTTCGGTCATTGGGGCCATTTGAACCATTTCGGCCATTTTAGCCATTTCAGTCAATTCAGCTATATTGGCGATTTGGGCAATTTCAGCTATTTCGGTCATTTGGGCCATTTCAGCCGTTTCAGCCATTTCGGTCATTTGAGCGATTTGGGCCATTTCTGTCATTTTGGCCATTTAGACCGTTACGGTTATTTCGGCCATTTCGGTCAATTCAGCAATTTGGGCCATTTCGGCCATTTTGGCTATTTCAGCCATTTCGGTCATTTCAGCCATTTGAGCCATTTCAGTCATTTAGGCCATTTCGGTCATTTCGGGCATTTCAGCCATTTCGGTCATTTCAGCCATTTGAGCCATTTCGGTCAGTTCAGCCATTTGGGTCATTTTGGGAATTTAGGCCATTTCGGTCATTTCGGCTATTTGGGCCTTTTAGGCCATTTTGGCCATTTCGGCCATTTCGGCTATTTTGGCCATTTTGGTCATTTCGGCCATTTTGGCTATTTCAGCCACTTCGGTCATTTCAGCCATTTGGGCCATTTCAGTAATTTTGGCCATCTAGGCCATTTCGGTCATTACGGCCATTTCAGTCATTTCAACCATTTCAGCCATTTGGGCCATTTCGGCCATTTCAGCCATTCGGGCCATTTCGGTCATTTGGGTCATTTTGGTAATTTCGGTCATTTTGGTCATTTCGGCCATTTTGGCTATTTCAGCCACTTCGGTCATTTCAGCCATTTGGGCCATTTCAGTAATTTTGGCCATCTAGGCCATTTCGGTCATTACGGCCATTTCAGTCATTTCAGCCATTTGGGCCATTTCGGCCATTTCAGCCATTTGGGCCATTTCGGTCATTTGGGTCATTTTGGTAATTTCGGTCACTTGGGCCATTCCAGCCATTTGGGTCATTTCAGTCAGTTTGGCTATTTCGGCCATTTGGGCCATTTCGGTCATTTGGGTCATTTCGATCATTTGGGCCATGTCAGTCATTTCAACCATTTGGGCCATTTCAGCCATTTCAGTCATTTCGCCAATTTGGGCCATTTCAGCCATTTCGGTCATTTGGGCCATTTTGGTCATTTGGGTCATTTTGGTCATTTCGGTCATTTGGGCCATTTCAGCCATTTGGGTCATTTCAGTCAGTTTGGCTTTTTCGGCCATTTCGGCAGTTTCAGTAATTTCAAACATTAGGGCCATTTCAGCCACTTCAGTCAATTCAGCCATTTCGGCCATTTGGGCCATTTCAGCTATTTCGGTCATTTAGGCCATTTTGGTCATTTTGGTCATTTGGGCCATTTCACACATTACGGCCATTTCGGTAATTTGGGCCATTTCAGCCATTGCGGTTATTTGGGCCATTCCAGACATTTCGGTCATTTGGGCCATTTCAGCCATTTCACACATTTCGGCCTTTTCAGTCAATTCAGCTGTTTCGGCCATTTGAGTCATTTTAGTCATTTCGGCCATTTCGGTCATTTGGGTCATTTCGGTCATTTGGGCCATTTCAGTCATTTCAACCATTTGGGCCATTTCAGCCATTTCAGTCATTTCGCCAATTTGGGCCATTTCAGCCATTTCGGTCATTTAGGCCATTTTGGTCATTTCGGCAATTTGGGCCATTTCGGCCATTTAGGTAATTTCGGACATTTCGGACATTTCGCCCATTTCTGCCATTTCGGTCATTTGGGCCATTTCAGCCATTTCACACATTTCGGCCTTTACAGTCAATTCAGCTATTTCGGCCATTTGGGCCATTTCAGTCATTTCGCCCATTTCAGCCATTTCGGTAATTTGGGCCATTTCAGCCATTGCGGTTATTTGGGCCATTTCAGACATTGCGGTCATTTGGGCCATTTCAGCCATTTCACACATTTCGGCCTTTTCAGTGAATTCAGCTGTTTCGGCCATTTGAGTCATATTAGTCATTTCGGCCATTTGGGCCATTTCGGTCATTTGGGCCACTTCATCCATTTCGGCCATTTCAGCTATTTCGGCCATTTTAGCGATTGCGGTCATTTGGGCCATTCCAGCCATTTCAGTAATTTCGGTCAATTCGACCATTTGGGCCATTCAGCCGTTTGATCATTTAGACCCGTTCGGCTAAATATATTTTCATCTCGGAAATCTCATTTTTCGGGATAAAAAGTAGTTCTTGGCCACCCTCGGTATTAACATAACATATGTACTCAGTTTCAGCCAAATCGGCTCAATAGTCTTTCCATAAAAGGATAACAAACAGACAAATATACTTGTGGATTTTTTTTCGTGGAACCCTAAAAACGTAGCCTAAGTTACTTCTTATAACATCAGCTATCTGCCAATGAAAATTACGTCAAAATCGATCCATGTGTCAGAGATTAGCCGGAACATCCAGACACACAGACAGACAGACAAAAATTCTATAAATAGCATTTTCGGAAACTCCTGGTCCGATTTTATTAGATTTTATTTTGAGATTTCAAACGGGCACTTCACTTTTATTTATCTGTATAGATAAGAACTATAAAATAAATAATAATAGATATATATAATAGTTTTAAAAAAAACACGCTTTCATAAGAAATCCAACTAAAAACAGAAAATAAAATTTACTAAATTTGGTTTCTGATGAATGGGGTCTTAAAAAAAGCGTGGGGTGTATTCAATGCGCTTTTTCTTCTTTAAAATCTTAAAGAGCGCCTTTTTTTAAACTATTATTTATTTTTCATTTTTAGTTGTTATTTTTTAAATGTTAATGTTTTTTTAAATTAAATTTTTAAATATAAGCTTTTGAGATTCTGCATATCATGTAGCAGCAGAGTGCTAACTAAGACAAGTAAAACAAGCCCAAACACGACGCGTTTATCTTGTTTAGTAAAGGAGTTCCTATAGCCACCTTCCGACTCCATCATCAGATCAGCTCCATGGTACCATATTATTGCATTGTCACGCGATATAAACATACGAGCCCAAACACGACGGGTCTATCTTGTTTAGTACAGGAGTTCCTATGGCCACCTTCCGACTCCATCATCAGATCAGCTCCATGGTACCATATTATTGCATTGTCTCGTGATATAAACATACGAGCCCAAACACGACAGGTCTATCTTGTTTAGTACAGGAGTTCTATGGCCACCTTCCGACTCCATCATCAGATCAGCTCCATGGTACCATATTATTGCATTGTCATCGACCTTTGACAGGTGTTCAAACTTTGAATTAAATCTGATCATTAAAAGTAGGACAAAATCGAGCTCAAAAGGGAAGGTTACAAACATACATACATACATACAGGTGAAGCTAATAAAAGCGTGTTAAAAACATAATAGGGCTAAATAAAAAAAATTGTTAGAAAAGGAAAATGGAGCGAGCACTCAACTTGAACAACGAAACTTCATATTTCTAACTATCCATGTGTCTACGTCATTTCTATTGATAAACATAGATGGCGCTTTAGAGTTTTAATGTTACCGATAAGGTAAAAATTTTATTGTCAATAGCATAAAAATCCAAATGAAATGAAATACAAAAATTTTGAAAAGTATTTTTATGGCATTTTATAAAATTATTTAGGAAGAGAAAAAGAGCATTTTATCAACTTTCTTATAAAAAAAATCTTCCGTATCAAGTGAAACTAGTAGGGTTCGAACCCACACAGCTAGTGATTTAGACCAAACCTCTACCGTATAAGCCAAATAAGTATAGCGCGACCGCTTCAAAATTCTTGTTATTATTGCTCCTTCGTTTATTTAAAATTATTTTTTAATGGCGGTCGTGGAGAAGAGCAGCGCGTCCGTATTAGCCGACGCTCTAAAGCGATCTAACAAATTCCATACATTGGGACCGGCAGGCGGGATTTTTGCAGTCATTTTTAATAAAATAATTAATTACTTCCAAATTAAGTTAAGTAACCGAATAAAACTCTATAATTGTATTTGTTATAATATGATATGTTACTGTTATTTATTTTATCGATGTAAGATTAACAGTAATAACAAAAACGAAGATTGAATAACTCGTTTAGAGGTTACTTTGCAATTATTTTCTATCGAGAAAATTTATCGCAAATGCGTTCCGAGTACAAAGTTTACGTCAGAAATATGATCAAGATTGACATATATTTTTTTCACCGCAATAAAGTGTGTATAAATACTGTAAAAATGATTGAGAAATCGATCTAAAAACGCATTCTGTCTCTTATAACGCTGTTTAACAATAAATAATAACTAAAATACAATATATTTATATTTTAACTAGCTTCTGCGACGTTCGCGTGGAATAGTTATAAAACCCCTCCGATTTTGAGACATTATTTATTTGTGCTCCGCTCTTATTGGTTTTAGCGTGATGATATCTAGCCTATAGCCTTCCTCGATAAATGGGCTATCTAACACTGAAATAATTTTTCAAATCAGACCAGTAGTTCCTGAGATTAGCGCGTTCAATCAAACAAACTCTTCAGCTTTATATATGGGTACAAGATTGAATAAAAAATATATTTATATTTAACGTTAATTTAAATTTAATTTAATTAGGATTTATCGAATATAATATTTAAGAAGACCGCTGTTTTATACTTTGCTTGATAACTTATTATTAAATATGCAAAGTACCTGATTATAAAAAAATATTTTCGATAAACAAGGTATATTATATATATATATATTCCTAACAAAATTGTTTACTTTTAATTTAGATATCTTTCCTGCTATTATAATATTATTACGAGTATAATATTATATACGAAACGCGTATAAAACAGGTACAAATATAACTGGACCCAACCATTATAAATTGCCCAATTCAATAACATGCGCAAAATCCGTCACTTTATTGCTTATTGAATGTACGTCTTGCTCGTATCGTAATCGTCGCTTGACTATCTCACCCCTCCGTTCGGGCATTCCTTTTATTCTGTACAAATACAATATGCCTCGATGCAAAACAATAACAACGAGAATTAGTTCGATACACCTGCCTAATGACTGCCATAAAACAAGTACAATAACAATAGAATGTTTTTCTTAATTGCAATTTTTAAACACAAAGTAAACAAATGAAGTCTAAATTCGGGAAAGGTAATAACCCAGGTTTATGGCAGGCAAATGTGTATTCACTTGATGTCGGCATGTAACAATATATTATTGTATTATCTAAATATACAAATACGCAAAGACCTCCAGAGTGAAATCATTTTACTAAACAGGCTTATATTAATGAAAATTACCTCACACTTGCAGAGGGTCAACGGCCCCTTTTAACTAAACATTATGTTATTATGCGTTGAGTAAGATATTGTTGAATAGATTTACATCGATAGGAATTTAGCAATATGCTCAATAATAGCAAAGCAATTGCAATAACATAATTGGCAAACCAGCTCCATTTAAGTATTACATTCATGAAACACTTCAAACATGAGATATACATACATATATAACTTCACGCCAGGTCCCTTGCGGGGTAGGCACGAACAACAGAGCGCCATACAAGCTTATTATTACACACCTCACTTGCTTCTTTGACATTCATTGCTCTTGTCATGCACGCTCGTCTGTTCTTAAGGCTCCTGACATCCACTTTTGCATTGTATATCTGTTACTTGTGCAGGTTTATTAATAGCTTCTCTAAATTTATCTTATTTTTAGTTATTATTAATGATAGCTGCTAGCCCCCCAAATAAATAAAATAAATAAAAATAAAATATCTGTTTAGTCATTCTTTCACATGGGATATATATATATATATATACTAGCTGTCCCGGCAGACGTCGTCCTGCCCGGTAAAAAATAGGGGTTGATCGTAGAGGGTTGAAAATTTAGGGTTGTATGTATCTTTTAATGCTGTATCATAAAAAAAAGAAATTAAAAATTATGTCTAAAAAATAAATAAAAATTTAGGGGTGGACTACCCCTAACATTTAGGGGGATGAAAAATAGATGTTGGCCGATTCTCAGACCTACCCAATATGCATACAAAATTTCATGAGAATCGGTCAAGCCGTTTCGGAGGAGTATGGCAACGAAAACTGTGACACGAGAATTTTATATATTAGAGAAGAAGAAGATATATCTATATACTTTATTGCACACCAAAATATACAATTACAAAAACAACCAAACCATATTGACAATATATAATAAGTGGCCTTCTCCCTCAAAGCGATCTCTACCAAGAAACCTAAATCAAAGAAATTTTAATCAGGCGGTGTAGGTGGTGAAGGAAAAAGGCAATAGATACATAAATTCACAAACTAATTTCAGAATTAAATATACGAAAACATACATTTTGTTTTTATTTTAGGTTTTTAATTATCAATTGAAACTAAAATACATTATGTAGCAGATCACTGCCTACGGGAGCGTGCCCAGAAGGCTGGCCGCATTGCCGCGCTTTATGGCAATACTTATTTGTTATGCACAATATGAACCAGCCTTCTGATCACGTGTAGTTTCAAAGAGTTTCTTACATATGTCTTTAAACTAATTCTTTGCCGACGGACCCCACGGGCCTAATGTTTCAAAACCAAACGGCACAAATATGCAAACCCTTCCTAAGGCTCCATATTTGCGCCGTTTGACGTCTTCAGTTGAAGCGGCGTTGCCTAGCCCCTGACTCGGTCATTGGAAGATGTGAGAGGCCAGTGTGTCAACAGAGATCGCATCCCACACTAGCGGCCACCCCATGTACATATACATAACTTACTATAATAAATGAATACATACATACATGAGTTCTTTCATAGACATGAAAAGATCTAAGATATAGTTAGAAGAAAGAAAAATAGTAAAGTACGTCATTTTACGTACACTTTTGCCGTTGTAGAGCTATGCTGAAACCATCAATTTGATGTTGATGTGAAGAACTGTAGTTCTTAGAGCCGACTGAATCGGTCTGATACAACGCTCTCGCAGAATATCGTCATGAGACGGCTAGTTTCGAGCTAATCGTGTTTCCCCATTTCCCGTGATTTCTCTCTCGCTGGTTTCCATGTTACCTATCGTATCCCTTATTCCATTCCTCCTATCTGATATCTCCTATCTATTCAATTGCCATTCTAAAGGCTGGCAATGCGTTGGCTGCACCTCTGGTGTTGCAAAAGATCGAAAGTTGGGTGTAAACGAAACAACTTTGCGTTGGTATTTACGGAACAATGATTGTAGGTGACAGTTTGTGCTGGTTCGATAATATACAAAGATTTTATGATTTTTACGGCGAAATAAAAGGGATGATGGCGTACGCAATGGATTTCAATAAAGGACACGGAAACGAAGCGAAAATGGCCGCGGACCGTCTCACACGCAGCAAGCTTCAGCCCGCGCTCTGTCTAAACGTGCGCCTTCGCACGCATCACGCATTTTACCATGCCATAAATTATTAATTCTAATTACATCGCTCACAATGATTTACCAAAAAAATATCATAAATGTTCATGATATGAGGCGGAACGTGGTTTTAACGTAATTTTTTATAGTTAATTAAGGTAATAAAAAAATTAACCAAATCACCTGCAAATTATTGAAATGAAACCATTTTACAGGGTACAGGGTAGGGAGAAAAGGAACTAGGGCATCGAAACTCTCACTTATCGGACGAAACACGATCAACTCGAGAGCGTCACACCGATCATGTCGGCCCGAAGAGCTAAAATCGTGAAAATGATTCATCACGATTTTACTGTGTCAAAGATTCGAAAAGACATAATAAAAGTTCGATTGAAAGTTTTAATACAGTTTTTTTAATTAACTAGCTGTTGCCCGCGACTCAGCTGCGTAGGACTTTTTTCGTGGATTAATTTTAGAAGGGTATAGTTACACCTTACAACATTATTTATTTGCCAATGAACGTCCCGTGAAAATCAGTCCAGCTATTTCAAAGATTATACGGAACAAACAGACGGACAGAGAAAATTTTAAAATGTGATTTTTTGATATAAGCACCGTATAAACATTCATGTGCATTTAGTAAAAAGCTGTCATTTTACATTACAAACACACACTTCAATATTATTCATTCATAAAACTTACTACTGGTGACACCAACTTTGATAGCAGTGTTTAGGAGTTCTTTCCCGGATGATCGTCATTAACCTAATTTTCTTCCTCCATGCTATAAGCAAAGAATATTGAGAAGTCTTATTTTTCTAATGATGGAGTATTTTGTAATTACCAGTTTTTCCTTTCTAATTAAAGTATTTCAAAAGTTACCTTGAAAATAAAATCATAGACAACAAAAGCATTTAATGTAAGTGTTAATTTGTCAAGCTTCTCTTTTGTGAGCTTTACAATGGAAGTCATTTAATTCCATCACAACTTGACCTTTCTCGTGAATGCGTGTTTTCTCCTCATTAGCTTATAAAGCCTGTAAAGTCGTTACTTCACTTAAATCAAGTTCGAAGTGTGTTTGATTGCCCTCGCTTTTGTGCTGTTTACTTTAACTTATATTTACAAATTACATTACATTCATAATTTTTATCGTTAAGGATTCAGTCATGTATTTCATAAGTGTAACGTTCATTACGAATAAAATAAAAATGGTATTTCTTTATTAGAAATAAAGAAAATAAAACTAACATAAAAAATACTGTAAAGACCTGAACGCCGACAAAAGACAAATTCACCCTCATACCTGTAGTATTTTATTACCTTTTCGGCATTTGGACTTTTGTTTATTTTGTGATTAAAAAATCAGCCCATTGTGTGTTGTTATCTTTTATGGTAGTCATTAGCCAGTGCGTGATTCTAAGAAATTGAGTCCACGAGGCCGAGCAGACATGTTGTATTTGTGCAGTATAAAGCAATACCATAATTGAGAGATCATCAGTCAAGCGATAATCACGAGAGGAGCAAGACTTGTGTACATTCGGTAATCTATTAAGTGACGGATTTTGCGCGTATTATTGAATCGTTCATTAAGTTTGAATTGATTGCGTTCAGTTATATTTGTACCTGTGTTACACGTTTTTGTATAGTTCTAATAAACTCTATAGTAATTCCAACGGAATTTTAATTCAAGTCCCGCAACAATACAATTAAAAACTAAAAATAAACTCCAAGTAATTATAGACTGTGCAACAAATCGCTGCCAGGTGTGATCGTGCTCAGAAGGTTGGCTGTATTGCTTTTTTATTTAGGTCAACAGGTGAAGTAATATTTGATGTCAGTCGTTAAAAATGTTACTTTGGAACTAGAAATTGAAATTATGAGAAAAAGTTGACAGTCTAGTAAATTGAGCCATTTTTTATCATTTTACAAAGCGCCGTAGCCCCCACGCTTTTATACAAGAGTAGTAAGTTATCTATACATATAATAAAATTATAGAGATCTAATTTCTGTACAACGAAAATAAATGCTAAAAACCGAGTCAGGAGGATGTAAGAAGTGAAATGGAACTAATTTAGATTTTTTCCATTTTTTTTTGTTTCTCTGTTTGTCGGTTTGTCTGTTTGTCGGTTTGTCTGTTTGTCTGTCTGTTTGTACCGGCTAATCTCCGAAACTACTGGACCGATTTAAATGAAATTTTTGTAAGGTGATAGCTTATATCCCTGGTTGATTCCGAAAATTAAAAAGTTCCCGTGGGATAGTTAAAAAACCGCAACACGCGAACAAAGTCGTGGGCATCAACTAGTTTTATAATAATTAGCGTTTAGACAGTCAGTACAAATATTATATCATTATATTTAAACAATCATTATACAGTTAATTGTAAAAACGTTTTTTTGTTATGTACAGTAAATACGTGTATGTAACACAAATTAAGTTGTATATGTAAGATGATACACATATTATATTGTGAGCGCGATTCGATGGCTGAGAGAAGGCAAAGGGACGTGGAAGGAGTAGCAAGGGAAGAGTAGCTTATCTCTCCACCAGTCCACCATCACACTGCACTCGTCTCCCGGAGACTTACACACTCACTATGATTGCCTAGGAGAATTAAATTAAATTATAATGGTTATTTCTACTTGTGTTCCAGCAATCATTTCACTCTATTGCGGTGACTGCATTGACACTAGGTTGAATGTGCGTTGTTTTGCGCATTCTTCATTTAAAAGTTTACTCTTTTCTTGATGGAGAGGAAGAATCTATAAGGAGCTGTTCCTTGGAATAACCGTACATACATAATTATGTAAGAGTTATGTATACAAAATTCGCTTTGTTCATTTAATTAAATATCCGGATTTTCTGAATATCTGAATACCTTATCTTTTAATCTGTGCAGGAATGGAGAAAGAGTACAAGCGGTCTGTCGTAAGAGGCGGCAAAACAATCCACAGCCAGGTGGTAGGTTATTTGTCCGACTGGATGGCTACCACACTTGGTCTAGAGTATGCCGCCATAGCGACCTTGAGTTTGGTTCCGCTATTAGTGACCAGCTTCCAGTCTCCCTTAAGAGAGCAGCAGCGCATTTGGAGCACCTTTGGTGTCGCAAATGTCCATAGGCGATGGTAACCGCTTTCCATCACTTGGGCTGTCTGCCTGTCAGCTGAATTCATGCAATAAATAAAAATAACTCACTATAACAATTAGATAGTCCGGTCAAGCAAATCTCCATTGTATTATATTATTTTATTGTTATCCTAATTCGCCACTTAATAATCGCAGTCTGTCCGTCGCTTCCCAGATTTCGCTAGCTCAGTCCGAGATCCCTATAAATAAAATTATTCAACTACACACCTGGCCAGATTTCTAGATTTATTGGATTGACATCCATTTACGACGTCCTATATCTATTTACTACTATACCAAATACATATATACAATAAATTATATCTTCTCTTTGGACGTCTGTATGTGGACGGTTATGTAATTATTTTCATGAATCTTGTGAATGTAATCTAGTAATTTTGTGTAGTTAAGAGGCATTTGAGAATAGAGAGGACATTTTTGAGCATAGGATGTTTTTTATTCCGGAAAATGGGATAGTATCGGCAGGACCACTTGTCCTATGGATACTATTCTGTTTTTTGGTGTCTTAGATCGATTGTGTTATGGTGTAGGTGTAGCTGACCCCAGATTCGGATTTATCGAAATACACAGACTAGATAGGTCTGGTCAAAAGTACAGACCATTTTTTTGTGGTCCGGTAATTAAATGAACATATTTCTCCTTAATCATAACAGTTATAGTAGGTTTATAAGGGTGTTAATTTTTTTTAGAAGAGGTTATGTTTTTTTCACCTGGCCCAGAGTTTAAGCATGCAAAGCCGCGTGATAATTTATAGCCACAATATAAATGTTCAGCCATGTCTGTGTCTGAACAGCCCATCTGTTATTATTGTTAAACGAAGGTCCAGACATGTCAATAGTTTTCAATGTTTCGCCCTTCGTTGGGCGTGAAATGTCTAAACCAATCTCTATTTTTGTCTTGATGGTACATTGGTAAAGAAAAGAGTTAGGAATGAATAAAAAATTTCTCACTTTTTTGCTTATAACTTCTTCATTTTTTTATTTAGGGCAAAAAGTTATATAAATATATTTGTAGGAAAAACAATTTGCTACAAATTATGACTACAAATTTTTCGTAAGACGCATAGTTTCCGAGATATCGCGAAAACAGTGTTTTCACCCCTTTTTTCCAAGATGGCGGCCGGGGGACAAGGGTGGCGACCCCACAAACTTGAGGTTAAGCTTCTATTGACCCCCTACCCATGTATGTCCCAAAAATAAAATTGCGTCCTCTAACAAATGCAAAGCTCATGTAACATTTCAATGAACTAAAAAGAAACAGTCATAAAATCAAAACAAAATAAATTACTACTTAAGAAATATTTCATTCCCGCAAAGTTTATAAAGTATGTACTTTCATAACAAATTTCATGTAAAACAGATAATATACGAAGGCGTGAAAAGAGAACAAAGAAACTCTTACACAAATTCACTTTATATAATAATAGTGAGCTCTGTTAACCTGCTTTGAAAAAATAAAATGTAGAACGCAATTGCAACGCCAACTACCAGATCCATCCCAGGACTTACTCAAATACATACAAAACATTTCATCAAAATCGGTCCAGCCGTTTTTGAGTTTTAACGAGATTAAATAACTGCTATTGATTTTTATATAATACCAGCGGGCACAACAAACGTTGTCCTGCCCTAAAATAAAATTTAAAACCTGATTGTATAGCCATCTACCGGTTCCAATTGAGACTTTTAATATACATAATACAAATTAGAATATAATAGATTGTTGTACCTACAAATAAACCCTGCCCTAGCTTTTATGCCTTTTTATCTCTCCATCCCGAGGTTGTCTGGAAGAGATCGCTGCCAGCGATAAGGCCACCCTTTGTACTTAATTCTATGCTGTTTTTGTGTATTATTTCATAAATGTTATTGTACAATAGAATATATTATACTCTATTCTAATATAATGAAGTTAAACAAGTACTTAAAGCCATCCCGGGGTCCATTCAAACATATACAAAAAAACATTAAAATCAAACTGTATGAGTTTTATCCAGACTAATGAACAGCATGTGACTTTAATATATAAGAAGAGAAGAGGATGTTAAAGATTGTCAAGCCTGGCGCCATCTGCCGGAATCATTTCTCCGTCAAGGGAAAGTTTTAATTACCAACGGTTGATTTGTGAGCACTGTCAGCCGTAACTTCAGTTGCGATCTGATTCATTATTTTGTACACTTGCAAACTCCGTAAACACCCTGAATAAATTAGTTTGATATATTTATATGTGACATCTATGCATATATATATACAAATAAATAAAATTGAAGTGCCTGATTATAATGTCACAGTAAAAATGTGAAAAAATCAGACGATAATTCGGACCAGAAAAAAAAATTGGTCTGTCTGTCTGTCTGCCTGTCTGGATGTTCCGGCTAATCTCTGAAACGGTTAGACCGATTTTGACGATCATTAACAAGCAGATAGCTGATGTTATAAATATAAAGAGTTACTTAAGCTACATTTTTTAGGTTGCATGAAAACCAATTCCACGCGGATGAAGTCGCGAACACAGCCGGTAGTTTATAAACTTAAAAATATATTGCATATTGCACTATATTTAAAACTAAAACTATATAAAGAAAACGAATTAAAAAAAGGATATAACTATTAAAGACATGATATTGGTCACACCCAAACCACTGTCATTTATCGGGAACGTTCCCAAAGGCTGACGGCGTTGCCACGTTTTATGGCAACGATGAAAATGTTTAATTATGTTGAAAGAAATAGTTTGACAACAAAACTATAATTATGTTTTATAATCAGGTTATAAAATGATGATCAGGGTTTTGAACAGTCATGACGATTGTACAGGGGAGACATTTTTGCCAAAGTGGGTACAGGTTCCCGCAAGCAAGATGTCTATTAATATACAGAGTGGATTTTTCAACTGGGCCTCTGTAACCATATCCGAAACTATAATATATAGTAAACATTCTCAAAATACTGTCGGGGCCGATTTTGATAAAAACTAAAACGGTATCATTAGATTTTTGAAAAGTCATTCACCGTGATCAAGAATCGGAAAGACTAATTTGGAAAAAGAAAACACAAACTGTATTATTAAACCAAATTATAATGTAGCTTGTAAGTACTAATTATTTTTAAAAAAATGTTTTTTTTTAATTCACACAACGATCACAAACAAATTCATTGAAAATCAGACACGACACTGTGTCAGGTGAGCTACTTTTATATAAAAACATAATATACATAATAATGTCACATATCTTAAAAGTTTAATAATTTATTTTATATTCTCGTTCAATAAAAATTGTAATTGATATTTAAACGAGAAACTTATTCGACAAATTCCCAACTCTTTCAGCGCCAAAACGTCGTATAAGACTCCAAACCCATAGCCACTTATGTCTTCATGACATTCCAATTAACTACATAACATCGACCGTGACCGTCGTTGATAGTGAGAGCATTAAAAAATGTAAGCCAACACACTTGCAAGCATACGAAACACTTTCGCTAACATAATGTCTTCAAATAATTTCAACTTTAATCCGACGCGTTAGAAGCTTTATTTCCTTGTAGAATCATCATGCGGATATTTGTAATCGATTGATCCAATTTAAACCTAAACACTATAATCATAAGATTGAATAAGCTCATAACAAAGACGTATTGTATAACACTTTACTCGTCTGTACTTGAAACGTCTTATAGAAATTATTTTCATAGCACTATGTTATATAATCTGTTGAAGAATTGCTTTCATTGTTATTTTGTTTATTTTTATTAGCGATTTACAACATCCATCTTACTTTAGGATAATGCACTCCGCAGTATCTTCAGCGTGGGCGTAACTACGTTCTAAGTCTCACGCTCTTCCTGTCATAAGCGCGGGGCACATGGGAGGAGGGTGGTTTTAGTGGAGTATTGAGTAGTCGAGTCTCCACACAAACCGGTTGATCACAGCCCCATAGGGGATTGCCTCCATAATCTACTCTGGTTTAATCCCTAGCAAAGGACCCGGTATTGTGCGTATGAACTTCCCCCGCATGAAAAAAAAACTCCGCACTATCCTCAAGCAAGATGGTTGTTGCAAAAATATTCTAGGTACTTACTAATTGGGACTTCGTAACGCATCCACGAGTACATGGAAGCTTTCATTAAACAGTAAATACTCTTGACGACACTTACAAGTACCTCATTTCTTTCAAACTCTCACTACTGACTAATGCAAATAACTAACTCTGAAAACGAATGTATACAAGCATCGTTTAATAGTGTTGAACATAATGGGTAGTTTTGATTAAATGTGATGTTAAACTTTTTTTTTATTATTCAGCAGACAGGCAAACGGTGATGCTACAAATGCCCTGCTGCTCTTTTAAAGAAGACTGGAACCTGGTCACTAATGCCGAAACACAACTCAAGGTTGTTATGGCGACATACTTTAGACCAGGGGTGGTAGCCATCCAGTCGGGCCAATGCCTACCAGGTTTATTATTTATTTAACAAAATAATTTGTTTTCCCCTTCGGTGCGGTCATCTAGAAAATATAAGTATAAGTAAGCCTTCTACTCTTTGCTAATTTATTAAACTTGTTTACTGAGAGGCGTTGAATGCCAATTAATATATAGATACAATATATATAATAAAATAGAGATGATGCCAAAGTGTTATTTACAATTACAATAAGTCAAACAATACGCACAAATGAGATCGATATATTCGGTAATCCTAACATATCCTTCCTATAAGGAAAATTTCGGTATCCCATAACAGACAGTAATAACTGTCCCTATTCACCGTTAATAATGTTATATTCGCGATATCTTCCGTGTTTATAATATCACAGGAGCATACGGTCCCATATGAGGAGCGAGTTATGAGTCTATTGTCACTTTTCCGACTACAAAGCGGTGGTTTGATTATTAAGGAAGTATACCGGTGCTTGTTATAGGCGGAAAAGTGTTACGTAACATTTAGCAATGTAATCAGTGGGTAATAAAATAAAGGTCTGACCAAACTGAGAGATCCGGAACTTACAGACGGTTTAGAACCTTTAAGTGTCAGGGGAGACGTAGGCGCTCTAAACGCGTTCTACCGTCTGTACAATGGGGAGTGTTCTGAGGAGCTGTTTGGTTTGGTACCTACGTCGCCATTTTACGGTGACTGGGAGTTCATCCACACTTCCTTGACACCTGGAAGTTACCCACTGTAGATGGCGCTCGCTCCTTTATGCATAAGCGAGCAAGTTATGAAATGAGCTAAAAACCGCGATTTTCCCATAACGCTACAAATCGGGGCTCTACATAAAGGACGTAAAAAAATACTTAAAGACTCAACGAGGTAGGCAACGGATGTCCATGGACGACGGTAGCCACTTGCCACCAAGTGGACCCATTTGTCAGTTTGCCTACAAACATAAAAAAAGAATACCGCGTGACGCGACTTCGACCAGCTTCTATGTCTTACTATTCTTTACTCGTATTATATACAAAAAGGTTTTATATGCAACTTATAAAATAGTGCTATATTATCCCCGCAAATTGGTAATGCGCTGGAAACTTGTCAAATTTACATTCACGTGACGTCATCCGCAAGTAGATATGTACGCGTACTCGCCGGTCAGTGATGCTAACAGTACTGAGTGTTCGTCTACGGTTACGTCACCAAAATGGCGGCCAGGCGAAATAGCAATTTGCCGGGTTAATACACGGGTAAGCTTCTTAACCCTACAATAATTTTCTTCAATCAAACCTTTAGCAAAGAGAAAACAAGCAACAACTATACATTCATTTGCATCCCCTTCATTACAAATTCCGTTGGTAGAAATATGAAATTACATGTATGGACCTTATGTCTAATTTTAACCTACTGGTTAGAAAATTTCCTCCTCTTTTCGAATCTTTTTTCAAATTTGAAAAATCTTGATTACTTTTTGAGATATTTGCAAAAAACTAAACCCCCTTTTTTTAGTTAATTGTTAATAACTTTTACAATTTTTGCAAGCGGAACTTGATTTTTTTCAAAAATCATCTAGATGCCATTCCGAATCGAATAACACCTCATTTATAATTTTCGGAGACTGCTGAAAAAAGTTGGTCCAAAAGGCACTTGTTTCTTGTTATCTTGAAGTCGGTGCAAAGTTAAACATAAAATTTCTATATAGACTAGTAGTCTATAATATAGTAATTTTATGTTTTACTTTGCACCGACTTCAAGATGTTTTAGATAATATATATTAATAATAATAGCTTTAGAAACAAGTTATTTTATACATTTTAGTTTTTTAGTTTTTGAAGTCGGTTTTTTAAACTAAGTTTTTATTTTTGTATTTGTTACTTTTTAGTGTCTAGCTATGTATGGGTGGACCTACGAATGGTGCCGCGCTTTTTAAAAAATATAAGTCCCAAGAAACGGGAACAAAAAATGTTCGTAAAATGAAAACTACTAGGCCAAACTATGTCAAATTTTTAGGAGACCACATGGCAGCTATTCCGCGTCGAACAAAAAAAGAATCACGTAAATCGGATTTTTTAGAAGTCGGTTAAAAAGGAATCAGCCATAAGAAATTTGCTCACATGCTTAATAACCTTTCAACCAAGCGATTATTCCTGATTATCGAAGTTTTTGGTCATATGAGGTCATTTGCTTATCTTTTTTCTACTTTCATTCTGAACGGAACTCGAGTCAAAAATAAAATCCCACGATGTTTCGATATTTCTTTGTAACTATTCTGGCCATTTTGAACACATCTATATATTTTTTTGTCAGAATCAGTGCAAGCGACTTCAATTACCGCTCTGCGCGAGATTCGCTTCAATATGAACAAAGCTTAAGTCTGCTCTAACAAGATTCCAATATATTAGGAAAGTGTGATACATGTACCGTATTTCCAAAGGATAAATGTATTACGCATGCGTTTGTTCGTTTTAATTGGTTTAGACTCGGTATAGTACGGACTTCACAATTTTGTTAATACGATTTTAGGATTGTATAGATAAATATCGCTCCGTCCGTTTTGTCATAACCATTTTTATCTAAATTACTAGCTCATAGATGATAATACTTTAATTTTTAAGACCAGTTAAGAACAGTTTAACAGCTTTACTGCTCTAATATATATTTTTTAAATAGACTAGGTACTAGTACTACTACTAATGATATACATTTCTTATTTTACAATTTATTTAACTTACTTTTCTACATATGTTCGTGTATATATCTACACTGAATTCCTCGTGAACGGTTGAACCGATTTGTATGAAATTTTTTGTGTGTGTTCAAATAGACCCGAGAATGGTTTAGATTCACAATAGGATCCAGTAGGTGGCGCTGCAATCGGGACCTAGATTTTTATTTTTTAGACCAGGACAACGTCTACCAGGTCTCTAGTAACTTATTAAAAACTTCAGATTATAACTTACCATTTTCAATCGTTACACTGTCCTGCCGCCCGCGCAAATTAAAATAACGTACACAGATTCACAATAAAAATCACATAAGACCGAACATAGATACACTATTTCTCACAGCACTGGCTCTGAATTCACCGAAACACTGGCGAGCTGTGTTGCCTGCGAAAAAAATAAAAAAGTGTATTAAAATAGCGACATAGTGAAAGTGACTGGCTGTTTTTATTAGTGTTGTTTTTGCCTGAGATGATTTCGATACTATAGAGCCGTTTTGGTTCGATCGACGATGTCGAATAAGTTCACGGCGAATTATGTAAAACGCTTGCAACAGCCATCTGTTTCAGATTGCTTAATTTCATGTTTTACCTCAATGCTTCAGAGAAATTGTTATCTTTCATAAAATATGTTTCTTGTGCTTCTACTATATGGTTGAGTTTAACGCGTCGAGGTTACGAGATTCATTTTGTCAAGAACATACTCGTATATAATATCTCCGCCGACTTTATGTAGAAAATAGATAGATAGATAACACTTTATTTTACACCATTACAGAAAACACAGATGAACTTATAGCCTAAAAATATTCTGAATGTGCACGATTGGCGGTCTTATCGCTAAGAAGCGATCTCATCCAGACAACCCGTGGCAGGAATAAAACATATTATATTGGTCAAAGGTGGTATACATAAATATTAGAGGATATGCAGCTGCATTATTTATTTATGTAAGTATACCACTTACATATATTTTATACTTAATAGACATATAAATACACCTATTGATATTACATACATATATATATACACATACATAAATATACGTAGAAATATCAAACATCACTATGTTGCAGGTAGTGCTTTTTTGTCATATTCTTAAATATTGTTAGTGATTTCGCTTGTCTAACAGTAACAGAACTAGAAAAACTAGTAGTTGAAGGAATCACGAAATTTCCCTATTTCAAGGATTAGTAGTAGTAGGTTAGTTAGTTAATATGGTGTATACGCGACGCTTGTTTAAGGGTACTGTAAAGAGTATTATCAGTGCAATAAAAATCCTAGGTAAGTGAGTATCCCCATTTACATTTTTCAATGTCATGGTTTCGAATTTTAATCAGGCAACATGGTCGTCTTAGGCAGTTTATGTTACCTAACGTGTAGGTATAGTATATTGACACAATTATCATAACATGGTAAAGAAATATTGGTATGAAAAGAAATACTGTCTCCTCCTCTTTAATGGAGGTCCCAGGCTCAGCAGTGCCACCTGTATGGACTTGCTTGGCTAAACATCTCATCTTCAACCAATCGATGTCCACTGCCGGGTGTAGGCCTTCCTAAGCCTACTCCATATATCCTGCTTTTTTGTTGTTAACGATCCAAACCGTAACATTAGTATAATGATCGACATTTAAAGACAGACAATGTATATCCCCAAGCTAAGCAAATTACGTTTATATACAACGAACCACTCTGGGGCGGTACCCAGACACCCAGACCCATAGTAAACAACGGAAAGTTTGTTTCCGAAATTTGTCATGCCGGGAATTGAACCCGGATCCTCGGCGTTGTAGTGAGGTCGGCCGATTGATTAATCTACCGATTGAGCGTTTGGCTAAGATTGATCGAAACTAATAATAAAAAAATCTGAAAGGTATTCTTCAATCTTTCAAACACTAAAATATGTTTTAATATTATGTAAGTAAAACAAAAACTCCTTTAACATGTCGCTCATAATTTTAGCAAATGGCTACATCATTTATTGTGCTTTCTCTTTTCTAAAAACAAAATTCTACCACACGCATTATTCATATAATTAGGGAGTCATTTGGCTTTAAGTTTGAATCCAACGTCTATTATTATTCTTTCTCTCATTCCTTTCACCCCTGTTCTATCGATAGACAGCGATAGACAACAGTATGGATATATGGCCCGTTCATATATCTTATTGTTTTTCCTTACTATTAAAATGGGACATAAGCTCCATAAGTAATGTCAGAACCAATGAAAAATATCAACCGATGGTAAGGCATGGAAAACTTATTAGTAAATAATCGAATTGTTACAGATAAAGATGAAATGAATTTCAGTGTGTGTAATTGTACATTACTATAAGATTACGCAATCAAGTGTTATAAATGCTTCATTTAATTTGACCCCTTTGTTTACGTAGGCTTCGTCTTTGGTTTTATTCGTTCTGAGAATGGGAGGAATTTTTATTAGATAATTTGTAGGGTTTGCTATTAAACGCTTGTATTTACCCGCGATTCGAAATTTCTCGTCTCAACGTCACTGTAGATTCGTGAGTGACAATCCCGAACACGTGTAGACGTGTGGCACCACTGCTAGCAGTGGCGCCACCGTCCTTACGATACTGCATTTCACTCTCTCCAAACCAAAAAAGATCAACGAGCTATCGATGAGATAGGCAGACGGCCCACTTGATGGAAAGCGCGTGCTATCGCCTATGGGTATTTGCAACACCAAAGGTGCTACAAATGCGCTACTGCTCTCTTAAGGGAAACTGGAACCTGGTCACTGGCCGGAACACAACTCAAGATTGTTATGGCGACATACTTTAGACCAGGAGTGGTAGCCATCCAGTTGGGCAAATTCCCTACCACCAGGATGTGGGTTCTTTTATTGCCTCTTACGACAGGTCGCCCGGCCGCAGAAAATGGTATTCTTTCTCCGTTCCTGCACGGATAAACTATCCACAGTAACTATAATCTCACTACTTCAAGCGCATTTTTCAAAATTAATAAAACATAATTCAGTAAACAAGCAATCGATCAAAAAATGTCAGATTCGCGGTCTTGATAGTTAATCGTATGTATACATTTTGTTGTTGATTAAGTAAAAGTTTAATAAAAACCATATACTTGCTGACCTTTGAATTAGCAATTCGATTAACAAGGATAGCATATCTTAAAAATAAAAAAGCATGAATATTAATTGAAAGTAGACAACCTTTGGTTAGTATAGAGTATAATTTAAAAAAAAAACTATTAACCTTGTCCTAAATTGCAATAATTTAAAAGTTATCTCATTAACATCTACTTAGTCTTTGCCGAAACTTTGAGATATATATAACTATTTGATATAACATGTACTACTAGCTTCTGCCCGCGAAATCGTCCCCGAAAAAATCCCCGATTTTGAAACATTCTTAATTCGAGTTCCGCTTCCATTGGTCTTAGCGTGATGATATATAGCCTCCCTTGATAAATAGGTTATTTAACACTGAAATAATTTTTCAAATCAGACCAGTCGTATCTAAGGTTAATAAATAAATTTAATTTAATAAATATCCACTTGGCGGTAGTTGTTCATACATTTTGGTTTTTTTTAATGCATGAGTTCAGCAAACAGGCAGACTGAACATATACCTGAAAACATATACCTAATAAATGAGCTTAAATAAAACAGCAGAGTTTTTATGACCATCCAAAAAATCATATCTAGAATATATTTTTTTTATATGATAAAAAGCTTAAAATTAATCGGAAATAAATATGTCATAATTATTATTTATATATTTTCGTGTTCTTATTATGAATAAGATCGTTTAAATTTATGTATGTGCTATAATGTTTTGTTAAAGTTAAGTATTATTTTTCATTTTATCATTTTTCACTTCAATAAAATGTATTATTTATTTTTGCCTGTGTACCCTTTAGAACACTACTATAGTGTTTTGGAGGGAATACGTCGAGTCCGCATAATTCTAGATCAGTGGTTCCCAAAGTGGGCGATAACGCCCCCTTGTGGGCGCTGCAGGCCTAAAAGGGGGCAGTAAGAGACCCAGGAAGAAATGGGCATTGGCAGGTGTAGCCCATAATAGTTAACTTGAGACCTCAGCGCCGTTGTGTACTACCTACCTACTTAGGTCTCAAGTTAACTCTTCCAGGCTATAGTAAAAGTCTCGTTTAGAATGAATATTTAATGTCCGCTAATGTAGCTCTCAATAATCAAGTAATTTAATTTGACGTTATAGAGGCTTTTAAGTAGGTGAAAAAATGGGGGCGCTAAAAAATAATTTATTATTAAAGTGGGTGGTATACAATATAAGTTTGGGAACCACTGTTCTAGATGAACACGTAATAGCTAGCGCACGTGTCCCATACTCGCGGGTTCGAATACTGGCCGGAATACATGCACCACTTAGGCAGTTTTCTGACCTAATATGATAACAATATTGTTACAATTACGACGTGCTAACAACGGTGAAGGATAACATCGTGATGCAACTTGCACACCGAGATAATGTCAAACTTGCTAAACCGCCTTGGATAAGCGTGGTGGTAATACTGTCCGTTCCCCTATAGGAGTGCTCCCGGCTGCCCGTGGGAAGCCTGGCAACAGCAGTCGGTCATTTATGGGCTGTTATTGCTTAGTTAAGGACAGAAAGTATAAGATACTGTCAAATCGATTTTGAAATGTGAAATTACTACAATGACTCCTGAGCGTTAACCATTGAACAATTTGCAGGTTAAACTGAGCGTATATGCCTCTATAAACAATTGTATGAGGATATACGCTTTTTACCCGTTGTATTACGTGCCGGTACACGTAATATGAAAGTAACTGTATTTCTATCTACAGAGCATCGTGATAAATCGTTTAGAGATACCTCATACTAAAAAATAGGTAGACCGGGCCTCGAGCTCTCAAAGTGAAGCCAACTTTAGGTGGTAAAGTCATTTTATTATTATATTACATGTAATATATAATTTTTATATCATTTTTATATAAAGGTAAATAAATAGTTTCCAGTAGATACATTACAAATTTACTAACCCACACAGACAAAAACTACGTGTACACAACACAAGCTTGCAGAATAATGCCTTATTTCATCTGACGTCTTCGTTGAAAAAAGTTTAAACACCAACGCATAAACGCAGTGCGAACTTGCGTGCTGGAGGGTAAAGGTAAATGAAGCTCAGCCAGACACCAAAAGTTACAGCATGTGATGCTGAGCCTATGGAGATGCTAAGCCTAAGAGATTGAGCAGTTGGATGAATTATAACGGCCCACTATGTTGGTTATCTCCACACTTAACACTTCGCAACGCAGATGTCTTCCAACCGATGCCTGAGTTAGTTATGGAACTTTTTGGCCAAGCGCAGTCCACCGTTGTAGGCATGAGGGATATGCCCACAACCCTAAAAGACTTGTGATGTCCAATTTTCATGGTATATTGGACGATAGACGGATATTACATGTAGTGCCTGAATAAAATTTAAAAAAAAAATGAATCGTGCGTGATTTGGAACGCAGCGGAGTACTTAGTCATCATTCATTATAGACGATATGTTCATGACATGTTATGTCATATTTTTACTACATATCTATTTCTTTTTGGCACATTATTACTTATATTGAAAAAAATAAATGACTGACTGGGTGCACAAATATTTATTTAAAAGTAAAAGGGCATCATATACTTTGTAAGCATCAGTAAGAAATCACTATATTGATGATTATGAGGTAGTTCATACCCCGACTCGCACTTGGCCGATTTTCGGGTAGTTGTGGCTACATTTCTTTTTAGGGATCCGCGCCTATTTTATGCTAAGGCCTGTTTTCTAAGGTCAAATTGTCCTGTTAAAAAAACCTATTTAATAATGATCATGTTTTTAAAACAAGAATATACGGCAAATCTCGAGATTTAATGCAAGTAATAGCAACGGTAATACGATTACTTTGAGCAGTCCGTTAGGCAACAAGGTCCCTAGCTAGGATTCAATATATTTTTATTTGACTTGGCAACTTTCGGTTGCAACAGAACACAAAATACAATGAGGCTGAAGTAAAAGTCGCGAAATGTATGCGAATGTAATTCTCAACCCTATACTAGAGCACTGTAATGATAGGGTTCAATGAATAAATGAATAATGAATTTATATACTACAGTGGATATCAAACTAGAGATATACATAAATACATTTACAATATGATGAACCTTGAATTATTTTCGGCAGAGAAAATGCCTTGGACTGTTGTCATTGTATAATGTGTTAATTAAACAGTACTGTAATTGCATATAAAAATCTGGATACATTATACTTAATGAATCATTTGCAAAATACGTTAAGTATCCGAAACGAGAAGCTGGGAATGTAAAACATAATTGAAGACGTGAGTAGATGAAGGTGATATGTCGGATATTCGGTTTTTAGCTTTTTTTGCGTAGATGAATGTTATAAGTCGATACCAAATGACTACAGACCTTAGACCATAGATATAAGGCATATTGAAAAAATAAAAAGTTGAAAAAGGTGTTAAGTTCCGTTCAGTTTCAAATAAAAGTATAACTTTTATCTCGATTTACTCAGAATTGGAATTATGCGACTTATCACCTTCATCCACTCATGTCTTCAATTATTTTGACTTGAGAACGCAACATACGAATAGCAAATAAAAATATTCAAGAAACTTGGAACAATCACCAGATAAAATTACGTTTGCTTTTTACTCACCTAAAACAATTTACACTATAGTACGTAATCGAAAGCGGTGTCAGTATGTCACGCTGTCATTGCCAACACATTTATTTATTTACCTACTTATAATCGCAATTTTTTTTATTGCAAAGCTGGAATTAAGCAGGTGGCCTATTTAGGCTACGTTCCATTAGGGACTGACAACGACCACATTGACGACCGGTTGTAAACTCAAGTGGAACGGCTACTCGACCCACCCCTTCACATGGGTCGTTGTGAACGTTGTGTAATCGAAAATGATGACGGCATTAATGACGTTTTCGCCACGACCACAACGACCGCGGTTGCCTTGTGGAACGACTAACTGAGCACTTTGGGCGTTGTGAGCTACTAGTGGAACGCCTTGTTGGTGTTTTTTTATTGCATGAGTTCAGCAGACAGTCAGATCACCCACTTTAACAAAGGTAGCGAGACAATAAATGCTCAAATATCTCAACATCGAACATCGAACAACGATCTCAGTTGCTTTTTCAGTTTCTGAAATTACACAGATGATATGTTGTCAATGATCAACTAATAAAACGGCTGTGAAGTACGAAGAAGGACAGGAGAACAGTCATAGAGAAACTTAATTAATTATATTTTGCCATTTCACTACCAGTTCCTTATTAAACTAGACCTAGAGCCCGCAAACTTCAGAAGTAATCAGCATTACAAGTTCTTACCTAAAACAGTTGGGCCGTGGTCAGCATTGCTAATTGAACAACTTTTTCCCTACATTACACAAGCGTATATAACTTGCTACTCTCCAAAGAAACTCACATATTCTTAAACAGTGTTTGGTACTAGTTTGGACCTTGTGAAAATGTTGGGAGAACAGCGAAGGTCTTACTAAACAGTTAAACTCAAATGTAGCGAAAAGCTCGCATTATTGGCCACCATCCTGGCATTAACAGCGGACTTCCAAATACACTAGCTATCGTGTCTTGATAGTAGGTACATTTTCTCTAATCTCTAATTAATAATGTCGGACCCCAGTATATGATCCGTGCAGGAACGGAGAAGGTATACAATTTCTTGCGGCCGGGCGGCCTGTCGTCAGAGGCGACAAAACAACCCACAGCCAGGTGGTATGGCATTTATTCGACAGGATGGCTACCACCACTGGTGGCCGCCATAACAACCTTGAGTTGTGTTCCGACAATAGTGACCAGGTTCTAGTTTACCTTTAGAGAGCAGCAGCTCATTCGTAACACCCTTGGCGTTGCGAATGATCATAGCGCTGCTAACCGCTTTCCACCAGTGCCTCGTCTGCCTGTTTGCACAGTCGGCACAGTTTCATTTTCATACTAGGATTTGCTCGCGAATTCATCCACGCTTGACTAGCAATTCCCACAGGATTCACTGACACAAAATATCATAGCATTTAAAAAAATTATATAAGTTATCGTTTTAGTGGAAACACTGTCGGAATAAGCTAATTTTTATGTATCCGAACAACTTCAAATCGCCACCGGGAAAATTCCCCCAGGATTCCCGGGATAAAAATCGCACATTTTATTATATTAAATTTGCTATCAATCAGTAAAAAAATCACATTGCTATGCGATTTTTTTTAATCTGACCATTTTAAATCTTTCAGAGAAAATTCCCGCAGGATTCCCAGCATAAAAAGTAGCGCAGAGATTAAGTCTAAGAATTGGCTTAATATTAGCAAATACCGCATTAAAATCGGCCCAATAGTGTTTACGTTAATCCCGAACAAAACATGAAATCTCAAGAAAATTACATCGTTTTCTCCATCGTTTATATAGGCTATTACACCCCTGCCATTTGTTCATAAGTTATAAGGAGGCTTATTTTTATAAAATTCGTAAGCGAATGTCTGATTATAACACGTTTACATAATAAAGATACTAAGTAACATGAGTACCTAACGACACATACGCCTATTTACTCTAAAAAAAATAATACCCCTCAGTTACATATTGCGGCCACTCCTAATTTTTTGTTTCTTTACTACGAGTACATACAGCATTGTAACTGTTAAAGAAACACAAACAGACTGACTTAAATCATCATATACTATGAAAACTAAACTAATGTTATTCTTAATCTTAACTAATATGTTAATATTCCCAATTAGGATAAAATAATTTTTATTTCAAAATATTAAACGGTTTTATGGGTTAATTCACAGAACATGTGAACAAACAGGTAAAGCTAGTTCTGCATAACAGTAGATATATACTATACTGTGACATAATATACGCAATAGTCGAGTTAGGTCTTATTCAACAACTCATTCGTTTCCTGTTATCGATACTAGGCTAGTGGAGTGGCACTACCTTTCTACAATCACTAATACAAGTATCGAAACCATGAACCGAGAACACTAGAAGTGACAATCGCTTAGTAAAAACGAATTATAAAAGCTTTTAAACCTTGCATGACTATGTATGCAGGGTTTAAAAGCTTTCATAAATAGGTCATTCTTTTGTAGCTTATTGTATAATTATCTGAGACTTTTTTACCAAACCGGGAAAAATGTTCGCGAATGTTCTGGAAGAATCTTTAGTTCCTCAAACGCTGGGTTTAAGATTAATCAATATTGTCAGTGGGAGATAGTTTCCATGACGTAATAAACCTTAGAAAAAATAACGACGGTAATTGCAATTCTATTTTCATAATATTTCCAACTTTTTTCGTAGATTTCTAGTTCCGTCGTTACCATTTCGACAAAATTGTCAAGTTCATTCCGTCAATTATGTGTTTGTACAAATATACACATGTAGATTACCCATTTCTATAAATTTCTATCCATCCCGTTTCGAAGATGGCCAGATCTTGGGTTGCTATACCTACTGATCTGTTGAACGAGGTTTGCAAAACGCTATGAATATTAGTAGAACAGTGTTTATTTCAATGCAGTCGATGCAAAGCTTTCTGTTAACGACCTTGAACCTATTCAATGTTTTGGTCCTTCGAGCCGGACTAACGTTCACTCTATGATTCAAGAACACAGACTACACAACTTGCGTAAGTGTCTAGTTAGATAATAATTTTAATTACTTTAAATTTTAAATATACAGCTGTTATGGTCTGTGACCGTGGATACGTTTCCACATCGCCAAAATTTACATTTAATTTATAAATAAATTGCTCTTTCACTTTATATGTATTCAAATTTTGATAATAGAATTTCATTTTACTACAGACTGGGTGAATATTTTTGTCTTTCTGAATGACAAAGGAACGAAGCGTCTAAGCGCGGAGAATTTAAAAAAAAAGATAAGTGTATTCAGTTCTTATATTATTCAAAGTCATGCAATGAACCGTTATTTTTAAAGTTCTCTTACCTATCCTAAGAAATACACTATTATGTATTTCGCATTAAATATAAAGAGGGATGATGTATATTTATGTAAAGTAGCAACAATTAAATCAAATACTCATCTTCATCGGGGAAATAGATACATATTGTCAATTTTCTCGACTACTACTGCAGGCATATTAAACGACGCATAAAGGTTATGTAAATAATTTGAAATAAGAAAAGTGTCCCAATATAGTCACGGTGAGTTAGGTTTAAGCACAAATCAGACACAAATATTGGGTAATACAGATTACTTTAGTGAATAATTTCGTAAAAG
Source organism: Dendrolimus punctatus (assembly GCA_012273795.1). Classification (NCBI taxonomy): domain Eukaryota; kingdom Metazoa; phylum Arthropoda; class Insecta; order Lepidoptera; family Lasiocampidae; genus Dendrolimus; species Dendrolimus punctatus. The sequence goes on along the minus strand of CM022542.1, from coordinate 14,415,921 downwards.
AGAAAATGCTAAATTATTCCATTAACCGTTTAGGGTCGGATTACGAAAGGATTGGCCAGGTTTTTAATGTTTCGCAAACGTTGCTTATTTCTGAATATTCGCGAGATAATGTTATTTGTAATATCTCTAATATTAATTTGTAAGCCATTTTTTATTTAGCCATATCATGAACTTTAATAAAAAATATAATAAGATTGTTGTATATACGAAAATATTACGTAAATATTATACATTAAAGATGGTAAATAATTTTTATACATGTATTGCCTACTTTTTTAAATTACAGGTTTATATTATTTTTATAAATTATTTGATTGCTTACAAAGCAAGCTGGCAGTCTGCTAAATAATATACAATATGCTATTGATTTATTTATTTAGATTTTTTTTATATTTTAGTAATTTATATTCTTGAGGTTGTTTTAATTGTATACGCATTATAGGTAGGTATATTATTGTAAGATTGATTTTTATAAATGAATAGTCTAGTATTTATTCTAGTTAAGTTATAAAGATATTAATTACATCTATAAAAATACAGTCAATTTACAAAAAATTATCATCTCAGGCAAAATTCGAGATAACATTTATTTTTTCTTCCTATTTATTATTAAATAATAATAAACCCTCTTCGAAACACAGACACTCACTTCTTACACTAGCTAATATTATAAAATATATAACAAAATAATCAAACATTTTAATCTAAAATAACATCACTGACCTTTCAATAAAGTATCCAAAATTATCACATACACAATCAAAACAGATGGAAATTTCAAATTTGAGCGGGCATGCGCGTGCGGCGTATACGCTTTGCGGCAACTGACAGAACCCTACCGCCGATCCTTTCTTCGCCGTCTCGCGTGATGCAACAATATGACCCTTATTAATAACGCTGTAAGACCTACCGTACGGCCAAACAACGCGATTAACTTGATTCATAAAGTATATAATGCGTAAAACGGTAGGCCGTAAAGGGTAATGGCGTGGTCAAAAGTGGAAACTGTTAAAATAGAAAATGAAATTTTGAGTAGTAGCATTTGCCCGAGACTTGTCCACGTTAGACAGGTAACAAAGATTACAGTTATTTTGATAGATGTAAAACAAAGTTTATATATTTCAGTTTCAGTAGGGTTATAGATTTTTAGTTTTAAAATATATGAATCCTGGATATTCCCATAAAATCTTGGGATAAGTGTGTTACTAAGGACATACACAGCTACAATTGTTTATTGAAGATTTTATCAATCGGTGAAAATTTCGCATCGGAATCATTTTTTCAATGCTGGCCACTTTAAGCTTCTCCCAAGAAAATTTCCGTAAGATTATCGGGATAAATGGATCCAGTAATTTTTACGTGAATCTCAAGCAAACAGACAAACGCAAAAAATACAAGAATCATTTTTTTTAATGGAGGAGATCAACAGACAGGCAGACGGCCCACTTGGTGGAAAGCGGTTACTATCGCCTATGGACATTTGCAATACCAAAGGTGCTACAAATGCGCTGCTACTCTCTTAAGGGAGACTGGAACCTAGTCACTAATGCCGCCCGAAACACAACTCAAGGTTCTTATGGCGATATAGGTACTCTAGACTAGGGATGGTAGCCATTCAGTCGGGCAAATGCCCTACCACCTGGCTGTGGGTTGTTTTGTCGCCTCTTACGAAGGCCGCCCGACCGCAGAAAATTGTATTATTTCTCCGTTCCTGCACGGATCATAAGACTATAAATACACTTTTACGATTTAATAATATTATAGATATTGTAAATAAAAACAATCAGAGGAGCATTCAGTATCCCTGTCAATCGCATGGTATCCTTGGTCAATAATAGCCTTATTTAGGCTTCTCTAAATTTTGCACCACATATTTTAATATTATTAAGCTTTCACCGTCGTTCCATGTGAACAGGTCAATAGTCCATTGACAATAGAATCGCGAATTCTATTGCCACGCGTTTGGAGAATTCCGAGATGCAGGCATCTAATAGTTGACCAATGTTTGTTTTTAATTCTGCTGTTGTTTAAGACAATTAAGGTTTTTGTTATTATTAATTATAATTAATTTACTCAATATAATGCTAAGCTAAAATAAATTCTGTTCTGGAATGAATCTAAATTCGTAATGCTCGCTGCTCATTATTAAGTGGGTCTCATAATTGATGATACGATACGGATGAGGAGTCCTACTAAAGAAGTCTAAAAACTGTCCAGCGGGATGTCAACTTGTGTAAGGTTTTTCAAATTAGTCTGTGCATGAAAAAGAAATATAAATATGCTGAGGTGACGTGGTGATTGATGATGGATGGTTGTTTGGTCGTTGAGCGGTGTACGGGTCAATGAAAGATATTGTTTGCGACGTACACTTTTAATCACACACACACTCTCTCAATGTTAGAATATTATAGTTCAGAAGGATTTTTGGTATGAAGGCAAGCAGCGAGCGCGAAAACTAACGTTTTGTACACGGGCACGTATGTCGTGCGGTCGCGTTGAAGACGTGAGTCGGACTGTGTCGAGTTGACCCGAAATATATTCGGCTCTCGACTGTTTCGCGGCAAGTGGATTGCCGCGAAAAATTGTGGGCGCGATGTCATAAAACGGCGCGATGTTTTGCTTGCCACAGATAAATATTGGTTCCGCGCTTGCGTGCTTGTTTTTATGTTGGCACTAATGTCGCCACACCACCCACCCACGGAGAAAAGTACCCCCAACAAATAACAAAATAAGGCTTACAATATAAAAAAAACTTATGTCTAAAATATTTACATATACTACACATCCACGGGCGTCTTGAAACGAACGTGACGTCCCGAGCGAGTCACATACTTGGGATGTGGAGAAGATGTGTTGGGAGGTAGTGGTGGGTTGGCCTGAGCCGGAGTTGCTGGTGGGGTTGGAGCGTGAAGCGGAAGCGGTGGAAGGGGAGGTGAAGAAATTTGGGCCCCCTCGATGAACGCTGGCTTCACACGGTCCAAACTGACTCTTATGTCCCTGTTCCCCACAGTAATGCAGATGGTTTTATCATCCCTGCTAATTACTGGATGGGGTCCTGTATAGGGTGGTTTCATAGTGAGTTTCCCAGAGTCGTCCCGCAGAAATACATGAGTACAGTCGTGTAATTCCTTATATATGAATGGCCGACGTTGGGAATGATGTGATCCAGTGACTGGTTTGAGTTCAGCCATGTGGTTCCGTAGTTGCGATGTGAAGTTGTACACATCTTCCAATGTGCTGTTCCCAATTGAGGGACTCAAAAATTCGCCGGGTAGCCTCAGTGGTTCCCCGTACACGAGTTCAGCGGCCGATGTTCGCAAGTCCTCTTTTAGAGCGGCTCGCAGGCCCAGGAGCACCAGTGGTAGGGCAGCACACCATGTACCTCCATGGCACATGAGGGCTGCTTTTAGCTGGCGGTGCAGTCTCTCCACCATACCGTTTGCGCATGGATGGTAGCTGGTGGTGCGTGAGCGAAGCACTGAGCATTGCTTTAGAAGAGCCTGAAATAATGCAGACTCGAATTGTCGGCCTTGGTCCGTGGTAACGATGGAAGGAACCCCAAAACGAGCAATCCATCCCGTTGTGAATGTTTCGGCCACCTCTTCTGCGGTGATGCCGACCATGGGCCAAACTTCTGGCCAACGGGTGAATCTGTCCACAGCTGTTAGACAATATTGGTAGCCTTTACTGGAAGGCAATGGTCCAATAATGTCTATGTGGACGTGGCGAAAGCGGTTGGTCGGGGCAGTAAAACCACCCAAGGGTGTTACAGTGTGCCTCGACACTTTGCTGCGTTGACACGGCAGGCATTCACGTGCCCATCTGTGACAATCCTTGTTCATTGCCGGCCAAACGAAACGCTCCGCCACCAAGCGCGCAGAAGTCTTCGCACCAGGGTGACTGAGGTTGTGCAGTTGGTTGAAGTAGCTACGGCGGAAGGATGGTGTTACATATGGTCGTGGCTTTCCTGTTGATGTGTCGCAGTAGATGGAAATATCGGAGCCAGGAATGCAGATCTTCTCCAATTTAAGGGAGGAATTGTTAATGGCATCCTGCAGTTCAGCATCTGTGGATTGTTCTTTCGCTAACTCGGTGAAACTCTGTTCTATGGAGATGGCTTCTATTCTAGACATTGTATCAGCAACCACATTGTCCTCTCCCTTTACATGTACAATGTCTGTTGTGAATTGGGAAATGAAGGACAGCTGGTTGAGCTGAACAGGAGGAAGCTTCTCTCGACGTTGAGTGAAAGAATAGATGAGCGGTTTGTGGTCCGTGTAGATTGTCACGTGTTGAACCTCGAGCAGGTAGCGAAAGTGTTGTACGCTTTCGTATACCCCGAGGAGTTCGCGATAGTACGCGGGCCATTGTGATTGTTTGTCAGTAAGTTTCTTACTGAAAAAGGCCAAAGGCTGCCATTGGTTTCCTATCTTCTGTTGGAGGCAAGATCCCACGTGAACTGAAGAGGCGTCAGTGAAGAGTCCCAGTTTAGCATCGCTGACTGGGTGAGCAAGGAGAGTAGCACTCACGAGGCTATCCTTGCACTTCTGAAACGCGAGTTCAAGTTCGGGTGTCCATGGAACTGGCTTTGGTCCTTTGAGTTTAGATGCAGCTAAGGCATCTATGAGCGGAGCTTGCAATTCTGCTGCCCTTGGGAGGAATCGGCGATAAAAGTTTATCATGCCTAAGAATCTGCGAAGGCCTTGCACGGTTTTCGGCAAGGGATAATTTTGCAGAGCTTCGATTCTCTCTGTAGGCGGGCGTGTACCGTCTTTGTTGATACGGTAGCCGAGGAAAGTAACCTCGTCGACGCCGAAAATGCTTTTTGATGCATTTACTACGCAGCCATAGTTGACCAAGCGCTGGAAAACTGTACGCAGGTGTTCCAGGTGGTCTTCTGGTGTTTTTGAAAAGACCAGTAGGTCATCAACATAGGCGTAGCAGAAATCGAGTCCCCTCATGACTTCGTCAATGAAACGCTGGAACGTTTGTCCTGCGTTTCGAAGACCGAAGGTCATGAAGGGAAACTCGTACAGACCGAATGGTGTGGTTATTGCGGTCTTGCAGATGTCAGGTTCATGAACTGGTAATTGTTGGTAAGCCTTTACCAAGTCAATTTTGCTGAAGATAGTGGAACCTGCGATGTTGTGTGCGAAGTCGGCGATATGTCTGACAGGATACCGGTCTGGCACAGTTCTTGCATTCAGAGCCCGGTAGTCGCCACACGGTCGCCACTCTTGGTCTCCTTTCTTCGCCATGTGTAGAGGAGAAGACCAAGGACTGTCCGAAGGTCTAGCTGTTCCGCAGTTGGCCATGTCCTCAAATTCCTTTTTAGCTGCTACCAGCTTCTGAGGTGCGAGGCGACGTGGACGGCAAGAGACAGGGGGGCCATCGGTAGTCACGATGTGATGAACCGTGGTATGCTTCACTTGCCGTGGGAGGCCTGGAGGTCTGGTCAAGTCTGGGAACTCGAGGAGCAGCTTGGAGTAAGCTGAGGATTCCGTGACTGACACGGCTTTCACACTGACTTGGTTGACTTGTGCAATTGTAGCGGCAGTTGTCAAGCTTGTGTTTCCGTCAATTAGGCGTTTGTGGCGGAGGTCTGGCAACAAATTGTAGAAGCTAAGAAAATCCGAGCCTATTATTGGGATTTCTACATCGGCGATGGTGAAATTCCATTGAAAGTTCCGATGCAAGCCCAGATTGAGGCAAAGGGATATGCTGCCGTAGGTGTTTATGGTGCTGCCATTGGCTGCGGCCAATTGGTAATCCGTTGCTGACTTGGCACGACCTTTGGCTAACCGTTGAGGATAGCAGCAGAGGTCGCTACCTGTGTCAATTAGGAACTTGAGCCCTGTTGTCTTATCTGTGACGAATAACCGGCGGCAGAAAGTGTTGCAGTCAGTCGCCGCGTCTACTGACTGCATTTTGGGTTTCCCTGCTCTTGATTTACCCAGGAGCAGGGGCTGATGCACTTCTTGGCCTTCTTGTGGTATGTCCTGTGATACCAGCATAAGGAGGTGGAGGGGGAGGAGCGGGTTGAAGATCTGGAGCTAGCTCTGGATCTGACTGGGTCACGTCCTTGACGTGGACGCGCCCGAAATTCTGCCGTTAATGCTTCTACCTGCTTCGTAAGCTGTTCGAAGCGGTTGGCGAGCTCAATGAGCTCAGGAGATTTAGTTGTAACGGCGTGAACCGCAGGTGTGGCCACTTCCAAGATCTTGTCTGCGATGTCGGCTGCCTTTTCCACAGGCAGGTCCTCCTGTGCAGCTAAAATTGCTTGTACGTTTGCAGGAAGGCGACGCAGCCACAGTTGTCTGATTATCTCGTCGCTCCTGAAATCTGATCCTGCCAAGGACTGGAGGCGTCGCAAGAATTGTGATGGCTTGCGGTCACCAATGTCCTCCTCTCCGAGGAGCCGTCTGATCCTGTCCTTCTTGGAGGCAGAGAGGCGCTTGATGAGTTCTGTTTTCAGATACTGGTAGCGGTTGGTGTCCGGAGGTTGCTCTATGATATCCGCAACCTCGTCGGCAATTCTTGAATCCAGAATGGAAATGATGTGGTTGTATTTTGTCCTGTCTTGTGTGATCCCAACAAGTTCAAATTGAGCTTCCACCTGGCCAAACCAGACGGAAGGCTTGTCAGCCCAAAAAGCTGGTAATGTGACAGTTATTGCCATTTTCCGACTGTCTTGGCTCTCCTGTAGCAGTTGGAGTTGAGCTTGAAGCAGCTCTAATTGCTCTACAGGTGACGTCATTGTGGTGGAAGAAGGGAGTCCAAAACAGAAATCGTTACTGGGAAAGAAAGTAAACTGGAATGACAGGCTAGTGGAAGTATCAGGAGTTGGTGTTGGAAATGACCCAAGTAACACCGCGTGACAATACTAGCGATTTCTATGTATACATGTAATAATCCTAATAACGTTTTATACACAAAAGAAACAATTTACAAAATACACACATATATACACACCTTACACACTAAAGAAAAGAAAGAAAGTCTATAACAAAGTACACAAAACAATTTTAGGTATAAACACGAAAATACAATTAATATAAAATATATATGTACACAAAGGGCATGAAAAATTTAACTATTATTTGTTAGTGAATATGTACAATTATTATCAAAATGTTTGTTCACTAAAGTTTATTTATTTTGAAAAAAAAATGCACCTAATAAGTCCTACAAAGTTAGGTAATTAAATATACAGACAATAATTCAGTACGTAATCAATATTTATAACCGAAAAACGTAGTCCGAATATATTGTACCGGGTTATAATCACTTCACTATTTTGAAATTTGATTAGATTTGCACTTTTGTTTGTTAATTAAAAAAAAATTCGCTCACCGATAACTGCACAACACTTAACCTCGATGTAATGTTGGCGCGAACTCGATGTGATGTTGGCGCGCAACAGCTAACGGTTCGTTGTTACCGGGCGCCAATCGTTCGTTGTTGCTAAGCAACCAGCCGATGGTTGCCTCGTCGCCGGCCGCTAATTGTCGTTGCTGTGCACCGATTTTGGGCGCGTAAGTTAGAGTTGGCGGCAAAAATCGTAACTCGAAGTTTTGTGGCGGCGAAAATTATCATGTCCGCGATGGATGTTGAAGAAATATTAGGTTGGCTGCAGGTTAGCTGTTAGCTGTCGATGAACCATGTAGCGAAGTAGCACCCGTCCGTGGTGTGTTGGCCGTCTATACCCGAGGGTGCAGGGGATGAGTGGCACCCGGGAACAGAGTCGTGTATGCAGGTAGCGAACGAACTTATTATTATATTCAAAAAAAAATGTGTATAGTAAAGGGGGCAAAAAGCGAGAGAAGTTCTGCAGAGCCATCTACTGGTCTAATATTTTTATTGAGCGGTTATCATTCTTAATATCATTTTTCTATGACCTGAATAATAAAACGTGAAACAAAGAAAAATCTAGAAAATGTAGATGCTATATCATTTCGAGGTTGTTTAAGTGGTTGACCCCGCACAAATGTTATGACCTAGTTTAATTAATTACGAGTGTATTAAAATCAATCAAAAAATATTATGTTATAATTAAGCAAAACACATTTATATTCAAATGTACATTCCATTCGGTTGCATAGAATTATATCTGAATACGGCGCGAACGATTTCGTTAGCAAATCGACGGAGCGTAACTTTCTTTGGCTGTACGAAAGGATAGAAATTGGCCACTACAAACTAGTTTCTATAGTAGAAATTATTTTGATAAAATATTTTAACATCTGTAATATAGTGATAGAAATATCAGTCACGAGTAGGGTTGCCAGATATGTTCGAAAAAACGGGACAAATTTCTTTTATTAACATATTAAATTTACTGAAAACGAACTTTTTTGATATTAAAGCATCGAATGCTTAATTCAGAGCCAATGTACTTTTTCATCAAATATATTTATTACTCGATTTTAATCAGTTTTATTGCCTAAGATGGCATTTTTTAATACAGTGCAACTAGCAATTATATTAACGAAGACGCAGAATTCGGGGTGACGGCGCGTCGAACGAAATTTTCCGAGTATTCTTACGCGTTCGCCAAGTAATAGACGAATTTATTTTGAAATCGGACAATCTTTTGACCGGTTTACCAAGATTTTCTTGACCTGACAAACATAAATAAATCCGGATATTTGGTCTGGACCACAGTGTACATTTAGTGAAGAAAGAGAGAGATAACACTTTATTGCACACCAAAATATACAATTACAAAAACAGACCACATTACGACAAATCGATTACGACGTTACGTTCAAAGCGATCTCTTTCACGGAACCTAAATGAAAGAAATTTTGAATCAGGCGATATAGGTAGTGCAGGAAAAAGGCAATACATACATAAATACTCAAACTAATTTAAGAATTAAATACACAAATACACACACACACATATATATATATATATATATATATGTGTGTGTGTCAAAGAAGTAAGTGAGGTGTGAGAATAATAAGAATAAGCCTGAATGGCGCTTTGTAGTTCGTGCCTACCCCGCAAGGGACCTGGCGTGAAGTTATGTATGTATATAGGTATATACAATAATAATTACATTGAAGAGTTCTCTACTAGTGATGAAGAAAGATTTATTTTACAACCCGTAAAACTCGATATTTGAATAAATTTTAACCTCTACAAGACGAATATTTCCTTACAAAGTTGAAATCTTCCATAAGTCGAAAACTCTTTAACTCGAATTTTTTGGTGTCTACCTTCAAGTTCGACTTAAAGGGGTTCTACTGTATATTATTTCTGTGAATCCAATAAAGAAAATAATATTTATTATTTAGTCACGGAACAATAGAAACCTAAATAAGCTGTAGACAAGGACGATTTCATTAACTTGCAACAAAGTATACCTAAAATTAAATACGAATCTACAATGCTAATATTTCAGCATTATAGATCCAATTTAATTGATCCGTCTATTTTGTTGAAAGGCTCAGATCTGAAAGGGCACAATGGTATTCAATGATATTGAATCAAACTTTTGTATATATAAATCACTTTAATTGTTTCGTTGAAATTAAAAGATCTAAATGAACCGTATAAAATCGGCTTATGACTCCAAATTGAAATATAAAAAACTTAAGTTATCAGTTTTTTGATTAATAAAAGTTCCTTTAATAAATCAATGTCACGAGGTATTAAACACGCTTCCCACTAAATTGCCTACTTCTATATAGAGGCAATCTTCAAGGGACAAATGTGTAAGGATTATATTATTACAATTTAAGGCTGTGGTGGTTGATTGTTTAACCATTGAACCATAAAATAGTTTCTTATGCAGATGATAGATGGTTGTTTTTAAAGATCCTCCTGATAGTTCATAGTCCAGGATATATCAAATATAATAAAAACTGGCTTTATATAGAAACAGTGTATTCTAAAAAAATAAATATAGTCACAAATAGTAATAAATAAGCCTGTTCTTATGGTAGGTTTGTGTCTTGTCGCAAATTGACTCGATTCTTAGTTTTGCGTGTTGCAATGGTCATAATTAAGCAGCTGCCATTACGTAATTTTGACGCATATCCTCTATTATTAACTGGCTTGCTTCTAGGAGTTATGTGTACTGGGGTTGCCATCCCTCCCATCCGGGTTTCCCCGGATTTGTCCTGATTTAGAGAGCGTCCGAGAAGTGTCCGGGCAGAAGTTTCGTTCGTAGTTCGGGTTTAAAAATTTCAATTTGAGTACCGCCGCCAGACGACGTGACGACAGCGCGACGGTGAGAGTCGCGCCACTCACTTCGACTTCGCTGCAGTGAGTCGCAATGTAGATTTATGACATTTTGAACCGTTTTTTATACAAAGTTTAAAAACCCAGGTTCTGGGCTCCAAAATCCGATGTTTTCACGCGTATTGTCCTGGTTGCCAAATTTTAGAGATGGCAACCCTATGTGTACCCCACTTTGAGAACGCTTTACTATAGCCTAATACTTTACTCTTATTCACTTTCCGTGGACAGCTTCAACACCAAACAATTAAGTCTGAAACGAGGAAAAATACTAACAATTAAAATAAGTCAATACAAATTTTAATTTTTCAAAACCCGTTGTCTTGGCATATAGTATAGCTATACAAATACTTTTAATAATGACTGTGCTACATCAGCGCCGTTTTGCTCTAACTATTGCACTAATAAATACATTACACGGATGTAACCAAGGTTTTAATGCGTCATTTTTAATGAATTTAAACATTAATCAATAACTCAGATTTGGGTGCACTTCACTGATGCAGCTAAATGTTAATGCATCATTTTGAAGACCCATTTGGAGTCACTAACATTAACGCAAGTGGAGAAGGGGCGTAAGTGTATATATTTCTCGCTGAATGCCTTAGTATGAAATAATATAGGAATATCATAAACATACATTCTGCCTTTCACAATACGTGCCCATCTAATGCAATACATAATGTGACTTACCTAACGTACATAACATGTTGGATTTCCTAGTTGTTTCCTCGTCTATTGCTATCGATGTTTCCACATTATAAGAACACCGACAATACACTGAGTGATTTTAACTTTATTGCAATGAAATGAAAATGTATCTCTACAGAGTTAAAGCATGTTAAATTATAAAAAAATATAACAGTCCCTAAATGCCACACTGCTGGGCTCGGGCCTTCCATTATAGGGAGAACGAACAGTATACCCGCCACGCTTGTCCAAAGCGGCTTGGCAGCATTGCCACATCGGCTATCTCGATGTGCAGGTTGCATCGCGATGTTTACCTTCACCGTTGTTATAATACGGCCGGCGTAACTTGGCGAATGTGAACATAGGCTCTGCGAACTTTAGCGCATGTAAACTCGTGAAGAAAATACAGTGACCAACTAGTACAAAGCAATGAAAAAATACAGGGATGAAGGGCGACCAATTGTATTCACTGACGAGTCGTATGCCCACTCATCACACGAGTGTACATGCTCTCGCACGCGGTAATTGTAACAATATGCACATTAGGTCAGAAAACTGCCTACGTGGTGCAAGCGTTTTGGCCAGGATCGAACCCGCGCCCTTTGAGTTAGAGACGCGTGCGCTAGCCATTACTACCACGACTTATATACACTTTATAACAAAACATATTATGAAGTTTAAATTACCTAATTAATTTATCATAGTAAACAAATTCTAACAAAATGTTTCATTCTTCAACGGTCCGTCGTAAAAAGTAAACGCAAAATGCTTCTTCGTTCTAATGGTTCTGCTCCACCTGCATTAGTGACTGAACAAATACGACATAAGTGCTTATTGCTTTAAAATATTACGCAGTTTATTTCAGTGAGGCATCCCACATCAAAGGATTGACGTAGCAAGTCTTTGGTGTGGGATGCGAGCTGCGTGGACACGTTATCCGCATCCCATTTACCAAACACATTTAGAACAGCCAGCTGGTTCGGCAGCGGACGCAGCTAAATCACTCAAGCGGCGCAAATATGCAATCCTCAGTAAGTTATGTTTGTGCCGTTCACTTTTGAAACATTTGGACCGTGGGGTCCTGGGGCCATAACCCTGATCATAAAGACTCACCGAGTCATCAACGACGATCCATCAAGATAGCGTACACTTCTGGAAACTTTACTCATAGAAGACGGTGACCTAGGCTCAGCATTTTACTTAGTGTTGAGGCACATACTATAATACAATACTTAACAAAGCTTTCTTTTATTGTATTAATTTATAAATTTACTATAACGCAGTTAAATGAAAAGCAACATACATTATCAACAATAATGTCGCACCGCAAATAGCAGTTACAGCTACAATAACATTTTCCCATGTGTAGCAGGGCTATTCAATACCCCATCTGCTAACAGTAATAGGTACAAGTCGGCACACCTGGATCACAGATATCATTACACAGATCTGGATACTTGAAATCTACTGCAATTACTATAACTTTATCGATTTTCAGGTATCATTTTCTACATAACTTTCATAAAATACGAGCTTATGTGAAGCAAAATCTCGAACTAGAATTAACTCTATTATATTTAAATGTAAAATATACCTTTTGACGTCTGTGGTAAGCCATACTTGTGATTGCGGTTATGCATAAGTGTCGGTTTAATACGAAAGTGTATGATTATATTGTAACCCAGATAGACAGCCTACATAGAAAGATAAAATGAAGAAAAGCATTTTTTTAAACTCGAGTGCGTAAACCTATGGAGTTCATGTCCGTATCCCGTGTGGTTAAAACAGTAATGTATCTACTGGAAATTATTCCACAATTAACGGTACTACTGCAATTATTTAATACAATAGTCCCCAAACTATTGAGTCACGTGGACCCCTTCCCAATTTTGACTGCTTTCAGTGGACTCCTTATATTTTTTACCAACTTTAAAAAAAGGGGAGGTTGTCAATTTGTCGTGTAAACATATATTTTTATATATTAACAGTCACTTTTTTGTTTCCAATTTTGATAATTCGTTTCGTGTTGGATGCAGTACAGTTCTTAATTGGAACCATGAAAATTTTGTACCTTGTAAGTGCAAACGCACACTATCATATTATAAAATTTTATTTAAAAGTTTAAAATTTCATCCACACTTGCTTAAATAGAAACCACTATCGTGGTGGACGACCCCTATTTGCTGTTTGCGGACCCTCATATTTTGTTTTCGCTGGTGTAAAGTTTGATATAGACCCCCAGGGGGCCATATGGACCAGTTTAGGGACTTTAGGGTTTTAATACTAAATACTCGTAACGGACTGCGGCGCAATCGCCTTCCTTTAGCCGGCTTCACTCTGAGAACTCGAAACTCGGTCTACCTATTTTGTTTGTCTGAGGAATATAATCTATAATATTATAAAGTTCTAAACATAGTGTCTGTACATTGAAGCTATTTAAAAACACTGAAATAGACTAAACGACGGAGAACCCGATGCAATTTTTTAGGTTTGTCTGTTTATTCAGGATTCACGTAAAAACTAATGGGCCGATTTCGATGCGGTTTTCGCTGATCGATAGCAAATCCTTAGACTCAAAATTTGCGCTATTTTTTATTCTGAGAATCTCGCGGGAATTTTCCTGGGAGCGACTTTTAGTTATTCGGGTGCATAAAAATAGCTCATTTCGACAGTATTTACTAAAACTTTAGACTTATATTATCATCTTCTTTGTGTCCTGGTAATCTTGTGGGAACTTCAATTTGTTTGGGTTGTCAATAAGAATGAACGCAGAAAAGAATATATTTACTTTATTTTTCACGTGAAACAATCGTATAGTAAACAGTTTTCTTAGACCTGGGTACTTATAAATATTTACTCATAAAACCCTGCGCTTGATATGAAAATTCATTCAAATGAATTTACAGACATATTCTAAAACTGCTTTTTATCATAAAAATAAACATTTTGGAGCTTATTATTTTAATTTTTATGGTCCATATTATTGAACGGTATTAATTCAATATTAATACCGTTATTAACTCAATTACAAGACCAGTAAAATTGAACTGACAGACTGTCTTGTGATTACAAATTTTCGTTGAGTATTGTTCCAGAATACGGACCAAAAACTTGACAATACTAAGGGGCCTAAAGCGGCTGCTTTTGGAGAATCGCTTATTGAATTTGACACGTGCCCAAATATACTGGTACATGTTTTACATATCATATTGTTACACTTTATTTAGATACTTTGTCATATTCGTAACACGAATCTGCAAAAGCGGCAACTTCAGACCCCCGGTCCTTCTTAGTAGCTTGAATTATTTTATATAATTTAGGTAAATATTAAGGTTTAGTAAACATTATTTTTCGGTAATAAATTTTCTTATGGCAATCTCCGCCAATCATTTTCATTGATCCTTCGAGCCGGATTGTAAAAACTACATATACAAACAATCATCAAGAAGGCCTTTATAATGTCATCACTAATATTAAAGAAAGATCTATATCCAATCAGAATTGTTTTTCAAACTAAAACTACAAAATAGCCTTATTCAGTTACACGTAATTAATCGCATTTCAACTGATTCAAGCAGATTTAATTTGCTTATTAATACACGTTCCAATATTGCTCAACCGTATTGTAAAGTCTTCAGCTGACGCCATTGGACTATAAAGTTCACATTTCTCACAAAAACACATAATTACTACTCAAAAATTATTAATATCCTGCAATGGACTGTATCGAATGGAAGTGGACAATAGTCCACGTTAGAGCAATCTTACATATTTTTAGAAAATAAAACTGCACAGTACGTCCCCCCTTTCATCTACCGCCAAAAACTCTTATTAATATAAAATAGACTTAAAGGAATACAAAAACAATCAAAAACAGAAAAACTAACATACTAACATAACATAAAAAAAATCAATCTTTTTACATAAATCTACCTACTAGCTATTAGTATAATAGAATATTAGGAACGATAACCGCCCAGGAAAGAATAATATTGCGTTTTGGTATAGAAAATTATATATAATACATATATAATTTTATATATATATACATATATATATACATATATATACATATATATATATATATATATATATATATATATAAGTATATATAAGTATAAGTACAAGTACTTATATAAGTATATATAAGTAGAAAATTAACGGCACTAGATTTTTTTTTTATTGCAGGAGTTCAGCAGACAGGCAGATGGCCCACTTGTTGGAAAGCGGTTACCGTCGCCTATGGATATTTGCAACACCAAAGGTGCTTCAATGCGCTGCTGCCCTCTTAAGGGAGATTGGAACCTGGTCACTAATACCGGAACACAACTCAAGGTTGTTATGGCGACATACTCTAGACCAGGGGTGGTAGCCATCCAGGCGGGCAAATGCCCTACCACCTGGCTGTGGGTTGTTTTGTCGCCTCTTACGACAGGCCGCCCGGCCGCAGGAAATTGTATTCTTTCTCCGTTCCTGCACGGATAAATTTAATTTTAAACGAATATGTATGTATTATCGAAAACATTTTCTAGTCCAGATCATTCCATGCTGCCTGGGCGGTAACACAAAGTATTAGTTTGTCTATACACATTTCTTTTCATCATTTGGGGTATGGAGGGTAGAGGTAAGGAGGACCATCTAGTATGGGGGATAAGTTGAAAAAGTGTCCATCTGTTTACAGCAAATTATTTTTCGAAAACTCGTCAATTTAGTGCTAGTGTAGGAAAAGGAAATGATAATGAATTTAGAAGTTATAAACGAAGTGAAGTGTGCTGGGTTGAAAAAATTAAAAATTATAATTTGGAATAGTATTGAGACTTTCTCGTATTGAGATGTATGTCTGTAAATTTTTAATCAATTGAATTTCTGAAACCTATTTCAGATAACAAACTAAACTATCTGAAAATTCCACCATGAGGAGACGTGCAATAGTTACATTTTCGTAAAATGCGCGGTGACAACCAGGAAGTCTTTCTTTCCTTCTTTAATCTAGTATCCTACTCTAATTATTTGTGGCGCTATTTTTAAATACTTTCCACTTGCTATTATGGCGCCATCTTCATTTGCTGCCGTTCAGTGGACACTTTTTAATATACAGAGATGGTTCTCCTTACCTACCCTCCATAATTTGGGGCCATCCACGAATGACGTCACACGTAAGGGGAGGTGGGGGTCGATAAAGTGTGACACTATGTGACAAAAGGTGGGAGCGGTCCCAAATTTCGTGACCTCACATTTGAAAACCTAATGTTAAGGTTTTAAAACACGACATTTGAACTTACTATTTTCTATCTACTGTGCTTATATACATACATACATACATAACTTCACGCCAGGTCCCTTGCGGGGTAGGCACGAACAACAGAGCGCCATTTAGGCTTATTCTTACACACCTCACTTGCTTCTTTGACATTCATAGTTCTTGTCATGCACGCTCATCTGTTCTTAAGGCTCCTGACATCACCGCTTATATGCATAGTGTAATTGAAAATTTAAATGGATATAAAATTTCTTGTTGTAAAATTGCTAAATATGTGATGGGAGGAGTCTCGCGAATGTGACCAGCTATGGCAAAGACGGGTGAGGGGGTCAAAATAGCTATAAATTCTTGTGACGTAATCTGTGGCTGTCCCTTTTACACTATAATTATATTAATATTTTATATTAATTTAAGGACCCTAAACGATTTAAGGTCTATACATATATACAAGACCGTAAAGAAAAACAAAAATTAGTGAAATGAAACAAAGAAATAATAATCAAAATACAAACACACTGCCACATTTCACACCAAACTCTAAACAGATTAGTTGCAGAAGACTGTGCAACGCGCAACCTTCTCTTACTTATTAAGAGCAACCATAACATATGGCGCACACTAATTGGAATATTAGAAAAGTAATCAACATTACAAACTCAGTAACATTATTTCTTAGACTCGTATTATAGAACAACCGTCATTTTGAAAGCGATGATTGAGATGATAATACGTCTAAATAAAAATTAACAAGGCTATAATAAATATATAATACAATTTTAATTTAGACGAATTATTGTCTAAGATCAGTTTAGCAGAATATGTTATAGTGGGGTTTATCAATGTTCAATCAAGATCCCACTATTTGTTTCGGCCAAGTTTTCAATGTTACCAAGTCCCAGTGGTGTTGCTATGACATTTTCTGTATTAACACGCATTTGTTGTAGTTTTGATGATATAAAGTGCTCCGATTCGTGCTGAATTAGTTCCATCTTCAGGCGGAAGCGTTGAAAGCATAAGGGGCACCTCAAATTAAAAATACATTATTAAAAATTGGGTCAATATATGTTTCATGTGTTCACCCTACGGTCATGCTGGAATTATCGTCTTGATAACAGCTTTTAGTGCCGGCTTGATCGGTATGATAGCAATAGTAATCTCTAATCTTTTATTTCACAATTTTACTACATTACTGCGTAATGCCATGAATACTTTTTTATATATATTTATTAAACAAATGTAATTACGGAAATTATTTTATTTTATTTGGGGGGCTAATAGCTATCATTAATAATAACTAAAAATAAGATAAATTCAGAGAAGCTATTAATAAGCCTCCACAGATAACTATCTTATATATTATATATGAATATATAATATAAAGGAAAGTACATGATTTCACATTTATAAATTAACAAAATTAAATTGTCACTCCAATCCTGGCTTCCAATAAAAACAAGTCGTTTTATTACAAGCTTTTATTTAACTTGCAATGTATGTATGTATGTAAGTTCGGGTGGAATCTTGCAAGTAAAATTTGACAAACTTCTCGGTTTCCCATTGAGCTGAAATTTTGCAAGCATATCGCGGGCTTCAAACCAGAGGGGCGTATAAGCCAACTTTTCAGGAGATACAAAAGTTTTTTTCAATGTAGTATCTCTATAACTGAAAATTTGCAAAAGTACTTCCTTGATTACGTGAAATGCTCTTTTTTTAAATTAACCTACTATTAAGAAAAAGACAGGTGGTGTATCGATAAAAATATAAATGATAGACGAAATAAAAAAAACGCATTTTTTTTTATACGCCCCTCTGGCTTGAAGCCCGCGATATGTATATCGCGTGACAATCCACTAATATGGTACCATGGAGCTGATCTGATGATGGAGTCGGAAGGTAGCCATAGGAATTCCTGTACTAAACAAGATAAACCCGTCGTGTTTGGGCTCGTTTTACTTGTCTTGGCTAGCACTCTGCTGCTACATGATATCCAGGATCTCAAAAGCTTGTATTTAAAAACCCTTTTTAATAAAGCTTTTATTAAAAAGCTATTTTACTTTAGAAATAATAAAGGTATTTTTTACATATCAATGAGAAAAATGACATTTTTTCGCGGTCCGCAGAAAATGGGTCGGCGGTCCAGCTGCGAACCGCGGTCAGCCGTTTGGCAAACCCTGACATATAGAGAACACGGCGAAAACATAAGTACGCGTACACAACACTGCCACCGGGCCGTCAAACTGTGTAGACTATAGTAGAATTATTTTGTCGGCCTCAGCCCGGCTAGGGCGGTGAGCATGTTGCGCGGGCGCAACGCCATTGTCGATAAAAACTCATTCTTATCAAAGAAACATTATCATTCTTATGAAAATCATTATTACCTTTTTTGCTAATAATTTTAAACTTGAGATACAAGTATTTATATTTCTTTTTAATATAACTTGTTACATTTTAAACTTTTGTTCTTATAGTTTATTCAATACTTTAGTTACCTAATTAATAATTTATTTTAAATAATTATTATTCTTATTTTTATAAATACGTTATTTTATCTATTTTTTTCTTTCATTATTATCACTAACCCACAAAATGACAAAACTAAAAACACTATCGATAACGCTTATCCACAACAATAATGCGCATCACTATGCCCGCCCATAAGGTCCGTGAGTGGAAGGGAGAGCGAAATACTCGCTTTACCGCTCCGATTATTATATGACCCAAACTGCACGGACAAAATAATTCTACTATAGGCGAGTTTCAACATTCGCATATACACAGAATGCAGCGCGACGGGAATGTGGTGCCAACTGGTGCCGTCTACACGAGCTTTGACAATTCCATTTCGCTGAAATAACTATGGAACAATAAAAAGAAACTCACTCATATATTTCGTTGCCGAAATGTGCTCTTTTGTGTTTTTCGAGATCATTGCTCTGCGTAAATGTACGGTCGCAGATCTCACAAAGGTACGGTCTCTCACCAGTGTGGACTCGACAATGGCGAATTAAATGACTCTTGGTAATAAACCTGTAAAACATATAATAAGAATAACATAATAACACAGCCCATAAATGTCCCACTGCTTGGCTCGGGCTTCCCACTATAGGGGAAATATTATTTTTATTAAATGTTTTATATTCTGTAAGGTACTCATTTAATTGCAATTAACATTAAAAGTCACCATTGATACTAAATGTTCTACATGGTAGCAGAGCATGGTTTATTCGCACTGGCACTTCAGATATGAAGTTTTTTTATTGTATGCATTCAGCAGACAGGCAGATGGCCCACTTGATGGAAAGTGGTTACCATCGCATACGGACATTTCCAATACCAAAGGCTACAAATGAGCTGCTGCTCTCTTAAGGGAGACGGAAACCTGATCCCTGATGCCGGAACACACTTCAAGGTTGTTATGACGACATACTTTAGACCAGGGGTGGTAGCTATGCAGTGGGCAAATACCATACCACCTGGCTGTGGGTTGTTTTGTTGCCTCTTACGACAGGCGACAAACATGAATATTATTATGCATTAAAATATATGTAAATATGATATTAAGAAAATAATTATTTATAACTTTACCTGTGCAGGAATGGAGAAAGAATACAATTTCCTGCGGCCGGGCGGCCTGTCGTAAGAGGCGACAAAACCACCCACAGCCAGGTGGTAGGGCATTTGCCCGACTGGATGGCTACCACCCCTGGTCTATAGTATGTTGCCATAACAACCTTGAGTTGTGTTCCGGCATTAGTGACCAGGTTCCAGTCTCCCTTAAGAGAGCAGTAGCGCATATGTAGCACCTTTGCTGTTGCAAATATCCATAAGCGATGGAAACCCCTTTCCATCAAGTGGGCTGTCTGCCTGTCTGCTGAACTCCTGCAATAAAAAATAAATCTGATAGAAAACCGATAGGTTGGCAACCGTGCATTGACTTTCAAACTACTTTAATTAATAATAACTGCCCATAACATTCCAGTGCTGAGCTTGGACCTATCCATTTATTTTATTATAGAAACATACAATGTATTCGACATGCTCGTACAAGGCATATTGGTAGGTTTGTCACATTAGTTTTCAGAAGTGAAGATTTGTGTTTAAGATACTAATTTGAATATTTTTGTATTTTGAGCGTTAGTTTTATTATAATTCGATTTTAAAATTATTTCTCCGATGACGTCATAAGGGACAAGTTTAAATTGCTTTCTTTGCCCAGAAAACAAAAATAATAAAAGTAAGTTTTATCTATATATAATCATAGTAATCTGTGCTACTATTTAAATGTCACTGTCATTACTCATTACGTCGTATTGTGATCATTTTAGTTTTTTGTCGCTAGACTTGTAACTTTTCGTGTTCAACCATTATTATTTTCTACAGCTATCGTCAAATTTTTAAAGTGGTCTTTAGGGAAAATCCATGTTATAGAACTTAAATCAAATAATGTACAGCTAGAATTTTTTTTACACCTAAATCAGGCAAACGGGCAGACGGCCCACCTGATTGGATTTAGTAAGGTCAAATAAAGGTCAAACGCATTTCTTACAAAATACAAGAAGATCGTACGTTTTTTGGAATTTTAACTAGACAGAAATGATTAGGGACACTATTCCTCGAAATGGTTTTTCGAATAGCTAGATTGAAAGAAAGTGAACAATCCCAATTGTAACAATGTGCAAAACTTACTTCATAGGGCATGTATCACAATTATATGGCTTTATCCCCAGATGCCTAAAGTTATGTTTCAGCAATGTACTGCGCCTAGTAAATTTTGCAGGACATTTTTCGCAACTGAACACCCTTTCGCCAGTGTGTGTGATTATATGCGTCTTCAGTTCACCTGCAAACATAATCAGTGAAACAATAATTAAATCGTTCTGGATACAATGTCTATACTGAATTTGCAAAAATCCGGCTCCAAGGACCATATTTATTGTAACTCATTCCTGGTTGGTATAGATTTGGACAGATAAATCTTTATACGACCTTCATTTCATCGCAATGCAAATGATGCGCGACAAAGGTAAAAGATTCGTTGCTAACATAGGCGTAAAGAGCTAAGATGGGCTGGGGCCCAATTCTTCTTTGTCATTCCATTGTGACAGTCTCAAAAATTCGTATTCTAGTAAATTCACAATATCTTCTCGAAATCGTTGTGGCAGAATAATTGTAGATAAATATTAGTATTACCATTAGCAGAATTGAATATTGAGAAGTTACAAAAAAATTTAACATTTATTTCGCAAGCTTTCACTTATAAATATTTATAAAGTTAGAGTGACGTGGCATGGGCATGCCATTGGAATTAACAGTATACCGATCTTTATGAGCTAGTGATAGTAGAATTGGGCCCCTGGTGTGGGATCGCGCCGAGTGACTACTAGCAGCAACTAGCAGAACAGAATAGTTATTGGCGCAATGAATCGCGCACTAGGCGGCGGTATGGTACAAATGCTGCAGGATGCGTACGGCGTGACGGTTATTATGAAAATGTTTATAATAGTTTTTCAGATGCCCAATGTGTAGACTGCTAACAACAATGTGCACCGCATCAGCTGTCTGGAGAAGAACGACTATAATGCATATAGGGGTAGTACACAACCTGTGGGTTGTGTCACAGGCCTGATTCTTATGTCTAACTGACTGTTCATTTGCCTTACTTTCATTTAAAATTTGACATAAGCTCCATACAACTAATGTCAAAATTCACTCAATGGCAGGGCAAGCGAATGAGTAGTAAGATATAGGAGCTGACTACCAATCTACAACTTTTTAAACCATAAATCAGACAGGGCAAGACCACAAAGACAGTTTATTGAGCATTGTGAGGTACATGTTAGTCTAAAATTGCATACTAAAAGATTACTTAATCTTCAGACACTATTTCTCTTTGCATACTCTACTGTCTGTGCAACTTGCAGTGTTCCCAGGCAGTTTTTGATCTAACGCCTACACCTAAGAGTGTCATAAAAAAATTCTAAGCTGGCAACACATTCGCCACACATCTTATGTTGGAAATGTCTATAGGTGCTAGTCTCCACTTTCCATCATATGGTGCTTTCATCAGTGTTTGCCTGCTTCATTCAATCAATAAATATCACTTCCATAACTAGATATTTTGCACTATTTCCTTAAACTACTATGATCAACAACACAAATGTCAAAAATGTTATATTTATTTCATATAAGACAACTACTAGGAGGAAACTACCAAACAGACAGTTTTCCTTTGTTCTATGAAATGAGATAATTGAATGGTGTAATAACACATTCCAAACAGCAATACATTCATGACTGCACTTGCTGCAATTATCCATGGTACAAACCTCATGACCACTTTCTATTAAATATACCATCACTATGTTTGCTTACTTTTCGCAATATAATACAGAGTTAGAATGTTACTACATCTATTTGTAAATGTTTTTGTTTATCAAATACAAGTAAAGGAAATGTTGGAATTATGTCAGTTATGATTTTATCATGTATATCAAATGAGACAGAGACTTTTGGGTCAAAGAAATGTAATAATTTGAAATATGGCTTAAAAATAGTATTAAATTTTTATATTACAAAATAAAAAACATCAGCTTTAAATTCTATCTGGAAGATATCTTAAAAATTAGGTTACAAAAAGCATAAGTTATCAATCACCATGATCATTTATGTGAGCAAATTAATTCATGTAAAATAACTAATCTAATGAAAACATGACTTACAATGACTCTCATCCTTTTACAATCTGGGCCCAAGAATGCATGAAAGTGAATCTGTCTCCTTTTATAGATTGGCAATACATAATAAATATCAGAAAAGATGATATACCCATCTTACCTTTACTAACAAATGTTTTAGGACACATTTCACAAGCATAACTCTTTTCTCCAGCATGCCTCAACTGATGCTGTTTCAAGTTTCCAGTCGAGCTAAATTTTTTACCGCAGACTGAACACAAGTGTTGCATGCTATTGGTGTGCCTCTTCACATGTTCTGCCAGTGTTGCCATGTGCCAAAATGATTTTGGACAGAATGGACACCTGCAGGCGGTACCATCTTTATGTCTATTCAAATGTTCCTCCAAAAGCACCATTCTCTTATAAGATTTCTTACATAACATACATTTGTAAGGCTTTTTAGTGTCATGAGTCAATTCATGCCTTTTCAAATGGCTTATTTTCTTAAAGATTTTACCACATGAAACACATGACAAAACTCGGCCTTTGGTTGTATGTTTTCTTTTATGACCCGAGAGTGAATTCATTGTTTTGAATTTTGCTGCACAAATATCACATTCAAAACTTTCATGTGTTTCTTTTTCAGTACTTTGGCTTTTATTAACAAATGCTTTAGTTTCTGCTTCCTGTAAATTTTTGTGCTTACCAATTCTCTTTGATTTAACTATAGAAGTTTCTAATGGCACACTGTTATTAGATTCACAATGATTATTATAATCTAACACATTATCTACTGTTGAAGGAAGTGGCACAGAGAATATGTCTGTATTTTCAGTATTTCTATGTGCAAAATTATCGTAATCATCCATTTCATTCATAAAATCCTCACATTTGGCATCAAGCACAGTTTCATCTTTAATTTCAATGTTGTTTTCATTACATACTACATTCATACAGAAATGCTCATTTAATTTTTGGTCAATGTTTTGTGCTTGAATTTTAAAAGCATGAAAACTAACTAAACTATTATAACAAGTTTTACACAGATTCTTTGGTAACTTGTCATGTGGTGAAATCTGGAAAAGAAATCAGAAAAGGACAGGTAATTAAATTGTTGGCAACAGAAAGCTAGGGCTTTAGAACTGAATAAGAATTAATCACTTCTTGGTTATAGCTCTAAAGCAGCATCATGGTGCCCTGGACACGCAACACTGACATGAGCAGGTGGAGGTCTTAGCTAGGAGGCGCTCTGAGATGAGAGACTTGATTTAGAGGGAAATGTTGAAGAAAAGATACCTCTTATCTCAGATTCAAGGCTATATTATTATTAGAACTCTGATCCCGACTAACACATAACCCACCTGCATATCTGAAACAAGGCACATTTAATACCCGTCGGCATTTGAACTAATAAGATTTAAATTCATTTATGATCAACTTCCTTTCCTTTTGTTTACTTATTGGCATACATCCTATTGTTGTATTGTGATCATTTGCCAGGTGTTACAGATTTAAAGTACAAGCTGGTTCTAGGAAATTTGACATATTGCATCTGTGCAGTATAAAGCAACGGCCCGATTGAAGAATGAGTTAGTCGAAGCGAGAACCACCAGCAAAGCGAGATGTGTGTACTACGAACAGGAAAATAATAAGCGATGGACTTTGCCCGTTTTATTCAATCACGACCTTCTGCATTACATTTGAACTTGTTTTGTTCAGTTATATTTGTACCCATTTTATATGTGTTTTCATAGTTCTAATAAACTCTATAATAACTCCAACAGCATTTTAAATTGAGCCCCGCAACTTGTAACATTATAATAGGTTGTAACCGGTTTTGGTCCAGTATTTAGTTCTGTGAGTATTACTTCTAAGAAAATCTGATTTAAACATTTGTTTGTGTGTAACTGAAAACTTACCATACTACTTGGCTGTGCTTTGAAGGTGTGGAGCAAAAACTATTTATGCAACAAAACCTAAATAATGAACTTTTGTTACCAAAAATTATTTAATTAAAGAACAATTTAAAAAAAACATCTAGAGTATTCCACCATAAAAACCTTGAGTTGTGTTCCAGTTTTAGTGGCTAGATTCCAGTCACTCTTTAGAGAGTGGCAGCACATTAATAGGATCTTTGGTGTTAAATCAAATCATAACTTGTTTCTATTATTTCATATTTTAACTTATACAACTTCACCACCATATATTGTGTTTGAATATTACAAAAACTTCCATCTAAGTAGCAATAACAGCTGTGTAAAGGTTCATCTGAATTGTATGAATAATAAATATACAAACACAGAGATGACAAACAGACACATTCATGTTTATACATACTTATTCAAAATTAATATAATTATCCATTAATATGTGTTATATAGTATCATAATAAATTAGTATTGTATAGTATCATAATACATAATATGCTGTTTCATCTATGACCTTGTTACAACTGAGAAGGCATCTTGTTACATTATGTTGTAACATTACTGTGAGACCTGAGTCCCACACAGAGCTGCAGTTTATTAAGCTGTAACTATTTTAGGCGAAAATAATACATTTGTTTGAGCCAGATGCAATTTTATATGTATTTTATAATACAGTGACAGAAGGAATAATAAATTAAGTCAAGTCAATATTTGAATACTTTTCCAAAAGTCGCCAGTGCTTTGATTATAAGAAAACATAGGTTTTAACAATTACACTCTTATAAACTAAGCTTAGTATAATTACCTAAACTCCAAAAGAATGTTCTAGTATATAGGTACACATAATTATGTTGTAAAATAGAATTCATTGAGCATACCTATGCATAGTGGAAACAGTTTGATATTGCATAAATTAATTAAATATATCTGTTGTGATGGACATGAATGAGGCAAAATTATATATGTACAAATTAAAATGGGACTAAATAAAATGAAATACCATTTTTTCCTTACGGGTGGAGTATAGTTATTTATTTATCATGAACAAATTCTAACTTTTTCAATATAGGTTAAAAGGCTAAGGCGGGTGTGAAGCGAAGCGAAGCTCCCGCTTTAGACTCAGATCTTAATAAATATTAAATGAATGAAACTCTTACCTTTACAGAAATGCATGTTTTAAGCATTTCGGCAACGTTTACAGAATCACTGATATCTGAGAATAGATCAAATATTTCTTTATTTGATAAATCTTCTAAACAAGTTCGGCAACAGTTTCCTATGTTCCTATATTGAATTATATATTTAGGTTCCTCCATGGCAATAAATTATAGCAATGTACGCCACAGAACACTAGTACTCTAAAACGAGAGGTGTACGCAGAGCGTGTATAATAATATAAATTATAACACTACAAGCTAAAACTCAAGTTTTACCGTAAACCTATATTTGGGTATTTATTTTATTATTTCTTTTGACTAATATCAACGCCGAGTAAAACTTCACAAACATTATATGAATATAGATTTTAATGAATGAAGTTGTTACTTTATGAAACTAATTCTGCGAAAACGCATGAAAAATAATCACAAAACTCAAAAATTAGCAACTTTTCACAATAAAAATACGTCAAACGTCATGTAAATTAAAAGAAAAAAATAATATATTATTCACAATCTAAAAACCGAAAGAAAAGGTAGAAACATAATATCAATTTACGACATGACCCCGATGACAAGTCAAGCGTGTGAAGTTTAAACTATAATTTTAACTATGTTCAATGACCAGAAAATCACTAAAAAGGTATGAAAAGCCGATGCAATGATTCTTTCACTCCAAATATCAGCGTTTTAATAAAAGTGGGGGCAAAAACTCTACACGTCATCATCATCATCCGAGCGTTAAATCCCGGTTGCGTTCGGAGCGTTCACTTCGACGCCCAGGGTCCGCTTTCCTACTTTTTCTATTCCACTTCGCGCGGTCTTCAGCATCCCCCGTTTTGAGACCATTGGCACGCATGTCATCCTTCACGACGTCAAGCCAGCATTTCTTGGGCCTTCCCCTTCGACCGGGACCTGGCGGAGGTGGCATGGCTAGACATTTGTTCCCCACGTAATTAGCCGGTCTGCGTAAAACATGGCCGTACCAGCGTAAGCGACACTCTTGCAGTTTGTCTGCTATGTCACGGACATGAAGACTGCCGCGGATGCGGGAGTTCCTGACCCGGTCTTTCCGCGTCACTCCACACATCCATCGCAGCATATTCATCTCCGTGACACGCAGCTCTTGCTTGTGTCGCTCAAGTACTGGCCACGCTTCGCTGCCATACAAAAGGACAGGTCTAATGATGGATTTATAGACCTGTCCTTTTAATTTGACCGGCATTTTGGGGTCACAAATGACACCTGTCACCTCACGCCACTTGGCCCAAGCTGCTGTGATACGGGCCTTGACGTCGAGGTCGATATCCCCGGACGCACTAAGGACAGATCCCAAGTACTTAAACTGATCCGTGCGCTCGACCGTATCTTCGCCTATGCGCACGGATGTGGGATCTGTAGTGTTGCAGGCCAAGTACTCAGTCTTCGCCACATTTAGTTTCAAACCGCCGTTATCTAGCGATCTCTTCCACGCATTTACACGTCCCACCAGGCGCCCCCTGTCCGAATCTGCCAGCGCGATATCGTCAGCATACATGAGCAACCATGGAGGTTGCTCATGCGCATCCCTGATGCTGTTCGACAGTTCGTCTAATATTACGCTGAACAGAAACGGACTAAGGACCGATCCCTGGTGCACGCCTACTGTAATGGGGAAGGGTGTGGTGTCGCCAACAGCGGTCCGAACTATGGAATCGGAATTACGGTACATATCCCGGATAACGTCAATATAGGTTTCTGGCACCCCTTTGGACCTCAGTGCCCACCAGATCATCACGCGAGGAACACAGTCAAAGGCCTTCTGCAGATCCAAAAACAGGAAATGCAGAGGCGTATTCTTCGTCCTGTATTTCTCCATGATGATCCTTAGGGCAAAAACAGGGTCCATGGTTCCATGCCCAGGACGAAACCCATATTGACATCCCGAGACAGTGCACTCCTGCCGGATCCGAGAGTCGATTATGCGCTCAAAGAGCTTCATGGTGTGGGACATTACCTTTATTCCGCGGTAGTTTTCGCACTCCTGCACCGATCCCTTACCTTTGAAGACTGGAGTGATAACACTCAGTCTCCATTGGCTCGGGATGTTTCCGGTGAGGAGTATGCGGTTAAAAAGGTTTGTTAAAATGCCCACACCACGAGGACCCATCGCCTTCCAGGCTTCGATGGGGACTCCATCGGCTCCGACAGCTTTCCGATTCCTCATGCGGCGAAGAGCCCTATGGACTTCATCAGGCGTTATCAGTGGCACTAGTCCTTGATTCGGAGGGAGGTTCGGTGGCTGTACTTCTTTGTGCTGCTTATTCAGCAGTTCGTAGAAGTAAGAGCGCCATCTCTCCTTCACTGCGAGGTCCTCGCATAACAGGTTGCCGCCAGGATCTTTGACACAGCGGCACTTGGAAATGTCCTGTGCCGCTTTGATCCTTGAACGTGCCAACTTATAAATGAGCTTCTGCCCCTCAGACGATTCCAACTTATCGTACAACGATCGAAAGTGGTCTCGTCTGGCTCTGGCTACAGCTCTTTTAGTGGCACGTTTTGCGGCCCTGTATGCGTCGCGATCTTCAGGAGATCTAGACGCTTGCCACTTTTTAAAGAGGGTTTTCTTCACCCTAACCTCCCTCTGGACTGTGTCGTTCCACCACCAAGTCTCCTTGTCACACTTGCGACCACCCTTAGACACACCCAGCACTGCGTTCGCCGCTTTAGTAATGGCTGCTTGAATCTTATCCCAGTGGCTCTGGACTAATTCGCTGTCAGCTCCGACACACATCTCGACGGATGCTGAAGCGAACTCCTGGGATTTGCCTTCATCAAGCAGCCACCATCTAATTTGGCGTCGACAATGCTCAACGGGTTTGTCTTTGGGTTTAACGCAGAGGTCCATAACAAGGAGACGGTGTTGTGCAGTGAGACTCTCTCCGGGTATGACCTTGCAGTTGGCTACTTTGCCGATGTGGTGTCTCCTGGTGAGTAGGTAGTCGATCTGGGTAGCATGCCGTCCGCTCTTGTAGGTGATTAAGTGTTCGGATTTCTTTTTGAAATACGTGTTCACGATGGCAAGATCGGCAGCCGCACACATTCGGAGGATATCCTCTCCTTCTGCGTTGCGGCTTCCGTATCCAAAGCCACCGTGAACACGCTCAAATTCCTCCCACCTCTCACCCACATGACCGTTCAGATCACCACCCAAAACGACCCCCTGTGATAACGGGATGCCACGCAGTACATCACCGATCTGATCCCAGAACCTCATTCTATCAGTGTCGCTACAACCAGCCTGTGGCGCGTAGGCACTTATCAAATGGGTCACAACCCCTTCAATAAGAACCGACACGACCATAAGCCGGTCGCTGAAGCGTTTCACCTCTAGGATGTTGTTCTGGAACTCCTCGGAGAGTACTACAGCAACCCCGTTTTCCCCACCAGGGGCACCGGTATAGATCAGCTTGTAGCCATTCCCAATGAACCGGGATCTGCAGCCTTTCCACCGAGTCTCCTGCAGGAACGCCACGGCCACCCTCCGCCTGGAGAGTACTTCGGCCAACTCCCTTGCGCGTCCGGTCAGCGTACCAATATTCCACGTCGCGAAGCGGAGTTTCCTAATCTGAGTGTGGACTCGCGTCGTTAGCCGTGCCCGCCCTTGGCACGGTAGCCCTTGCCCACTTATCGCAGGTGTAGGGCGATGTGCCTGCGCGTCGTTATGCGGCGACGCCCTAGCCATACCCAGTGTTCTTACCAAACTTTCCATTGTTGATGTGGCGAGTTACGGTTTTAAGTGTAGCGGCTGCCGCCCGACCTACACAACCCGTGTAGGGAAACCAGGAATAGGAAGTGGTATGTGGGAAGGATTAAAGATGAGGGATACTAGGATGAGGAGAAGGTGGGACACCACTGTCATGGAGTAAAGGGGGCAATATGGCAGTGGTCGCTCGGGGCCCCGGGGACGCATCCCCTTGTACCGCTTCCTGGACGGAGACGAGTCCAGGGCGGCACCCCCTGGGGTAAAAAAAACTCTACACGTCGTGTCGTACTAAATATTAGTAAATATCTTTCTGCACATACTAGATGCCACTAAAATCATGCAAAACGAAGGTTTTTCCTTTAATTTTTCACAATATCTGATATTTTCAAGCAATATCTTGGCTGTATAACATCAGAAATTGCTATGCTGACTTGACATTGCCGTCGCGTCATATGCTGAAACGTTTATTTAAATACTTTTTTTCTTTCTTTAGACTTTAGACTAATGGCTTCAACGTACTTGGCATCGGTTTATGATTAGAAATTATGCCCGGTTTACATTATTCCAGTCCAGCGATCGAATCCAGCGCTGGATTGCTTACTGGAAAAATGTAAGCCGGCACTGAACTGCACTGAATCCAGTTAGCATTCTAGTCCAGTAACTGGATTGGTGGTCTACTTTTCAATCCAGTGCAACTGGAATAATGTAGACGGCCAATCCAGTGCCATTCCAGTGCTGATACAGTAACCACGTATTGGTTGTATTGCGGATTACTGCGTCGAAGAAAGAATTTAAAAAGGGTGAAGAAGTTATCTGAAGATCGAATTATTATTATTATATTTTATTATTAGGTTGAATATTAATTGAAACTAATGATAACAGTTCCTCAAAGTTTTCTGCTGTCAATCTCAATGCCAGTCTATTTTTAGTGGGATCTTCTAATTTCAGTCGTTGTAAAAGCATTACTGACCCACCTTTTTGACCTCTTTCGCTGATCCAATTTCTCACCCTAATCCGTTCCTTTTCTCTTAGTTCCTTTTCAACCTCATTAATAACTTCTTGTAGCAAGAGTATTTGAGCACGTTTGAAATATTTTCGAAAGTGATCTTATCTTGAAATCATTGTCACTGTAGTGTTCACACTTCAATGGCTTCTAAATAACTGGAATAATGTAGACGTTACAGATCCAGTACAGCACTGGACTGGATTCACGCTGGGTCACTCGACTGGAATAATGTAAACCGGGCTTTAGACTCTTATAATTCAGTGGCTTTCCTTCTTTTACTATAAAGGGCAGAGATACTACTGTTAGAGTATGCAACTTATGCATATGAACTTTTTTATAACCACCAGTTTTTATTCTTTATTTTTTACTGTACTGACATGTTCATGTTCCATTTTTATATATATTTGCTTCTGTCATATTTTTGCCTTTACCATGTCAATATAATTTTTACCACAAATCTAGATCTTACTCTGTTGTATGGTTGTAATCTATGATTAGTAAGCGCATTCAGCACCTACAACTACCCATGCCATTATTAAACTCCAATATTTCAGTAACAGAATTGAATGAATGTCATTACGTTAATGACCCTGAATAATTATGGAGGGTTGTTTACGTCCGATGCCGAAATTACTCTAATCACAGAACACAAGTACTCTAATGTATCCGACAGCTACGGCTGACGGACAAGTCTCGTACCTTTATACAGTCCTGCAATAAGTTAGTCAGACAGTAACACACGTCCTGACTAACGTAGTGATTACTTACTCTGTACCAAGGAATATATTACTCTCTTACGAGAGTTCTCTGTACTCTGTGGGCACTGACATTTAAATAGTCGAACTGTCGAATTTTATTATTTTAGTTTTCAACTTGTGTAATCATTCAAAAATTCTTTCGAATTTTGAAAAAGTTCTTTCCTTCTGTTGTTTAATTTATTTGTTCTAGTATTCGGTAAGTAGTTTTAACATGTTTTTAAACTTATCTAGTTATTAAATTACTATAATATAATATAGTCGTATTCCATGTTACCCTCTATATAACTATATCACATTTCAACTCATTTTTGAAAAGATTTTATTTAAATTAAGCTTGGAAGAATAAAAAAAGTTCTAAGATATTTAGGCAGATTTTTCAACTAAATATATCTATTGGAATATTAATTAATTACTTCCTATTAATTATAGATATTTTAGAACCAATACCCTATTTTGGTAATGGTTGCATATTAAATATAATATCTATATAAAGTGTCATAAAGTTGCCGTATTTGTTTTTGGAAGATATCCATTAAAAGATAAACTTCTACACAAAAAATAATTTATATTTAATTTCAAAGGTTTTCTCCAACTAATTTAGCATTTTCGGGCTTACATTCAATGGGACTACTCCCTTAAACTCCGCGGAATTTATCTCGTAAATGTTACAGATGTTTGGGATTAAAATATTTAATTCTTTTATTTTTTAAATACATAACTGGTTTAAGTTTCTATAGTCTATTCATAGCTCAGTATCTCATTTAAGTCATTGGATACCTACTCTTTCACTTGTATTTTAGAACATAAGCTGATTGGTTTGTGGTTTGCTAAGGGTGACATTTTCACCCCTTTAAAAAATAATACATAAAAGAAGTATTGTTGAAACTGACTGTCAGGTAGCCCTTTCAAAGTGTTGTAATAATGATAGACTCTGTCTTTATAATGCCAGGAATACTCTTATGTGCAAAAGTATATTCTGTATGGGGCACCTTTAATATATAATAAATTGTCTTCATATTATAAATAATTAAATGACAATCTTTTTAAAACAAAGGTCAAGACTCTTAAAGGACCAAGTTGTTGGTTATTTGACTTTTGTTTCTTTTTAATATTTTTATTTTGAATTGATATTTCAAAATTATATTTATTTTACCTTTATTTTCATTTCAATTTCACAAAGTTAACTGTTTCTTTTAAAATTTCCTTGACTTACTTAAAGAATAATGAATATAATTTTATTTTTTGTGTAACTGTGAGGCAACTTTTTACCTCCATTTAAACATTTGTGCACCCCCGGATGGTTTAAAACATGCTGTACTTTGTTCATCTCAATGTTATCTGTTCTGTCACCATGTTTTATACAAATAAAGATATTTGAATTTGTCTATTTAAAATTATAAGTATGAAAATTATTTTTCACATTTTTATTATATATATCGCTTTTAGATAGATAGCTCTTTATTGTACACTGAAGTATAGACAAACAAAGGGAGAAAACAAAGCAATCTCTGCCAGGCAACTCTTGGTTCGTATTGATAGTGGTAGTCCAATTTATAAATAATACTAAATATATACTAAAAATATTTTCAATTGTATATTTAAGCAGACTATCAGAACTTAATAAGTTACTGCAGAAAAGACAAAGTGTTCACAAAATGAATAACTACCACCACATGGTTAATGAACCATAGCAAAGAAAGGGTTCAGTTTTAATTTAATTTAACCACTCATGAATCTTAAAATAACTGGTTAATTTAAAAGTATTCTCATGATATCATAATGCTTGTCATAAATAGCCAACATTGTTGAAATCATTTTGATATATAAATTCATCAGTTTTTTTGTTTTTTGTTTGAATGACCAATCATTATGAAAACTTATGATGTTTACTTTTGATAATAGGGTTTTGGTATAATTTCCATTGGATATGAATTTAAAATTTATCTAAGAGTGAAGCTATATAAAAACTCATAATATAGTAATCTCGATTATAAATGTTTAAACATTATCTTTGACATTTTATTTGGTTTGTACTAAAATTTATCTCAGATACATCATAATTACTGTCTAATATTATGTTCTTCTAAATACATAATATGTGTGTGTGTGTCACATGAATTGTTGTTCTATTCTGCACCCATCAGACATTCAGATATTATTCAAGCTTTTGGCGGGAACTGAAAGGAGATGTTGTGCTGTGCAGTTTATTTTCTAAAAATGTCTCTAAAATAAACAATTGTTGTAGGATATTGATAGTTTTAGAGTAGTAATTATGTTTTTTGTGAGAAATATGAACTGTATAGTCAAATGTGGCCTTTGAGTTGTCACAAGAACTCCATTGAATGGCACTAGCTGATTACCTACAGTTCAGCTGTGCTACACATAGGCTTAAGAAAATGAAGAAACTATATTGTAAACTAAAATCTGGGTTTAGCTGCCAAGCCATAAACCTAAAAAAAAAAGGTATTATTAATTTGTTTCAATTAGGGAGCTAAGTTATGGTTATTGTATAAATCAACTAATGCCTCATTTACATTATACCCACTTCCAATGCAGCAAGCAGGAGAGTGACAAGGGAAATCATCGCAACTTATTTACACATAGACTCACACTGCTCACTACCCTCGCTGCTTTACTGCTTATTTCAAACAGAATAGTGTTGTATTTTATTTTTGACATTCTTTGAACACTTAGACCTTTTATCTTTGGCAGTCTTATCAGAATCTGGACTCCCATGAACCATGTACTCTATATTCGCCACATGTAGTTGAAGCATATTATTCTAAAGATTAACTAAATAGTTAATCTTAAGTAAGTACTTACGACCTTCAACAGTACCTAGTTTATAGGGTTAAAGTTCAGACCTTAAAAATAGAAATACGGAGTCTCGGACTCTAAAAGTGAGGACCAGTTAAATTATACTGATTTTGGAATAGGATGCTGATCACGCTGCAGTGCGTTACCAGTTTAAAAAAAATGCTTCACATCACTTGATGTTTTTAACCAACCTTAAAAAAGGGTTTTTGTATCTTCGTTACTCGTTTTCTCCGTCGATCGATTTTCATTTTTTTTCTTCTAATCAAAAGGTTACACTCTCGAATTGGTCCCATTGTTACCATATCAGGATCTGATTGGTGGATTCCAAGAATTAGAGAAACTCACGAAAATTGTTAACCAACGTCTTCGTAACACGATATCTGCGCGCCAATTGTAAACCGATTTTCAATTTTTTTCTTTACTCGTAAGTGTACACTCCCTAGATCCTCCGATGGTCACCAAATAAGGGTCTGATGAATGGATCGATCGCAACGAGAGCAATTCTTGTTGAAGAGCATATACACCGAAGAGTGAGATGAGATGATAAATTCGTATACTCGTGCCAGTTATACACTTTCTACGGGTCCTTAATATTTTACTTCTAAAGTTATTAAAGAATTGGCGCAACTAAAAAGAAAAAAATAACAAAAACAAAACTGACTTCACACGAAAAGCAAATAAAAAAAATATGTAACAATATGTATCTTTCCAGAACATCTTGAAGTTGGTGTTAAGTAACACATAAAAACTAGAATATTATAAATTTGTTGTTATTTATTTTTTTTTACTTGGCAACGTCTTCAAGATGTTGTAAAAAGAAGTCGGTTTAATATTTATTTTTCGGTTTTTAGTGTGAAGTCAGTTTTGTTTGTGTTAAAAAAAATGTTTTCGTAGACTCGGTCTATACATTAATGGACTATAATTCAGACATTAAAATTATTAAAGATACTCATGTGAGAATAGGCAACAATGAACACTAAACAAATATAATAATAAACAAAATCAACATGATAATAAACATAATTCGATTCATTTAGCAGTCAGTTGAGTTGATCTTAAAGGTGAATTCATACCTATACGCGCCGCAGAGCAGCACGAGCAATTATTGTAAGTCTTCGTGAAATCAACTTGCACACTTACTAACACTAGGTTCTTAGTCTAAGGTGTCGGAGCTAGACATAACTAGGACACAAGACTTGCTTGACTCGTTCCTAACAAACGAAGTGTCCGTTTAGGGACAAAAACGAACTGCACGAAAACGGTCCAAACAATAGTCGGCTCATGCGTAAATCGTTATTTCTGTACAATTTCGCATCAAATTTGTTCAGAAAATTGTATGTATACAATATAATATAAAAATTTGGTTTATACTTTATACATTTTCTTAATAGTAACAGATGGACTGACGGTCGACCTGATGGGAACTAATTATTGTCGCGTATAGATATTTACAACAACATGACCAACGTCCCCGAAGGAATTTTAATACATCTTTTTTGTAAAATCTCATATTGCACGACGGCCGGAATGCCTCCCTCGTAACCGCATTAAAAATCCCTAAGATCTGCAATATAAAAAATGTTCTTAAGAAGCTTTATGTGCAAAAACAAGTGGCTCAATGAAACAGGAGATCGCCTAATCGATGGTGAGCGAAC
The DNA here is from genome assembly GCA_012273795.1 of Dendrolimus punctatus. NCBI lineage: Eukaryota > Metazoa > Arthropoda > Insecta > Lepidoptera > Lasiocampidae > Dendrolimus > Dendrolimus punctatus. The sequence goes on along the minus strand of CM022542.1, from coordinate 14,379,983 downwards.
TGGATGAAAATAGTTCCTCAAAACACTCCAAATTATATGAACGCTAGAAAATGCACAGAAGACATGCAACCGCTCCGATTGCTAAACGTATCTTGAACGTCTGAATATGGGATCAGCAACAACACGAAAGGTATAATTTTGGATTGTCCAGGAGATTAAGTTGGTAGATAGGTGCCCCAATCCACAGCTGTGATCAGTACTCCATGTGTGTCCTTGCCTGCGCTTTAGATATCACGAGGTATTGTCGCGGCGTGAAGTACTGTTTCTTAAGTTTGTTTGGACCTGCTCCTTCTTGGAGGCAAGTTTAGACTTGCCTTCAAGATTTACTCAACTGGCGAGTGCTTGAACTACCCTACTTCATTTGTAAAGCTATTATTTTACAGTATATAAATTCAGCGCATGTTGTTCGGGCGGCGCGTATAGATAAGCGTGCACCTTTAATGCATTGGAAATAGATCAAGGTCTGCCAGTTTGTTACGAGAGGTCTTTGTACTGTCTGTGTATTTTTTATTCGCTTTTTATGGCTTTACAATCTAGATTTGGAATACAAATCTTAACAGTGAAAAATGCGCTACAGCCGCACCCAGAAAGCTTAAACAAGGTTAATGTAACAAGCGTTAAAATTTGTATAAAAAAATGGCACCTACCGTCATACAATTTGAATTTGGCAAATACCTATTATATTATTATACCTATTTCTACAGTTTCACTTCACACCAATGACTAAAATGATAAATTCGATTTTAACTATTAAGGTTAATGGAACCAATATCTAACTCTTTTACGAAAGTTAAAAGAACCTCGTAATGTCAAACACAATGGTATAACAGTGTAATTTTTATTTTTCTGGTCTCTCTCTTTTCTTTCGCTTTCTTGCAAATATTTTGGCTCGACTTAATATGTCTTTTCCTTCCATTCGTTCTCTGTCACACTCAGTCACGGTTTATTATTTATAATTTTAATAAAATTTCGTTAGCAACAATCGTATAGGTATACGTCTTAATTGGATAGGGTATTTCCCGTAATAACAAGTCTCTCTTTCATCACTATGCATTATTATCTTCGTAAAGCTATTATTATAGTCATAACTCTAGAGTTATGACTTAAAACAAGACTTATTATTTTGTTACTTATTAATAAAAGCAAAGATAACATGTTTTTGTTAAATACTATGTTTGCATACTAAACGGCGTACGGTAAACCACTAATCAACAACCACAAAACATAAATTTCTTTTGTTAAAGAATTCAAGAATAAGTTATTTGTTACTTGTAGTACAGAGATTGAAACTAACAACACATTTTTCTACATCGCTAAAAGACCAAGAATATTTTTATGTGAGAACGATAGGTAAACTAGCTGACGAGGTACTCGCCGTCTCCTTTGGACATCATGTCGCCTATAATTTGAAGACGTTGTCCATGTGTGGTCCACCTTGAGCCTATAGTTAAGTAACTCTCAAATCTCCGTGCCAGTAATTTTGCTTTCTGTCCTAAGGGTCTACAGCAGATTCGTCTTACAAATACAAGTATCGAAACAAAGTGGCTCATGATGCTATGTTTTACACTTACAAGTATATCTTGACACGTGTCAATTTCACTAAGAGATCCTCTAAAAGCAGCTTTAAGCCCTTGCACTTCTTTCCTTAACATAGCAAAACTGTTTTACGGAACTACTCAGACAGGTATTTTACGTAGTCCTTACTACCACCATTATGGCAAAAGACTGAAATTCTCAAAAAATAGAACTGCACATATTATTGTATGAGTTCAGCAGACAGGCAGACGGCCCACCTGATGAGAGCGGTTGCCATTGCCTATGGACATTTGTCACACCAAAGGTGCTACCGCTTTGTAAATGGAGACTGGAACCTGGCCACTATTGCCGCAACACAACTCAAGGTTATTACCGCGTCATACTCTAGGCCAGGGGTCGTAGCCATCTAGACGGGTAAATACCCTACCAACAGGCGCCCCGGCCGCAAGAAATTGTATTCATTCTCCCTTTCTTTACGGATGAAAAGTCAGGTGGATATGACAGGTAAGTTTATAAGGATTTCAATACACACAACAATACTACAAATACGCAACAACCCACCTTATGGGAAGTGCTTTGCAACACCAAATACAAAGCTAACGCGTTGCCAGTCTTTCGGATGGGACATAGCTGATTGCAAAATGACCACTGAACCCAGAAGGCGATTTACTCTTCAATAAAATAAAACAGAATTTTAATAGCGGTCAAGAACTACATAACAACTTATAAGAGTATTCAGTCAACCAAAAATAGTTCCAGTGCCAAAAATTGCGCATGTGACGCCTAAAAATACTCAAGAAACTCTTAATTCCATACTATTTTTATACCTACTGCATAGTTTGAAAAGGTTGGGACTACATCCAAAATACATTGTATTAAGCGAGTATGGTTTAATTCGTTACAGGGATTTCCAAACTATTTTGGGCAAGAGACCTCTTTTCCAAATTTAACTGATACCTCAGACCCCTATAGCCAAATTACTGTCTAAATCCTATCTCTAGTTATTTTCGTATTGATACAAAATATCTATTTAAAAACTACCTAAACCTACTAAAGTACTCTGTATTTATAATTCTTAGAACAAGTTGGTGCACGTAACACAACGTACATTGGGAAACGTATACAGTATCTCGAAAGAAAATCGTTCAAGTGCGTGTCAGTCTAGGGTTCTGTGGATGAGGTCATCATGACAACGTTTGATATTGTTAAAATTTCATTGCATAACTCCAAATAATCCATTTGATCGAATATACAAAACTACTCCAAAGGATAATAAAACTACGTTTTATCGGTTTTAAGCGCGATTGTTTTATTATGTATACAAGTCCCGAAAACTTAATAAAATATTACTCCAAAGGATTTTATTGAAACTAACTTTAGTGGATACTGTTTTTGTAGACTACTACTTACATTATTTCAGAATCTTTGAGAGCTTATATTTCAAAACTTGAAGGGTTGTATGGGGTAAAAGATTAAACTGTCTCGACCGGCGCCCACGTGGAGTCGCGCGTAGCCATTTCCCGTAGCCTTGGCTATAAGCGAATAGCAGGAATACGAAGGATTCTGATGGGTATGCCAGTCAAAGGCAACCTACCTCCACTAGGACCGGTAAGTCCTACCCAGGAGAGCGTCCGTCCGCATTAAAGATCGTCTGATAAGATCGTAAGATAAATTCGAACACAAAAGAATCACGTAAATAGGATCATAAATATCTGAGTAATCGATGTAGATACAAAAAAAAATACCGATCAAGTTGAGAACCTCCTCCTTTCGGAAGTCGGTTTAAAGTCTCAAAAACTTAAGAAAACATTATATTTCATTTATAATGAATTTTTAATTATTTTATTCAATAAAGCTTAAATATTAAAGAATCCCTATTAATATTATAAATGCGAAAGTAACTCTGTCTGTCTGTCTGTCTGTTCCGTTTTCACGTAAAAACTACTGGACCGATTTGGCTGAAACTCAGTATATATATGTTTTCGATACCGAGGATGAACATAGGATACTTTTTATCCCGAAAAATGGGATAGTTTCCGGGATAAAATGATATTTGTCTGTTTGTATGTTATGCTTTTACGGAAAAACTGCTGGACCGATTTGGATGAAATTCGGTACGTATGTAAATTAAATACTGAGGATGGACAAGAGATAATTTTCATTTTGGTCTTTTTGGTAATTTTGGCCTATTTGGTCATTTTGGCCTTTTTGGTCATTTTGGCTTTTTTGGTCATTTTGGCCTATTTGGTAATTTTTCCTTTTTGGTCCTTTTGGCCTTTTTGGTCATTTTGGCCTATTTGGTAATTTTGGCCTATTTGGTCATTTTGGCCTTTTTGGTCATTTTGGCCTTTTTGGTAATTTTGGCCTTTTTGGTCATTTTGGCCTATTTGATCATTTTGGCCTTTTTGATCATTTTGGCCTATTTGGTAATTTTGGCCTATTTGGTCATTTTGGCCTTTTTGATCATTTTGACCTTTTTGGTCCTTTTGCCTATTCGGTCATTTTGGCCTTTTTGGTAATTTTGGCCTATTTGGTAATTTTAGCCTTTTTCGTCATTTTGGCCTTTTTGGTCATTTTGGCCTATTTGGTAATATTTCCTTTGTAGTCATTTTGGCCTTTTTGGTCATTTTGACCTTTTTGGTCATTTTGGCCTATTTGGTAATTTTGGCCTATTTGGTCATTTTGGCCTTTTTGATAATTTTGATTTTTTTGGTCATTTTGGCCTACTTGGTCATTTTGGCCTATTTGGTCATTTGGCCTATTTGGTAATTTTGGCCTTTTTGGTCCTTTTGCCTATTCGGTCATTTTGGCCTATTTGGTCATTTTTCCTTTTTGGTCCTTTTGGCCTTTTTGGTCATTTTGGCCTATTTGGTCATTTCGGCCTATTTGGTCATTTTGGCCTATTTGATCATTTTGGCCTTTTTGATCATTTTGACTTTTTTGGTAATTTTGGCCTATTTGGTCATTATGGCCTATTTGGTCATTTTGGCCTTTTTAATCATTTTGACCTTTTTGGTCATTTTGGCCTTTTTGGTCATTTTGGCCTTTTTGGTCATTTTGGCCTATTTGGTCATTTTGGCATATTTGATCATTTTGGCCTTTTTGATAATTTTGACCTTTTTGGTAATTTCGGCCTATTTGGTCATTATGGCCTATTTGGTCATTTTGGCCTTTTTGATCATTTTGACCTTTTTGGTAATTTTGGCCTATTTGGTCATTTGGCCTATTTGGTAATTTTTCCTTTTTGGTCCTTTTGCCTATTCGGTCATTTTGGCCTTATTGGTAACTTTGGCCTATTTGATAATTTTCCTTTTTGGTCATTTTGGCCTATTTGATCATTTTGACCTTTTTGGTCATTTTGGCCTTTTAGTCATTTTGGCCTTTTTGGTCATTTTGGCCTATTTGCTCATTTTGGCCTTTATGGTCATTTTGGCTTATTTGGTCATTTTGGCCTTTTTGGTCGTTTTTTCCTATTCGGTCATTTTGGCCTTTATGGTCATTTTGGCTTTTTTGGTCATTTTGGCCTTTTTGGTCATTTTGGTCTTTTTGGTCATTTTGGCCTATTTGGTAATTTTGGCCTTTTTGGTCATTTTGGCCTTTTTGGTCATTTTGGCCTTTTTGGTCACTAGCCTTTTCGGTCATTTTGGCCTCTTTGGTCATTTTGACCATTTTGATTATTTAGGCCTTTTTGATCGTTTTTGCCTATTCCGTCATTTTGGCCATGTCGGTCACTGTGGTCTTTTGGTCCTTTAGACCATTTTGGCCTTTTTGATCACTTTTGTAATTTATTTTGTTGACAGATAGACGGGGGATGGTATAATTAGCGATATAAAATGAAGTGAATCTTCCGTGGGCAAATACATAAAAATGTAATATAATATAACCTGTAGCACTTGCTCTATAAACAAGAGACAGGCACTAGAGGTTAACCCGCGGCGTAGCCGCGGGGTAAACTCTAGTCTAAAATATAAATTATAAAAAACATTGAATTATTTTTATTAGGTACATCAAAATTAAACACGATCGTTTCTTTAAAATTATTAGCTATTGTTACATACGTTAATTTCTTGGAAACTATTAATTATGTGTTACGAAGTTGTATGTTAATGATATTTGCATATTAAACTGTTACAAAAAAAGGTATTAAGTATATATTCCGTAATTCACAATTAAAAACTTACATATTATCACAATATACAGAGATACGTTACTATGTAAATAATAATAACATTGGATTTTCACGCGCTAAGATTTTGTATACCTTTTTTATTAATGTCATTTTAAAGCTTTATTTGATTTTTATTTATACATACATAAAAACTACTAAATGCAAAACTACTAACACTAGCATTAGAGCAATATAAAAAAACACAATCTATCCCTAGTATCCCTATTATAATTTAGTCAATTCGATCTACTTGACAGATTTTTAATTATGAAATAATTACTTCAACTCAGCCTTACTCTGATTATTTGCGATTTGGATTAAAGAACGCGTATAGCTGGATGTCGTACTTTAACTTACTTGGTCACATCACACATGCTCTAAGGAATATTGGCTCTACTCTATTAGTTTGCTCCTATCGCATATGATTTTGTATTGATACTACTAATCGTTTTGATAAAAATAAAGACATTATCAAGAAGAAAATTTTGGCCTAAAAAAATTACGCTAGCAATATTAGGGGTAGTTTTATTTAACCAGAGTGTTGGGAAAACAAAATTCCAAGCAAATAAATAAACTACGTTTCAGCATTGTCCATACCAGTATTAAAGTTGATAAAATAAGCAGCGAATTACCATAAGTTTTTTGTAAATCTCAGGCAGATGAGAAAAAAGTTCGACGATTTATTAGTCTCAATTACGTAAAAAGAGGTCTAGTGTCTGTTGCTATTGAACTTAGCCGATAAGCCCTATTAGGTCGCTATGACCTGTTTCGTCTGACAAAATAACCACACAAATCACAAACTCACAAGTTGATCAAGTTGTGTACCGGCATTCGTGTCGAGTAGACGCGTGTAGTGTTCTTCTCTCGTTGTTTATTTTTTGATTTTTGCTTAACATTTTTGAAGGTATGTTTCGTAAATAAATTCTTATATAATTGTAAAATGAATACACTTTCTAAATTCATCGTCAATTTAATAATAATTATATCGCTAATTAAAACTGACTTCTCTATTAGCCTTCGTTAATAAACGTTCGTTGTGATTGTGTCTCGCATATACGTTAAAACATAGTAATAGATCTTCTAAGAGCGTCGGTCTCTCGCTATTATTGTCTCAATGAATACTATTTAACGTTTATTTTTAACCCGACATCTATTACGTTTATTCTTGCAATTTTCCTCAATATTTATGACCGCTCGGCGATTATAAACATATTGACTTTTTAAGTGACTTTATGGTCGTTCTTTTTTACTTTTCATTTACATTTTAGTCACGTTACGTCATTTGCTTTGAATTTTTTTTAAGTGTATATTATGTTCTTTATTATATTATTGACTGAACGTACTCATTGGCCCTATAACAATGCAATGGAGAAACTAATCTTGTTTTAATTTAAATTTAATTCGGGTAGGTGTAGAATAAATATATATTGATAAACATGCATCAGTATCGCATATGGATTTAATGTTGGTTCTGATTTTAAGGTTAAAAATATTTTGAATAATGATTGCATGAAACATACATAAAATGCTTGCTTTCATTACTTTGATTACGATATCACATGATGATACATGATTTTACGGTCTTATTCATATGGTTAGTCTTAGTTCAGTAAATAAAGTAATTTCAATTTCAAAAAAGTTTTCACTTTATGTTACTTACAAATGGAAAACGAAAAAATGTCAATGCTTGTAGGTCTAATGACACATACCTAATTTCTTGTAGGACATTGTTTCATTTGAACCGAGAACACACTAAGCTTTTGTTTTATATTTTTGTCCTATAGTTAGTAATGAGAAAAATGGTTTTGTGGTACTAACACCTTTTGAACGTATGACCGAGGTAACGTACCACGCAATTTGTAGGACAATGTTGCTATTAAATGATATCAATATGTATAAAGCAACAGTAAAAATCAGCTGGTTAGTTTGTCATTTTTGATGTCCTCGTTATCGATACATGTTGGAAGGAGGGTTGACTCGGATAAAACCATACGTTTTGTAGGACGAATATTTTTTCGAATAATTCAGATAATTATTTTGAGTAATACATTTTTGAGAATCATCAAATCGACATTTTTATCCATGCTACCCTGGTTAGCTATTACAATCGAAAATATTTGTAACAGAAAAAGTTGGGCGTCTCATCAAAATGAAGCTACTCACGGAAAATTAGCTTGATAGTAATCAATAGCAAAAATGGACGGTGTATCCCCTATAGAATCTGGTGATTTAAAGCATATGTTAAGTACGTGATGTTCTGCAGATCTTCAAAATTATAGCCACAAAGTTGCATCATCAGTGTACATAGTAGTGTAACATACAAAAAAATACTTTGACCCCATTGATAAGATATGAATATTTTAGAACTGAAAGTCATAAAAAGCAATAAATATATTTATTTATCGTTATTTCATTACGGTGGAAGGTTAAGGTCCAAAGTTTTCTCTAGATTAAGGTGGGAATTGTTTTATGTACACTACTGCACAGGAACGAAATGTGAGGTAGCTTGGTTCTCGCGAGTCATTTCTTTACTTGTCATGTCCGTCCGTTTTCACCGTAGATCGAAGCTACTAGAAGAAAGGTTTAGATTTAAAAATAATGTCAATGTTTGCTGGTTTTATTGAGAGCTTTTTATTCTTTTACGATAAATGCTTTTTAGTGTTCTATACCCAGAGGATAAAACAGTGGACATTGATCACTTCTTCAGCCGCCTTCATCGTGTACGGACTACCAAGCACTTATCCAATTTGTTTTATCAAGATTCTTTAATGCGTGCATGCACGATACTTGGTCAAAGACAGACATGAGCAGCGTACAAAAGTTTATTCACATGTGTACATTATACTACACATATTCATATATCATAAATTTAACCTCCGATAGGTTAAACATGAGTTACATAATAAAATTAACCAACTGAGCGGGGTTATAAAACATTGGTCTATGGGTCTATCAGCAGACTTTCTACAAAGAAGATTGTAAGAAAATGACACTAATCCTGTTCAAAGGGCGGGTTTATATTTCAAACAGAGAATGCAATTCAGCGAAGCAATGTTGCCAGCCATTTGGGAAAACCTTCGTTCTGGTAGCCATATAATCTATGAAGTTAATTTATTGTTTGTGGTAGCTTAGGGCCTAACGAACTCGTGTTTCAAATGACGTGATCTCAAATTTTGTCTGGACAGCATTCACCACTTGGCAATTTTCTGACCTGATCTGCAATTTGTTACAATGACTTCTTGTTGACAAAACATCGTATTAAAGCCCGTCCGTCGATATGCTCAATATGTCCAATCTGTCTTGGACAACGAGCATACTGTCCGTTTACTTAAAAAACGTGAAGCCTAAGTACAGCTGAAGAATATTACATAAAAAACGCCTTTTATTTCTACTTTTAACAATACGTATTAATATTAGTATGTTGTTGTTAATCTTGTTAATTTACTAATTTTATGTAAGAATCCCAGATATGGTAAAGGCCTCCTCCAAAGACGCCCATCTCTCTCTGTCCTGGGCTATCTGACATCACTTAAGGTCGACCACTTTTTATGTCCTCTTCCCAACTCATCAATGGTCTCCCTTTGCCTCTCTTGCCTTATAGTCTTGTCTACAGAGTTCTTTTTGCGGTATCTCTTTGAGATATTACGAACTAGTCATGTTTACGGCATTTATTTTATGACATACACCCACTTTAATTTTATTTCTTGGTAGATATTATAGATGATATTTTAATCATAAGGTAATACCACCAATTATAAAGGTCGAAGCTAATTCGTTATTGGTCGTGCAAAAAGTAAATAATCTTGTCCTTGACTGCGCTACACCAAGACCATGTGCATAAATAAAGTGGGTTTTACAAAATTGCTCCGAAACAAGTCTAACTTGTTTAAGTTTCACAGCTTTTAGGTTTGCTGATACCAAATTTGAAAAACACAATATGTAGGTACTTTGTAAATTAATTTATTATGTACACAGAACAAAAACTACAACTATATTTGTGTCGGGTATACCAATGGAGGTTTGAAAATCATGCGCCGTTGATCACAATCATATCTCAGATGCAATGTAGTCTTTACAAATATTATATTCAATTAAACATGAAAATAACATCGAGTGTCCTACTCGTCCTACTATTGATAAATATGCGATAATATATACGATAGGTAGTAGATATGCGAGTTAATTCACATTATATTTTTTATTGCCTTCACGTGATAAGCATCTGGGTTCGTTAATCTTTATTTGCATAATATCAGCTAACAGTTATGGGGTCATCGCCCGATGGCACAAGCCATATACGTATACGAAGCAAAACTTTTACTTCAACCATCTCTTTTCTTCACAATAGTGTGAAAGGGGATATACATAAATGGCCTTATTCAGAATCTTCAGGCAGTGTTTTTTTCGCATTTTGTATTTTGAAATTTAAAAACGGTTTTATGTTTGCAAAATGGCGCCATATATGACATATATTGACTCTATTAATGTCAAAAATTAATACAGTCAATGCCTCGCCGGTGTAAAGCAGTAATTCAATGCCGTGGATATGCTATTAACTATTAATTTTAGTTAAAAATGTATTAAAATGCTTTTTAAATTTCGCGCGCTACTTATTATTGTGATTTTTTTAAATGGGAGTGTCATACAAAACGATTCCCGAGCAGTTTAATAAATCGTCCTTTATTATTTGTCCAGCTTCAGTATTATTTGAATGTGTTACTTTGGTAAAATAAATATAATGTGAAAAAAATAGTTAGCGATTTTATTCTTTATTCCTAAGCCACGTTGCTCTATTAATGTGGCTATTTTATAACATAACTAGTTGCTTCTCAAAAGGTACACATCTCTGTGTATGACACGATTTAAACAAAAAAAATCAATAGCTTCAAATCGTTCTTAATTATATGACCACCACTATATATATTTTATAATTTTATATATTTCTAAACACATCCAAACTTATGATTACAACTTTGTTGTGTGTAGTGTAGTGGCAATGGTAGCTGCAAAAGCAACTAAAATCGTGCCACTATGACGCCAGTTCGACCTTTCTAACATTATTGTAATATTAGCATTGGGGGCACTAAGAGACACCTACTTCAAACATACCTACCGAAAAAGAATTACCATGCAAGAGAGAGGCTCTGAATAGAAAGTAAGCAGTACGAATGATATTGAGTGGAGTGATAATGTAAAGTAGAAAATGTCCTCACTATGCAAGGACAAGGTACTTTATTATGATATTTACTATTTGTTCATGTAATCCGTCATTGTATCTTTTAATAGACTTGACCTGATTACGACGCTTTCAAAACGTCATTTGTTTTTCATTACTTTATCTTGCAAGACATCATTTGACACCCAAATTAAATAATCTTCTAATATATAAAATTCTCGTGTCACAGTTTTCGTTGCCATACTCCTCCCAAACGGCTTGACCGATTTTGATGAAATTTTTTGTGCTTATCCGGTATCTATGAGAATCGGCCAACATCTATTTTTCATCCCCCTAAATGTTAGGGGTAGTCCACCCCTAAATTTTATTTTTTATTTTATAGACAAAATTTTTAATTTCTATTTTTTTATGATACAACATACAAAAATACATACAACCCTAGATTTTCAACCCTCTACGATCAACCCCTATTTTTTACCGGGCAGGACGACGTCTGCCGGGACAGCTAGTATTTTATAACCGTGTGTCTAAAAACTTCAAAATTTTAATGAGGAAAACATTTTTAGATACAACAGCATAATAAACCCAATAAGGAGTCTTAATTTCACTTATGGAAGGTAATACTGAAGTTATCACACAATCCCATTTTTTCAGGATAAAGGTCTTATAGTCATCCTGTTTCTCTACGACTCTCTATCTACACCAAATTCTATTTCGGTTATTCGCTTGCTTAAACTTTGATTTCATATGCCTTGGACGATATTCTTTATCCTTTTATATAAAAAATCAATGTTTGTGTATGTTTGTCTACGATGTGCTCCTAAACTATTGTTGAGATTGTATTGAAACTGGCAGGGTGCTCTGCAGACGCCCGAAAGGTTTTCTGGCTCAAAAATTCGATATAAATAAAAATCATTGTTTGTCTAACATGCGTTCCTAAACCATTGATCAGTTTGTGATGAAACTTTGACAAGTGTTCTGAAAACGCCCTAAAGGTGCTTAAAAATCTATATGTCTATAAAAATATAAATTTATATTTGTTCTCAATATGTTCCTAAAGCATTGATCAGATTCTGATGAAACTTAAGTAGAGTGTTCTGAAGAAAATCTTTATATATAAAATTATTCTGTTCGTGTATGTGTAGGTCACTGAAGTCTTTCTAAACGATTGAACAGATTTGATGTCATTTTTTGTGTGTGATCAAGTGGATTAGAGAATGGTTTAAATTAACCAGGTAAGTGACGCTGCCATCGAATTCCACGATATAGGTGAAATTATTTGTGTGTGTATTTAAGTGGATTCCGGGATAGAATCTACGTGATTAGACCCGGTGGTGTCACTAAACTTCTAAACGATGGAACCAATTTTGATGATTTTTTGTGTTTGTTCAAGTGGATTCGAGAATGGTTTAGATTAACAATTGGTCCCTGTAGATAGCGCTGCAGTCGGTTTCTGGATTTTTATTTTTATGCTCAAGACCACGTCTGCCGGGTACAGCTAGTTTAGAATATAACCGTTCTATGTTCATTCGCTTTATTGAAAATACTATATTGCATGCTGGTTTTATGCAATGAAACACGTTGAACTTGGTAAAATGATTAATTCGACTTCGACTAAACAACACTTCACGATCGGTGGGGTTCTGGTTTGACAGGGTTTGCAATCTAATAATATCTTTTAAATTCTGTTCTTATACACTGTATACTTATATTACTTTCACCAATAAATATTTACCAAATAAAACCTATTTTACTGTAGACAAAATTAATATATTTCTGGGGCTTGATTTTGGGTCTCTTGTAACATGCCTATCACATTTTACATGTTGTTGCATTCCTTCTATCTAAATTTGCTCTGTTATAAGCTTCTTGTTAAATATGACCACCCAATTATTACTATTCTGTCGAATTATGACATTTTCCTGTTACTATTAAAATCGATATTATTTGCCTACACTATTGACTATTACATCCTTATCTTTTGAATCAAGTACACGATTGTAATTTCTTATTTGTAATTAATGTAATTATTTTCGTATTTAGTAACGTATTTTGTTTTTGTTTCATCATATTTAAAATAATCTTTCATCATCTTCGCATTGTTATTTACTCCACTTGCATCATTGTTGTTCGTGAAGTAAATAATTTTCGTGAATTTGATAAATAGTACCCGCTAATAAATCAATTGCATCTATTAGTTCCACCATGCGCAGCGGTCGAATTATGGTTTGGCTTCAATCAAAGGAAGCCTATACAATGCAATTACAATTTCTTATTACTTCACAAATAATAAAGCAGTATACTGCATTTACTTTATAAACAAAATGCCATTTCCGATAAGCCGCGTTCTATTCGTCGTTGTTCATTATGCAGGCCTTTTACTTGGTAAGATCAGTCGTAACTCCACAATTATATTACACTCTTGACTGGGATCTTCTAACTCTTGTCGATTCTGATATTCTTGTACTAATACTCGCAATTTTATTTACTGTAGTATAAAAAATATCTTGTAAACGTCACAGTGAGCTCTGGTATCTCCATTTGAGACGAACCAACAATGATTATATCCGTCATAAATATCAGTAATCACTGTGCAAGTACCCTCAGAACAGCATTGAATAAATATTACGATAATTATATGGAGACTATGTTCCTTGCCAGAAACCCAATAGAATAAGTTAGGAGTCAATCGCTTAGCTGAATAGACATATATACAAACCACCACATATTCTAATGACCTAATTTTCCTCGCTCTGATGAAATTTAAGAAACTTAAAATTTCTAGAAACTCCAAAGAAGAATTCATTAGAAGTTGTTGAATTGATGATGAAGATCACAAAATCAAAAACTTGCCAACGTTAACTATTTCATATACTCCGATGGTAATTTAGTTTGTAGTTATTGCGTAGTCTTTCCAAGGCCAGTTTTTGTTCAGCCTGCATGAATACAGACATGAAATAGCAAAGAAGTGATGTTCATTACTTAACAAATACTTACGTTTACTCAGTAATTTGCAAGTGTATAAATTATCATACACTCATTAAATATGTAATAGTCCCTTCTTTACACCATATTCCGATCTTTTCGGGTTGGCACAGTTATGTATTTTCCTTTGATACTCTATCATACATCTTCTATCACACCCCAAATCACCATCCTTCACACAATCTGTCTATCTTTTCTTTGCTCTACGTTTATTCATATATTATTTTATCAATTTTTCAGTTACACGTTCATAATAACATGTATTAAGGCGGAACTCTCTAATAAGATTTTCGTTACTTAAACAATAATATAATTACTACAACTGAAATATAATAACATTATAATTATAAACTAGTGCATTGAAGGAAACTTAACTTATATTGTACTCTAGCTATAATCCTTAAATACTATAAGGATAATAGAATACGGAGTCTAGGTCATCGAAGTAAAGTAAGGTTACTAGAATGCTGGGTACGTTCCCTCGCTGGATCGCCATACTGATGATGCCCACGACCCCAAGCGCTTCAACAGTAAACGGCAAAAATCTAGAACTTTCACCGAGGGTTGCATATTTGCGTCGCGTGTGATTCAGCTGTATATTTTTCGTATTTCGATATTTATAAAATCCCAATATCATTGTGATGATGAGTCGTGATAGCTTAGTGGTCAGCGCACGCGTCCCAACTCAGACGGCGCTGATTCAAATCCCAGTCGGATTACCACGTGCTAACCGTGAAGGAAAACATCTTGTTGAAACCGATGTTTTTCCCTATAATGGGAGGTCCGGGCCTAGCAATCGGACGTTAATGGGCTCCAATTACTATGCAAGGATCATAATATAAGCTCATGCTATCTAATTGAAAATACTCATATTGTCATATTTTTGTACAAAATAGAGACTTAGACAATCGGGACAACTGCTTATTAAATGTTTGCGGAATGCGATGCAAGAGCAGAATGCTACGCATTTCATGGGCCTAGCACTTCATCGACCTAGCATCAAATCGTAAATCTCGACAATATTTTAAGATACAAAACACTTGACACACGCGAACTGTTCAAATGAATGCAAATTTATGATATTATACAACACTTAAGGTTCGTTATGTCCAATTTACGTTTATTATCGACGAATATGTTTAGTATCAACATTGGTTTGTCTTCTTGTTATCACTAGTTTATGTATTTTTTCTCTCTGTATTTTGTAAAAGTTAGTTATACTATGCATAATAAAAAATAATTATCATAAAACTACGACTTTTGCGTGGTTTCCTTTGTGTTTTGTGTACTCATACCGTAAAAACTTTTTGACTTTGATTTGTAATTTCTTGCAACTGATTGAATGCAAAAGTGATTAATGAACTATACATTGTTACGAATTGCAAGACTCGAATTAAAATGCCGTTTGAATTATAGAGTTTATTAGAACTATACAAACGCGTATAACACAGGTACAAATATAACTGAACACAACAAGTCCAATCGTAATTCAGTAATACACGCAAAGTCCGTCACTAAATAGATTACTGAATGTACACAAGTCTCGCCTTGATCGTGGTTCTCGCTCGAGTGCCTCGTCCCTCCATCGGGCCATTGCTTTTATTGCACAGAAGCAACAAGTCCGCCCGGCCGCGTGGACCAAATTTCCTAGAATCAGTTTGTACTTTAAATCCGTAACACCTGGCTAATGATCACAATACAACAATAGGCCGTATGCCAATAAGTAAACAAAAAAAGACGACCTTAAAATAATTCCAATGTTATTAGTTCAAATGCAGACGGGTAATAAATGTGGTTTGTCTCAGATATGCAGGTGGGTTTTGAGTTTGTCGGGATCTGAGTTGTAACAATGCTATTTGAGATTTGACTAATGATATCCGACACGACTATCTACAGTAAATGAAAATCTTGTAACACTCACTTCATGTGCAGCGGTTATGTTTAGTTGATTTACGGTTCTATAACGACATTATGAAGCTTCAATATGTATACCACACCTTCCTGTTGAATTTCATTCGAATTAATTGTGATTTACAAAGACGGACGGACAGATATGACGAAAACCTAAGACTTCAGTTTCTACTAGATTGTTACATAACCCTAATCACAAAAAATCTTGCGTCGTCATCGCGGTCTGTATGACCTTACCATAAAATGCACAAAACGTATTTTACAATACTGAGATAATACATTATGAGTACGATTACTATTGATAAGCGAAAGTTTATTATTTTATTATAATGAAATTGTTCCATACAAAGGCTACTTAGACCAAGCAATGTCATTAAAGGTCGATTCGGTCATTTCCATCGTCAATGGACGTGGTCTCATTACTAATGCTGTTTTCTTAAGTTATAGGCAATGTTTTTCAATAGTTACTAAAGATTTCTTCGAGGCTTTAATCCTATGTCCTACATTTGCCCTTCCAGTAATAAAAATGCAAGTCTGGTAAATCTCTCACTATCTAAACTAACTCCGTCGACTCAGCGATTCTAAGTGAGTCTTGGCCTCCGAAACGAGAGCACGCCACTTTTCTCTATCGTGCGTAGTGTCTTGTCAGTTGTGAGCTTGTAGTGCAGTCAGGTCATCTTCCACTCTGTCCATCTAGCGATACATGGGATGACTAACTGCTCGCCGACCGACTAGTCGCCCCAAGTATGCTTTTTCACTCCCCTATCTTCCTCCATCCGTTCTACATGATCGAGCCAGTGAAAACGGTAAGATTTTATCTCCCCAATTCGGTAGTTGACAGTATGAAAAATATAGGCTGATTTTAATATATATCGTAGATTACGTTCTAAATATGACAAAAGTAAATTGTTTTAACTAAAATATTAAATATTAATTGATATTTTAAATAAATAAAATTGTTATATTGCAGCCATTATCCACGTGATAATGAACGCCGAAGACGAGTTCACGTTCACAAGAAGTTTTCAATGACTTCTCAGATAACACTTCAACGGAACAGATGTTTGTTTTGCACACTGTGACGTAATGCGAGACGCCATGACAGCTTGACGCGTTTTTGTGACGAAATGTCAAAATATTTATAAAATTGCTAAATTAAATAAAATATGTTAATGTTGTTTTTTGCTGAAATATTAATGTTTTGGCTCAAACCATAATGCTCAAAATAAACCTGTTTCTCAAAAATTGTCAACAACCGAATTATGTTGGTAGATATCTCACCCAAAAAACCTAGTTTATACTTCGGGTAGCAATATTATTAGTTTTATTGTGGAACGAGACAACGCGACTAATCTCTTGAGAATGTTGCTTTTTGACAGCAGTAGAGGATTAGCTTTAAAGGCATTAACGATTCTTAGTTATGCGGCTTCATCTGTCATAATGTTTAAGATTTAATGCCTTATTCGTAAAGTTAGAGTAAGTTTGAACGCTTCTTTAAGAACCATACAGAAGCATAATATTTTCTTATGTTTTCGTAGTATACATAATAAAATTAAGTTTTAACGGTTTTAAGCACGTTAATTTATTTGATTTTTATTATACCGATGTTTCGGCTATTTCTCAGAAGCCGTGATCACGGAAGACAAAGATGTCAAGTGTCAATGAGCATTGTTAACGTTTTAGTTAGCCTACCACCAACTTTTTCATTTTAATTATTTAGTATTAATTTTGTTTATAGTTATTATATTACACTACGGTAGCCGGATCTAATTTATTTGTTAGACAAATATAAATTACCTGAATATGAACATACCTAATCATTCGCAGAGGGGAGCGTGCCCAAAAGCTGTCTGCACTACCACAGGCAGTGTCAAAGAGTTTCTTCGGATACCTTTAAAGAAACTCTTTGCGACGATGGGCTCCACGGGCCCATGGTCCAACCCTAAAGGGCACAAATATGTAAGCTTTTCCTAGGGCTTCATATTCGCGCATGGGAAAACAGTGATTTTGTATATAATTGAAAAGCATTTCAGTCCTAATATAATACTATGACGAGGGAACTGAGACACATTAAAACATCCTAACATTGTACATAGTTTTATGTAATTACTGGGTTTATCTTAACTTCGTATTTAGGTAACAGGTAATTTAACTGTATTTTCTCTTGTTTCAGAATCACAACCGAAACGCCGAAAACTCGAAACGAAACATATAAGTCTAGTCATCGTAGTTTCAAACTAGAAAGTTTAACGAAAATGAAATAAGCAACTGTGTTATTAATTAAGTTTTACATTAAGTTCGTATTTATAATTTTGTTATTTCCATTTTGAATAAGTTAAAATGCAAATATTGAAAGCAAGATGCGCTTTACGCGCGACCGCATCGCAGTTTCAGGCGTGGAGTACCGCCAAAAGCCGCACTGCTGCCACGGTAAGTTGCTTCATCAGATAATAGTTATTTATTAATGATTAATTGAATGATTGCTCATTGTTTTTTTTTACGGTATTTTGAGTGAAATTCGTCGTCGCCAACGTCTACATTTTGAGGTTTTTTTTCCAAAAATTTTGGGTATGATATCGAAAATAGGGAAGAAAACCATCAAGTTAACAAGAGTTACACCATAATATTCGATTCGATATTACAAATGATCATTTTGAAAAAGAAGTCCGTAATTTCCTGTTGTGTGAGCGACTTAAGTCTGTTATTATTCACTGAATTTCCGTTAATCGTCACCTGTGTGGGTTCTGAGGGCGCAGAAGCTTCGGGAAGCGCTACAAATCATAAAGATCAGGAAATACCGGACTTCAATTTATTATATGTTGGCGGGCAAGATACTTTCTTAACATTAAATTACCGAGAGGATCTTGGCAAAAATAGTTGACACTATAAAAAATTGTATTTACAACATAACCTTCTCCTTTTTTGAAGTCGGTTTAAAATCAAAATAAAATAAAACAAATATGCACTTAAACCCATTGAAAAGTAGATTCGATTACGTTTATTAGCGAGTGATAAATTTTATTATATGATAATTAATGAAAATAAAATCCTGAAATAAAATAATACACATTCCTAGGTTTATGTCAGAAATTTCAATTAAACATTATTATTGATGACACTTCGCGAGGTCCCATTATCAAATTCAATGCCGTAAGTACTGATAAGAATTATCTTCAAAACGCTTATTCAGTAATAACGAATTTATCCTTGATAAGATCAAAATATTCGGGAATTAAATGATATTACATCTATGTAAGAATAATTGATTAATAAAGGAAATCTACATGCATAGAAGAATTTAAGATCTGATCGGCACTCTCGCTCCAACAGATTCTGTTAAAGGGGTTAGGTTCAAGAAATGCTGGGTTGACTTTTAACATTATGTATTTATTCACACCGAGGATCTTAAAATAAAAAATACCTCAAACCATGCCAAGTCTTGTAGAATATAGACCAGGGATTCCCAAACTATTTTAGGCGACCCCCTTTTCTAAATGAACTGATAAGTCATACCCCCATAGCCAATTGGGCATCGTTTATAATTAACTGTGTAAATGTGTATAATAAACTGTACAATACACAATCGATTCCGTGGGCTGGGCTCTTCCAAGAAAGTGTAATCTGAACACCTGGTTAATTATTCCTGCGAACGGCCGAAAACACAAAAGGCTATTGTCTAATTGCAACACAATCTTAAACACGAAGTAAAAAAAGAATTTCAAATGCGGTAAGGGTAATAAACTGCGTTTTATAACACGCAGGTGTGAATTTACCTTCGCCGGCATGTAAAATTACTTTCTTATCTTGTCGTGACACTCGATCTCATTACTTTGCTTAAAATAATCCACGCTTATTAACTTGCCGAGTTTTTCAACTTGAACGAACTTGCGCTCGCCTATTGATTTTGAATTGTTTTTTAAAAGTACAACAATGATATTTGCTTCTCAAATATTAGTCTTCTACTATCTTGTAAGTTTCAAATAAGAACTCGAACTCGTGTTGATTAATAGATGTGGATTTTTAGACATTGTTGACCCCCAAAATCGGTTTTCTTTTACGTCGACCCCCGGGAAACCGATTTCAACCCCAAGGGGCGAACTGACCACTTTGGAAATACCTGAAATACGGTCTTACTTAGTTTTATGTAACCTTTTGAATTTCATCTTCATTTCGGCATACCCTTCACTTTATCCTATAGTTTTTTACCAGCTTTTGCTGGTCTCGCGTCGGCCTTGCCATTGGGTTTGCGAACGCCAATAGGCAACGGTAGCCACTTCCCATAAACCTGGAACGTCTGCCTCTTTGCCAGCTTCGAAATAAATAAATAAAATTGTGAAGGTTTCTCCAATTCAAAATGTTATAAGGATAGATGGATATTTTACCTAAATCTACTCAATACATATATGGCACCTTAGGAAGGGAGGTGACATTTTTCAACGACGTGATATTCGATTGAGAACTTATCACTGTTGGAAATAATAGTTCCTCTAGGAAATGCTATTACCACCCGAGTCGGGAATACCCACTAAAACCCCTCGGGTGTTCCATCTTTAGCCCTTATTCCAGAGCCACGGATACCCCTGTACTGTATGCATATACATGCATACATACAGCTGAAGATTAAACAGTATGACTGACATATCAATCAACTTATCTTAATCAGATAACTCAAAGCGTAGATAATTGTTACATGCGGATGATCATGATACGATCACCATGTTCGCCATACTTCCGACGTTTATCTTTATTTGTTTATTGTCCACTCGTTAATTGTTATCGATAATAAAGCTTTTACCTGCAGTCATATAATTTACGTAATTTATTAAATGGCGTATTTTTTCTGACGTGGTACAGCCATGTTGGAATCGTTACTTTGATTACAGCTCGTGCAGGAACGGAGAAAGAATTTCCTTCAATTTCCTGCGGCCGTGCGGCCTGTCGTAAGAGGCAACAAAACAACCCACAGCCAGGTGGCAGGGTATTTGTTCGTCTGGATCGCTATCACCCCTGGTCTGGGTATATGCCGCCATAATAACCTTGAGTTGTATTCCGGCATTAGTGGCCAGTTTCCAGTTTCCGTTCAGAGAAAGACAACAGGTAGCATTATAGGTGTTACAAAAGTCTATTCCATCAGGTTGGCCGTCTGTCTGTCTCCTGAACTCATGTAATAACAAATGGTTAGCCTTAAACATATCGAGTTTCTTACTGTGAGTGAGTATTCTAAAGATCCTCTTCCACCGTGTATAATCTATTACTCTATCCCGTCCCTTCTGTCCAATCACTCCTATCCAATATCCTTTATTTATTTTAAAAGCCTGGCAAGGCATTGACTTCGCCCCTGGTGTTGCAGACTACTATAAGCTTAGGTTAACTACTTTCCATTATGTGAGACGTCTGACTGTTAATCAGCTTCGCAGTGAAAATGTATAATGAAATGTCCTTTGTGATCTAGTTGTCATTTCCTGGCCTGCTTGGTTCATTAAAACCTAGAAACATCGGGCTCGATTCCCGACAGGATAAATTTCCCAAAACGAATTTGCCGTTATTTGTATAACTTGTAAACAAGTTAACTTAACAGTGTCTGTTTAACAGCCCAATTCAAAAGTTTGCTACTTGCTTCAAATGTATAGAACTTATCACTTGAACAAACTGAACGGTCTTATAAAATAGTATCTTTCAATTTCCAGGACTCCCAAACTGTAGAATACAAGCCAATACGAAGCGTCCTCGTTGCAAATCGTGGTGAAATCGCCATAAGAGTATTCCGAGCATGTACGGAGTTGGGTATTCGTTCAGTCGCCATTTACAGCGAACAGGACAAGTTGCAGATGCACAGGTGAGCTGGGCACAACTTCTAGCATTACTTATATCTACTAATGCTTACGCAATATAAGTTTGCTTATTGTTTAAAGTTTAAATGTTCGTCTACTATCCGTGCGCAGGTTTGCCGATAGCCAAATGACGTCACGAGTCGATGGTCAGTAGGGTTTACAAAAAAAGGTTACATAAATATTCGTTGCAATAAATGTATTATTTTAATTTATTATGGTTTATACTTTACATAAGTATATACAATAATAGTAAGTAGTCATAGGCAAACCTTCTGCGCGCATTATATAATAATTTATTACTGACTGACTGTAGAATGTAGATATTACGTGTTGTTTAAAACACTGCCACTTGCAAATCACTAAAGCATAGAGTCAGTAAAGGGTGTATAAAATAAAATTAGACTTGGTGACCTACGTTACATCAAAAATAAAAAAAAAACATAAAAATTTTAAAACTCAGCTAGCTCATTGAAATATTTGCGCCACTACAAACGAAAGGAAATACACGCCGATAGTTACAAACCAAATCTTAGGGTTGGTGGCACTCCCCAGTGCCGCCCTGTCTCTTCTCCGACCAGTACGTACAATGCGTCCCCCCCGACCCACTGTCACATTCCCCCTTCGCTCCGTGACAGTGTGTCCACCTTTCCGCCTCCAAATCCAATGCCTGCCTTCCTTACCAAACCTCCCCCAAACGCCCTCCTTCCGATGCGACCGCAGCGTCGAGGTGTTCTCCGCTGGCTGTCAAGGAGGGTGGTGGTGATGTCCACCCCACCACCGCCCTCCTGACAGGCGACCTATCCTCCCCGACCCCGTCTGCCAACGCTGCTGTGTGCGCGAGGCGACGGGAAAAGGGGAGGAAGGAGAGGGGGGAGGGGTGTTGGCGCAGGAGCAATCCTTCGCAGCCTCCCCCTCCCCCCATCGCGAAGCCCCCCCCCCCCGCCACTGACGCTGCTTAGAGCGCGAGGCGGCGGAGGGGGAGAAAGGAGAGGGAGGGGTGATGGCGCAGGAGAAATCCTTCGCGGCCTCCCCCTCCCTCCTATCGCGAGGCCCCCCCCGCCGCTGACGCTGCCGATTGCGCGAGGCGGTGGGGGGGGCGGGGTGGAAGAAGAGGGGGGAGGGGTGTTGGCGCAGGAGCAATCCTTCGCAGCCTCCCCCTCCCCCCACCGCGAAGCCCCCCCCCCCGCCGCTGACGCTGCTACGAGCGCGAGGCGGCGGAGGGGGAGAAAGGAGAGGGAGGGGTGATGGCGCAGGAGAAATCCTCCGCAGCCTCCCCCTCCCCCCCATCGCGAGGACACTCCCCCCCGCCGCTGACGCTGCTGAGTGCGCGAGGCGGCGGGGGGAGGAGGAAGGAGAGGGAGGGGTGATGGCGCAGGAGTATTCCTTGCAGCCTCCCCCTCCCGGCGGCAGCGGGCGTCGAGGTCTGGGGGATCAACATAGACCTCCGCCCGCACTAATGCCGCGAGAGGGCGCGAGAGGTAGCCGCGCGTCCCTCTCAGGGCCGGGGACCACCATCTCCCCCGGCCCGCACACAGGAGAGGCCGCCTCTGTTTACGAGGCGGCCGGCCGCTGCCGGGGTTGCGGGTTAAGCTCACGCATGTACCGCGACCCCGGCGCTAGGCGGAAGGAAGGCTCCCATGGGGTTTTAGTGGGTATACCGGCAGCCGGTCGTATTGAACCGGCGTCGGGGAGCCCCACACACCGGCCGCGCATGATCCCCCGCGCGGCTGACGGTGCGGCAACGCATTTCCCCATGTAAAAAAAAAAAAAAAAAAAAAAAAAAGGGTTGGTGGCACGAATGCCCCGTCTGGTTGGTATCGTATTGTATTCATGTTTTTCTTTATCCAAAACTAACAGGTGTCACTAAAACGTGACTTTAATTAATATGAGTATAAATGAGGCATTGTCTTGATAAATATAAAAAAACAGTATTTTAAAACATGTTTCATGACAGAATTCATGTTTTATCAATCTTGAATATACCTAGAGTCTATTATGATTTGGTATCACTATCACTAGAGAGTTTAAGCGATTCATAAGAGAACTTTCTGTGGTAGGTACATATTAATTTTGTTTGTTATTACGCTATATTTTTTTTGTAATATCCTGTATTCACATTTTTAGGAATACGACTTTGATTCCAAAAGTGTATTAAAAATATTAAGATGTATTTATGGTTCTGTTGTGTGAAATAAATAAGTAAATTAGGGGCCGCTTGCATAAGGTTGTGCTTAAATTTATTTGAGAAACACAAAACGTATTTAACACCCTTAAATACAATTAGCGTCTTGCACAACTCAAAATTTGCCGCTAAATATGTATAAAGAACTGTCAATACATTTTGTGTAAATGCATTTAGGCAGTTTAATATGATTAACTAATTTCATTTAAAGGCGATCGTTATGCAAGCGGGCCTAAAAGTAGTAATAGCTTACAGTTATAATTGAATTAGATCCTTAAAGCCTTAAATAGAGTATGTAAATATATTTCAGACAAAAAGCCGACGAATCGTATATAGTTGGCAAAGGCTTACCTCCAGTAGAAGCATATCTTAGCATCCCAGAAATAATTCGAGTGGCAAAGGAAAATGATGTCGATGCTGTGCATCCTGGTTACGGTTTACTGTCTGAAAGGTAATTATTTTGTAATCATTCTCTTTAATACAAAGATCACGAAATTCAAGTATTGTAAGCTATAATACCACAAGATAACGCAAATACTGATAATGCTTTTTATTACATTTTATAGGAAATATCAAATGAAGATAATTATGAAAGTTATTTGAAGCCGTCGAAAGTATTTTATGATTAATCATTTCATTCATTGTCTTGTGTGATATATAAAAATGAATGTTTGTCTGTATGTCCTTTATAGACTCGAAAACTATACATTTGATCATGTGATGATATTTAGCAAAGTTGTTGGGTATGAGCCAAAGAAGGTTTCTGAGTTGGTACACAATTGGATCCGGTAGGTGGCGCTGTATGAAAAAATAACGAAAATACGTAATCCTATACTGTGCGTGGGCCGCCATGCACTTGTCAATTTTTTTCATTCTAAATATGTACGGGGTGGGTGTAAACTTTCTAAAATAGTATCGTTTTCGGGAAATTCTTCGACGGTTAAAGGGATTTTTCGTTAATTCAATCTGGGGACCCTGGTACATGCTTATGCCATTATTGAAAAGTGGCTGTAATGCGTATCACTGAGTTTTTTCTAATTCTTTTTATTCGGGTGTCTTCAAGTCACGCGTGAATAGATATCTTCTAAGTAACCGTGCTCTATCGTGTAACGCCTTTCATGTACAGCTGTAATTACAGCCAAAAATACATCAAAGTAATTAACATATTTTGTAACTTTAGGCGATTGTTATATTAAAAAAATAAACCTTTTTTTAAATATCTTAATATTATAATTCGCTAACTCGTAACCCATGCAACACATTTTTAAGAGGTTTTCACCATCAGCTACATAATTTCTCAAGGAAGATTTATATATATATATATATATATATATATATATATATATATATATATATATATATATATATATATATACACACACATATATACAATAGCTTTTGCCCTCAACTTCGCTCGCGATCTAAAAAAACCTAATTTATGTTTTATGTAAGTAACATAGAACTATTTACCAGGGTTCGACCCTCGGAGTAGCCGTGTTAAAAATTATTAATTTATTATAATGTATATATACATACATTTATTATAATAACTTATGTATTATATGTATGAATCTGTATATTTATTTCTTAAATTAGTTTGAATATTTATCTATCTGTTGCCTTTTTCCTGCACCACCTATAGCGCCCGATTCAATTTCTTTCATTTAGTTGCCTGGAAGTGATCGCTTTGAGCGATGAGGCCGCCTATTGTATCGCCTAGAAAATATTGTAAATATGGACTGTCTTTGTAATTGTATATTTTGGCGTGCAATAAAGGGTTATCTCTCTCTCTCTCTCTCTCTCTCTCTCTCTCTCCATAAT
Organism: Dendrolimus punctatus; assembly: GCA_012273795.1. NCBI lineage: Eukaryota > Metazoa > Arthropoda > Insecta > Lepidoptera > Lasiocampidae > Dendrolimus > Dendrolimus punctatus. The sequence continues at coordinate 14,354,373 of CM022542.1, read as the reverse complement.
AAATTGTATATGAAATTACAAGACCGACATGTTATAATTAGTTTCCTCTAGAATACTCTAGATATTCAACCCAATTAATTAATAAATATAACTTGAACAGTTTTAAGTAAAGTTGTGATACAGCATATATACTCTTCCACCAAAAGGCTTCTGACATTTTAAATTACCTCCAGGTCGGACTTCGCTCAGGCGATCATCAGTTCTGGTCTTAGATTCATCGGTCCGTCTCCTAAAGTTGTCCAACAGATGGGAGATAAAGTTGCTGCTAGGAAAGCTGCTATCGAAGCTAGTAAGTCGAAAATATTTTAGATTTGCCCTTTTAAATATTGTTTTTTTAAATGGCAACAGCGATTAGCTGAAATTAGTCTAGCATGTAGTTTAGATCTCTTAGTATTTAATTTTATAAGGTTTTTAGATATATTGACTAGGCCTGCACAATTGCGGACGAGACTGCAAAATATTTTTAATTCATCAATTTAGATTTTATAAGTACTTATACGTCGGTGGTTGAGAGAGATAAGCCTTTGCCGACTTATGCCACTGCAACTCAGAGACTCCATGTTCGATTCCTGGTATGAGAAATTTTGAAAACGAATTTTCTTCATTATTTTATATGATATGGGTGTCAACGTTCGCCTCTAGAGTAGTCCGTTGTATATTACCCGTAACACAAGCGTAACTTGCCTAATTTGGGAATATACAATGTGTGTTTGTTTGTCGAATATTATTAGTCTTTTGTACCTCTTTCGAGACCCTGGGCCATAACAATGGCCAAACATTTTGAGGGCTTGCGTGGGGCCATGGTCAGTGTAGTGGAACTAGGGATCTGGACTATGGGACCATGGCGTCTGCCCATCGCAATGTTTGGGGAACATGGATAAATGACCAGACGGTGACTCGCCACTGCCTATATGGGCCTCTAAAAAAACCCATACAAATTTGGCAAGGGATGGATAACATGGGTGTGAGTGGCCAAGGGGTGTCGAGAGGTGGGCTGTGCTGTTCACCGAAGCTACTTCCAACATTAAACTATTTATCACTTCCAACCCTGGAGCTTGAGTCTTAGGTGTCCATTCCGTGCTGGCTGGCTAAGGCAAGTACGGAGTCGGGGGCCTTGCCTTGGCCCCCGGAGTCAGATACGAGGTTTCACTACTCCCTAAGGCTTCGCCACAAACCCCCAATGCGGGTTTAATGTTGTTATTATTACACAACTAATCGTGATTGTAGAGTACTAATTAAAAAGTAAAAAATTATAAATTTTACTTAACAGAGGTGCCAATTGTTCCGGGCACAGACGGCCCAGTTACGACTAAGGAGGAAGCCTTGGAATTTTGTAAACAACATGGTCTTCCAGTTATATTCAAGGTATGTTATACATTCAATCCGTTTTCGTCTTAAGAGGCGACAAAGCAAACCATAACCGGCTGGTAGGGTATTTACCCGTATGGATGGCTACCACCCCTTGTCTAGAGCAGGCCACAAGAACCTTAAGTTACGTTGTTTCGGCATTAGTGGCCAGGTTGCAATCTCCCTTAAAAGAGCAGTAGCGCATTTGTATAGTACCTTTGATGTTGCAAATGTCCATAGGCGATGCTAACCGCTTTCCATCAGGTGGGCCGTCTGCCTGTCTGCTGAACTTATACAATAAAAAATTGAACACTTCCGCCATGTGCACACTGTTGCAGTTGTTAGCGCCCACTTCCAGACAACTCGTTTGTTGAAAAATTTAAAAAAGAAAAGAAAATTATTTAAAGTATATACATTTGGAAACTGTGTGAATGGGTGTGTATATTATGTAATTACACATACAAAAAAAATCATGATCAATTGTATTTTGCATTATCGAAGTTAATATTGTAAGATTACTTTTGAACGCCCTCTCTATATGCACAACGCAATAGATATATTCATCTATTATCATATCGTCAGGCTGCTTACGGTGGGGGCGGCCGTGGTATGAGGGTAGTTCGAGAAATGAGCGAAGTGGGTTCGGCCTTCGAGCGCGCCTCCTCCGAAGCTTTGGGGGCGTTTGGCAACGGCTCCATGTTCATCGAAAGGTTCATTGAAAGGCCCAGACACATCGAAGTCCAACTTTTAGGTAAGTGAATACATTGTTGCAATATACAGTTTCTCAAATCACTTTGCATTCATTAGTTTTCTGGGGTAGAATGTTGCCATGTCTATGTCGTAAACTTTTCAGCTACCCTCATGTTGTGTGCCCACTATTGGGCAATGGGGAAATCCCGAATTTTGCAACTGGTTGCGTTTCCTGTGAAATGCTATGATATGCCCGAGGCTTTGTCCACGCTTGACTTGGGATTCCCGGGTCGTAAATTATCGCAGCATTAAAAAAAGGATGTAAACCATCGTTTTAGTGGAAATTGTGTCGGAATAAACTAATTTTTATGCATCCGAACAACTTCAAGCCTCGCCAGGGAAAATGCCCACGAGATTCCCGGGATAAAAATATCGTACATTTTATTACATAATATTTCCAATCGTCCAGTGAAAAAACCGCTTAGGAATTCGATTTCTTTATCAATCGGGCCCTTTTACACCATTCACAGAAAAATTCCCGAGAGATTCCCGGGATAAAAAGTAGCGTAGATTTTATGTCCCAGAATTTGTTGTCGATCAGCGTATTCTGCATCGAAACCGGATCAGTAGTTTGTACGTGAATCCCGAACAAACAGACAAGAAATCTAGAAAAAAATATCACACCGTGGTCTCCATCATTTATATAGTGTATTCCAATTGGTTTTTTTGTAATAGCTACAATGTATAGACACGGCATGTCTAGAATTTTAAAATATTATAGATAATTTTATTTATTAAATAATCTTTTACTCCTCGATATTATTTTGATTTTTAGGTGACAAAGCAGGTAATGTGGTCCATCTGTATGAGCGCGACTGTTCAGTGCAAAGACGTCATCAGAAGGTCGTCGAGATAGCACCAGCCCCACACTTGGACCCAGAGGTATGAAGATATTTTTATTGCTATAATAATTTGATTACAGGTCCGATAAACGCAAAGCAAATACTAGTTCTAGGGTTTTAGCAGTTTCTCCATGTATGTAAGTTATGTAATGATACAAGCTTGTAATTAAGTATTACTTGAGATGTATTTCTTTGAATATATATATTTATAACAGCAATTATTACAATTAAACAGATCGACGACAAAATTAATATATTTTAGCGGCAAAGTTGACAAGTAGAAGTGGAGGGAAAAATCCGATTTTGACACTTAGCGTGGTTTTGTGTTGCCAGTGGTACTCTTGCCAGTATAGATTATTATGGCCTGGCGCCAACACTAGTAATTAATAAACTAAACAGAAAAATGATTTATAATTCCTTTAATTCGAACACTTGTTGATTAATTAAAGTTTACATGATTAAATACCGTCTGTTTAATGCTCCATCCAATCTGTGGTTATAAGGGCCTAAGCCTTTGCCGGTCTACCTCGTTGCAACACAGAGGCTTCGGGTTCGATTCCTTGCATGGTAAATTTCGTACTTTCTCGGTTATTTACTATGGTCTGGCTGCCTGTGATTAGTCCCAGAGTAGTGCGTTGTATATTACCCATAACCCAGCGTAACTTGCTTAATTTGGGGATATACATCCATTCGGGCATTGTTTTATACTAAACTGTATAATACCGACAAAGGGGCTGCATTCACTTAGTTAATCTGCACATCTGGCGAGCTTCCACGCAAAGGAATAGTTGTGTCGTTGACTATTTGTATTCTTGATTTTTTATATTATTTTGGTGCAATATATTTCAGACGCGTCAGAAAATGGTAGATTGTGCCGTACATTTGGCAAGGCACGTGGGTTACGAGAACGCCGGCACAGTCGAGTTCCTGTTAGACGATAAAGGGAACTTCTACTTTATCGAAGTCAATGCTAGGTAGGTAACGTATGTTCATTTATTTCTTTATTCTCCATCTGTCATCAGTCAGATGTCATCCTTTCGATGACGTTTTGAGATCGGCATATTCTATTCACATATGTCATCTTTACTATCTTAAAGAGTTGCTAAACGTATTGTTACGAGCTACACAGGACTCGAATTAAAATGCCGTTGGAATTACTATAGAGATTAGTAGAACTGTACAAACACATAAAACAGGTACAAATATAACTAGTGACTATAAACTGCACGATTCAATAACACGCGCAAAGTCCGTCACTATATCGCTAATCGAAAGCACCACACACGTCTTGCTAGTGTCGCTTGACTGACTCACCCCTCCGTTCGGGCATTATTTTATATTAAACTGTATAATAGAACAAAGGACCGCGTTCACCGAGTTAATCCGCACACCTGGCAAGCTTCGACGCAATGCAATAACAGCTGGGGTTAGTTCGACACTAATGACAACCATAAAACAAGTTCGATAACAATAGCACGTTTGCCTGAATTACAAATTCTAAACACAAAGTAAACAAAGGAATTCCTAAATCAAAGAAGGCAATAAACTGCGTTTAACGACGGACAGGTGTGCGCATTTCTTTGTCGGTATGTAACACTATCCTTTTCTAATGGTAAACAATGTTTCATGTCACGACAATTAAATAATAAATTATAACACCACACAAAGTCACAAAAACACAATCAAAAACAACAAAACTTATACACTTACACCAACGCGTAATACCACTGCATTGCATTACACGCACAATTCACAAACGAACCAAGACACATAAAGCCTAAAAATTAATAACCTAAGCACAGAAAGAAAAAACAGCATACATGGCACAAGTTAAGATAATATATAGGTATAGACATTACATATATATAAGTTATTCTTAAGGTACACAACACAACACAAAAATCATAAAATTAATGTCACACATAATAACATATAAACAATAAGCGTGTATAAATTCAAAAAACTCTAAACAATAACTAAGTTGTATAAAGGGTACGGAACTAGAGTCTGTCGATTAGTTAATAAAAAAAAACGAATCGCAACGGACAAGTGGAAAATCTTCAACTGACAAGTGATAAAATGAATCGCAACAAAATTTTGACTCGAAGTTTTACGGGCAGATTTTCAAATTTGACAAGTACATTAACAATCTGCCCGTAAAACTTCAAGTTTAAATTTTGTTGCGATTCATTGTTGTAGCACCTGTAAGTAAATTCGGTCCATTATTAAGGGGTATTTCATTCAGTACACCATTTGCATGGTATAATATATTAAATAGCCAATACCGTTTAGGTTGTAGCTCCTTGAAGTGCAGGTCGGGGTACTTGCATGATTTGTGTCTACATTATTTTGATTATTTGTCTATTGCACGAGTGCAGCAGACAGGCAGACTCACTTGATGGAAAGCGGTTACCATCGCCTATGGACATTTGCAACCCCAAAGGTGCTACAAATGCGATGCTGCTCTCTTAAGGGAAAATGGAACCTGGTCACTAATGCCGGAACACAACACTAGGTTGTTATGGCGACATACTTTAGATCAGGGGTGGTAGCCATCCAGTCGGGCAAATGCCCTACCACCTGGCTGTGGGTGGTTTTGTCGCCTCTTACGTCAGGCCGCCCAGCCGCAGGAAATTGTATTTTTTCTCCGTTCCTGCACCGATAAAATAATACTGAGCACTGAGAGCACTAATAATATAATTAGTGCTATTAGTGCTCAGTGGAATATCTGGGTTCTAGTGCTAACTTGTGTTGATTGACCTTGAACGTGCCGTTTAGTATGTAGTAGTAGTAGAGCTGATCATACCTATTGCTGTTTTAGCTCCTATAAGTAAATACGGTCCATTATTAAGGGATGTTTTATAGAATACACCAACTGCATCGTGTAATATACCAATTTAGCTGCATGCTGAGATTGCTGAAGGATTGTTTTCACCAAAATATTATTTACTCAGCCCATTGGACCCTTTAAAAGAATTTTGTTTTGCCATACGAACGATGTTTCGGTGATCTCGAGAAGTTGTTTTTCTCTGTTTAGGTATACATGGAACATTCGAAGTAGTTTGATACGTAGCAAAATGCTTTTCAGCGTGGAAAACCATCCTTTTTGAATATTGCAGATGGTCGGCTATCTTTTTATAAGACCAATTTCTTTTGCGAAATGTCAAAAATTAATAGAGTCAATGCCTCGCTGGCGTAAAGCAGTATTTAAAAGCCGTGGATATGCTATTAACTATTAATTTTAGTGAAAAATGTATTAAATTGCTTTTTAAATTTCTCGCGCTACATATTATTGTGATTTTTTAAATGCGAGTGTCATACAAAACGATTGCCGAGCAGTTTATTAAATCGTTCTTAATTATTTGTCCAGCTTCAGTACTATTTGAATGGGTTACTTTGGTAAAATAAATAAGATGTGTAAAAAATAGCGATTTTATTTTGTAATCCTAAGCCACGTTGCTCTATTAGTGTGCCTATTTTATAACATAACTAGTTGCTTCTCAGGTATACATCACTGTGTATGACACGATTTAAAAAAAACCTTCTAAAGCCTCAAATCGCTCTTAGTAACCAACCACCACAACTGTACATAACAAAAAGGTTCAATACAATTTGTCTGAAATATTGTTTTAGGTTACAAGTAGAGCATACTATAACGGAAGAAGTGACCGGCATCGATCTGGTGCAGTCCCAGATTCGAGTCGCCGAAGGGATGACCCTCCCGGAGATGGGTCTCACCCAGGACAAGATCCACACCCAGGGGTACGCGATCCAGTGCCGAGTCACCACCGAGGACCCGGGCAATAACTTCCAGCCCAGCACTGGGAGGATAGAGGTGTTCAGGTGGGTTACAATATTTACAACTGACTTTGTTTGACTTGAAATTCCGGCGGGATTCCCGAGACACAAAGTACATTGTACATTTAAAAACCGAACGTAAGCTATTGTTTTAGTGGAAACTGTCGGAATAAAAATATAATATTTTTTTATGCCCCTGAACAACTATAAACCGCCCCTGAGAAAATTCCCGCGGGATTCTCAGCAGAAAATGTAGCGCAGGTTTTAAGTCTATTTGCTGTCAATCAGCGACAACGTCATCCCAATCAGCCCAGTAATTTTTACTTGAATCCTGAACAAACAAAGAAACAGACAAGAAATCTAAAAAAAGAAAAATGTGTGCGTGTACGTGTACTACCGTACACACTTAAGAGGTGAAACTTCTTTATCACCTTATTTTTCGAAATATGATCTACTATATGCAACTTTACAGAAATTGGTTTAATAAATAAAGCCCCTACCACGGTCGATTCGACCATGGTAGGGACAAGAAAAAGATAGCGCGTAATGGAAAAATGTGACTCGGAACCGAAAAATGTGACTCGTAACTGAAAAGTGACGCGTAACCGAAAATGTAACGGTATATTTTTTTCCAACGCCGATTAAGAAGTTTCATCTCAAAAATTTACATCGTTTTCTCCATCATTTATCTATGTACATTGAAGCTATTTCAAAAAACCACTGGAATATTCCAGTGTTTTTTTTTAAATAGCTTCAATATACAGACACGGCATGTTTATAATTTTAAAATATTATAGATAAATAGACGATATATGTTGTATTATCGTTCGTGACTACACCTATTAGTTCTAGTCAAAAGACATTATGTAAAATCTGGATCTGTTTTTAGAATTTATTTCGTTATATTTCTCGCTTTAGCCAGTATTCATGTGTTATTTCTTTCTCTAACAGTGCGTGATTGTGATTACCATTTTAGGTCTGGCGAAGGCATGGGCATCCGTCTGGACTCGGCTTCCACATTCGCTGGTGCAGTAATCTCGCCATACTACGATTCTCTACTTGTTAAGGTAAAAATATCAATGTTGCCATAAATAATAGCATTTTTCTTCTGGAAAATTATGTTTACAGCAAAAATTAAATTAATTTTAATTTATGCATATCAATGTCAATACAATGTGTCAATAATTTTTAAACGTTTCTGATGTACCATCTGTTTATTTTTAATGCTGAACAGGCAGATGGCCTGGAAATTGGTTTCTATCGCCTATCTTCGTCTGGCAAGACTAGGTGTGAAGCAATGTGTTACCATACACCCGCGGAGAACTCCCGCGGGATTCCCGAGATAAAAATATCACATTTTAATACATACAATTTTTCTGATCAGAGCCAATAGTCGACTGTGACTTTATTTATGACGACCTCGTTGTAACGACTTTTGGTTAAAGTGACGACATTCAAGTCTTGTGTCTATGAAGTTAGGCGTGAAATATGTTTTATTTGTAATTTTCATTTGAATATAGATAATCTAAGAGAGAGTAAGGTACAGAGTTGGTCTGAAAGAGAGTGTCGGGGTGAAGGTAAGGAAAGGTATGTTCCGGTGGTTCGGGCATGTGGAAAGAATGTAAGATGAAAGAATGACTAAACAGTTATACAATGCAAAAGTTGATGGATGCAGAAGTCGTGGAAGCCACGACACATCTTCCATGATCAAATTGATTATGTATTAGCAGAAGGTGATGCCAGGAGCCTTAAGAACAGACAAGCGTGCATGACAAGATCTATGAATGTCAAAGAAGCAAGTGAGGTGTGTAAGAATAAGCCTGAATGGCGCTCTGCTGTTCGTGCCTACCCTGCAAGGGACCTGGCGTGAAGTTATGTATGTATGTATAGGTAATCTCCCACGCCCAAGACCTGCCCTCATCGGCGGCCAAAATGAACCGTGCGCTGCGTGAGTTCAGAATCCGCGGCGTCAAGACCAACATACCCTTCTTGCTAAACGTATTGGAGAACCAGAAATTCCTAAACGGTGAGTTATTTAAGTATCAGATCGAGTGGATTTTTGTTTGTGGAACCCTAATAAATGTAGCCTAAATTACTTGTTATAACATCAGCTATCTGCCAGTGACAGTCTCGTCTAAATCGATCCAGCCGTTTCAGAGATTACCAAGAGAATTCAGAGACGAAAATTTTATTGATTGATGAAATGTATATATGCATTTACTAAAATACTGTTATATGACATTAAAAACAGACGCTTCAATTTTATTTATTTGTATAGATAGAGTAAACGGCACAATTGCTGACACAAAAGTGATATCACTCAACCTGTCTTAACTTGATGAGTAAGAAGAGAGAGTAATCCCATCTACATCAGAAACACATTGAAAATCTCACGTGACATTGGGATAAATCAAATCTCACAATATCGTGATCGGAAAATTGCCAAATACACCTCACATAATTCATGGACATGACAGGACTAAACTATGCATCTTACAATTTAGAAAGTCTTACCAGTATGCAAGTGTAAGGATATTTCAAATTTCAGCCTTATACAATCAACTACTTTTGTTTTATTCACAGTTTTGTCCCTTGTGTAAAACTGAACTTTTGTCTGTACGCCCATTTGTTATGAATCCCTCGATATATATATTTTATATTGTGATCTTTGTAATCCGTGTATGATCTGACGAGTTAAATTATAAACTCGCGGTTATTACAGTATTCCGTTAACATACATATCCCAAAAAAAACTAAAATCAAGGCAATGTAATTGTAAGTCTGGTCTGATTTTCTACAGGTGCCGTGGACACATACTTTATAGACGAGCATCCCCAACTGTTCATGTTCAAGCCCTCCCAAAACAGAGCCCAGAAGATCCTCAACTATTTGGGCTATGTGCTGGTAAATGGTCCAGCTACTCCCTTAGCAACCAAAATACCGCCTTCGGATGTAAAACCTTATATACCGCCAGTACCTTTGGGTGAGTTAACAATAATGATTAACAACTTTTAAGTTTCTTAAGATGTAAAAAATTGCTTAAAATTAACTTAAGAAACTAAAGAAAATATATTAACATTGGGTAAGTTGACTTACAATAACAATTAACAACTTGTAACATTATTTGAGTATTAAAAAAATAATTAAACTAAAATTCGTAAGTTAAAAAACCAAAAGTCGCAAAATTACAAATGTAGACGGTGATATAATTGAAGACGTAAGTGGATGAAGGTGATATGTCGCATATTCGGTTTTTTCCTTTTTTTGCGTAGATGAATGTTATAGGTCGATACCAAATGACTACAGACCTTAGACCATATATATAAGGAATATTTAAAAAATAAAAAGTTGAAAAAGGTGTTAAGTTCAGTTCAGTTTCAAATAAAAGGAAAACTTTTATCTCGATTTACTCAGAATTGGAATTATTCGACTTATCACCTTCATCCACTCATGTCTTCAATTATTAAGAAATTTTCATATTTTTTTGTAAACGATACGTAATGGCGATAAAACGCATGTAAATAATTTACAAATCAAATATCAAGCACTGCCTAAGCAAGTTCACTAAATACATTGAGATTAGAGAGATTATTATTGAATTTTCAGAAATTATAATATTACACCACGAACGTCAAGGTGTGTGGCCTAAAATTAGTTTGAATTATCGATAATAAGTTAGTGTATGCCAAAAAACACAATTTTTTATTTTATGTGACGTCTTTTTAAAACTTAGAAAGAGCTACCTCTTCTTTTACTCTATTCACGAGAGGAAACACATTCAGCTGTCAGAAACTTGACATTTAAATTCAGTTTTGATAACATTCTTAACTAAGCATACATCCCATACTGGAGTACCTAAGGTCCCAAATTCTTTAATTTGATAAATAAAAAAGCTGTTACACAATCAAACTATGCTTGGATCTAATAGACTCTGACATACTGGGACACTACTCAACAATATTATATGAGCCTGGTGAAATTTGATCAAGTTCCACTAAGGAAGTTATTACGATTTCTAATTATGAGAACGTTAATCACGGAAATATATGTAAAATGAATAGATTGTTACAAGCAAGCATGGATGAGTGTAAACCGTAATACTACGTACTACTCATAGGAAATTAGTATGTTTGAGTGCACTCAGTCTGAGAGTACTCTGGTAGTGACAACTCGGCTTAATACACCAATTTTCATGAAGGATGAAATTTTCAATAAGATAATACATAAAAATACATTTTCTTTTACAGTCCGCTCTGGGCATGGTAGGTCAAACTTTTCAAACAAATTGTTATCCGTTTGTGTCTTTGTTGTTTAGTTATTAATATGCAAAGCTTTGCTATTAATACAGTATACATTATATTTGGTATGATACTTCTTTATCCGGAGCACAGGCTTTTTAATTATTGCGAACTAAGCATTATTGACTATCGAAATATAAAAAAACTGTTTAGGCAATTGTGAAGACAAAATTTTGTAATTATTTTATTAAAAAAGAAGTTCTAATTATTTACAAATAAAATAAATACACCGCTAAGTTCGCAAATATAAATGTTGTACTATTTTCTTCATTATATTACATGTATTCCTATTTATGTATATACATATGAATCTGAAATTTCATACTTCATTATTTTTTTGTCATATCAAGTGGCAACATTGGCACTTTAATACTTTTTATCCTGCTCTTGAGCGATCAGGATTATTTTATTAATATTTTATGTCATGAAGCCTTTTTTATTTATTTTGCACTTCATACAGTACGCATTTGCACTTTCATTATTTTTTACTAAAACCTTTTTCAGACCTTTCTCCCGAGGCTATTAAAATACAGGAACTAACCGGGGAAAATACAGGTAAGCCTATCTTATATTCAATATTCGTAACTAATGTACCTACAGCACGTACAAAACTTATATGCGCTTCAGGTGAAGTTAATTCATTGAGTTTGTGCAGGTCCAGTCAAAGGTTAAAGTTTTTTTACCTTTGTGTGTGTTGTACGAAAAGATGCATGCAAATCCTCCTAGCGGCTGAGTGAGAGCGCAACAATTTCCTGTCTCAGATCTGTCTGATTTATTCTGCGCAATAACGTGTACAACTTCAAGGACGCATTTAATTTTTATTCGTAACGTACTCTTAAATTTAAACTTGTTGCTGTAGGTTATTGGATTTTTTTAACTTAACAATTTAATTGCGTTACAAAAACAATACACGTTTTAAAGTTTATTTTAATATTTTATACTAATTTATTTCTGACTAATATCCAGTTCACCAAAAATTAATGCGCTCAACATGTCTTACTCTGCGCAGTGACTTGTACGAACTTCAAGGACGCATATAAGATTTATTCGTACTGTAATTTTAAATTTAGACTTGATGCTATAGGTTAATGAATTTTGAACTTAATAATTTATATTACGAAAACAATAGAAGTATTAAAGTTATTTTAACAGACACTAGATTTCTCATAATAGATACTAATTTTTCTTCTGTATTTAATAAAGGGTGTTTTTCTACTATTGGTGATAGATTAATATTTGATACCTCTTGAAATGTCATACTTTGAATGTAAATAACATTTTAAATGCTAAAGCAAAAAATGATTGGCGTGATAGTTTGTCGCCTATCATTCATATCACATAAGAAGATCCTGGCCTAAACTATGTGCTGTTAATCCAGAAATAGTTTTGGGGTCTATTATATTTATTATTAGAAGTAAGAGTATCACGTGTCGTCAATTGGAAATATTGCAGTATAACATGTTAAGTGGTTTAGCATTAGGAAAGAATGTATGAAACTAGAATTGCAAAACAAGTCTATGTCAGCATTGTGAACGGTAGAGTTGGTGCCTGTAGACAGCGACGTACACACCAAAATGTAATAGCAGAAGTGTTAGAAGTGTTTATCTTACACCTTCCAATATATCTAGACACGTCTTAATTTCACTGAGCAATTCTCCAAAAGCGGACGCTTTAGACCAAGGAATCCCAAACTAATTTGAGCAAGGAACCTCTTTTCCAAAATGAACTAATATCTCAGACCCCCATAGCCAAATTATCTTGCGTGAACTTGTCTATGTTTATTGACATGCCGAGTTTTTCATGTTGTACTTACTTGTGCATGCTTATCGACTTGTTGAATTTTTTAAAAGTACAATAATGATACTTCCTACTAAAATATTAGTCATTCTTATAACAAGTTAGTACATGTAACACAATTACAGTATCTTGTAAGTTTCAAATAAGAACATGTAGAACATCGAGACCCCCAAATCATTTTTTATGTTGATTTTAGAGATTCCCAAGGGGAATTCCTGCTTTAGGCCCTCTAATCGGAGCATTTAATATGGTGTATCTGCAATAAGACATGAAATCTAATTGGTTTACAATGAAAGATGCAGCGGATCATATACAGCCTATTAATAGTAAGTTTTACAGGAAGACAGAACTTTACAGTTGCCAGAATCAGTAAAATTGATGGACAGAAAGAACGAACGTACGTTTAAGAGACCAACAAATTAGGTAATGACCTAATTGTTCAAATGTCCTGAAACAAGTGCTGTGTATAATTTTGGTAGTTTACACACTCAATTATTTAATTATGTTCAAATATCTCATTCAACTTAAGGATAATTATAAAAAAATATCTATAATATATTAAGGATAATCTATAAAACATAAAAGTACAGAATATTTTTTAAATAATTAACAAAATAATTAATTTAAAAGTCATAAAAACAATATAAATTGAACTAGTTGCTGCATTCAACAAATACACGTAAACATGTCTTTAAAAGTATGTCAAAGTCTTAATATAAAAATAAAATAATTTGTCTTTCAATGAAAATCGTGAAATAATACTCCACAGCCGTCCAACCACCGAAGGGCTATAAGCAAATCCTCAACGAAGGTGGACCAGAAGCATTTGCGAAAGCAGTTAGGCAGAACAAGGGTCTATTATTGATGGACACAACGTACAGGGACGCGCATCAGTCTTTACTCGCGACGCGTGTAAGGTCGCACGATTTACTCGCCGTCTCGCCATACGTTGCGCATAACTTTAGTAATCTCTATTCGCTGGAGAATTGGGGTGGAGCCACCTTTGATGTTGCTTTGAGGTGAGTTTTTTTATCTTTACATAATATAAAACGAAGTCGCTATGCGCGTCTCTCTCTCTCTCTCTCTCTCTCTCTCTCTCTCTCCTCTGTATATCCTCTAAACTACGGTTTTTAAGCGGTTTTCATCCTCAGTTAGATAATATTCTATACATATAATAAAACTGCAGAAAAAATATTAAAAACGAGTCAGAGGGATGTAAGTAGTGAAATAAAACTAATTTTCATTTTTTTGTTTGTACGGGCTCATCTGCGAAACGAGTGGACCGATTTAAATGAAATTTTGTACGGTGGCTTATACCCTGGTCAACATATAGGATACTTTTGTTCCCGAAAAATTAAAGAGCTCCCGTGGGATAGTTAAAATAACATTCCATGCAGACGAAGTCGCGAGCAGAAGCTAAACCTAGACAACACACATATTGTATATCCCCAAGCTAAGCAAGTTACGCTTGTATTATGGGTAATATACAACGGACCACTCTGGGGCCCATCCCAGATACCTAGACTATAGTCGATAACAGAAAGTGTTTTCGAAATTTACCACGCTAGAAATCGAACCTGGAGACTGCGTTCCAGCGAGTTCGGCCGGTTAAGTCTTAGCCCACTCAATTAACTGATTGTATGTTGATACTAGCTTTTACGTCCGGCTTCGCTAGCTATATATAAAAAAATATATGTAAGTGAAACAGCTACTCACCAAGGTACCCGTCGCCCGTTCTCAATTAGTTCATTGTGTCGCCCTATGGTGGGCATCATCAGATTCATCCCCTCTCATGGCAACAATCCAGCCGAGGTAAAACTCCCTAGGGAGCTCCCTCTAGCAAGTCGCCTCCTGGGATCGCTCCGAGAACCCCGATAACATAAAGTCAAGTCAAATAAAAAATAATCACCAAGGTTTAAGGGAGAACTCTAATGCCATACAATTTTTTTTAAAGCTAGAGTTTCATCTGCGTTAGTGTTAAAGTTTAAGACAGTTTCATGCAAATATGGCGATGGGTTTAACGTTTAAATATTGACAAATGCTATGCATTAACGGCGTTATTTTTAACGCTTTAAATAACATGCATTCGGTCATAGCCTAAGTCTTTAGCACTAACGCAGATGAGCCCCATCATATGAAAACCTAATTTCATTATTTTGTATTTTACCATAAGTGAGTTTTCACAAATATAACAGTACCAAGACTACAAGAAATGGAAACAGTAACTAATTTCACAGAACATTCGTGCTGATTAATATAACTTACAAACAATTTGTTTATTGTTTAGATTCCTCCACGAGTGCCCTTGGGAGCGTCTGCGCGACATGAGGCGCCTCATCCCGAACATCCCCTTCCAAATGTTGCTGCGCGGCGCCAATGCCGTGGGGTACACCAATTATCCCGACAACGTCGTATACAAATTCTGCGAAATGGCTGTAAGTTTATTAGTCGATTTTTTTAATAACTATATTTAGAAGCCTAGAATTTCATTACTAGATACAGTTGAAGTTCTTGAAGTGAAACTTCTATGTAGAAAGGGGGGGGGGGGGTATTAGGATTTTTTTCTGTCACGAAAAAGCGTTACGGCCGCGTGGAGGGGCGGCATAAGTTTAGATTAGATTATGGATGGGTTTCTTGGAACAAATTGGACAAGTACACTTAAATTTATTTCAATTAAATTTTTGCCAATCTGCCCGTAAAACTACAAGTTAAAATATTGTTGCGATTCAATTCAAATTCATTTATTTATATAAACTTATTTCTAGGCCTTATATAATTATATCTAAAACTTATAGTAGTAACACATTTTGAACTAAAATTAAGGCTACATTTTTTTTGGCGGCGGTTGCTGCACTAGACTCATGGTCTGTATCGCGGCGCCCAACACAATTTCATTATAATATAGAAACTTAAATATAATGGAATTATTAATTAATTACTTAACCTAAAACTATGTGTGCGTTCGTGTGTGTGCCTGTGTGTGTGTGTGTGTGTGTGTGTGTGTTCGTTGTATGTGCCTCTGGTGTTATAGTCGTATTGGTAGTATACATTCTGTGTCGCTGTAATTTAAAGTTTTCAACCATTTACTAACTTGGTGTTTAAACTTTGATGCTGACATTTCTTTAGCAGAGGGTGTGTTTTGGCATACTTTATTATAAATGGATATATGGACGTATGGGGGAAGGCGCTTGGCAAAGGATGTATGTATTTTTGGTAAGGGTATAGATTCGTTTTACCACTTTTCCATTGCCATTCGTTTTTTCACTTGTCCAGTTGTAGAAGTTTCACTTCTACTGTGTGTCCCAACGTAAATTTCGATTTTTGCTTTTAATTTTTTAACTTGAAGTATTACGGACAGATTGTTAATGTACTTGTCCAATTTGTTCCAAAAAACCCATCTATAGTTTACTTTAAAATTATGCCGCCTCTCACTACGTCTACTCTCAACTTATGCCGCCCCTCCACGCGGCCGTAACGATTTTTCGTGACAGAAAAAATCCTAATACGTCTATATAGAAGTTTCACTAAAACTTCAATTGTATCTATTAATCGTCCATTTTCCTCACAGGTCCAAAACGGAATGGACATATTCCGTGTATTCGACTCCTTGAACTACCTTCCAAATCTAATTCTCGGTATGGACGCAGCAGGCAAAGCCGGGGGCGTAGTTGAAGCTGCTATTTCTTATACGGGAGATGTATCAGATCCTAACAAAAAGAAATACGACCTCAAGTATTACTTGAGTTTAGCTGATGAACTGGTGAAGGCTGGAACTCATGTGTTGTCAATTAAGGATATGGCTGGACTGCTCAAACCCCAGGCTGCTAAGTAAGTTAATTACCACTACAATTTAATTTAAGGTCCCTGATCCAACTGGGCTAATATTATTATATTATTTATTTAATTTATTTAGGAAACATACAATAATTGATATTCTTAAATATAAAACACTAAATTAATACATAGATCAATCAAATTTCCATTCAAAAATAATTTATATTATAAAAATAAAAATTGTCTCAAACAGTTAATTACAAAAACAAAAAAATACAATTATACGAAAATTACATAAAATGTCTATTTCATTTATATTAGGTCAATATTGAACAAAAAACAACAAAAACAAAACAACAATACTGTAGTAATCATTAAATAAGAAGCCCGATTTGACACTTAAGAATGTCCATAGAACGTAACTTTACATAATATCAACGAAACTGAAAGCCAATAACAATTATTATTTTTCAGTTGATAATATAGGTATTTTATTTTACTGCTTCATTGTATACTGTTATAAAACATATTTTTATTATTGTTTTCCTCCAAATAACATTATTTTTTTATCAATTCTGTAATGTCGTATTTATCTATGGCGTAATCCCAAAAACAGTTACGTTCTAATGCCTTGTTTTTAATTTTATTGTTGCTACCAAAAAGTTTTTGCATTTCAATAACTCAATTCGATTCAGGAAAAACTCTATATACATATTTACTCCAAAATCTTACATTTTTTATACTAAAACAATACTCCACAATTGTACATATATGTTGAAAGCAAAAACGATTAAATAAATATCTATTAAACTATATGGGTAAAATAATTTTAAAAATTAATAGGTTAATGTTGATGCGTGAATAATGCACGCGGTTCGCAAAACCTGATGTGAGAAAACAAAACGATTTTGTGATGTATTTGTGTGACAAGAAAAGTAATTAACTTAAAATAAATCAATCGATCACAAAGTCAGTATAATTTTAATCGATTTCTCGTGATAATCGGTTAACTCGGTAACGATTTGGAGTTTCCAATCCATAAATATGTTGTAATGAGAACTGTCCAGGCATAGTATACCAGCTCCAATAGTATGCAGCTCATAGTATGCCAATTTACTCGCATACTTTTCCCGTAGGCTCCTAATAACAGCGATCCGCGACAAACACCCGGACGTGCCAATCCACGTGCACACGCACGACACCAGCGGCGCGGGTGTGGCCTCTATGCTGGCGTGCGCGGAAGCGGGAGCGGATGTGGTCGACGTCGCTGTGGACTCCATGTCGGGATTGACCAGCCAACCCAGCATGGGGGCCATGGTTGCATCCCTACAAGGCACCAAGCTTGATACTAGTGAGTATTAAGTACTGAAAAAAAAAATTTTTTTTCTTTCTTTCTATTTTTCGATATGTGTGTGTTTTTAAAAAGGGTGTCGTAAATTAAGGGCTAAGCCTTTGCCGGCCTACCTCACTGCAACGCAAAGGCTTCCAGTTCAATTCCTGGTATAGTAAATTTCGGAAACTTATTTTCTCCGTTGTTTACCATGGTCTGGGTGTTTAGGATCGACCCCAGAGTGGTCCGTTGTATATTACCAACTGTGTAACTGGCTTAATTTGGGGATATACAATGTGTATTTGTCTGCCGATTATTATTATTGGAACGAAGTTCCTAATCGCGCGTTGCGAAAGGAGGCTAGACGGAAAAAATTAAGACCAAAAGTTGTAACGACACTTTTTGTTATAGTTGTAAGCCGAGCGGTGTGCGCGTGTTTCTCTGTCTGTCTCTCTCTCTCTCTCATTATTACTAAAATTGAACCTACTGATTAATATTATACTATATTATATTATATTTGTTAATAATTAAAAAAATATTATTATAACTTTTAAAAAAATATATTACAATTCCTTCACTAATTAATCGAATGGAACTTCGTTCCATCCGGGTGTCTCTTGACACCTCTCGAGTTTTTTTTTTTTTTTTATAAATTACCTTGGGCGCTAGCAGTAGGTCACAAAGTCCACAGGCGACAGTAAACACTTTCTTTTTTTCTATTTTGCCGCCTTTCTTACTTACACAGGGTGAATTGTTCAAGTGAGCCTTAAGGGTCAAATCCTAAACTATATGAAATAGTGATAAATGCTGGAGATCGACTTTTACAAAACTAAAGTATAATCAGATTTTTGAAAAGTGAATCAACCCTTCTCAGAAATCGAGTAATCTGATTTTGAAAAATGAACGCACCTATATTATTATACCAAATGATAGTGTAGCTTGTAAGGATCAATTTATGTGAAGTAATGTCAAACGTCAAACCAAGGGAAAAGGTTATTTTTTAACAAAATTTTATATATTTAGAAATACCTCTGCAAACGGTATCGGAATACTCGGCGTATTGGGAACAGGCCCGTACTCTGTATGGTCCGTTCGAGTGTACGGCAACGATGAAGTCCGGAAACGCGGACGTGTACCTGAACGAAATTCCTGGAGGGCAGTACACCAACCTTCAGTTCCAGGCCTTCTCGCTAGGTTTGGGCAACCAATTCGAGGAGGTCAAGAAGGCTTACAGGTAATTGGTATCATTTATGATAAAAAAAAATACCAAATATTTTGTTGTATAAATTGACTATTTTTGCTGACGGTACCTTTTCTCTATAATCACTTACAGGACTTTTTGGCTGGAACTGAAAGGAGATGTTGTGCTATTCTGTTTTGTGTTCTAAAATGTGTAAAATTACTCTAAAATGAACAGTTGTAGGATATTGATAGTTTTTAGTAGTAATTATGTGTTTTTGTGAGAAATGTGAACTGTACAGTCAAATATGGCTTTTCGAGTTGTCACAAGAACTACGTTGAATGACGTCAGTTGATAATCTACAGTTCAGCTATGCTACACATAGGCTTAAGAAAGGAAGAAGTTGCCAATCCTTATGGCTTGGCAACTAACAACTCAAATTAATAATAATCCCTTATCGATGCAATGCTCGAATCTTTTACATTATAGATTGCGCACTGTAATGATAGGTTCTCCATCACTGATGTAATGCTTGGATCTGTGGAGCTGCGGTTACTTTTTGTGAGGCAGTAATGTCTCTCAAAGAGGCCGCAGAGCGGGACAGGGAGCGAAGTCCTTTGGCGCGTGCTACGGTCTCTACTCGGGGGTCGCCGGCCTTCAGCTGGCACCCGGAGAGGCAGGTACACGCATTACTTCCCTCTCTGAGTTAGGTTCCGTTACGGGGGGCCCTAAGCAGCTAAGAAAGCAAGGGACCATCGACCCTGTCTCGAAGTGGGGTATGTTCTCCCCGGGCACACTCCAGGCACTTTATTGCGCTGGATCGACTGGGTGTAACTATGTTCTAAATCTCAGCCTTTCCAACACAAACAAAAGCGCAGGGTCGTCACGGGAGGAGGGGGTTTTTAGTGGATATTGGGGTTGCTCGCTCGTGTAGCAACGCTCGGAGTCTCCACACTATTCTGTGACGTCGATCGCGGACGGAGCCTGCCAAATGCATACTATTGCTGCAGAGTTATTGCCCCCGACCGACGCGTGCCGTTTCCTAGCAACGGCCCAGATTGTGCGTAAATCGGTGTAAGCATTTTTCCTCGCCTCAAAAAAAAATTGCTTAGATCTGTAATATTACATTACCGGAGAACCCTCGCAGTGAATGCACCTTTTGTATAATTAATGCATTTTAATATTTTGTATAATTAATGCTCTATTTTTCTTTACAGGGAAGCAAACCTCCTTTTAGGCGACATTATCAAGGTAACTCCTTCATCGAAGGTCGTTGGTGATTTCGCCCAATTCATGGTCCAGAACAAACTGACCGCAGCGGATATCGAGGCGAGGGCTGAAGAGTTATCCTTCCCTAAATCCGTGGTGGAGTACCTCCAGGGAGCCATCGGGATACCTTACGGCGGGTTCCCTGAACCTTTAAGGTGAGCATCGATGTTTGCACTCGCTTCTAAATCCTTGTTTTGTATTGCTCACAATATTTTTTTTTATGGAGCGGCTTCATCTGGTATAATGTTAGAAATGGGTTTAATGTGTTATTAAGATGCGACATTGTTAATGACGTTAAATATTGAGAGATAACGTATACACACTAATATGTCTACAACGGCTTTATTGTTTAACGCTTTTAACACTATCGCAGATAAAGCCCCAGCATTACAAGTAACATACGGGTAAAGAAACATGAGTCACAACATTAACACGTTCAAAAAAATAATAATAAGGGGAAAGGAGAATAGGGCCATCAAAATTCATCACTTATCGCACCAAATACGATTAAGTAGAGGCTAACCGTTTTACGCCGATATTCTGTAAGAGCGTGGTATCACCCCGATTGAGTGACCCCTGTGATCAATATTTCTATTACGTCAAAACGTAATTAACTATTATTTTAATTTTAGATCGAAGGTGTTGAAAGACATGCCGAGGATTGAAGGCCGCCCCGGACAGGAGTTGCCGCCTCTTGACTTCGACAAGTTGAAGTCAGACTTGAAGGAGACTTATCCTGATGTAAGCCAACTGATTTTCATTTCAAGTGCAAATTTTATCTGTATTTTTAAGCAAGTATTAAAATCTGTAATTTTGAGATTTATCAATACACTAGCTTCTGCGTGCGAATTTGTCCGCGTGGAGTAGTTTAAAAAAATATGAAAAAAATACCCCGCACTTTTGAAACATTTTTCGTTGGTGCTCCGCTCCTATTGGTCTTAGCGTGATAATATATATAGCCTATAGCCTTCCTTGATAAATGGGCTATCTAACACTGAAATGATTTTTCTAATCAGACCAGTAGTTTCTGAGATTAGCGCGTTCAAGCAAACAAACTGAAAGAATGACTAAACAGACATACAATGCAAAAGTGGATGGATGCAGAAGTCGCGGAAGGCCACAACACGTCTTCCATGATCAATAGAGATGTGTAAATCAGGAATGATTGATTTAAAAGATGTATAATCTTTCAAAATTCGAAATCACTCTTTAAATCTTTGATTTTGATTTCAAAAATACATCTTTAACTCACTACGTTAAGATTGATTTTAGTCACATGGAATGATAAAGACTAACAAATCAGATACTTGGACGTAGTTTGAGACAGTAGATACAGGATATTGTTAATTGAAATGAGATAACATGCGCACTCTAAGAAATAAAATTATGATACACAGTAAATTAGACACTATTGCTTTACTTATTAAGCTTTAAAGCTTAAAACCGGTCAACTGAATGAATTATGTCATTCGAAACCAAAGATTTAAAAGAGTGATTTAAATCTTTCAAGGGAAAAGATTTATAAATCACTAATCTCATTGGTGATTTAGTTTGCGCATTGCTAATGATCAAATTGATCATGTACTAGCAGAAGGTGATGTCAGGAGCCTTAAGAACAGACGAGCGTGCATGGCAAGAGCTATGAATGTCAAAGAAGCAAGTGAGGTGTGTAAGATTACGCCGAATGGCGCTCTGTTGTCCGTGCCTACCCCGCAAGGGACCTGGCGTGAAGCTATGTATGTAAGATTACATGTCATCATTTACAACCATTATTCATTAATAAGGAATGTAAATCATTTTATGTTTTTGTGGTGAATAATAAAGAGTTTATTTTATATATCTATACGCTTTTCCGTTTAGGTGACAGACCAGGACGTGATGTCAGCCGCGATGTACCCACAAGTGGCGAACGACTTCTTCCGCATCCGCGACAAGTACGGGCCCGTCAAGCACCTCGACACCAAGACGTTCTTGGTGGGACCCACTGTAAGTCACACTGTGTATATACTATCTGACCAAGCCAAGTACCGATTGCAAAAAAATACTAACATGTTTTAGGTCATTAATTTTAATTTGTTCAACTAATTGTGTTATTCACTACTAATACTAATTTATGAGTCGATAACTGGTTTTTGTAATAATAAAAATTAATATACGCGCATAACTTGAGAACGACTTTACCGATTTTGATCATTTTGTTTTTGTGTGTTTGAGTGGGTTCCCGGATGTTTTAGATTCGCAATTAGAACCGGTAGGTGGCGCTGAGGTCGGTTGTAGAATCCTCCTAATCACCTGGACCCATTTTGGTGATTTTGTTTTTGTGTCACTAAACAGTTTTAGGAATTCAGAAAATATGACGGTACCAAGTTCGCCGGGTCCGCTAGTTTAATATAAAGATTGGTAAGGGATTAGATATTTTATAAAAAAAGCAAAAAGTAGATAACAAAGAACTAGATAAAACTTAACAACCAACAAAGGCTATAACCAAAACAACTAAGTAAAGGAATGATGAGCATAATGAGCGCGAACATATCAAACCTGTGAACGGTACTAGGAGGACGTCTGCCGCGATCAATATACGTGTTTAAGACTGTACAACAAAATATATCAATGGCATCAATTACTTTAATTTTTTTTAGTATTTCAAAATTGTCTGCCACAAAGTAAAACTGCGCGGTCTGCCGTTCTTATTTTCCGATAATAATAAGCTTATATTTTAAATATCAAAACGGCAGCCCTGGTCTATTGATTTAAAATTCGTCAAAAGTCGATACTGTCTTCCCTCAGCGCTCGTCGCGTCCACCACTTAGAGCTTAGTGAGTCCCGTACCATGCATGGTAGGTATAGGGGCCTCAGATCTGGTCAAATATATACAGGTAGCCGATCACTGGCTCTTAAGCTATGTGTAATTTTGCCATTTATAATATTTTGAGGTGCTTTTCTTAAAATATCGCGTATTTTCTTTCAGGTTGGCGAAACGATAGAAGTGAAGATCGAGCGTGGTAAGACGTTGGATATCAAGACCCTCGCTATATCCGAGGAGATGACTGCGGCTGGTGAGAGGGAAGTCTTCTTCGAACTGAACGGACAACTAAGATCTGTCTTCATCAGGGACGAGAATGCTAGCAAGGTAAGGAGGTTACCTGTAACACGGAAATTTGCGGTCAAATACAGATAATTGAAACGAACGTTGAACCGATGCTTTCTCCCTCTGACTACATAGAATTTGTATTAGAATGAAAGAGAGAATATAATTATCTTGGTTCTGGCGCGGCAATTGTTATGTCAGCTGGAAGCTTGTGGAAAAGTATAATTTGGCCCTTATAGAAGGTTAACACGACAATCATATCTAGAATGTCCGAACTAAACATTTTTATTAATATTTTATAGTAACAAAAAAAATCGGGTCGTATTACAAAAAGGAAGGTTTGCACTGAAAGTCGTCGTTGTGTCGGATATAATTTGGACAAAGCAATAAGCACAGTGTAAACCTTGCTAAAAATGTGACTTACGAATTTCTCAAAACGTGCTATATTTTTTTAAATCGTCGCTACTTCAAATAAATATTTTCTTTCTTTCTACATTAAAAAAAACAAACGTGTGCGTCTCGGGACGCCCGACAGAAGTGATAACTTGCGTGCGAGAAAGGGAAGCCGGACAGACTGGCGCCGTAACGCGTTACGTAACGAAGTGGTTTACCCTCCCATAAGAAGTTATCACTTCAAAAATAAATCATAAATTATATGTATGAAGAAGTTCTTATAATTAAATCATTAAAAAAAAGTATATATAGTCGTCGTCCGCAACGTTCGGGGAACATATGTGTTCCCGGGCAGACGCCATAGTCCCTATGCTCTCAGTCCCTAGTACCACTAGCAGTTCGGTCATTATTATATGCCAATATTATACGCCACATATAGATTAAATTTGTCAGGCATCAACGTGTTGGCCTTCCCATGGCCTCACGCAAGCCCTCTGTTTGCTATTAACGCAACTCCTTCATTTCACAACCTCATTACATCAAAACATTATATTGTTAAAAATCACTCATGTCACGCGCCTTACATACATCAATATCTACAGTCTAAACATCAACAAAATAATCGCTATAAACTCTAAAACCACATATAATACGTGTAAAACCATAAAATATATAATTAACATCGTAACAGACTTTTAAATTTACTATATCAACAAAACACCCTCCAAAATTCGGGGCCATTTTAATGGCCACTGGTCTTCAATGTATGCCATTACAGATATAACTAGTGTAGAATAAATAAAAACGAAGAGAAACTTAATAACCAAGATTTAAAAATAAACTTTTTTTATAGGAAATGAAGATCCATCCGAAAGCAGTGAAAGGCAACAAGGACCAAGTTGGTGCGCCAATGCCCGGCACAGTACTCAGTAAGTTCTATATCAGTTAATAATTTGCATTAAAAACTGAATTGAATGGCGGTTAATATCAGTTAAAAGTTACTAATTATACGTTTGCATGACTCAATGCATTAAAAAAAATTGTATGTCATGTCTTTATATTTATAACTATAATAATAATTTTCTTTCCTTTTATTGTGTCTGTCTTATTGAATATGCACTGTTTGCTGCAACTCCATTCATTCTTCAAAAGTCATTCTGCATACTTCTGTATAAAACTTATAAAAAAAGAACTTGAGATATAAATAGAATAAGAAATATTAAAAAAATTTTTAGCTAGACGTGTTGCTGGGGAGTTTGTTGCCGCTTAAGTAACATTTAATTTTAACTTATATCTATGACCTTCAAAAAATGATCTCCGGTAGAACTTATTTTGAATAGAAACTTTTGAATTAATTATACTAATATATAAACCTGATGAGTTTTTTGTTTGCTTGAACGTGCTAATCTCAGGAACTACTGGTTTGATTTGAAAAATTCTTTCAGTGTTAGACCATTTATCGAGGAAGGCTATATATCACCACGCTAAAACCAATAGGAGCGGAGCACCACTGAAGGGTATTTCAAAATCAGTGTTATTTTTTCTTACTTTTTAAACTATTCCACGCGGACGAAATCGCGGGCAGCTAGTTTATTATATTACAAATTATTATTAAAACTGAGTAATTGTTTTCTTAGCTATCAAAGTAAAGGAAGGCGACAAAGTTGAGAAGGGCCAGCCAATCGCGGTCCTTTCAGCGATGAAGATGGAAATGATAGTCCAGGCGCCGAGAGCCGGCACCATCAAGGCGGTCTCCATCACCAACGGACAGAAGTTGGAGGGCGACGACCTTATTTGTACAATTGAGTGAAGCTGATGGTTTACGAAAAAATGTAGGTAGGTGTATAAATCGATTAAACCTGCGCGAATTATAAAAAAAGTACACTTTTAGAGGCCGATTTTCCAATTAGTTTCGTATGATAAGTGACAGGACACTGTGACACACTTCCCCCTCCTATTTCATTCCTATCCCGTCTCTTCTATGCCATTTCCCCTTTTCGATCCTTCCATCCTTTCCCGTTTATGCTATTCCCTCTTACCCCATCCAAAGCGCTAGGAACGCGTTGTCTTCGCATCTGGGGCCGAATTCTGGTATTAAGTTCTATTTCGTCAAAATCGCCGGACACTCATCTCAATCTTAGGTTGGCCTGATTTCGGTATTCGGTTAATTCCAATAGCGCCCCCGCGGCACGCCACTCCCTCTTTATAAATATCAACGAAAACGCCAAATAATATTAAAATCTTTGGTAGATTTTCAAAAATAATTTTTGCTGATGGTAGTACCATTTTTTTTCAACAATTATTCCGCCGAGGCTATTGAGAAGATATTGTGGATTTAGTAGAATACGAATTGTTAACACTTGCAATGGAGTCGTGCTTTGAGTATCTTCGCAGCGCCAAGATATTGAAACAGCAGAATTGGGCCCTGGAGTTGCGAATGTCTATAGTACTTCCATCAGGTCATCGGTCTGGTTTGCTTGCTTAAAAAAAGTGACTAAACATACAACATAAAAAAATTACAAATAACCAAGCTTTTTTGGGGCACGCTAAATCTCTAAAATTATAAGTCTATAATTTTTTGTTTATAGCTCCACTCCAAAAAACTTATTAAAAAGTCCTTTTTTTGTAAAGGTTACCAAAATTTATTTTTTTACATTTTTATGGGAATTTTTGAAATTTCCTTTAAGGGCATTGCGTGCCCCCACAAAGAGGCCCTACAAATAACAACTGTATGAAGAATAATAGTTTAATTATGTCACTTTTGTATTCAGTCGGGTTATAATTTTATAGATGACTTGTCTAATGAAGAGAAACTCAGTCCCGAGAGTCATATTGGTATTTTATGTAGCTCTCATTCATTCTTTCTATTGACATACAGCTGGTCCTGTATTTTATTAATAGTTAGTTGTAAGAATGGGTAAAAAGATAAAGAAACACAGCAATTATTATTTTTCTTCTAATTGGTTAACCATGATTTGTGGGTTTTGTCAGGCGTCAAGTTTGACCTTAGTTAATATATCGTATAGGCCTAAAATTATATATTATATCCTATTGATTATAGGCCTATAATCAATTTTATTTACTTATAACATTTTGGTAATTTATTTTAATCGTATTTTGACACTGACGAGATGCATAAATCGTGCGAAGGGTTTAAAAATAATAGAACTTGTATTTGAATGAGTAGTGAATATATTTGTTCGGTCACAGAATAAATATACGTTCCTTCGAAAAACATTTGCGCGGGTTTGGTCGAAATAAATTTAGGATAATGCATGCAATGCAATTAATATGAGGAAATAAAACGTCATAAAGAAAAGACACTTATTAATTTTTAAGTTTTTCTGTTAATTGCGGTTCGGTAAAACACAGCCGGTTTTCTTTTATTTAACCAGAAACGGGTCTTTTGTCCCAGTACTTCAAAGGTCTTTGTTTTTCCATACACAACTTGATAAACATTTAGCTTAATAACTTTCTTTGTAATTGATTCCTATATAATTTGTCTAACGTTTAAATATTTTTGAATTACTTAAATAATTTTTTAACAATATTTTTTTACTGGCAACATTTTTATATATTGTTATCTTTGAATGAAATAGAAATTTCATATTTTAGTAGTAATTAGCGTACATTATGTTAATTACTTCCTGATAATTATAATATTGTTACTATTATCTCAATCCTATCAACAGATTACGCTTTCAAAGAAAGACATAATTGATACTTTATATACATCACTGCAAATAATTATGTAAGAAAATTTATTAGATTAGTCTTCAAACTGCAAAAGCCCCTGAAATCTTTGATTTCCGGGGGCACCACAAGTAATTTCTCTCTTCTTCTCTCTTACGTTTAATATAAAAAAAAACATCACTTCTAGGAGGGATCCTTTTCAGACTCTATCTTGCATATTTATTGATAATACTTAACCCATACCAGTCTTGACTATAACGCTGGAGAACTATTAGATGTTTTTGAGTACTTGAAGCACCATGAAATTTTTTACAGTATTTCTTTTGTCATATTTGAATATAAAAACACAGACCTGCCTTGACGGTCGCTACCGATCTCTATCTCACTAAACCTACTCAAAAATGTCTTAACAGCCCTTTGGGTGGTTAGTTTGTAATTCAAATAGCTTCTATGAAATTATAACGGTGGTAATGTGGTAAATATTTAAGCGTAATGTTATATAAGTATTTGAATCAAATACTTTAAGATATTACTATCAGTTTTTTTTTCAACAATAATTATTTAGAAGACTATGTTTACACTATTTTTTTTACACACTTTTTATTCCTAAGTGTTATGTGATACGAAGCACTATCAAATAGTGCATACAATTTTGTGACTTACACTTACACTATATAATAATACTGCATCACAGTACAAAAATGATGTGATTAATTCAAATATTTACACACAAAAGATAAAATATATTTAAATTCGAATACTATCCTTAAAAATTGGATTATATAGATGTGTTATATTACTTACAGATGTTGTGTTAACTTCCTTAAGTTTTAGTTTAGTTATTTAAGGAATGTCACAGGGTGTATATTGTATTAGGATGTTGCGTCCGGATTATATTGATTATATCAAAATATTTTTGATAATTACGAATTAATTGTATTTTATTAAACAGTTTTCCTGTTTTTAACTAGAGTTGCCAACTATACTTTATAGTAACGTATCCTACTTTATTTTTGGTAAATATACTATGTAAAAAAAAGTATATGGTACTCGGATGCGTAAAATTAAATACTTATATGGATAATTACTGAACTATTATGGATCTAGCTTTCGCTGAAAGCAGTAATGGATCTAAAATAGCGAGAGGAGAGGAAAAGGACATCTATAAATTTAAAAGAAATAAATTGTTAGTTTATTTAAATTTAAATTGGAAATGTCCAATTTAAACTTAAATAAACAATCAATGTCAGTGTTGAATTAGCTTCCAAAACTTTAAGGATAATGATAAGTTATTACTTGCACACACAAAAATAGTGTCCCGAGAGAAGATACAAAATTTGAAAAAAAATACTACCAATACTTTATTTTTTTCACTTAAAAAATGTAATAGTACGCTATTTTTCTCAAAAATAGTTGGCAACCCTACTTTTGACACGGTTTAATTTAATAGCTGTAATGTTAAATGATTGGTTATAACTTCGTATACATCCATTTGCTACTATTGTTTTAATTTGATATAACTACTATATTAGTAATTTAAAGTAGTAGATAGTAAGATATGCAAATCCTGGGCAAAACATTAAAGTGAAAAAATTACCAAAAACATATTAAACATATTTTAGTATATCTATGTAAAATTCGAAATATAAACGTAATTATAATAAATACTTTTATAGTGAGTATTAAATACTTTAGCCTGGACGCAATTGTAAGGGAAATGAAGTCACTTTGGGCATGAAATTATTTAAATAACAGAATATTTAAAAAAAATCAAGTTGATAGTAATTGTCAAATATGAATAAGTTTTTAATGAGATGATGTGAGAAAAAATTGTTATTCAGATAAATGGATACTTTAGAAAGTTTATTTTTATTGTTTTTTTTAATTGTTTATACAATAATTGTTCATCGAGTACGAATATTTTACGAACAATTTACCCAACTTGTATATTTCAAAATCTTTCATAAATAGATGTATTGTATACATGTTTGATTGCCTTATTGTGACTTCATTGAAATGTAAGTGTGCTAATTTATTGCTTTTAGTTTATACCTAGTATATGCATATAGGTGCTCAGTTGTTATTCATACCTTTTATTGTTAATTCTTTTGTATTTAATTTTTATTTAATAAAACATATTTTTATTTAATAACTATTTTTATTCTGTGCCTTTGGAAAGACAAGATATTTTATGTGGCGTAAACTTAAGAAATATTTTTACCAGGCTGTCCTATTTTGAAAATTAAATGAATATATTGGAAAAAATTACTCGTTGACATTGGTAGTTTTATCAAAGAATTGTGTTGAAAATGTCAATTGTTTAGCGAAATGTACCTTTTTCGAACTGTCACAAACTCTCTCAACCAGTCGGTCAAAGGTCAACCACAAATGGCTTCGCTTGGAAATTAATTTAACACAAGAACATTCATCTTGTATTTAAAATAATAAACTATACACAAATCTGCGCAGTTCTGTGATTTAAAAAAAAATACACGAGATATAAATTAATGAAACACGATATTTAATTTATAAAGTATATTCATTTTCAATAATCTATGATAATTAAATATATCAATATATGTAATTAATTACTAATACTAGTTTAGAACAGAACGTCAATAAAATTAGTTTACAACTAAGTAGTCTTCAAATTTCGATACGCAATCCCATGCGTAATGTGGTTGTTTAAGTATTAAACAAAAAGATAAAAACATACTTTTATCGATTCACGGTCGTAAACCTTCAAATATAACTTCATAACAATCTGCAATGCGCCAACTAAAAGTAAAGTAAAGCGGACCCCGGGCTCCGAAAGCAACCGAGATTTCACGCTAGATTATAATTGGTCCTAAGAAAGTCTTGTTAGGATGCAATACAACACGCAAGAGTTAACTTGTGACTTCGCTCGAATGACGTAAGCGCGAGGTAGTGACGCGTCGATGGCGAGAGCGGTAAGAAGGCGGGGGTCGGGAGGGGAACGCGCATTCCGCTTAGGTTGACTCTTGCAGAAAATAGAATCCACAAACTACGTCACACGAATTTCTTGAATTAATTTTATTTCCTTTTTTTATAATTTAATGTCATAAATATTCATACAGATAAGAGTTGGAAATATTTGAAGTTTTTCATTGAATTAATTAGATTTCGTATTTTAAGGCTTATACATACACATGATTTCGAAATATGACGTTACGAAATTTATTACCCGTCCCACCCCCTTGCCACTTCCTCGACCCCCCCCCCTCTTTATTGTGACGAATTTCATGAATGGTCCCACATTCAAGGCGTTCCATTAGTAGCTCACAAGGCCCCAAATGCTCCGTTAGCCGTTCCACAAGGCGACCGTGATCGTTATGGTCGTAGCGAAAACTACACTAATGACGTCATCATTTTAAATCACTCAACGCTCACGACGACCCATGTCAAGGGGTGGGTCGAATTGCCGTGTTCCACTTGGGTTGGCACAACGCCGTCAAGCGGAACGGGAAAAATCGCGGTCGCGAGCGTGGTCGTTGTAAGTCACTAATGGAACGTGCGTGGAATATTGTTTGAAAAAACACGACTAAAAATACCCGGTGATGCTGCGTGGTCGCGAAGATCACAAAACCGCTGACAGGCCACCAGAAGCCACAGATGGCCACCAAAAAGCCCGAGATAGCCATCGCATGCCGCAGACTGGCCAGCAAGAACCGTTGAGAGACCACCGTTAGGAAGGTTCCAATGGCTCGAAACCCCGCCACCGACGGATAGTTGTCCGTCGAGAAGAAGCCGGGCCAATGAGGTTTTCCTCGAGGCCCCGACCTCCTTGCCGCCTCAAATGACCAAGAGGAAGAACACCACCATACAAAAATGACCGAAAATTGTTGGCTTTCTTTCGTTACTTCGATTACCTAATCATTTTAAGTGGTTAAAGGCCTATAGGCCTTTAACCACTTAAAATAATTATGTTAATTAAATTGGAACTTCGTTTGAATAAAGATTTGAATTTTATTTTATATCAATTCTTACATTACAGTAAAAAAAAACAACACTCAATTTCGTCTGTCTTCTTTTCTTCATCATTTAGATCAGACAAAGTCCACTTCGAAAGAAGTCCCACGAAAAATAAATGAACTAAAAAAAAGTAATTTGATAAATTTTGTTCGTAGTCAGTAAATACGTTTACAGCTTTTTTATGCAATATTTTGTACTTATTACCTAAATCGATTTACGGATTACAAAATAATTATTTTGCCAGGATTAAGTACGGCGATTGCCAAGCCTCGTCTGTGGGACATTTTTTGACGCCGTCTAAATTCATTGCTTCTGTTCATTCTCATGATAAAGACCAGACCAGTTTATTCATTCATTCCGAACGGATACCTACTACAATATAAGTATATTCGGCTTGACAATTATTTTCCTATCATAAAAGTGAACCTTGTCTACAAGTGCTCTTAAATTTTATGATATAATAACATTTAATAAGATTGGATCTAGACCTAAAGAATCTAAAAACCAATATTTTACTAAACTTTATTAAACTTTTCCGTCCAAAATATGTTATTACGCAACCTTGTGAAACTTCAAGCATCTAGGTCTTGGAGATGCAAAATAGAAAAACGTTTCAATACCTAACAAATAAGGAAAAATGATAGTACACTGCTAATTAAATATAATATTATCAAAGTAAAATATTTTCATAATTATGTGACGGTTATTCTTAATGGCAAACAATAACAACCTATTCATATAAATATTTATTCTAATGATATCAAAAACTTCAGATAAATATTACAGTTATTTATAAAAGTAATTATAATTATCACTTACTGACCACAACAATTAGTAAATGATTATAATAATTGTGAGTTATTTATATATACACATAAACAGCCTATACCTATTTGATTTATTGCTCTATTCAAATAAATATTTAGATTGAGCAAGATATTTATTGCCTTATAGTGTAAGGGTAATTAATAAACATGGCATATATTCTATGTCCATTTTTCAAACAATAATATTATCTCAATCAATTTCGGTAGAAACAACCGCGGTATCATAATTAAATATTATTTTTATAATAATTTCTTCAATTTTGAGTTCGCGAGGAAAGTATTAAGAAACAGACTAACTTTCACTTGATTAAAGGCCAGTTCCTAGATTTTAATATACATTCACTTGCCCTGCCATCGTTAGAATTTTACTTGTATGTCTAATTTTAACCGACAGTAAGAAAAATTAACGGTCGGTAAGACAGTGGCGTAACTAGGGTGGAGCAAGTAGGGCTAGACCCTTGGCACGAAGCGTCAGTGCAAAGGGGTAGGGGTGCAAAATCGCCAATTATGAAACCCTAAATTAATTCTGCGGAATACGCGTCCAGCGTACGCTAGTGGGATTTTGAGGTCAGTAACTAATTTATTAAATACTTTTTGCAGAATGAAAGAAGCAATAGTTTGGGATTGAATAGATTACCCTGTGGTAGTCCTTTTATTCAAAATTACCTAACACAAATAATTAAACTTTTACACAAAATCTATTCATTTTATAGATTTCTTGATTGCATAATAATAATTCACAAAAAATAATCCAGATCATTTTAGAAAATCTCTAATTTATATAAAACAATTAGCAAATATTTTTATTATTAAGCTCAGATGAAGTAATTTTTTTATCTGAGGTTATTTATTATAAGTATATCTATAATATAATCTTTGTCTTTTTACAATAATAATGTTGAATACATTTATATATAGGTACATACATATTTCAAATCATTTCACATAACATAAAAACTATTTAAACAAAAGCTGCTTTGAAATTGGTAGAATATAATCTCTTAAATGCACTTAAATCAAGATCAAAATTAGAAGTTCCTTCAATTCATTGCTTTACACAATACAAATTGACCTACCAAGTGAAAGCAAATTTTTAATCAAGTTCACCCGGTGATAGTAGGGACTTATCCACTAATGTATGTGAAAACGTCTTAACCAAATCATGTGCAGTCATATCAAACTCGACTTTTGGTTGAAATTCATTGATTTCTTCAAGATCATTGATGGAGTTTACTGAATTTTGATCACTGAGACTGAGACTTGTGTCCGTGTCGTCGCCATAACAACGACGCTTGTGATCTGAAGGGAAATTGTGGTACGAATGTTCGACACGTATCGCTTGCATTGTATTGCTGAAATTTAAATAATACAAAAAAATCAGTACAACATACATATCGTACATGGATGGCCATAGTGACGTTCAAATGTAAAACTTTATATATGGAGGGCAAACTGATGTGATGTGATGACC
The DNA here is from genome assembly GCA_012273795.1 of Dendrolimus punctatus. Classification (NCBI taxonomy): domain Eukaryota; kingdom Metazoa; phylum Arthropoda; class Insecta; order Lepidoptera; family Lasiocampidae; genus Dendrolimus; species Dendrolimus punctatus. Next base: position 14,320,523 of record CM022542.1, on the reverse strand, counting down.
AGCCTATGTATTTTTTACCATTTTTTTGTTTGCTTTCGAGTTATTAACTTTTACTGGTTTGTAGGAAATGTTGAGTGCAACAGATTTATTTTTTTATTATATGAAAAAACTACAAGGGATTTGTTTCGTTTCTTACTCGTTTGAATAATTTCACAAATATTAAAAAATATATGCTTAAAATTGAAAAAGGCTTTTCTTTAGTTTTTAAAAGAATTTTATTTAAAAAAATGAAATTTTGGCTGTTTTTTTTTCCTTAAGTTATTTAGAATTAGGAAATAGGGAAATTTAACAAAAAAGTTATGATCTGTAGGTAAAGTATATTTTATTTTTTTATATATATTTATTGAGTCGCTGTATCCCTTTTTGCCATACAATGAGTTGAATAAAGAATATTGCTATATCTCTCACATTCTCAGTTAAAGTATTACTATAAAGAATTTGACTTGTCTATATTCTGAAATATTAAATTTCGAACTTGACTTAAAATGTAATGTTTCTCACAAAACATGCATCTCTTTTCTAAGACTTTTGACTAATTAAATATTTACTATAGATTCATAAAACTTGCTGGCAAAATAATGGTTTTTGTTACCTTGTTTTTCGTAAAACAGGCCTTCCTAATTCCATTTGCAACTCTAAAGAGTACAACTTCGCTAGTGATTCCAACTTTTCTTTCTCCTCTGGATCATGAAGGGTAGGTAATTTCAACTCGTTTTGGCAAGAATCTTGAAGAAATTTTGACAGCTGTTCATTGGCAGCGCTCAAAATCAGAAAACCCGGTCTTTCTTCCCTTATTCTACGACAACCCGCCCTTATTTCCCTAACTTCGGTAACACCAGTGTTTCCCATGGAATGCTCGCTATAGTAGTGATCACTTTGAGGAGATTTTTCGCTCAAATTTAAATCGCTCGACGACGTTTTTTGTAGCGTAAAGTTAGTTCGCGGCGCTTGAAACGACCCATCCTGTCCATCCTGCTGCGTAGACTTTTCAAACGCCTGAAATGACTGAAAAAACGACTCATTTGCATTCTGACCTGATACTCCGGCGTTTTTTATATCACTAAAGCTCGAAAATGATGAACGAGGTTGAAGAATATCCCTGTTCTCTTTCGAAACATTGTCCTCTTCTAAATCTACAACTGTTTTTGAATCAGACATCATAGCGTCATCGTCATTCCCCGAATCGACTTTTACGCGTTTCTTTTTGAATTTATTTTTGCATGTTGCCCAACCACTTTTAACAGGCTGTTTTTCTTTCTTCAACCTTTTTGGAGGGGGCATATTACTTATTGATTTTGGTGAATTGTTATTCACCGATTTGGATGATTTAAAAGTTAGGCTTTTATTAAAAACTTTTAATTCTTCAATTCCAGGCCAGTCTGTTAGTTCATCATCACCTTCTCTATCACTATCATTTGTAACAATACCATCCGAGTCACTACTACTTAAAGAGCTGGACTCATTCCCAGCACATTCCATGCCGCAAATTGAGTCATCGAATTGTAAGGGATCCCTGAGTGAATTAGGGGGATGTGTCTTGTTCAACATCTTAAGTTTTCTATGATATTTACAATCAAAACTATTTTTGCCTGAACTAGTTGCTGGATTAAAAAATGGAGGCAAGTCAGTGGCTATTTTGTAACCAGTCATTCTTGATAAAATTGGAGTACCATTTGTGGACGAATTTTTGTAAACAAAGTTGAAACTGCTGCTGCCTGGAAGTGAGGGTGTGATGGTAAATGTAGAAGGTTTCGTACCTTCAATATTAACAGACTTTAATACAATTTTTCCTGGTTGTAACACAGTGTCCTTCTTGTTCTTATCTGTGTCGTACTTGCGATATTTGAAATCATTTTTGAAGAACGCCGACTTTGAAGAACAACCTCCACTGAAAGACCTTTCTCTCATTTCACAGACATCACTTTTATCTCGATGTGACCATTTTCTTTTGCCACAGAAGGCATTCCTGGGAACATAAAAGACATATATTTTAGTTCATCAACTGTTATCAATACTTATGGAATAATGTATAACTTTCCAGATAAATTATAAGTGACAATATTGATATACATATGATGACTTTTGGTCTCTAGTTGATTAAATGTATATGATTTTATAGTATTAACTGAACACAAGCAAACCAATTGAAAATGACAACCATCGCCTATGGATATGATGACCTTTAACCTTTGACATTCATCAGTTTTTGTTGTTGTTATGATCCATTTAATATTATATAATCTAATACAATTTATTAGAAACATTTGTATGCTCCTATGGGAGCAAAACATGTGTACACTATGACATATATACCAACTGTTTAACCATGTTTTGAACAAATAAATTTGATTTGATTTAATCCTGAGAAAAATTTCAAAAGATTCACATATTCAAAAAAATACATAAACTCAACCTTCTATTGTTTGCTCTGATTACTGTCTGGATGCAACTAGAAAGTTGTCTTTTGTACATACCCATACTACAAATATAACTTTACAATGTGAGGAGTATACAATATGTGTGCCCCTCTTTGTGGAATTCTTGAAAAATATTGAGTAAAATAATTACCTTTCTGATTTCAACAATGCTTTATGTTTATTTAAATAAACGCCAGGTGGCAAAACCTGACTCTGTAGCATGATAGCTTCTGGGAGCGCATTGGGCTGAAAGAATTAATTCTAGATGAATATAGACTTTGAGTGAACAAATTTAAAAATATACATATACCATATTTTTTTGAGTAAGTAAGTTATTGATTTATTGTTTGATATTTTTGAAGTTAACAAAAAAGAGCCTTTTTACTTTATACCAAAATTTAAAAATATTTTCTCGATTTTGAACTACATTTTGCCATTGACAATTTTTTTATGGCCGCAATAAGTAAATGTTATAAATAATTCACAGTTCATTTACCTCAGCATTAACACTCAATATTTCGATAGGTGGTGACCGTTTTCCATCCACATACTCAACAGGCACCTTCTTATACTTTCGTTTTCTCCTTGCATTCGCTGGTCTTGTGGGGGAGAAGTTCTCATTGAATGAGTCAGATTCAAAGTTGCCAACTTGACAGTAATGTCGTGATTTAAGTCCAGTAGACTTGTGTAAGTTGAGATGTGGATCATCAGAATCGGATAGTGGCTGTGTGATAAGAGGAGCTTGAGGTGGACTGCTGGAGCTTCCATCTTCGACCAGACTTACTGTTATTGTTGCCGCTAGTAAATAGTAAGGTAAAAGTTAAAGAACAAATATTTGTATTAACAAACATAACACTTTACAATGCTATTCTTATAATATAGTAGTTAAGAGGTTACCCTGCAGCAATGCCACATCTCAAACCCTATGGCTAACTTCATTTTACTAGCAGAAAAACCTAATTCATTTTCTTACATATATATAATGAGTACAAAGTAACTAAGTTAATATAGTCTAAACAGCTGCCTAGCAAAACATATAGATGAGTCGAAGTCAACCTGATTTGAAGTAATACAATGAATGACTTGTTTCCTAAGACAACATAATGATTAGTGAATTGAAAAATCACAATTGTATGTATCAGGATAATATGTACTTAATGACCGTATCACTCAGATGCAGATATAACAATAGTTTAATGCATTATTTGTTATACAAAATTGTTGTTGTTAATTACATTAAATATTGTCACAAAATATGTATATACATTATTAGCTAATCATTACTGATGTTATTTTCATTGCTATAAATAATCACATATAGCCACAGTCAATAACTATAATATTATTGCAGGTGAATCCTGAGCATCACAAACCCAAACCTGAGTTTAATTTTAGTAAGCTAAGAAAAAAATTAAAATATGCAAGGTATCTGAAGTTACAAAACTTTATTATCTCTTTTCTACACTTGTAAAATCATTCAAAGTGATGTTTACAATCACCTGAGAATATGTGGCAGTAGAAGTGAAATAGCATAGGCATAGGGCAGACACATGATAAAAAAACAAACGTGTCCATGTTTCTAATGTTTTTATGGTGTTGGAACAATTCATACCACATAACTTCATTACACTACAGACTCTGTACAATATAGTTTTTCAAATTGCATATACAAAGACGGCCTGAGGTAAACTGAGTATCATACCTAGAAACCAGTCATAGGAAGGCCACCAAGGCCACAGTTAAAAAGTTTAGCAATACTAAATGGCTTTCTTAACTATGATTTTGGGTAAACTATCTATCCTATAATAGTATATTGTTTCAATGTCTCACACACTGTTCATATTAGTGATGAGTAGTACATTTATCCCATACAAAATATATTTGTACTTGAGCCGTATCAAAATTTAAATTTATACTACTTCAAATATATTCTTCTGCTACTACTCACACATTATGTAAAATGAAGGACGGAATGCGGACACCAGTACAATAATGCTTCTACAGATATTCACATTACAAAGAGGACAACATGACATGTATGACTGCTAGTAAAATGAAGTGACCGAGGCTGATCACATCCGTTTCTTAATTAACATTTCTGAACTAGAAGTTTTTTACAGGACAAATGAGGGAATGATACTTTCCCCTCACTGGCCTCATTGCTTCAAATATACTACCACAGTACAAACCATACAAATCTCCTTGTCACATTTGAAGTGGTACATTGTACTCCTACTACTCAGTACAAAATGTCATGATACTTTTACAAATTCATTTTAAAATCATGTCCTACCCAACACTAGTGTATTTGCTTTTCTATCAGTTAAAAATTGACATAAGCTCCACACAAGTAATGTCAAATTAAACCGATGGTAAGGCAAGCAAATAAATAGTAAGATATAGGAACTGGCCATAAATCAACAGCATCAACAAGAGTAGGTGTTCAATTTCTGGAACAAAAGCTTTGGAGTCAACCAACAACAATATATTTATTACATAAATATTTCGTCAGTTACTAAGGGGCACTCACATTGCACCTCGATCACAGTGAACTTTAAAGAGCACAAACAATATTAGCATTATAAGTGAAAAGTTTTGGTAGAATACTAACGCAGGTTTCCCGCTGAACGCGTACGGCGGCGAAGGCCGAACTTCCTTCGTTCCTGCCGGCCGCAATTACTTTCTTCCAACGCCAGATTTAAGTCGTGGGACAATCGCTCCATAATAGCAAAAGATTAACTCATTATAGCCACTTAGAAAATATCTAGAACATACGAATGGCGTACTTTGTTTACTATACTATTTGCTTGACACACTTCACAATTCCCTTTCACAAGTTATTATAGCTAAAAACTGCATTTGTTTAATTAAATGTGTACTACTAATCTACAAAGTATTATAAGTTTAAGAAATTCATAATGTTACATCAAAAAGTATCTAAAATAACACTTAAATATTAAGTAGTCTTATTTATTTGCTGACACGAACATTTACCGTCTTTAATACAAAATTATTCTCATTCTCTAAACAACATTAAATTGGACAGAATAATATGGAAATAAAGGCATTGCTTTCGCAAAAATATAATATAAATTAAGCTGATAGGCTGATTTACTTTCTTTTGATGAATGACTTTTGAGTTTTGTCTTTGTCTGTACCAAAGTTAAAGCTTGATCGCACTTGACAGCTGACAGACAATTCTAGCAGATCTTTGTGCTACTGCTAAATATTTAAAATTTAGTCGATTTTTGCAAACTTGGGGTAAAGACCACTAATTAATTCTCAAATCATTAAATAAAACGTGATACTAAAATAGATATTTTACGTCCGTATTTTGCGAAGTGGCTGGCGTCGGTATTTTTCTAAAATAATGGCAATGTGTTAATCTGGTAACACTGAACGGGACGGAACCGTTGGGTCATTGCCGCTGACGCTGTCATGTCAAATTTTGCGCCAATTTTCTGTTGACTTGTTTGTATGTACAATTTTATTTCTATGGTTTGTGATTGTTAATTTCAACATTGTTTTAGTATTTCGTCCGTATTTGAACAGGTAAACGTACACTATGTTTATAATATCTAGTTGATAATCTAAAAGCTCGTTTATTTCTCATGGTAGGTCAGTCTAAAAGAAATTTTGGCGGGCTGAAAATTCTACAAAATACTTTGCTCTATTCGGAATTTCAGAGCCAGTCATTTAATTTATATATTCAGTAAATATGATTATGTAAACAACGCAATGCTACGGACTAGATGGTTAAAATAATAATTGTACAACTGCTGTTTACAACCACACTATTATAAATTAACTTGATCGCTCTGTATGCTGTCACAGCAAAAATACTGAATCAATTTTGGTGATATTTGGTACTGAGAGAGCTTGAGCCCTAGGAAAGGGCATAAGCTTATCTGAAATCCACTCTAAGATGTCAAATAAAAGGTGAAGTGTTTCCATGACTTGAACACAAGCTTCCAAAAGCTACCTGTGATGGCAGGCAGATATTCTATAAACCCTTTCAAACAGTTACTGTAATTATGCTGTAATTATATATTATGTATTATGTTCATACATATTGGCTTGTATAATTTTTTTCAAGCAACTCTGTTATTAATACTTACATCTTTCTGTTTATCATATTGAAAGACACCACAGGGAATATAATGAATGGTATTTTTTTGTGGAACTGACTTTTTAATGCTCTCTATTTATTTTTAACCAACTTGAAAAAGGAGGAAGTCCTCAATTTGATTGTTTTTTTTTTGGTACATTGTTGTTTTATTGTTAAATCATGTTTAAGTTAAGTGAAAGGAACAAAAGTTTATATAATAACAGCTCTTAAACATCCCACAGCTGGCCTCAAGCCTCCTACTGTAGGGGAGTGAACAGTGACACATCAGTTATCTTGATATGCAGGATTTCTTCTTCATTCCGGCCACTATTTGAACCTACACCCTTTGAGTTTAGGATGTGTGCTCTAGTTATTACACTGCCATGACTTCAAAGAAAGTAATAAGAGTAATTTTGCACACCAAATCTGACAAAACATTGTTATCAAACTCTAATTTATTATGTAAGTAATTATGCAACTGAATATGCAATCCAGCAACGAAACATAGCCAGCCTTTTGACCACCTTACCCAAAGAAGTCTGACCTAGGCCCAGTATGCCTTTTATAGTCTTGAGAGATTATAGGTAGAATACAATATAACAAAGTTAAATTTTCTTTATTGTGCTAGTTTTAAAAAAATGTAATAAGTTGTTTAAATATTAATATCGAAATAGAATAACAGAATATAATTCTACTTTTAAACCCCCAATAGGTCTCATAGCCCCTTACCAATTTATACTCCATTCAGCAGACCCCCTCTCTTTTTAACCAACTCAAAAATGGAGGAGATTCTCAATTGATAGTATAGTTATTTTTTTATATGTTCAACCATAACTTTTTTATTTTTGAACTGATTTTCACAATTTTTTCCCTTGGATTTAGTATAGTTTGTCACATATACATTTTATAGCCTGTAAGTACAAATGTGCATTATCATATTTTATTATTCTGTTAATAGAATGTTAAAATTTTTGTTACAACTCGCTTAAGTAGAATTTATTATTGTGGACCTCTATTTACAACTCGCTGACCCCCAGAGGCCTCTATGGACCATTTAGGAACCTATGTTTTGAACTATAAAACATTGATTCTCTTACTTAGACATTTACTGTTTTTCCTGAGCAGTCTTCATTTATGGCCAATCTTCAAACCCATCGAATATGCCTTTTCCAGCAATAATGGATGGGGCGTTGACCCCAGAGGGCGGGCGACGCACCCGCGCCGCGTTGGCTGAGATGCCGGGCTTCCTGGATCGTCTCCGCGTGACCCCGCTGCAGCCGGTCACCAATACTAGAGACCGCTCACCAGCGCTGCCCCCGGGCTATCTGAGTCCAGCCCCATCACCTGATGAAATGCTTATTCAACAAAGAGGTTGTAGTTTAAATAATATATATTATCATTTGCTGTATAATAATTTAAAATATATCAACATAATAAAAAAGGACAATAAGAAAAAAATAGTCATAAGAAAACTACTGAATCCCTTTATAAAAAACAATAAATAGTTATTATCATCTACTAACAATATATCTTTTACAATCCCTTTGTAAGAATGGCTTGTATTACAAGAATTATCAAAAATCAATCATAATTTTTACACTTCAGCCAAACTTCCAAAAATTCTGCCTAAGTTTGAATATAAATAGTAGATATCTCTTTCCTAGTTTTTTACTTTACAATTCATTTATGTTCTTACCTTTCTCTAAAATACTTTTAATGCTAATATTAATTATGTGCTCCTAAGATCTCTAATGTAGCTTTATTTTTGTATATATAGTTTTAAGGTACAATCTAGGTTTATACTATTTTAATCTAATATCTCACTCACTCTGTATTGTCATGACTGTAGTTTGTTGTGTGATCTAACTAATGAAAAATAAATATTAGTTTTTATTTATTAAATGCAGGAGTGCAGCAGACAGGCATACAGCCCACTTGATGGAAAGCGGTTATCATCGCCTATGGACATTTGCGACACCAAAGGTGCCACAAATTCGCTGCAGTCTCTTAAAGGAGACTGGAACCTGAAAACCTGAAATACCGGAACACAACCCAAGGTTGTTATGGACATACTGTAGACCAGGGGTGGTAACCATCCAGTTGGGTAAATGTCCTACCATTGACTGGGTTGTTTTGTCGCCTCTTACGACAGGCCGCCCGGCCGCAGGAATTGTATTCTTCTCAGTTCCTGCATGGATAAAAGATAAGCTAGTTTACATAAATAACATTTATTTCTTACTTTTCAGGGCGTAAACGTCTTCCATCAACATGGTCCCCAGATATAGACTTGAAACGTAGCTCTTTCACATCCACAGTACGAACACCACCAAAAGACACTTCTAGCCGCTGCTCGCCTCCAAAGCTTGGGGTAACATTACGATCGACTCCCAGAAAACGCCTTCTGCTCGGCGACTCTGAGAGAATACCCTTAACACCAGAGAAAATAGACTTCTCAGACATCAGTACCCCACAGAAATTTAAAATCACAAGTCCCATCAAAACTACTCCGCCTATCAAAAGATGCAGAATAGAAAGACATTAGACGCAGAACTCAAAGGACCGATAGATACTGCTCTCAAAGGTTTGAGCCCCACACAACTCATACATATAATCAAAAACATTACATACACACACCCGGAAATAGAACAGGAGCTGCGTAAAAATATGCCCATGCCTGACTTAGCACCATTAGAAGAACGACTTAGCTATCTGAAGTCCAATATCTTTAAAAGCTTGCCTACATCTCGGTTGACATCGAAAACTGACTCCCCAGCATATTCAAGGGTAGCGACTCATTTGGTGGCCTTTAAAAAGTCTGTCATCGATCAAGGGAAAGTCTTAGTTGAGGCACAACATTGGGAGTCGGTTATTAAATATGTGTTTCTTGCTTGGGGATACGTGAAAGCTACACCCGTTTGGGACAACCAGCCTCATAATGCTCAGCGAAAGCAGTGTTTTAAAGCGTTAACCAATTTTTGCCTAACAGCATTGAAAAAGGGTAATTTTGAAAAGGATTTACTTGCGGATGTCATGAAAAAGCTACAAAACATGATTGTCGATAGTGAAGAGGTGCAATCGTGTCTTAAATACATTCATGGACAGATATAATGAGCACCTATAATATTAAGTTTTCTTTAGTAATATAATTGACATCTATGAGAAAATGCATCAAATTTGGAAATCCATATTATTGTAATAAGCAATATATCTACAATAGAAAATAAACCCACTGTTTTGGTACCTATCTAAAACCGAAATATGATTTTTTAATATGTTTATAAGTTAATACCACCCAATATTTTAATGTAAAAAATTCATAGCAATTTTGATGTCACTACCCATCCCATTGGTGGGTTTATTTTTGTACGTTGTACTCAGTGGCAATATTATTTCAACTTCATTTACAAGATTAAATTTTTTAAATGCTCAGGAAGCAAAAGTTTACATTTACCATAAAAAGGTGCCTTTAAAATGTTATGATTCTCATATTATATTTATAAGTTTTAATATGACTTGTACGAAATTAAGATTTGAATCTTTATTTTCTTTGTGACGATGTTTCAAATGATTTCGCTATTATTTATATGAGCTTTGATCTTTGAAGAAATAGTCCTAATTATAAGTATCTCTTTGTATTTTAAAACCTTATGTTACAGTCAACAGCAAACTTTATGGCTGCTCTAGATGGTATCAAATGACTGCACAATAATCTATTTTAAATTACTTCGTAGCCTTCTGCACCTAAGGTACTCGTTTATGACGGTTGTTAAGTTTGCGCGGACTAAGTGTTAAAATAAGATTAAGAATGTGCCTTTCACTATTTTAAGAAATTCATTTTAACTTAGCATACGCATAGTTAAATACAATTCAATTAAAATTATGTAAGTTTTATTTTAAACGCTTAATAATTTACAGTTAGCGCCATATATATTGACCGCCCTAAAATAGGTCGACGCTAGCGCCACAGCGGAATAAAAAATCGTTCGTAATCGTTTCGTCGTTCATCAAAAAATATTTTTAATTACTTAAATGTTAAAAAGATAAAAACGACCTGAGATGTCTGAGGACTTTATAAATATTTTTCTTCTGAAAGATTGATATTTCTAACGTATTTATTTCAAAGTTTTATTACTATCGCTGCCAGTCTACATAATGCACATTTAATACAAAAAGATGTATGTCAAAATTTAAGAGTTGAGATTTTCAAATAGAATCGCATAAAGAAATTCTAGAATTGACAGTCTTGCATTTATGTGTCGAATGAAATTTCCTAAAAACCTTACTCTTTAATTAACATGAATTGTATGAATTTACTAATGAACACGCATTTTATTATAACATCGTCAATTTCTTAAATTTTGACTTACATATGTTTTTTTTATTAAACGTGCGTTATATACGTTGAAATATAATGCATTAGTCTATTAAGTAATAATTCGGAGTGGTCAAGATACGTAGCGGCAACTGTAATAATTTACTTTTGACTGATTTTGAAAAGAATCAAATAGTTAGCATTTTTTACCTGATTGTAGTTTAATATTGAGTCTTCCATAGAAACATGGAGTTGTGAGGTTTGATTCTTTTCAATTAAGCTGTGAAAAATGCCAAAATGTTTCGTAGTCTTAGTTTTTAACATTTCATTTTTATATACCTATTCTTAATTTGCATTTTAGTTTATAATTTGATTTTTCATAGTTAACTATGTGTCTGAAATTTTCGAGGATTTCATGTATTTAAGGATAAAGATTCTTATAATAATGATATACTAGCCATACTCGCGACTTTATGTCTTATCGTTATATTTTGGTCTATTTAAACAACTGTTACGTGCGTGCGGGGGTACACACTTAGGATTGGAAGAAACACCACCAGTTTTTAATTTAACTCTTTTATTTACATACTAAACTCACTTAATTCGCCACTAAACTCGTCAGTGTCTTCTATTAAACTCTTCTTCCAACTCTTTCGTAGCGCATTTGTCGCTCCACTGTCTTGAACTGAACTCAACTCTATCGGGCGGCGCGCCTTACACTGCTTATATACCCGGCAGAATCTTCTGGAACCCATAATTTCGTTATTATTTTATTTACTGTCTGTCCCTATCCAACATCTCTGTCTTTTCCTTCCCGAACCTTCTATTCGGGAACTTTCGTTTATACATCTTTCCCCTTCTAACATTTATCTATCTCTTTCTTTTCCTTCCCGAATTTTCTAGCTTTTCTAAAAGTTCTTAAACTAACTAATGGTTCTACCACCATTCTCCACAATAGCTTTATGGATTGGGTGTTATTCCAATGGATTATTTAAATGTATTATCGTAATCTCATCAAAAGTCATTCTGTAGTTTTGCCGTAAAAGCGTAGTAAACTTTCGTTTAATATTAATAGAGTGGAAATATGTTGATCACCAGTTTGTTTAAGCAACATTTAAAATGTAAATTACATTATGACTTAATTGTTTTTCTGGATACCAGTGATCCCATTTATGTAAACCTTCGAAAACTGCGAGGTTCAGTTTTTTAACTCAGTACAAAACTTAGCATCTGTACACGAAATATATCGAATAATACTGTTTCCTTTCAAAAGCTAACTGTATTCGCAGACTAATAAAATCAGTAGACTGAGCCCCGAGCTCTCAGAGTGAAGCCGCTAAAGGAAGCCGATTTTGATATAGGCAGTCTCTCGCAACAGCTTATACTAATTCCTGCGTTGGGGCGGCCTGTCGTAAGAGGCGACAAAACAACCCACAGCCAGGTGGAAGGGTATTTTCCCGACTGGATGACTACCACCCCTGGTCTAAACGATGCCCTCATAACAACCTTGAGTTGTGTTCCGGCATTAGTGACCAGGTTCCAGTCTCCCTTAAGAGAGCAGCAGCGCATTTGTAGCACATTTTGTGTTGAAAATGTCCATAGGCGACGGTAACCACTTTCCATCACAGTTGGGCCGACAGCCTGTCTGCTGTGCTTCAGTAATGAATAGAAAAATTAAAAACTTTAGTGAGTGTGTTAGCAAAATAATTATAATCTGTAATATTGTAATCAAAGTTTATTACACTAGAATTATTACAATATAATATTAAATACAGCACAATAATACACAGAAACGTTAGGACAATTCCAAGAGTCGTCTCCACACTTGTGCGGAGCAGCTATTAAGCCCTTAAAGAATACAGCGATCATCAAACAGTAATTATCGACCACTATACTATGCGCCTCGGACAAGAGTCCAACAGAGATTTTGCTGAGTTCAACCGATGAACATAGAACGTCGTCGGTTGAAGATTGCTGTTTGTTGTACACTAACTACCCTCTGCCTAAACACAGATTATTTATAAGATCCTCGTAGTGCGTCTGCAGCGACACCATCCAGTAATACTTTGGCGCCACTTCACTTCCGTCATAACACCAACTTCCGCCATCCGTATAACTTGCAACTGCCGGTTACTCCATTTTCGATATTCGTTGGCTTGATAATAAATGCTTCTACGTTGACATCCGGTTAGACGACTTCCGATTACTACATTAATAAATACTCTATCCGGTTATTGACTACTTCCGTCATATGGTTACTATATAATAACAAATAAGATTCTAACAAGTGCGTCACAAAGAATTTTACAACAGCACAACAAATGCCATGAACTATCATTGCATTTTATTTCTAAACTAATTATTGTTTTTCTCGGTTTCTAGTAACTCCCAAGAATTTTCTATATAACATTATCTACAAATTATAATTATGTTTATATATTCTTTAACGCAGTGTTTTTCAACCTTTTTCATGACACGACCCCTTTAGTATGAAGAAATATTTCGTGACCCCCCCCCCCTACCCGTTGCTTGTTTTTCATGTATTTTATTTTGTGACAAATATTTTTTAATCCAACATACGAGGGATCAAAAAGTAGTGACAATGAGATACAATATAATGACATATACTATTGATAACATAATTTTTTTTTACATAGTCTCCGAGTCTCTCTACACACCGAGTCCAGCGCTTTTCCAAGGCTTCAATCCCTTTAAAACAAGTTTTGTCTTGGTCCTGCAAAAAGCTCTCTACGGCATCCATCAACTAGTTATGGTCTTCGTACCTGTTTCTCCTTACGTATTCTTTCAATTTGGGGAAGAGATAAAAATCGCTAGGCGCCAGATCTGATGAATAAGGGAGGTGGTCAAACAATTCGAAGCCAGCTTGCTGAATGGCAGCCACCGCAACTGCCGACCTGTGCGCGGGTGCGTTGTCGTCATGAAACAGCACGCCCCTTCGAAGTTTCCCTCCCTTCCCTCTCCCGAACTTTCCTTCCCTCTCTTTGATGGCATTTTTCAACGTGGGAATTAAAGCTGCATAATATTGGCCTGTAATAGTGGTTCCGTTCTCCAGGTATTCAATCAACCTTCTGAGTCTCAAAATATTGAAGCCATAACCTTGCTTAGCCATAGCCTTAAATCAAATGCGTCGCCAATAGATAACGCAATTTACGCGCATACGTACGACCACGTCCGACGGCGGCCACCCCGCATTAATGAGACAGCGTTGCTATCGAGTAGCTCTTCGTGTATCTAAAGCAGAAAAACCTAATACTATTGCCGAAAGTTTGATTTTACCAGCGGCTTTAGATATGGCGGAGATTATGTTAGGCAAACAAGAGGTCGAAAATCTCAAAAGTATACCTCTGTCTGACAGTAGCATTCAACGCAGGATAAGCAATATGTGACTGATGTTCGCGATCAAGTCATAGAAAAAATAAAAGAAAGTATTTTTGTGTCCTTGCATCTTATGAATTTACGGATATTGCAGACCTTACTGCAGTAACTTTCCCAGCCTTTTGCACCTTCGCTACAGAAGCTTCACGACCCCCTAGGGGGTCGCGACCCACACGTTGGAAAACACTGTTTTAACGTATAGTACAGAAGACGATTTTTTTAATTAAAGACTACCTTCAATAATTATATATAATTTTAAATATTTTTAACTGTGAAAATTAACAGGTTATTTTAAACATCTTTTGTTTTAATATGAGAATGCCATAATCATGAAAATAGAATAATTCTTCCATGCCACATAAAAAAAACTTTGACCCAAATTTTACTTGCACATTTTTTTAAATTCCACATTTTAATGATAAATAAAAATTATTTAATTTTGTCTTATATGTTTTTAACCGTCGTTTGATTGGCGATAGTAAAGAATTGCTTGAAAAATGTTAATTGCTCTTTAAGTTATTTAATCGGAACAGTTTTTTAATCATGTGTGTTCTGTGTATGCCTTATTATTATGTAAAATGTCTAAATGTGCCTTATAATAATTGTACACGTGTCGCTTTTGACTTAAATATCTACAATAGTGTTAAAGTTAGTTTAGTATGTAAGCTTACTTTTTGCATAATAAATCCATATTAGTGATTTTGAGGTTTTTTTTCTTCAGTAGTTGACAAACAAGCAGAGGGCCCACCTAATGCTCGGGCCGCATCTGCGATAGTGTAGGCCGTTCACGCAGGTGTGGCGATGGGTATATAATATATGAAAAGCCACAAAATAAACCAAATGACTAAATCATATGTTTGTCTAGTCTCGTCATTTACACAGTTGTCCGATTTATGGAATTCAGTTTCTTACATTCTATATACATTTTTCTCGAATTTTTGATCTAGTAAATTTTCGACGCAATTATTAATAATTATTTAATAAACCATGATTTCACAGCAATAAGTATGTTTTAGAGGTAGAAATGTCTGTTGACAATTCTTAACCCTGCTGTATCTTCTTCATAATAAGTTGTCTTTTCTAAATATGTTTGGAGGTTTTCAGCTAGAAATAAAATACTGTTGTGTTTGAATTGCAGTTCAGGATTGCCTATTTATTTTGTAAAAATGCCGTTTAATATTTGATAATATACTGCACATTTAGCTGCAAAAAGAAATATATTTAATAATAATAAGCGCACTCGAGCGACGTGCACGAAAAATACGAGGAGTGCGCGCTTGCCGATCATTTGCGATAGGCCTCCTTCGCGATCAGACGTCTGCGGCTTCATCTGCAACGTTTACAGAAGTATTACGTCCGACTGTTTTGCACAAATAAAAGCTGATCAAATACTAATAAACTCCTAAGTACAAATTAAATATTTCAAGAAAAATAGATATTCTTTGAAATGCATATAATTATGTGTGTCGACGTGTAATTTTTAAATGCTAAAGCACTGCAAACTGGGTGACGGCCATGGTGGAAAATGGTAACCGTCGCCTATGGACATGAGCAATATCGGAGATACTGCCTGCCTCGAAGGTGAAACTGGAAACTGGCCATTGATGCTAGAACATAACTCAAAGTGGTTATAGCGGCAACTGAAAATAAAAAAGCATTTAAACTAAAATACATACAAAAATGGGTAAAGACTTAAGATTAAAACAGATATTAACGTGGTAGAACGACGAAAAACTAACGGTAGATCGGCTCGAAGGCCAAAATGTAGGGCGCTGTAGCCCACATTTAATACGCTGCTCGAATGATGAACGGCGTTGCGAGAAATATGAACCTGATACTTGCTCTAGAATTACAGAAGCTTCCAACGTGAAATACGCCTGGCTCGGCACGGCAACAAATTCACTTTGTGCTTAGCAAGTCTGAAAAGTCTTGGATCCTATGAAGTTTTATATAATTACGCATATCATATTAAAACCTATACACAGAAGAAGAAGAAAAGAATACGTTACATATTTTTTAGATTTCTTGCTTGTTTGTTCGGGTTTCACGTAAAAACTACTGGACCGATTTCCATGCGGTTTACAGTGATCGAAAGCAAATTCCTAGACTTAAAATCTGTGCTACTTGTTATCCTGGGAATCGTATAGGAATATATTCTGTGAGTGATTTAACATAGCCGGATCAAGAAAAATCCAATATCTTTTTTCACTTATCAGCAAATTTTATGTAATAAAATATGTGATATTTTTAACTCGGGGATCCCTCGGGAATTTTATCTCAAGCGTGGACGAAGGACATATAATATATAGTATTATAATATAATATATAAGATATCTTAATATCTCTAATAATTTGATTGGATGCCAATTATTGGTTGGGGTGCTAACAATCGTATAGTTGACTCTACATAAAATAAACAAGAACAGAAACAGAAAATTTAGGTGTGATATTCTAATGTACAAACACTTCTTTTTTTCATTTTTTTGTAAACAAAACGATAACGGATAATTAAATACCTACAACAATTTACAGTTTTTATTTTATTATTAGCAATTAACGATAGCGTTCGCACGACCACCATTAACCCATTAGGAAATAAAAACACAGTGACATAAAAGTCGCTGTAGTGAAGTGGGTTGCCGCATCTTTAGTCATTACAACGACTTGGATTCAAGCCCGTCTCAAGACTTGACCAAAAAGATTGCTTGGCTTTGTGTCATAAGCTCATTACAATTATCCGACAAGCGAACTGTGAACACCGTGTTTACTAGAAAACGTTGCGTGATACACAAATTGTTGAGTAGTGTGTAAGTGATATTAGGTATATTTACACACACATACATTATATATATATATATATATATATATTATTATATATATATATATATATATATATATATATATGCATACGTTTGCACAAAATATTCTCACGCCATTCAAAACATGGGTTCTTTTATAATTATTGTAACATCTTTGTAAACAGTGTTTTTAAACAAATAAAAGAAATTATATATTCAAATTCGAATCGACTTTAAAGTAAATAAAATATTTTAAGTTTGTTTTTTGCAAAACAATTGAATGAATCATGTTATTATGAGTATTATACTCGTAAACACAATCTCATTTTATATAACGTATGTATGTAGGTATTTGCTTGTTATAAAATTGTGATATAGCTTTAGTAAATTTGAGATACGGTTGAAGATGTAACCCACATTCTTATGGAATGTGTTCAGAACGAGGCATCTAGAATTAAGTTATGCGCGGAGTTAAGTCTGGAGAGATTGGACTTGTGCACAATATTTAACATTTTGGCCTCTCCCCTGCTTCTTAAGAAATATCCATGTACAAGTTTGTGATGAGTTCCTTGTCCGCGAGGAACTGATCACAAATATTGTATCATACACTATGTATTCATATCCGTTTAATGTTAGTTTTATGTAAGATAGAATAAATGAATAAAAGGTACGATGGGGCTGACATAACCATTTAGGTTCAAAGCCCCTTTAAAATATAAGAATTTAAAAAAAAGCTTTAGTAATTAAATTAATTTATTCATATCAAAAATTCGTAATAATTCGTGCTAGGGCAATGGCGAGCGCACGCGTCCACATAAACAGGGCGCGAGTTCAATCCTGGCCGGAATGTATGCTCCACTTAGACAGTTTTCTGATCTAATGTCCATATTGTTCTCGAGTGGGTAATCGGGTCTGCCTGTATACGGTAGAGCCGGTATGGGGCCTCGAGGGCTCTGCCCCGGGACAACTACCCCCCGGGCAAAGACTGACGGGATACGGGAGCCGCCTGACACATAAGGGGTACGTTGGCGGCTCGCGTCTGCCAATCAGCGGCATTCGGTGGTCATCTCGGACTTTAAGTGACCATCTGCGGCGTCTTTTGAGACGGGATCAAGGCGATCTTTGGATCGCCCGACGAATGAGGTCACAGGGGGTCGGTAGCCAGCGTGGAACTTCGTGATGTGGTGGTCGCGAGTGAAGAGGAGTAAACTCGTGGAGGTGTGTGTGGCGGCTGTTGTCGCGCGTCCGACGTTCGACCGCGCCGATATCACCATAAATTCCTCGACACTGGGCATATTGTTACAATTATCACGTCCGAACAGCGGTGAAGGAAAACATCGTGATGCAACTTGCAACTCGACATAACCGATGTGTCAAACCTGCCAAGCCGCCGTGTACTGTCTGTTCCCCCTGTAATGGGAGGCCTGAGCCCCGCAGTGGGACATTAATGGGCTGATATATATATATATATAAATTTATGTAAGTTTTCTCTGATTTGTATATTGTCATCCCAAAATGTGTACAATTTAAAATTTATGTAACATGTTTACACAATCTATGTTTTTATGCAAATAAATAAATATGATTTGAAGAACATGAATCCATTTACTAAAAAATAACGAAGTGTCTTTGGGACACTTCGTGGGAACGAAATTTTAAAACGAGAAATAAACCTTCGAAGGCCATCAAAGGTCATCGGACGCTACTGGAGACCACTGAAGGCCATCGAAGACATTATATAGTAACAAGGCAACTACAAGACCTTCTACTTTCAAAACAGTGTACATTACGTATGTACATACTTTTCTTTCGCTAACACTTTTTCGTCTAATCCGCCGAGAAACGTGCTATAAGAAACTTCCAATGCTATATAGTACCGGTTCCAATTGTGAATCAAAGTCCTTCAGGAACCCATTCAAACACACACAAAAAATTGCATCAAAATCGGTACAGAGTTTAGGAGGAGTTCAGTGACATACACATGAACAGAACAATTATATTAATAATAATAATCGGTAGACAAACACACATATTGTAAGTTACGCTTGTGTTATGGGTAATATACAACGGACTACTGTGGGGCCGATCCCAGACCATAGTAAATAACAGAGAAAATACATTTTCAATTATACTATACCAGGAATCGAACCTGGAGCCTCTGCGTAGGCCGCCAAAGGATTAGCCCGCTCAAACACAACGGCCATCTGACCTTATATTATAAGGATGGGATTTACAGGAGTTTTCAGGTTGCGGGTTTTTGCTCATTATTTCTACTTAGTATGTTTTGTTCGGTCTTTGGAGCGAGCTATGTTGGGTGTTTCTGTTATGGATAAAATTAGAAATGAGGATATCCGTAAGAGAACCAAGGTAACTGACATAGCTCGCAAAATGAGCAAGTTGAATTGGCAGTGGCCCGTCACGTCTGTTGCAGGACCGATGACCGATGGAGCAGACGAGTCCTGGAGTGGAGACCGCGTTCGGTAAACGTAGTGTCGGACGCCCTCCAGCTCGATGGACTGACGACCTAGGCAAGGTCACCGGTTGGCGCTGGATGAGGAAATTGGGGGACAGGGATGAGAAGCGCCGTCTTGGGGAGGCCTACGTCCAGCAGTAGATTGGGAATGGCTGACGACGAATGTTTTGTTCGAGATGTTTTTTACGTCCGCTTTTTTATCGGCGGTGTTTTACCACATCGAATGAGGTGCACGAACCTTGGTGCACCTTATTCGATGTGGTAATTTACATAAAAACGCAGACATATAAAATTTACTTTCAGTCATTTTTGCATCGTTTTACTTGACGGCCGTGCTACAGTATTCGAGACGCCGCGCCGCATCTTTTCATTTTAAACAATGTCAAAAATAACATTTACCATCAATGGAATGAAATGTATAGGTAAGTTTTACTACTTTTATCTTATTATAAAGTAACTATGACCCCCGTTCCCTTCGGGTGGGACTTGGAATATATATTCATATCTTCTGAACCCAACAAGATATCGAAGTGCATCATACACAAAAATTTAAAATAAAATTCCTGATTAATCCCTAATTTCATCATTAAAATATGTTCAATTGTTTCGGGATCACACAAACTTTCAGACTGATAAATAAGACTTTTAAAATCGTCATTCATGATTACGTATCGTATAAATAGCAGTTTTCATTGAAACCTTTTAATTAGTTTTCAAATCACAGGCAATTGAATTTTATAATATAATTATTATAGATTAGACTAGATTTTTTCCGCGGCGTGTCTCTCTATTTTACTGTCATTAAAACTTAATCAGCTTTTTTATATATAGGTATGTAAACCTTGAGTGAAAAATTGGCTAACTGATGGTGAAAACTGCTAAAAAATTCATTGCGTGATTAAAGAGTAGTTAGCGCATATACAGACCGACGCCGAAAGCTGCTTTGTTTTATACTGTCTAATAGTGTGCTATTGAAACTTCGTTCACGTTGCGACGTTTGGCAGTGAGTTGCAAGTTTGCAACGGAGGCACAAAAAAACAATATCGACCATATTTTCGGCTTAAATTATCTATCCTATGGAAATAACGTCACTTATCAAGATAATATCCGAGATACTATTCAAAGTGGAAGAGTTTGTTTGTTTGATTGAAGGCGCTAATCTCAGGAACTACTAGTCTGATTTAAAAAAATATTTCAGTGTTATATAGCCCATTTATCGAGGAAGGCTATAATGTATAGGTAAGTTTTACTACTTTCATCTTATATCATATATCAGGCTATATATCATTACGCTAAAAGCAATAGGAGCGAGCATCAATGAAGAATATTCAAATCGGGGAAGGGTTTGAAGACAAATTCACGTGGACGCTCATAGTAATAATTCCGGATTTTTCACGTGATGCTCAGCAAATAGAATAGAATAGATAGAGTCAGCTGGTCTGGGTTAACCCCCTTATTTTTATTTGATTTTTGGAATAATTTTATAGACTCGACACCTAACAGATTTGCCATAGTATAGATCAATCCTTTTTTTATTTTTTATATATACTTGATTTACTCCTAATAATATACATGGTTTTCCTTTCATGAAATTTACAAAGTATTTGTAATTGCTCCTAACGATCGATGCAATAAAATTACAGGGTGTAATTTTAACAGATTTTGTCGGTTCGATTACCGGGAATCTTTTGCTTTACCTGGGTATAGCAAGACAATTTTCGAAAACCTTTGACTGCAGTTTTATTTCTTTTCAAAAATAAAGAAATGTTTCTTGGAGTAAAATTTGCTATCTCTATTATTTAGAGCACTTTCCCTCCAGGTGGCATTTAAAAATTCTATCCTGTATACAGGATGGATATACACAAATTAAATTATATAGCGCTAATGCGTTGTCCAAGGTACAGACCAGTCTTTAAGTCACGTGAGACGTCTACCAGGCGTTTTGCTATGTCTCGATCCAGTTTGTGCGCCTCAGGCTCCCATGATTCCAGGGTCTCGACTCCAAAAGCCGCAAATATGTAACCATATCCGATGGCACAATATTTACAGCATTGTAGGGCCTCCTTTTGTGCAGCAGCTGTACCAGCAGTCATGCTCGGGACTGAAAGATGGGACACTGCCTCAGTAGCGACGCAGACGCGTCCCATACTTTTCCTTTCCTTTTCCCATCAATCCTTTTTAGCTAGGTACTTTATTTATTGACAATAATAATATAATTCATTATATATTTTGTAAACCCATATAATGCTTCTACATCGGTTTTGTATAAAGTAAATAAAGTTTGACTAAATGTAGGTTAATTAAAATATTTTTTTGATAAGAGTTGTTCTTAAGAAATCGAAAGACATAAAATTCTTAAACTAGCGTAATGCAAACCGTGGAACTTTATCGCAAACTGTAGAATTGCGACATAAAATAGGCCCATTAGTATAATAACAAAATTATACAATTCTATACCTACATATTTTCTTAGAAAACAACTAAAATGAATGGTTATGGTATTTGTGTAAAAGTAAATTATAGCTGAATTGTAATGTGGTATAAGTATTATTATCTTGAACGTGTTATTTGATTATTTTTTAAGAATGTTTTTTTTGTGCAGTTGTTATTGCATATTTAGACTCCCTGTTCGCGATAACTTGACATGAAACGCAGGTTATCAGTTTCCAAAAAATGATATTTATTTTCTACAATATAGTAGAGTTTGTATCATGTTTAATTCCGGGCAGAAACGGAGAAAGAATACAATTTCCTGGGCAGGGTGGCCTGCCGTAAGAGGCGACAAAGCGTTTAAAAGGGTATTCACCCTTCAAGCTGTCAAAAACTGTAAAATCAAAACATTTGTAACGACTCTAAAAATAGGTAACAATTTACGTAGGTATTTTATTATTTTTATAAACAGAAATGAGGACTTCCCTAAAGTCCCTAATAGTACCAGAGTAACCAATAAGATCGTAAAATTAGCAAGGGGTGGCCACATATGCCGTAGGGCCTATGGCCGACGGAGCAAACGTGTCCTGGATTGGAGACGACTTGTAATGTGAAGACTTGTGAATATCCAATCCCAAAGAGCTGTCCAATACTGACGACTTTCGTAAGGTTGGGACTGAATGAGACGCCTTGAGGGGATTCCCTCGATGAGGCAGAAAAGCCTGTGGCCGTGGCATAAAGGCGAAGGGCGGAATACCGAGGGGTTTTAGTGCGCATCCCCAACTCGGGTGGCATTACCTCTTCAGGGTGCTAGGGTCACCCCAAAGTGGCGAATTCCACACGCCCCACCGCGCTTTCCCCGCAGTGGTTAGTCTTGAATCGGAATTCCCCTCGTTAAAAAATGGATGAGGAAGGCGGAGGAGCAGGGTAAGTGGTGCAAAATAGGGGACACAGACGTCTAGCAGTGATTATAGGGTGGCATAAACAATATTTTTCCATTATAAGCTATTTTATTACTAAGTAATATTTGAATGGGTAGGGTTACCAAATCTGTCAAGGTATGGGGAACGGAGAATAATTTAAGAAAGATCCGAGATTTTACTTCTGCATGCGAAGGTCAGCATGAATGGTGCCTAAGGATTGTACTGATCGCGCTTTTTATATGTAATTTAATAAATTGCAATCCAGTCTAACAGGTAATCATATAAGCGCCCGACATTGAAAAAACAGTAATTAAAATCGTGTTGTTTTTGTTATATGGTAAAGTACAGATTTTGTATCTGCATACTGAGTACGCTATGACGTATCGTCTGGAGTGCAGTCTGCTCCACTTGTACTTGTGGAAGGCATAGGCAACTTCAGGCAAAGTTAGGACCGGTAGACTCGTTGAGGAGCGATCCACAGCGAGTCTCACTGGCTTGGGACCTCCTTTTGTAAGCAACTTTTAATGATTAGAAAGGGTCGTATGGCGGTAGACGAGGCAGTTATCGACTGCGGTATTTAGACCAACGGTATCGGCCATCCGTGGAGGCACTGGGAGTATGGTATCACCTGTATGGTTAATGCTGCCGGGCTTAGTACCAAATCGGCGCACTGGCATGCAGTTGAGGTTAACTATGAAATATCCGTGACATTTTAGATATATTATGCTTCGTAGAGACCCAGGTATGTTAGTGGGTAGGTTTTCAGCGTCCTCCTTAATATAGGAGATACCGTTAAAAAAGATATAGAGTAATAATAAGACACAATTATTATAATTACATACAATATTAATTACAAATAATAAATGAATATTTCTTATATATTTTCTTGTGGTTTCTCCTGAATGTTTAATTTGGAGCTTATCCCTACTTAATATTATAAATATGAATGTAAGTTTGTTTATTACGCTTTCCCGCGAAAACTACTCAACCGATCATCATGAAACTTTATACTCATATTCTTGGAGGTATTAGAAGTAACATAGGATACTTTTGATCCCGAAAAATTAAAGAGTTCGCGTGGGATAGTTAAAAGAACTTACAGAACAGCAGCTAGTAGATATATAAAAGTCACATATATATCATATGAGAATAGCGTAGTTTTCGTTTCGGAAAAATACTCCCTTTTCTGGGATAAATATATTCTGTATTTGTAATCGTTATCCAAAGTATATTAATTGTCGGATCGCTTTGAGCGACAAGGCCACCCTTTTGTACAACATTCATTGTACCTAGTTGGTAAGAACGTAATTTTACTTTATGGTGAGCAATAAAGTTGTCTTTCACGGTACAGGCTGTCCGTTTGTGGAACTCACTGCCACTCAACATCAGACAAGCTAAGTCAGTATCCTCTCTTAAAATCATGATTTTTAATTATTTTTGGTCCTCTCAGGCATAATAGTGCTGCTTTTCTGTAATGTATTATGATATTTGCTGTGTTTATATAGTATATAATTAATTAAATGCTGAACAAAGGGCGGCCTTATCGCTTAAAGCGATCTCTTCCAGGCAACCCCTTAAACTAAGGAAAATAAAATGACAGTGGCGAGACAATACATAATATAAAATATTCAAAAATATATAAAATAAGTATATAATTAAGATTTTTATTTATTTTTAATTATTTTACTTAGTTTAAGGGGTTGCCTGGAAGAGATCGCTTTAAGCGATAAGGCCGCCCTTTGTTCAGCATTTAATGTATCTAGTTTTTAAGAATGTAGTTTTAATTTTGGTGAACAATAAAGTGTTTTCATTCATTCATTCAAAGTTGTGTTCCACAGAATCAGTTTCAAAGGCTTGAAAGCAAAAACAAATTTCGAACATATAAACTTTACCACTAATTTCACAATTCTTGCTATCCTTTATCGGTTGCATAAATAATTAGAAGAAACAAGTTTTACCACTTTTCAGCTGTTGTGCATAGGTATTTAATCGATGGTTTAAATAAAACTATACGGTTAAACAGCGATTATTTTATTTTAACTGTCGGTTAAATGTCTATGCACACCGGCCTTAGTCTTCATATAAGGCGACGTACAGACAGGGCTAACGAGTAGGCTTTGTTAGCATTATGTTAATTGCCGATTTAATTAAGTCTCACTTCTCGCACTAATCAGCCACTCTAGAACGTTACTACGGCATGCGCACCAGACAAAAGCCGGAGAGAGACTTCACACCCGACCAAAGTCGGAGTCGGAGTTGCTCATCGGCACGCTTTTATATTCGAGCGATGATGGGTCAAATCGAGTAGTATAGTAATTGATACAAATTACCCTTATTCTGTAGCTAACGCTTTCCATCCAACATCCAATCAAATGCTTAGATTGCGATACACTAGGTTACCGGCGAATGTCAACAACGTTTATTGGCCTTCATTAGCTCTGTGTGTACGCAGCCAAGATAATCGATCGACCCATCTTTCACATTTTAAACGAAAACTTCTATGCATGCGACTCTTCATAATAATAACATTATTTAGGTGTTTCTCCATCTGTCTGAAAGTTTATCTCGAACAGGATATCAAAGGATTGAACAGATTTGCAAAAAAACTTTAGGATTTAAAGAAATTGTATCTTCTGTTAGTCTGGCAACAAGAGAAATTCAATCGTCAGCATTCAAATTCAAATATTTTTTTATAATAGCTTTAGAAATAAGTTATTTTATACTTTTTAGTTTTTCAAGTCGGTTTTTTTATTTATTTTTACTTTATAGTGTACGTGTAGTGTATAGGTATGCCTACGAAAGGTGCCGCGCGGAATAGAAATTTTTTCATAAAAAATGTTCATAAAATGAAATCAAATTTTTAGGGGACCAAATATAGCAATTACGCGTCGAACAAAAAAGAAACACGTAAATCGGATTTTAAATCTCGGAGTAATCGGTCAATATACATAAAAAAAAGATTCCAACGAATTGAGAACCTCCTCCGTTTTTGTAGTCGGTGAAAAACAAGTTCTACTGTAGAACATTTTGGAAGTCATATACTTGTATATAGACAAGCATGTGTTATGTTTATTTTAAATAAAAAAATCATAAAGTAAACAAAATATTTATACTTTTTATTCTATGTAATAAAATCTTATTTTTTACAAATTTAATCGTTTTTAAATTAAATTCATAAAATATTCGCGTCCTTTTAGTATTACGCCAAAAGGAAGGTTTGCTGTGAAAATCAACGTTGTGTCGGATATTACGTCGGCACAGCAATACACCGAGTTGTTTATGTTTACTGAAAATACGGCGTAAAAATTCTCAAAATATGATTTTAATTTTAAGATACATATAAGCAATATAATAACGTCGCTATTTCTTCAAATATTTTTTACTTTCTTTCTTTTGTATAATTACATATTATGTCTAAATACTTTCTATTCTATGTACACCACTTCACAATGAGTTATCACTGTTTGAGGATGTCACAAAAAACTCCCTAGCAATGTAGCTACGGAGTTTTTTGTATGTATTTATAGTATGAGAGTTATGAAGTAATAAGAATATTGCGCTGGATAATTATATTACTTCATGTTTTCATTCATTAATTTATTGCTGGTTCAAATATTTACCGACTGTTCACTTGTCCTACTAGGGGTTACATTGACACAAGGACCTAATGTAAAAATTCAACCCATGGTAAGGTAAATGAATATTAAAATACAAGAACCGGCCAAGAATCAACACATTCGACTCTGAGTGCTGTTGATATCACTTTGTGTTCACAGTTGATGAAAGGACACCCCGGACAACTACCTGAATGCATATATACGCTACGTGTGCGGTTGCCCGGCACCAAGGCCATGTGCCGGGAGGGTGGCTGCGGTGCATGTATCGTCAGCGTCCGCGCCAAGAGGTATCCTAGCAACCAACTAGAGATCTTCCCTGTTAATTCTGTAAGTACTCCTTAACTCAGAAATGTGTGTTAAAATCCTTAAAAAATACAAAGTAAATAAAACCAATATTAATAATGCACGCAAGAGTTCCAATTAAATGTGGCCGAAATTACACGCTTACAACATTTTTTTAGTCTACAGTGACTACAGTTTTGTATACATAGAGTAGGGCAGGGTGACACATTTTAATGTATTGTTACGACCTAGACACCGACAGAAAACAAATTCACACCTGTATACCCCATAACAACACATTTTATTACCTTTCTTTTATTTACTTTTTGTTAAAATTTGTGATTAGCCTATTGTTGTATTGTAATCTTTTATGGCAGTCATTAGCCAGGTGTGTCGGATTAAGGTACAGGGACATTGCAGTTGCGCAGTATAAAACGATGACTGGATGGAGGGGGAAAGCAGTCTAGTTATAACCACGAGCGAGCCAAGACGTGTGGGCTACAACCGGGAATCTAATGAGTGATGGACTTTGCGCGTTTTATTGAATTACGATCTTCTGAATTACGTTTGGACTTGTTGTGATCGGTTATATTTGTGCCTGTGTTATACATGTTTGTATAGTTCTAATAAACGCTATAGTAATTCTAACGACATTTTAATTCGGCTCTCGCGACTCGTAACAGTAGTATCAATTATCTATTCTATATAAATTACTGTATAAGAGAATTTATTAATTTAGTTTACAATACAAACTTAAATGATTACTTGTGCTTAGCAAGACAACATGGACGCTCAAGCGACAAACGCCTTCAATTATGAATAAAAAATTATTAAATATTGCAACTGGAAAAATATAGAATTATACAAACGATTTATTATTTCAGCCAGGTGGTAGGGTATTAGCCCGTCTGGATGGCTACCACCCCTGGTCTAGAGCATGTCGCCATAACAACGCTTAGTTCTGTTCCGGCATTAGTGTCTAGGTTCCTGTCTTGCTCTAGAAAACAGCAGCACATTGTATAGCATCTTTGTTGGTTGGTGTTTGTTACAAATGTCCATAGGCGGTGGTTACCGTTTTCCATCATGTGGGCAGTCTGACTGTCTGCTGAAGTCATGCAATAAAAAATATAAAAAAACACCTTCATATCACGCATATATTAGCTTTTTGAGAGCAACACTTTTTTTCACAAGTGCCTAGTACTGATATTTTCCTGCGATGGATGGGAGATAACTACCGTGGAAGGCGTCGGCAACAAGTTGGATGGGTACAATACAATTCAGAAGCGCATAGTCCTATTCAATGGTAGTCAGTGTGGCTATTGCACTCCTGGCTGGGTCATGCAAATGTTTAGGTATTTATCCTTACATTTTTTCTTCATTTATGTAACCAAAAAAGTGATTTCGCTTATTCATTGATTTTTGAGATAAATAATCTTTCAGTAAAATCGATAAATTAGTTCTTAAGTTATAAGATTATACGTTACACATTATCATGCCAGTTTCCCATGTAGTAAGTAAGTAAGTAGAGACGCTAGATCTCCACTTGCGACGATCCTGGCAAACAATATTAGCCTCATCTACTTCCTTAATCTCTTCATACATGCACGTTTATTTTGACTGCTTTGTACTTGACCTGAGAATAGTATTTTCTTAAGTTTTTGCGACTACTACATAATAAAACTACCTATGTTTTAACGGGCTTATGCGCAGTAATTTATTTGATTTTTATTCCGAAACGTCGGAGTAAAAATTACGTACGTAGTTTTACTATGACCTGAGAATGTTAATATTACACTTATTAATCTCAACAGCCTTCTTCACAAGCACTTGCCCATGTTCGAACTGGAGAGATCTTTTGGCAGTAACACGTGTAGATGTACTGGCTTCCGTTCAATCATGGACGCTATGAAATCTCTTGCAATAGACGCCAGCCCAGATCTATGCCAGCGAGCGAAACAGCTTAATGATATCGAAGATCTGAATGAGTGTAAACGGAACAATTGTAGTAGAAAATGCTCCATCAGAAGTGATGACAGTGACTGGTGTTTCTTAGACAATCATGGCATCCAAGGAGAAGTCATCTGTTGAATTTTGGAAAGTATAAATTCTTTAAAGTCTTCGAACAGGATGATATATTTGATATTTTGAAAAAGCATGGCGTGGATTCTTACATGCTTGCTGACGGAAATACTGGTAAAGGTATGTATGAAAATCTCGTTAATAAAGGCTACAAGCCGCTCATTACATGCTCATCTGTAAAATTAATTGTTGTATTCTATTGTTTTGGCCATTGGGCTACCACTGGGGTAACTACGATTATTAACATAAGCCTGTATTTAGAAGAAAACAACAAAAGAAAACCAGTACAGTCCCCGGCACGTAACTTGGAAGAGTCGTTAGATGCGCTAGGTTTCTCTGTCTACGGCACAAGTCGTTTTTTAGGTCTCCTTGGTTGCCAAGCGGGATGAGTCTACTCAACTGTCTCCTTCATACTCATAAGCTTGACCGAGAGAGAGACGGGCATACGCACAGAAATAATATCTAGATAGAATGGTTGCGATGTCTTATTCGCTTACATTTCGCGCGTGTCATTTTTTTTATAGCGGCTCCACATTAGTGCCGTGTATTAACGGCGTGATTTCACGCCGTGAATTCACGGCACAAGGCGTGCAAGTCGTACCCGTCTACATTCACGAGTCACACACATACCTGCCGTGAAATGGACGTGGAAGCTGCTGCCATACTTGTTGCTGTGCAACATATACTATTTATACATAAAAAATATACTGGCAGCAAGAATCTTTTTTTTTTCATTCATTATTTCAATATTCATTGTATAATCGCTCAGCATCATATTTTTTTTCGTCTTTGTATTCGAGTTTTGTATCCTACAGTCATTTTCAGATGATATGCTCTAAATTGCATTTTTTCTTGTTCAATGTTACTGCTGCTATGCCATTTATTATACTGCACGTGTCTCGATCTGTATCAGGAGTGAACTGTACGGCACGTGATATGGATGTGAACGCGTGACAGGTGCGAACCTTTGCCACGGGACAAAATACCGACTCCGACCGGGGAACAGACGCGAACGCGCGAGAATCCCGCGAATACTTTCCACATTCACGTTCACGCCTGTTCACAGACTTCACGGCGCTAATGTGGAGCCGCCATAACAAGCTGCGCCCACAGCGTGACGTCACTATCTTTTTGTGTGCGGCAACTAGTGAGGAGACACACTGATTAGATTATCGATAGTCATATCTGCAGCGTGTGATAAATTATAATTATGTATATATGTCACTTTATTAATTTTGTATACTAATAATCATCGAAAATAAAACGTGTTAAATATGACATAAGCAATAACATATAAAGCTATTGTCCTTGAACAACACATATTTATTAAATATTTTTAACTGTCTATCATACAATTCACGTGTTGTTATGTTCATCCTCCCTAATCATTTCTTCTCTGAGTCGTGAATTATCAGCTTTTTTATTATTTCCTGGAGATTCTGAATTTTTTCGTTTTTCTGCGGTTTTGCTCTCGAAGTCGTTTAACGTGTAAATTTTTTTAGTAATAATATTTTGTGCATGTGCCAGTTGCTTTATTAAACTTTTTTTCTAGCTGTTTCGGTTATATCCTATAAGTAAAAAATACATAAATTAATTTTACAATTATTTATAGTAGTGCGCTATATTTTTCGTATTACTTATAATTAAATGACGTTCTAACTCACGCTGTTATTGCCAGATTCGGGGGATATTAGTTGTCTTTTACTAGATCTAGACGACAAATAATCGTCATGTTGTTCCTGAAAATATAAAATAATGTAAAACTTACTACTACTTAACTAGAACATGGTTTTAATAAAAAAAATAATTACGTCATTTACCCAAACCTCCATTTTTGGATATGTATTCGGATACAATCTTCTAATCTTTTTTGTATTATCAAAATCTTCTTGTGTAAAATGAGAGGAACAAATAGTGCTGTGTTTCGTGGGAAACCAATCTTTTTGTCCTGTGGCAGTGATCCATTTCTCTTTAATGTTTGGATCTTTGGAAAGCTAAAATTAATATGTTACATAATAATTTAATACATAATCCTCTAATAAATTATTTTTATGGAAATAAATGATGCAAAAATATGAACAACAAAAGTCTTTAAAAACATTGTATAACATATTTACATTGTACTAAATGATCTAGCCAGTTAAGCTATAATGTAATGGCTATCTATTATTGAAGAAAATAGTGAATATTTTTTTTTCTATATTTATACGATTGAATTTATCATAATTATTAATCATCAAGGTCATCACTTTAATGATATTATGCGTTTTTAGGTATGTTACTGAATTATTCGATCTTTTTAGAATTATTACTAGTAATAGTTAACTAATGAAAAAATAAAATCACTAAAAAATATTTATCCGGTTTTATTTTCCGTTAAGTTTCCATTAAAGCAAACATTCTAAAGCAAATATTTTATAATGAGTTTATCGATAATAACATACAGTTTAATCAGTTATCATTTAATAAAGATACCATTAATAATCACTGAAGAAATAACTTTTACGTAACGGGGTTCAATTCCCTTACTTTATAGGGTTTAATTCTTTTATGGCTATATTAGATGAAGAACAATAACAAGAATAAGTAAGAGTGCTTCACTAGGTGCAGTGCAGTTTTCATATATTTTACGGTTAGACCTTTTAATAACTTCGCGCTTACGAAATTTCTTCTTGATATATAAATAAAAGCATATTATAATTATATCATAATAATTACATATTATTATATATGTTCATATATCACGAAACAGTTGATTCTGTAATTAATTTTGGTACAAAACGTCCTAAACAAATTGTCTTATATATTTTGTTTTAATTTTAGACAAAAAAGTTACGCAACAAGCTTAATAATATCGTCACTGAGACTAGAAGAATATTTAATTAATTCATCGATAAGTCATAAGACTCAACGATGCACGTAGCGTCAATCTCTAGCATTCGATGACCAATCACAGCGATTATGTGACATAAATAGGTGTATTGTGTATTTCGCTCGTTCGACGTACATTGCGCGCATACATTATGCTTCTGTATACAAGCGTTGTATGTGGACAGCACAGGATATTTATCTTACCGAAGAAATATACAACTTATGATCGTATTTAACGAACATAGTAAAAGTAGAACTATTATTTGGTTTCTCAAAAAAAGAATTTTTACTGAATTTCAATACTTACTGATGATATGAAATATCTCCTTTCTTCATATTTGCTTCACTACTTTTGTTTTTGCAGTTTGCCACAGCACAATAAGGCATATTTGTATCGATTTGTCTATTTTTTACGTTGCGAGCGCACGAGCGGGACTCACGTTGCGTAATGAGAGCGCGTTTAGAAAAGTATGCAATATAGTGTATGGTTTTGGCACGGGTGCCACGCCCACTTCGCAGTTCTATCAAGATATTATTTCTGTGGACATACGTATCATGATGCGAATGCAGTGCGACGGCACACCTCGCGACTATTCACAGACACTACAAAAGCACAACGCGTATATGTGTGATGAACGTACCATGCGCGAAGTTACCCCCACTACGTCAAAACGTGGCCAAGTTATGTGCCGCGTACTGTACACAGAGATTATCAATGCAACCCATAAACTTACTTTGTATATACAAGCGTGCAGTATACATATATATGATATGCCGTTTATTCTTTTGAAAATCGAAATCCCCAAGTCTAGCAGTGAGAGGCTTAGAGACTGATGTTATTTTCCTTATCTCAAGGAATTCGATCCGAATAAAGGTTTAAAAAAACCATAAGTTTTCCGATATTTAAAACCAATTACTATGTTTATCTGCCTGAATCTTCACATCATATGAGAACGTAATGGTATAAAATACACAATACATTTGTAGCCTATTGTGTATTGTAATATTTTATGGTGGTCATTAGCCAGGTGTGGTTCTAGGAAATTCAGTCGACGCGGTCGAGCACACATATTGTATTTCTACAGTGAAAATCAATGCCCCAATGGAAAGATGAGGCAGTGTAGCGATAGCCACAAGCGCATCAAAACGTTAGTAACGGACTTTGCGCGTGTGATTCATCGTGCATTACGTTTGGATTGGTTGTGTGCAGTTATATTTGCACCTGTGTTATACGTGTTTGTATAGTTCTAATAAATTATATAATAATTCCAACGGCATTTTAATTCGAGTCCTGCAACTCCTAACAGTATCTTATATTCTTAAAAATGACTTCGAGCCAATGGTATGAAACCCGATGGGATATAGTGGGACGGTATTTGCATAGATACTCGGCGTATCCTCGTCCAGCAATTAACAGGATAGCTGGTACAGTTTTTGCACAATCGAAAGCCCCTATAATGCCGCAAATATTTATCTAATATTTGCGGATTTTGGGAGCATAGAGCACTGAAGTACATACATAACCATTATCTCTGCGAATGATTAATTGTATAATGTAGTCATTATTTTGTTTTTAGTTGTGTATGCATTCTCAGTGTTTTTTCAGGTATTGTGGAAACCTTTGAATATCCCAACACAATCATCGACATCAGTGATGTGAGATCTCTGAAACAATACGAATTTGATCAAAATTTAATTCTCAAAGCTAACTTGTCTTTGGAGAGTTGTATATCTATTTTCACAGATGTCTCTGTTCACAACAGTGAATTTGCGTATTTATCTGAATTTGTAACGCACTTGAAGTTAGTTGCTCACATACCTGTGAGGACGGTTAGTATTGTTGACTATTTATTTAACACGCACCGACAATAAAAACAATCGAAATGTGTGTGTGCTAAGACACATTGTAAAAGTGAAACTTCAATGGACAAGGGGAAAAACGAATCGCAACAAAATGTTAGCTTGAAATTCTAAAGGCTGGTTTTCAAATTGGACAAGTAAATTAATCTGTCCGTAAAACTTCAAGTAACATTTTGTTGCGATTCGTTTTGCCACTTGTCCGTTGCGACTCGGTTTTCCACTTGTCCGTAGAATTTCATTTCTAATGTGCCCCAGCACACATTTCGACTTTTCTCATGTTTACTCCAAATTATGATTTTGGTAGGCTAGGTACATTTCAATAAATGCATTTTTATTTAAAAATATTTTATTTTATCAAACAAAAAATTGAATTCGATCCGGAACCAATAAAAACATCCATAGTTTACTCTAAAATTATGCCGCGTTTCACCACGGCCGTAACGCTTTTTTGTGACAGAGAATATCTCAATTTTTACTTCAAAAAGATTTCAGACAGATGGAGATCTGTTAATAATCGCAATCGAGCAGTAAGTATAGCAGTGCATATGAGAATTAATCAGTTATGAAAAACATAGTTTTAAATCAAACTTTTAGTGACAAGCAAGTGTGTATCTACATAGGTGAACATAGGTGGGGTGTAATGTTTATTGGGTATTCTGGCGAGCATCAGACTGGTGTTCTCTTCTCCAGACTCCCAGTTTCCGTGAAGTGTGGTGTTCATAAAACCCCGGTTCCTAATCTTACCAACCAGTAATTTACTATCGGCTATTAGTTTGACATTATCTCATACAAGTAGTGTGGTAAGGCAAATGATTGAATAGCAAGGTATAGGAACCGGCCAAAAGACATTTCTCTTAAAAAATGCTATAGATAACGGTATAGTAATTAATTATAAAGAAATAGGAATCTTGGTGTTAATCTATGTGGTCATCGGTGGCAATAAGTACTATCTTATAGATAAATGTTTTTGTTTGTTTATTGATCGTTTACTTCTATAGTAGTATATAATACCATCTATATTAAATTTGTAGCTCGGTTCACTTGCTGGGAACATGATTTACAAACATAAACTTGCAAATTATCCTTCAGATGTGTTCTTACTTTTCGAAACTGTCGGAGCCACCGTGACTGTTCGTAAGTAGAAAAAATTATATGATTAATTCCAAAACAGATGTTAAAAGATAACAAAATTAATATTTAAATGATTAAATATTTATTATTTAACTCTTATGCATTATTATTAACATCTGCAGTCCATAATTTAATATTAATTATGTATGTATAAAGATGACATAAGTTCTAGGTTATGGTGTGTCCCATATGTTTGATGCTAAAAGAAATGAAAAATAATTGTAGAGGCAAGTCTCTGAATTTACTTACAGACTTGGAGTTTACATACAGGCTTGAAGTTAACTCACAGACTTGCCTCTACAATTATTTTTATTTTCATCAACCCTCTTGCCCTTGTTTCCCTACAAGCAAACAAAAAATATGTTAGAGTGTACAATAGATACAAACATTTATTTTATAGGCACTCTCTCTGGATCTTATGTGACATTATCAATGATGGAATTCCTCAAGTATGACATGAACGGTGTACTGATTGTGCAATTTGCTCTACCGCCATTATGTGCTAAAACTCATTGTGTGAGAACTTATAAGGTAAGATATTAAAAATCAATACAAGGTATTGCATAATCCCCGAGGTAGATACAAGTGTCCCCAGCAGATCTATTTGTAATATGTGTGTAAGACAAAAATTACCATTTACTACTTTTATCATCTTTAAAGCAGTATACGTTAGTTACTTTGTAGACCTTCACTGTTTGTAGACTGGCATGCATTTGTCTAATTTTTTTCAGATTATGCCGAGGAACCAAAACGCCTTAGCCATTGTTAATGCCGGATTTTTGCTGGAATTCGATTCAAAGAGTATAGTAAAGAAAGCTACCATCGTTTACGGTAACATTAGAGCGGATTTCGTTCATGCAGTTAATACAGAAAATTATCTACTAGGAAAAAATATATCTACAAATGAAACCTTACAAGGAGCTGTAAAAATGCTTGAGAAAGAAGTTGTGCCTACAGATAACCCACCCGAAGCTTCTGTTGAATGTAGAAAGAAGCTAGCTATAGGACTGTTCTACAAGGTAAATATGTTTGACACATAGCAGTCTATAAGCGTCCCACAGCTGGGCTTGGCCTTGTGATTTTTTGGGAAATACACATACTCGCTACGCTTATTGTTGACTGGTTTGGTCACATATAATTAAATATATTCTGTCAGCATGTGCCTTTGAAGAAACTCTTACTTAATGCAATATTGTATATTATATACACTGCATAATTATCTGCTATCTCTTTTATGCTACCTGTAACCAGAGTGCTGTTCATACGTCTTATAGAGAATCAGAATTGTTATGCAATCTTCTCAATCTCAATCAATCTACGCTGTATCTGAT
Organism: Dendrolimus punctatus; assembly: GCA_012273795.1. Lineage (NCBI taxonomy): Eukaryota > Metazoa > Arthropoda > Insecta > Lepidoptera > Lasiocampidae > Dendrolimus > Dendrolimus punctatus. The sequence continues at coordinate 14,284,495 of CM022542.1, read as the reverse complement.
ATTGGTCTGGACATAGTTATCATATAATTACATTATAGACTTATAGGCAAACAAGTTGTATTGACATTCTGTATTAATGAAAACACTTCTCTTTTAACAGTTTGTATTAAACATCACATCTTCGAGCCTATTGTTGCCAATCTTCCGGTCTGGAAGTATATTGCTTCAGAGACCAGTGTCTAGCGGGAAACAAGATTATCAAACAGATCCAAGCCTTTACCCAGTTAATCAGCCTATTCCGAAATTGGAAGGTATAATCCAGAGCGCTGGAGAAGCGCAATATGCCAATGATGTACCGCCAATGAAGAGAGAGGTATTTGGAGCGTTTGTTTTATCGACAGTATCTAGTGGTCAAGTAGAAAAAATTGACACTGCTGATGTTTTGGTGAGTTATGGGTATTCTTTATTAGAATTATGTGTATAATTATCTATGCAGACAGTGAATAGTTCAATTTGAAACAACATATCTCGATGAAATTGAAATCTACTGTAAGCTTCTCGAAAGTTGTTTCACATGCATGCATTTTTAAGTCTATCCCGTATCTCAAAATGATATATGGGTTTTTTTGATTAGTGGCGTTATTGTATTTGGCGCAAGTTTAATGATCTAGTTACTGATTGAAGTGCTGTATTTGTCCGCTGTTCTATCATTATTTTGTATAATATCTTACACCGTGCTCCGTAGGGTCGATTACATCGTAATGCAGGACATGTAGGCGTATGCGCGGGGTGGGGACTGGGAGGATGACGTTTTACCCATGCTTACCGAATGCTTTATGCCTGAAATAACGAACCGCGAACACTTAACCAATTTTATTTTACGAACCGTACATAATATTAAATATCATAAAAACTGTCTAGATTCTAAACCTTGTAACTAGCAAATATATTCGTGCTGAGTATGGATAAGTTTTGATTCCTCTGAATGTAAATGTCTGCACAAATATGTTTTGTACCTAAATACCTAAACCTGTGCCTAAACGCTCAGTCTTTAAATCCGCTTTTACATATCTGTTGTTTATCTTGTCAAGACCTTACTAATGACGCCTTTAATCTCAGGCTATAAATGGTATCGTAGCAATATACACACCCGATGATATACCTGGGAAAAACAGTTTTACTTTCCCAGGAATACAGCTTCAGACTGAAATTGAACAAACGCTTGCCACTGATATAAAATTTTACGGTCAACCAATCGCTATAATCGTTGCTGAGAGAGAAGACTTAGCTACCACAGTTGCAAAGAAAGTTAAAGTTACATATAAAAATGTGAAATCAACACCACCTGTACTTCGCATTAATGATGCTAAAAAAGATAGCTCCAGGTATATTGAAGGTAAGAAACTTTTATATGAATATTGCTAATCACCTGAATAGAACTAAAAATCTTAACAATCTGTTACATTAGATTGCTAGCATGTTCTTTGTTAACAATACAGCGTCATATTATATTTGGTAAAAATATGATGTAGTCCCTTGAATAGATCGCTTGTTTTCTTTTATGTGTTTCTTACGGTGGTGTTGAGGAAAGCTGGAAATAAGTGAGTTACTGCAGTCGGGGTTATGCACTAATTCTGATTCGGTGATGCTGAAAATCATGTGTGTCATCATTAAAAGCATGTAAAAGAAACCTCATGGAAGAATTTAAGTATTATAGAGTAGTACCCGCAGAGCACCCAAAACCGTGCCATTGTGTATCAGCATGGTGTACTTCTTTGGGATTTCTTTATGGTTTACGCCAAATAATATTGTTATATTGTTTAATATAATAATATACTAATGAATTAAGTAGATTAACAAAAGGGTAAATCAAAAACTTGAAAAACTTGAAGGTCTGAAGTTTTGCGTGTATTTTTAAAGCAAAGTAGTAAATGCGCGACAAGGTAACTATAGCATAAATTGTTGCATACCGGGTAAAATCTGCAGTTCTTAGATATAGTTATACATATTACAATCGTAAAAAAGTACCTATGTCTATAAAGCCTTAAAGCCTAGCTTAGTTAGATATCCAAATTAATTAGGATGGTTATAAATTAATATCGCGTGACGACTCTGCGGGAAAATTTGCATTATAATTTTCAATGTTACGATGTGCTATGATGTTGTTGATCTAATTGTACTTACTTCAGGCGATTCAACTATAGAACCAACTGGTAAAGGAACTGACGTTAAAAAAGTTATAAAAGGTGTATATGAAATAGAAGCCCAATATCACTACTATATGGAGCCAATAAGCTGCGTAGTTATACCTGTTGATAAGGGATTGGAAGTACACGACGCCACGCAGTGGATGGACCTAACACAGATTTCTATAGCCAAATTTTTAAATATGAAAGAAAGCGAGTAAGTTTCTCAGCTCTTATTTATTAATTTAACCCTATAATATTACAACCAACTGAACTTTAGAAACCGTTGCGAAATTTGGACATTTTAAGTGATTAATTAAGTAGTTAGAGTTTTATTTAGCGGTTAAATAGTTGCCCCTTCTCTTCAAAAGAGCAATAACTCGTTGGAAATCTAAGTAACTGTTTTGCATATACCTAGTAATTTTAAATGCCTTTCAATTTTTTAATTAATTTTCAACAGTATTATCGTGAAAGTGAATAGAATCGGTGGTGGATTTGGAGGTAAAATCAGCAGAAATGCACAAGTCGCGACAGCTTGCGCCCTCGTAGCGAAGAAACTGGACCGGCCATGCAGATTTATTTTGCCAATGCAAACCAACCTCAGCATAGCTGGAAAAAGACTACCTTGTCAGGTTGAATATGAGGTAAAGTATACAGTCCAAGCTTGGTGAGTCAGATAGACTTTTCAAAATCGAAGAGTCACCCACTAACACAAATGCGATAATTATATGTTTTGTAAAACGCATGGAGTCGTAAGGACATTCTAATCAGGCAGATAAAAGGTGTTAGCGCTAAACGATTAGAATCAAACTGTATGGGAGTAATATAATATTTAGTTTATCGATGTCATCCCATACATTTTCTATTCTATTCGCTTAGCGCTAATGCCCACTTGTCTAGAATTATTTTTAAATCCCTAATGTGATTATATTATAAATCTATATCCCTTATGTGATAAATGTTAATTTATTTTACTTTTTTATACGAAATATTTTTAGATAACGTATATTATACTTAAATCTATATAAAAATTAGTGTAATTTACGTACAAAAAAGGTTGCACTATTTTTTTTTGCATTAGCCGTATTCCTACACTGCTCTAAATTACGTTGCTCTAAACACGTCCCATCCACTCTTTTTCCATTATTGCGGCACCATTCACTCAGTACTACAATGACAGGTACCTCAGCGTATACTCTGCGTTTACGGGAGCACATCGCATGATTTAGAGCAGTATGGCGCGATATCCTGCCGGCACTTGGGATGCACAACAAGCCATAATGGCCCCGCACAACCTACATTAGTATCACATTAGTAGCGATGATGGCAATGAGCGACTACAGCCTGCCTCCCATAAGCAGCAGTCCTGAACATGTTATTTGTCTTAATACTATGTGCAAAATTCTGTAAAACACTAGAGATAGGAATGCCATTTTTAAAAAGTAAGCTGCTAAAAAGAAAAACGTGATGTACAGATATTATGAATTTTTAGCTATATTATAATATATATAGTAGTTCTCTTTTGTTGTTTGATTTGTAGAAATGAAGGCTCAAAAGTTATTTATTATACTTATAGTAGTATTATTTTGTCCGTGCAGTTTGGGTCATAAATCATAGCTTGGCCTCAGCCCGGCTAAGGCGGTGAGCATGTTGCGCGGGCGCAACGCCATTATCGATAAAAACTCATTCTTATCAAAGTAAGATTATTATTCTTATAAAAATCATTATTTTTTTTGCTAATAATTTTAAACTTGAGATATAAGTATTTATATTTATTTTTAATATAACTTGTTACATTCTAAACTTTTGTACATGAAGTTTTTTAAACATTGATACCTAATTAATAATTTATTTAAAATCATTATTAATCTTATTTTAATTTATTTAATTATTGTTTTATTTAATTTATTTCATTTTTATCACTAACCCACAAAATGACAACAATAATGCGCATCACTATGCCCGCCCATAAGGCCCGTGAGTGGAAGAGAGAGCGAAATGCTCGCTTCATCGCTCCGATTATTTATGACCCTAACTGCACGGACAGAATAATTCTACTATAGTATAATAGATTCCATAACAAGCCCCATAATTAATGCAACCATAATTGTAGGTTTTCTGATTGGTAATGCTGTTCTATGCTGCTGAGAAGTAAAGCTACTTTTTGAATATATTTAGGTACTGTATATAAATTGTATTTCTTAGGTTGGTGTAAATGATGATGGTAAAATACAATACCTGAACGGCACGCTCGTAGAAGACGAAGGATGTTCTAATAATGAGAATATCTTGAGTTACGCGGTTGAAGCATTCCCTAACAGCTATGATGCCAGTTATTTTAGTTTAAAAAGTGCTACCGTTATTACTGATCTACCTTCAAACACTTTTGCAAGGGCTCCAGGTAAGGTACCTGAAATCTTTTTCTTCTTATGAGATTATTGATCGATACAATGATCTGGCCCAGATTAGAAACACATTGTTTGTAGTTCGATATAAATATGTTATTACATGCGAAAATTGAACTCTCAAGCACGTTGTTTGTCATAAGGTGACAACAGATGGACAGGCCACCTGATGAAAAGAGGTTACTGTCGCCTATGATGGACATATGAAAGACCAAAGGTGCCACCAATGGGCTGCTAGCTTCGAAAGGGGAACTGCCTGGACACTAAAGCTGTAATAGAACTCAAGGTAGTTATGGCAGTATGCTGTATTATTACATTTCGTATAACTGTCTTGTTACTATTATTGACCTCTAAAAAAGTTTGTTACATTCACAGGTACAGCAGAAGGAATAAGTTCAATAGAACACATAATGGAACACATTGCATTCGAAGTAAAAAAGACCCTACATCAGTTAGGTTAGCAAATATGAAATCAACAGAGACTGATCTACCTGCATTAATCGAGTCATTCAAAAGTGAAGTTAATTTCGATGAACGTTATAAAAAAATACAACAATTTAATGCCAATAATAGATGGAGAAAAAGAGCTATCAAAATCAGTATTATGAGGTTTCCCGTAGTTTATTACGGAAACTATTCTGCTGCAATTAGCATTTATAGAGGTGATGGTACAGTTAGTATCACTACTGCAGGTATTGAAATGGGGCAAGGGGTAAATACAAAAGCTGCTCAAGTATGCGCTCGAGAATTAGGCATTCCACTCGAATATGTATCTGTTAATGCTAGTTACTCCTTTACGGCCTGCAACTGCGTGTTCTCAGGTTCAAGTATTACCACTGAAAGTGTTTGTTATGCCATAATTAAAATTTGCGCTGATATTAATAAAAGGTTAGCGAATTTAAAAGCTTTGTATCCGAATTTATCTTGGCCAGAACTTATAATGAAGGCGGGTGACGAAGAGCTCGATTTGTTTGGGTTTTTTATGATGACAGATAAAGAGGAGGATTTAAGTGGATATAACGCGTACGCTGTAGCCATACTTGAGCTTGAGTTAGACGTCTTGACTGGAAGGTATTTGATTCTAAGAGTGGATATATTGGAAGATGTTGGGATAAGTATTAATCCGAACCTTGATGTTGGTCAGGTAAGTTCTTCTACTTGACTTCTGTGTTAGAACAGTGATCAGAATTATTCTAAATCATATAAAACTAAAAGATATAGGAGCAGTGAAATGTTGCGATATTTTACAAGCGCCCAATAAGTTCGATGCGATCTAAGAACAATTACTTAGCTAAAGTAATTTTTCTGAATCCTCAGAAAAATTACTTTAGCTAATTATTATAAGGTGTTTCATTTTGCTACGTTAAATCTTTGATAAGTCTAAAATCAGAACAGGGTTCTATAAGACGAAGTACTTATAATATAAATAACACATTTTGTAATGTGTTAATTAATCGTAATTCATACGTACATCTTAATAGTTATGAAATTCTTTAATTAAAGGTTGAAGGTGGCTACGTCCAAGGACTAGGATATTTCACGTCTGAAAAACTAGTATATGACAAAAAGACTGGAAAACTTCTGACCAATCGTTCGTTAACATATCATGTGCCATTATGTCAAGACATACCGATACAATTTAACGTGAAATTAAGATACAACTCAAAGAATCCACATGGCGTTTTAGGATCGAAAAGTAAGTAAAACGTAGATGTCAAGTCAACTCAAGCATACATTTGATTTCAACTTGATAAAATTTTAGAACTAGATTGGTAAGGTTTAGTTGAGTCACATTAAAGCTAATAAGTAGAGCTAACTTAATTTCTAATGGTAATTAGTTTCAATCATTCAACGTTTTGTTATGTTACCATTATAGTATAATATAATATGTATATTTACCATTTTTGACAAATTGAATAACGAATTGATTGAATTCCTGCCACGGGTTGTCTGGAAGAGATCGCTTCTTAGCGATAAGAATGCCCATTGTGCACATTTAGAATATTGGCAGGCTGAGTTTTTCTGTAATGGTGTACGATAGTGTTATCTCTCTCTCTCACACACTCATCATACAATGTTACATGTTACAATAAGAACATATAAGTATATATTTATATTGACAACCTGTTGTGTAATTGTAACGCAATATCGCAAGAATCTTTTGACAAATTTTTTTGTCATTAACAGTCGGATGTTACCCTGAGTTTTTTTAAATCTAATTTTCCAATATTGTATCAAATATATGTCTTATAGTTGTATGAGCCAAATGCGTAGCATGAATATTTATTTTAGTGAAAACTTAGCTGATATGTGTATTAATTTATGTATTTTGTAAGAATGGTAGTATTGTATGTTTCCCAAATTAAATTATCTCGGTAGTCTGTGCTGACATTGTACCGTGGACGTTCAAATTGAAAGTATGTTACGAAATGACAGATTGTCTGTACGCTTATTGTTTTGTTTTATTTTGCAGCCTGTGGCGAAATGGGCATCTGCACAGCTCACGGAATCACTCATGCAATTCGGGACTGCATTATGGCTTCCCGAAAGGATTCTGGATATGACGTCAATGAATGGGTTAATCTAGGTAATTTAATTGATCATACCACCTTTGTGCTGCTTAAACTTATTTTACTAAGGTCCAATTTTTCAATCAACAGATAATCAGTCGAATAAATTATAACCTGTGTAAATTCAAACGTAAACAACCATTAATCTGTTTCATGCATTCAACTGACATTTTAATTTTCCATGTTACTTTATTCTATGAATATCTTTTATGTGGTGATTGAAAAAACATTACGCGCTGTATGAACATTGCGACATAGTTAATAAAACGTGAAATAGTTAGCGACTCACTGTTCGTCTTATGAGGACGCGGCCTTAAACTAATAAGTTCATATTTTTTATGAATGTGTTTGTTCCTTATACACGTAAGGAACAAATATTCATACAAAATAGATAAACATATAAAGAAGTATAAAACTTGGAAAATTTATTATTGACTAGCTTTTTCTTGTAGCTTCGTTGGCGTTAATGTAAATTTGTTAGACAAAGTGGAGGAACGGCCACTGGGAGTACTACTCGCCCTCTGTGAAAAACCAGTCTGGATAGACTGGTAAACTGGTAAATATACGGTTCCTGGGGGATCCCAGGAACCGTATATTTTCCGGGATAAAAAGAGCCTATGTGCTACTCCAAACTATAGTCTATCTCTGTGCCAAATTTCATCCAGATCCGTTTAGCTGTTCTGGCGTGGGCAACAAACATCCTTCCTAATTTTCGCATTTATATAATCCTATATATTTTTTTAATATGAGACAATAATAACATCTCAAACTTATACGTACTATGCGGCTAGCCGGTCCGGATGATCGCAGACTGCGAAATATGCCGTGTTAGCGGCTTATTGCGTATAGCTACCGCCCGACCGGTGGTGGGGTTGCAGTGTCTCAGAGTAAAAAGCAACGGTTAATTATTTTTTCAGATGTACCTGTAGACACGGAGGTAATATTGAAAGCATTGGATGTAAAGTATGAAGAATTCCTTCTTACAAAATAAGTGAATAATCTCCAATCCAGTGTTATTACATATACATACATTTATACGGGGTCTGTATCAAAATGTGTTGGGGGCCAAAGAAAATGTAAAGTTTTTTTTTATAAAATAATAAAAAATGCTCGAATTGAATTAAAATAATTATATATTGATTTAAGTTATTACCTATAATTAATGCTCCTAGGAGCTAAGTTAGACAAACAATTCGAAACAAAGATGCACTTTTCTTTCCTTTTTTTAAGTATAGATATTAATTTTAAAAATATAATTTTATATCGATTGTTCTTAAAAGATTAGTTTGAAAAATCTCCGGTTAAGGCAAATTATTACTTTTTGGTACAAAAACTCCAGTCTCACGCCAGTGGATAAAGCTGGAGAGATTACTAGATTGTTGGCGCGGGCGGGAGCGGGGATACAGAGAAGGAAAGGACTTACAGGATAAGGTCGCCGCACCAGACACGCTACGAACGATGCGGGCTTCGCAGCGTCAGACTCTTCTTCGTCGTGATCCTTTCTTCTCTTCTTGCGATTCCTTCGACTTAGTGGACCAGCTAGAACGATTCAGTAGGCACCTTTCAAACGAGCGGGTTGATGTAAGTGGGTGTAAAAATGAGACAGTAATGGCTCTCAAAGAGGCCGTTGAACGAGATAGGGAGAGAAGTGCTACTGCGCGTGCGTATGCGTCTACACAGTCGCCGGCCTTCAGCTGGCACCCGGAGAGGCAGGTACGCGCATTACTTCCCTCCCTGAAAAACACCGCTGCGGGGGTCTTTAGCTTGCTAGGGAGCAAAGAATTCCCGATTATGACGAAGAAGAATTATGACCCTTATGACGAAGTGGATGTGTCCTGCTTCCCGGGACACATTCAGGCACTTTTTGCGCTGGATCGGACTGGACGTAACTCTGTTCTAAGTCTCAGCCTTTCCTATACAAAAGCGCGGGGCACACGGGAGGAGAGGGTTTTTAGTGGGTAGTGGGGTAACTGTCCGTATACAGTTACTCTGAGTCGCCACACAAGCTGGAGTCGATCGCGGGTGGATTACTTTTGCATGCAGTAATGCCGCTCCCAACCGATGCGATTCTGATCCCTGGCCAGAACCCAGTATTGTGCATAAATCGGTAGCATTTTCTCTAGCCTTAAAAAAAGTGGGTGTAAAAAGCGGCACAACACACGAAACACGGCGAGGTTTGTGCGGAATCAGCGGCGCGTTCAGCGGTCGAACGTAGACTATGTCACATTGCATAGTGACAGATGCGGCGGAAGAAAAAAGAAACAAAAGAGGCGGCGACCAAATAGGTCGGCGTTAACATTCATCTATATTTACATCATATTTAGGAATACTTTAGAGGTGCATGACTCTTGTGATAGTTATACATACATACATTTGTATTAAGTCGATGTGAAAATATAAATTATAAGTGATAAAAATATTTTTTACTCTTGTATAGAATTGTGTTAATTAGAAATTAAACAAACAGGTCTGAAATACAAGTTTATTCTCGCATCATGAAACAAAACTGTAGATCATCTGATTACAAAGTATTTAGGCCACAAACACTCACTAGTCTTCGTTTTACGCCTTCAACAAAACATATCCTACACAAATTATTATGCTTACAAAAAAACAACCAATTGAAACAAAAATAAATTAACACGATAAAATTATTCGATTCGTCATAAATTATTATAAAGCATGATTTACAAGACGCATTGCTTAAATCCATTAAAAGGTTATACTAAATTTACACTTCATCCAAAGACCTCATGGAAGTAATGTAAAAAAACAGATTAATTTAACTAAAAAAAGGAAAATTCAAAGTGATAGCAATTAATTAATTAATTTTAATACTACATGATAGAAAATCTTATTGAAGTTCCTTTAAATGGTTTTATGCAATGAAGAGTAAAAGAAGCTATTTTACAAACTGTATAAAATCATACAATTATTTATTACAAAATAAAAAAAAGTCAGTAACTATTTGTAAAATATACATCAATAGAGCATACGTACAACTATATCAACAGGTAAGTGTTATGCAAAAAGTGCAATCCAAATGTCATTTATTACTTTAATAATAATTTAATCACTAATTAGCTGACTATATTTAGCTAGTATTATGGGTGATTTGAGTTTCTTTTATATATAAAACAATAAAAAATACCTACAATAACTTATAGATTCTACAATATTGTAAAAAAAGCATTATAAACATTAGTCTTTGGATGAAATTGTTTGTATCTATTTGCATAAAATGCACCTAGAGCAAGTCAATATGGTACATGGTATGTTTAACTTACATTCAATATAATCCCGATGCAAGAATTTTATTGCACTTGCATATATCTGTCTCTTTTAATTGTCTATATATCGGTGTCACACTTGCAACATAACAACGAGCGAGCGTGACGGCATTATAAATTTTGTACCGGAGCGAAAGTGACACCTAGTGGCCGTTGAATCAAATCACGAAGCAAACTTTGTACATATATTTTTAATTTTCTAAGATAACGTACATTCTTGAATATAAAAAACTCAAACCACAGCCACAAACAAATATTTGCCCCAATTGATTGGCCATGGAAGCGAGATTGGTCGATACACAAAACATTTTAAACTTGCTTTTAATGATATATTAGCTTCTATGGTCTATATATAAAGCTACTGTTTACAAAACTACCTCTATTTAGTTACCATTTTATTTGTAGCTCTTTACAATTTAGCCCGATAGTCATATTGGTTGACACACAATAAAGAAATACTTATGAACCTTTAAAACAATTTTTTTAAATAAGTGGGACAAAAACTTCCATCGGCTTTAGCTTGAATAATATACTGTATATTCTATAAGTTTTTATTTATTTTCCACTATTAAGGACCGGTTCTTATATCTTACAATTTATTCACTTGCCTTACCATCGGTTGAAATTTGACATTATTTGTGTGGGCTCATTTCAAATTACCGATATAGTAAGGCAAATAAACCTTGGGTAAAATATATTCCTATAGAACCGGTGATTAATGGTCATGAGAGATTAGCTATATAAAGCCGAGGAACAATTGTTTTTAACGGAAATCAAAGAATGATGTCAAATAGAGGCAACCATAACTTTGAACCAGGTTTGTTCTTTACATAAATATTGATTCTATTCAAAATTATTTTTATTTTGTTTAAGATCTAAGATTATACAATATAAAATATTTTTTTAGATAAGGGCTATTATTTACAGTATAGTTAAGAATGGGGAGACCCGGGTCTTTTTAATGGGACGTTTTGGGGATGTTATTTACAGAAAATGAGATTAAAATTCCTTTGAATGGTAATGCAATATCTAATAGGCCAATCTATTTTACAAATTATACGCAATAAATCTTTATTGTATGTCACCAAGCAGATTATATACACACAATGCTGGTAACAGAAAATTATTGTAATATAGTATTATCATAAATATAAGATCTGTAGAAATATATTTATGAAAGCTAATCAAATATAAAATTATTTAAAAAATAATTTGTGCTCGGGATTCCGTGATAAACACAGCTTGAGAAATTTCGGATAATAAAGACTTAATTTCATGTTTGTATAACTGGAACGACGACTTGCTTTATTTTATTTGCAAAAAATGTTGCTGGTTAATAACCGGTTATATATTATGCAAGGCATAGTACACACGAAAACTTAAAAAAATACCGTCAATTAAGTTAAATTACCATTTCTATCTTTGCTTTATTCAAATTAAGCTTTTTTGTACACGTGTAATCAAACAGCTACACGTTTGAAAACAAGTCATTAGCAAACTAATTTTTGTTTTTAAAGATAACCACTGTTAAAATTTGTTTGTTTTTGAATAATTAAATTATGCACTTCTCAAACCGGTCTTATTATTAGTCTTACGTATCATTAATGTAATTTGGACTTACAAATAATTTAAATTGCACTTTATATAAATAATTGTGAGAACCATTTAAAGTTCACTTATTATGCAATTAAATCGAAGTTTTTGTAAGAACGTAAAAATGATTTTTTATATATTATATAGTCATAAGAGTGATGTACGATATAATAAAGTTACAAGGCAGTGGCATTTGATCATCACTAATACACGTCCTTACACGTCCTGTCGTCGAGCCTTTACCGCCATTTTATCGTAAGCGACATTTGGATCTAAGTATATTTTTGCTTCTACAGGTGTTTCAAACTATTATTTTGTACCGTACAAGCAAAAATATACTTAGATCCAAATGTCGCTTACCATAAAATGGCGGTAAAGTCTCGACGAGTATGTTTTGCTCGCGTAAACTTCTATGATTTATTAATACCAAACTGAGCTGTCGAAGTATGATCCGATAGTCGTGAATCGTAACACGTTCTTAACTTATGCAAGCAAAACTTACATAATATGTAAGGCCGTGCTGAAATAAGTGGAATTTAAAATTGCCGATGTTTATACTAGATATAAAATATATCATGCTGTCTCAAGTACATTGACTGTTGACAACAAGCAAGAAAGTGGTGAGGTAGATGAGTTGCGCAAGTATGTAAACAATAACTGCCGAACATACAAACATGCCGACACGATGTTGCGTTTACATACTTACGCTGCCCACTTCCCTCGCCACTCTCTTGCTGGCTGCCATGGAATGGGTCATAATGTAAACTTGGCGTTCAATTAATGCTTTTCATAACTACATCTAGCAAATCACAATCTATCAGGTAAAGCAATCGGTTAACAGTGTCGGACGCCCTCCAGCCCGATGGACTGACGATCTGCGCAAGGTCGCCGGTGGGCGCTGGACAATGAAGGCGGAGGGCCGTAATGAGTAGCGCCGACTTGGGAAGGCCTACGTCCAGCAGTGGACTGAGATTGGTTGACGACAACGACATAGCAAATAGAAAACTATTTATCACGGCATCCCAAAAGATCAAGAAAAGGCAAAAATATAGAAAATATCGTGCTATGTATATATATACAATACATGTAAAGATGTCCAACTAGTATCTACATAATAAGTAACAGATGGCGCTGACCTTCTAACCATACATTCTTACGGGTAGTTCATCTAATGACGTACATTTGCATATTATAAAATTATCACGTATTAATGTTGACCGATCGTGATAGATAACCAAAGGGCTTACTTCATACGTCTCTCTTTGTTGCTTTCGATTTAGAACTATTGTTGCTTTCTTTTCATATTCAATTAAGTGTATTTGTATGTTCTATTTCTTTTTGTCTAATATGATGACTATATTATTGAGGTTTTAAAGAAACCTTTTATATCTTGTATCTAAAATTTCATACTATTTCGGCCTGATCGGACAAAAACGAAAAACGTTTTAGAGTAAGGCCCCAGGGCCATCTTACCCGGGTGTGTGTAAGGTGTATAGCACCCGAGAGCATCGATACAGGGGGCGTAAGCCGATCATCTTATATCTACACATATCATGCGATGGACTGAGGGACGGACAGCCACAAGGATTCATGAGGTTTTCGTAATTGTCAAAATGGCAACGGCATCCTAATTATTTTAATTGTTGGTAAGGGGGCTCAGGCTGATTTTCGCAACCCGGAGGCCAATACGGTTAAGACGCCCTTGGTGATAACCGATGTATAAAACCCGATAATCCACCTTAGTCAATCGTAGTGCGAGTGGCTGAAAGGCTTACGTTTGACATTGTGTGGCAAGGGGGTGGGAGGGGGTCCCAATTCCGTGACACCACATTTCAAAATCTAATATATTTAAGATTTACAACACTAGAATTTGAAGTATTAACCAAAAACTTCCAAAGATTTCCAACTCTGGAAATAGAATGAATTACAGAACTGCTTTAATTGAATAATTTCTTAATGTAAAGTTGCAAAATACTCCTCTCTCACTCACACAGACGAATAAAGCGCTCTTTCTTTATACTGCATCAAGAACCCATCAAGTATGAAGTATTTGGATTGGATTTAATTTTATAATTCCTCATCTATACCATTATTGTCACAATATTTAAGATATTAAGAATCGTAAATTATCGAGTTGCCAACAATAGTGAGTGCGTTCTTCTTGTATTTTACAAAGCCCAAAACGCTCCTCTAGCTGTACATAGCAACCACAGCTGTTATGGTCGTCACGAAAACATCACTGATTTGACATCATGATTTTCGCTCACGCAGCGATCCCAACGACGATCAAGAGGTGAGTTGAATAATCCGTTCCACTTGAGTTTACGATTTTAACGCCCGCAAGCAAATGGAACGTCAAAAATAGCAGTTGTTGTGATCCTCATGTGGAAAGTAGCTAGTGTAGCTTACCGTACGTCATTTAATAAAAGACCCGTCCGATTGGTTCTCATTCTCATAACCGTTGTTACAAAATAAAATGTTACCAGTCAATGATTCAAATGTTGCTAATATAACTATTACTAACTTCTCGCATTCGTTGACGAATCTTAACGATTTAGTCAGTCGATTAACTAATCAGTTAATACGCACCCTTCTAAGAGCAAAGGCGGAGATCGATAGATTTTTTAACTGCTTTTAAATTTGTTGATATACATGTACGCGTTTCAAAAAAAATCAACCAGGGATAATAAAAAAACATAATGAGCTGCGTTCATAACGTAATCTAAAATGAAGTAGACATTTGATCGAAAAATCTTGTTTTTTTTTGTTTACTGCAATGAACAAGTTAAAAGTTGAGAATTTTTGATTACCTATCGATCTCAATGTTTGTCTATAAGTGATTAATATTAGATAATTTAACATCTACTTTGTGATGAATTTTAATATCAAAAAGCACTAAAATAGTATGTATTTGTAAAAAAAATATCGTTGCAAAATAGAAAATACTCAATTATGTAAATAAAAATTATGTCTATTTTATAAACGATTCATACATAATAAAAAAGATTCAAAATATAAGAATTCGAGATTTCTTTTGAGATATTCAATAATTTACGACATAGTAACTTAAGAGATTCGAAATAAAGCTGACATCATATGATTCAATCAAATCGAATCAATTTGGTTGAAAGGCGGAGAAATGGTAAAATACTATGATATTCAGTGACATTGAAAGATAATATGAAATTGAATGATTCAGTGTGATTGAATCATTCGATTTTATGTTCACACTAATCACTTTGATTGCTTCAGTCAAATTGTACTGTGTAATAATTTAATCATGAAGAAACTAGGAATGGCAATAGTTCAGTGAAAAACGTAGCTCTGATGAAATTCCTGTATACCACATTTCCAAGGACGCCACAAGTGTTACTTTTCTTGCGTTTTAATAATTCTATAATTATCTTAGCTTGAAGTTCTAGCGGTGTTTCTCTGTAGAAACACCTCTAGAACTTCAAGCTACATTTTGTTATTTAATTTTTGTAATCTATGTATATAAATAAAATTGGGGTGTCTGTTTGTAATATGGAAACAACCGCTTTTTACTACATGCATATATATATATGGTACGTACACCAAAATATCATTTTTTATAATTTTTATCTGTCTGTCTGTTTGTTTGTTCCGGTTAATCTCTGAAATGGCTGGACCGATTTTGTAGGGACTATTATTGCTGATGTAATAAGGAGTAACTTAGGCTACTTTTATTTTATAAAAATTCTTTTATTTTGGAATTATGACGATTTCCATCACCACGCCGGAAGACCGCGGGGCGCAGCAAGTCTATTATATTATCAAATTCTAAACATACCGTGTCTGTACATAGAATCCAGATCATAAGGGCTTTATCAGAAATATTTTTTGTACTGAACAATTCATTGAAAGAATGAATTACTTTTAAACAGTTATTTTTCCATAGGAGTAACATATTTATTATGATGAAGGGATATTTACTTCCACTGAGTATTTAGTGACGATAGATTTATAGTTATTATGACAAATGGTTCAGATTATATTTCAGATCTTATTTCTATGCAAGTTTAATAATTTACAGGCAGCTGTAAAATTAATGAAAAATACATTAAACCTGATTTACATTTTTACAGACGAAAATTTGCAATTTAAAAACCTAGCAAATGCATTCTAAGAACTTTTCCACCGCAGCCCAAAAAGTATCATAAATTTCAACGGTATACCATTTCAAACATTTTACTTTATTCGGAGCGATATCACATTTAGACATAATTTTCACTTATTTTGGCAAACACAATGGACCAGCTAATGCCAAATAAGATAACAAATACACTAAAAATGATGTAAGTTTTGAAATTGCATAATTGATCTCATAGAAATATTTTTATGATTTAATCGAACCTAATTTGTTGAATTAATTAAACTTCACACAAATTTGTTTACAAAGCTACTTACTATGTATCTAAAATTGGCATTTCTATACCGCATACACCGATATAACCAGACATACAGACAATGTATAATTAAAGCCAACACTTAAACCACTAAAAATAGCGACCTTCTAAAAAAAAACTACAGCTCGGTAATAAAAAAAAAATTAACTTCATCACAGTTTTATTCAAAAGTGCATTTTGAACTCAAGACCGGCGTACACCTATAAGTTTTGCTTCTGTAGAATTATAAGGCTAATCGCGCATTAGGTCTTATCAATACCAGACTCAGCGTTTAGCCTCAGGCTCACGCAAGCAAAACCAAAAGGTTTAGGCCGAGCAGGATGTATTATATTTTTTCTTTTTAATGCAATGTATTATTATAAGAATTTAAAAAAATAATGTATAAATAAAAACAATTGAATTACTGATTTTCAATTTGATGTTTCGAATTTCGATCAACTTTTTTTTTTAAAAAGGTATGTCTATAAGTCGACAGGTTAGTACATGACACTCGTGCTCCGCGGGCAACACATAGATAAAACAATTGGATAGGAAAAAATCTTCGGATGGCAGGGATACTTATTTTTTTAAATATGTCTCTGATTCATGCATTTAGCCAGGTCTACTCATAATTAAATTTTTAGAATAATCTACTATCAAAAGTTTCAGCCTATGTCTAGATCTTAAACAAGCACTATTTTGAAGTGGTAACTTCTTGTCGGGAGGGTAAACTGCTTCGTGACGTAACGCGTTACGGCGCCAGTTTGTCTGGCTTCTCTTTCTCTCACGCATAGTAAATTAACTGGCTAAATTATCACTTCTGTGGGGCGTCCCGAGACGCACCCATTTTTATAAATGATCAATATGCTAACATTATTGTTAACTTTATTATATATTTTTTAATCAAGTCCCCACAAATAACACAGACTCTTTGCGAAAGTTGACCAGGTTCTAGCGAGAAAATATCACGAGACCCCGTTCCAAAATTTTGTTTGTCACACTTTCCTCCCCCGCTCTCCCGTCGACAATGAGAGCGTCATGTACGAACTTGTCGACCTATAATACACAAGTAACTTATGCTTTCGAATAAAACTGTACCACGAAAGATAAACCGTAAGTCAATCAAAATAAGGCTGAATCGTTCGACACTACAAAATATGAGGTATATTAGATTTACTTCGTTATTTCGAGTTTTGTTTTTACGTTTTGGTGGAATGTTGTCTTGACACGACCGGACTTACATTTCTCTATTCACTAGGGAGATACGACCGTTTTGAGGATATCATAAAAAAAATGGAAAATATTGCCTATATTTTTCATAGATTCAGAGAAATATAATACAATACAGTTACACTTTGATGTAAATTATTTAATAGCAGAAGTACAAATTTTAATAATATTCAACATAATAACTATGGTTTGCTTTTAATGAGCTTTAAATCATAGTTAGATATCAATCAATATATGTAAATAATACCCTTAAGCGTCAGTCACTTAATAATTTTCATTTATGTTTTAGTTGAAATGACAATCCAAAATGGATGTTGGCAATGCAAAATGTCTAAAATGTATTTTGGTATCAACAATAAACGCGAGTTCGAAATCACTGGAATAGCATAATAAACACAATGCTCATTGATTTAGTTAATTATTAAAATGAATAAATCGGTATTATTCATTATTATTCTAATCGCAAAATAGTAGGCCTGATTTGACAGTTCGATACAACATATTTTTGGCATTGAAACATCAAATTCCAAGGTAATCGATTATCATGTAAAATCGATTAAAAATTATAGGACTTTATGATCGTTTGGTTTACTTTAAGTTATTGATTACCACTCAAAATCAAGATGGAGCGCGAAACTTTCGCCTCACATCACGTATTTATCACGCATCACATATATAATGCATCAGTAATGAAAATTATTATCAACAAAATGACGATTAGGGACACATATATTGTTTGTAATTTCATTATTTTAATTTATTTATACATTAGTTTATTTTTATTCTTTAATTGAATTTTTATATTTTAGTGTTCCATTTAAATATTATAATTACATAAATTAAATATTATTGGCTTTCAGTTTTGTTGATTTCATTCAAAGTTATGTTCTACTGACTTTCTTAAATGTCAAATCGGGTTTCCTATTTTGTGATTATAATAACATAGGTAGGTATAAGTTACTACTAATATTACGAAGTTTCCCTACTGTGTGTTATAGCGTTTCTATTTCTTGTGTACACATAAGACTATGTTGAGTTTGAATAAATATTTATTTTTTATTTTTATTGCAGGAGCTCAGCAGACAGACAGGCCCACTTGATGGAAAGCGGTTACCATCGCCTATGGACAATTGGACATTTGCAACACCAAAGGTGCTACAAAGGCGCTGCCGCTCTCTTTAAGGAGACCGGAACCTGGTCACTAATGCCGCCGGAACACAACATAATGTTGTTATGGCGGCATACTCCAGACCAGGGGTGGTCTGGCTGTGGGTTGTTTTGTCCCCTCTATTTATTTACTATTATTATTATAAATCAAATCTCAAAACAGTCATAGCTCGCTACTCTCTCCGATGACTAAAACCATTCACTATACAATCATCCAATCATCCGTGTAACACTATCACTTGGATCACGCCACTCCACTGTCCTGCGTGTGACTCCTCTTCTTCTCACTCCTGTGGTCCGGGGTCGACTTCAATATGTCCGGCTGGCCGTGGGAGAGCACCCTCGCCTCGACGTTGAAGGTCGAAGTGTGGGAGCTCAGGGTCAGAGTCGCATTCCTGTCCGACCCCAAGGTCATGGTGGTGGCGTGCGAGTTCAGAGTGTTGTGGCCTGTTTGGTGCATGTGGTGACTTTGGCTCAGTTGGTGGGTGTGGGGCAAAGTCGATGGGCTCGAGTGGGGCAAAGTCGAAGTGGGCTTGCGGTGTATCGAACGGTGGCTGCCGTTCCGGGTCAGAGAGTTCATTTGGGGAGTGCCGGTGCCGCCCGGCCGCAAGAGGGCGTTCTTGTAGTCCGCTATTAGATGGGTTAGTTCTGCCATCTAGAACAATAAAGTGATAAGTGGTGTTGAAAGCCTTCTCACTTAATTTACTTTTAATTTGAAAATAATATTTTTGAAGTCTTCTTTAGGCACGTTAGGGAAAAATGATGAGAGTAAATTTTTACGATGCGCGCGCATACCGTCACACGAGAAACCTACACCATGAAGTTAGCTATAGTCAACCGACACCCTGAAGTTAGCTATAGTCAATATTTTAGTTTTGAAGTTATACTTTTACGATGCGCGCGCACACTGTCACGAAAAACCGACACCCTGAAGTTAGCTATAGTCAACCGACACCTTGAAGTTAGCTATAGTCAACATTTTAGTTTTTCTATTGTTAGTGTCGTTTTTTCTACAAACGTAGAATAAGGCAAAAATTTGAAAAGATTTTTTATCTTGATACGCCAAAGAAGTATAACTTCTAACGCGTGTACATAAGTACACACAAATTATTTTTGTTTTTTTCTTGGCGACTGTTAAATCTACTGAAACAATTCCCGTGGCCTTCTAATTTTTTTTATGACCTCAGTAAGTCATTTTTAAAGTTCAAAATTAGAAAGCAACAAATACTTCACGAAAAGGTGATTGTTTTTTTGCAGGAGTTCAGCAGACAGGCAGACGGCCCACTTGATGGAAAGCGGTTACCATCGCCTATGGAAATTTGCAACATCAAAAGAGGATACAAATGCTCTGCTATTCTCGTAACGAAGACTGGACCCTGGTCTCTAATGCCGGAACACAATATAAGGGGTTGTTATGACGGCATACTCTAGACTTCCTTCCTTTATTTCTTCTTGTTCATGGCTCGTTCCAATATCTTACAGATCTTTCATTTGCCATATATAATTTCTCCATACAAGTAATTTCAAAGTTCAACTGATCAAACGACAAGTAAAGGAAGACATATCAAGAGTAAATATCGAGAGAAGTAGAATCGCACTACAAGAGATAGCAGTAATTTATTTTATTTGCACTGTTACATGTATGAGAAAATTTATATGATTCAATCAATCAATATCGTAGGCGTTGTCAACAAATAGTAAGATTTAGGAATCGGCCAAAAACTTACATGTATATTTAGAAATACCTTTTTATGTTTGTCACTTCGCGACAGTCGAATCAACTTTGACACTTGATTATCTTAGAAAACGTCGAAATCTTTTAGCTTTTGTATAAGGTAGCAAGTTATTTTAAAAGCGCCAGCCGTAATTTTAACTCGGAATCAAAGATTTCTCAAATAATAGAATTCTTATAAATAATCGTTAATACTAATTGCATGAAATAAAATTAAGTTAATTATTGTCTAATAATTTAATTGATTACAATTATTACAACTATATGACGTTACCGATATAAGAACTTGTCATATTTCTGTGAAAATCGAGTCTTAGGTTCTGTTTCGACCTATAAAAACACAATTATTCACTAAATTTCACTTTAATTTCTTTAGCATCTTAGTCATGAAAAAGTAAAAATGAGACATACATATTTATATTCAAATTTATTTGCATGTGTAAAACTCACTTTGGGTTTGTTGAGGCTGATGAGCATCTTGTGCACCGGACTGGTCGCGTCCTCGCCGTCAATCAGCATCATCAAGTCATCCTGAACAATTAGTAAGACTGATAAAGAATTGCGTCTTCTTTCAACACAATATAACAATATTGTGCAATCAGAGTTTAGATTCTCATGAACCCGAAAATCCCTTTAATTCTACTCCGGATATAAACCGGTCTTGTTAATTCTTCAAAGGTTACGTTCCTCTTGAAGCTTCTAACGACCACGC
The DNA here is from genome assembly GCA_012273795.1 of Dendrolimus punctatus. Lineage (NCBI taxonomy): Eukaryota > Metazoa > Arthropoda > Insecta > Lepidoptera > Lasiocampidae > Dendrolimus > Dendrolimus punctatus. The sequence continues at coordinate 14,263,264 of CM022542.1, read as the reverse complement.
TCACGACCGCGAGTTTTCCCGGTCCACTTGTTTGCGGGCGTTAGAAACATAAACTCAAGTGGAACGGATTATGGAGCATTGATGTCATTAACGACGAAATATACAAATGTCAGGTCATTTGTTGATTTGAAAATCGCGCCTTCGCATTGATAGAGAGACAAACAAGCAGATTTGGAAAATTTATTATTAGAATTTTTATCCGTCTGTCTTAGATTAACACGTGAAAACTACTGAACGGATTTAAGTGAAATTCGAAACTGAGCTAATTTATATCACGGGACGTAGCTTAGGATACTTTTTATCCCGACGAATGACGTTGTTTCTGTGTTATGGACGAAAATAACGAAAAAAATGGCACAGCGATCGGATATTTTTTTGGGAAGTACTGAACGAGATTATTTATTAATTAATTTCTTCAATTCACTCACATATACGTAAGTTGCCATAAACAACATATATCATTCATAGTATTACTTCAAATCTTCTTAGGCTTCTATTCATTGGTATGTTGTATTGGGCAGTTACGTATGTAGAGAATATGAGTTTAGTTTCTTTGTGATTATAGTGAATTTAACAAGAGACAGTAAATCAAGTTTTTATGTAAGTAACATATGAGCTATTAACCAGGGTTTTTTTTAAATTTATTTATTATTAAAACCATCCAACAGTATATCCACAATTTGAAGGCTTAACAATACATACAATAAATCTTAACCAAAACTGGATACTTATAATCTAGAAAAAAGAACAGAAGAGATGTTGTGTTACACTACACTAAAATAAATAAATTACTTAATATATCTTATACTGTGAAACTTCTGACGGGGAAAACTAAACACAACTAAAATTGTTAGGTCTAAATACAAACACTACATTAGTTTACTAACTACTGGTGACTTGAAAATTGATTACGAAGAATTAAAAATGTCTAAGTCACTTTTTAACGCTGGCCAGTAATGCAACAAAGTGGACATACCTGCAGTCCGCCGAAGAGGCCGATGGAGGTGAGCGCGTACCGGCCGATGACTGCCATCGAGGCCAGCTCCAGCACCGTCACGCCCTCCTCCGAGACGGCCAGCCAGACCATCGACAGGTCTGGCTGTTTTATCTGAAATTGATAGGTAACACATACATACAAATAATATTCTATGTCAGAGAGACTATGTGACAATAGAGATCCTTTCGAAGTTTCCTTTGCAAGACAAGATAGAACAGCAGAGAATAAATGGTATGTTTGAATAGAAAATTTACCCTAGCTTGAAATAGCGTAGCACCAAAGAAAGGCCATTTCCTAGTACAATTTAAGTATATCCGCACGCAGTCCGCCGTACTCCTGCCCTTCAGTGCGATCCATTTTGAACGCAATTTCTCTTCAACGTCTCTGTAAAGTAAGCACACGAAGTTAATACATTATAGGAATAACTAAAATAAAAACTAAATCGATTTATCATAAGCAAAGCCGCGAGTAAAAGCTAGTAGTATTGTTATTATATATATTAGTAGTAAAACTTTTCTTGAAAAAATATCTAACATATGGCGAAAGCCACTTAAAAATCCGTTGCGTGATTTAGGATGAGTTAGCGGATATACAGACAGAAGCGGCAAGTGACTTTGTTTTATACTATGTAAAGATTATCTTATTTTGTTATATTAGCTTCTGCGTGCGGCTTCGCTCTCGATATATAGAAAACTAACGTATGATTATGAATTAAAACCGTAGGGTAGCCGCGGAGAAAACTCTACTAAAATAACAAAATTTAATTAGTAAGACAATGAAAAATAATAGTTATTTTATTTTCTCTTTAGTATTAGGTGAAAAAAATGTGTTGATCAAACGCTTCCAAGGAGGTTCGTTTAATCAGATTATTTATTCTCGTAATATGAAACTCCTTCATTCTTAAGTTTTCGCTTGCATAATAAAACGTAGTCTTGTTGGAGTTCTTATATATTACTTTTTCATCTAAGTACCAATTTCACCGCACGTTCGGTTATATGATGCATAATTTAAGCTTTCGAACAATAATATACAGGCTTCGTAAATGCATTTTTTGAACAATGTATAGAAAATAATATTATGACCACATGCAAGGTCTGCAGACTTGAGTACTGGTAATATGAATTGATGAATAATTTGATGAAATTATTATGCCAGAAGTAACATTACATCCAGACCGTCGTCATTATTGCCCACATTTTAGTGCGTTCCCATTGCAACATTTTAGAGGTAAAATTTTATACATATACCTAATTTCTTTTCTTCCAAAAAAAAGAAAGAAAAAATATTTATTTAGGACAAGATACAGAAAGTCTTACATGATAATATATATTACAATTAATCGTGATGTCCTAAAAAGGCTCTTGCTCAGCATAATGCTACTTTCACAACTAGCGCTGATCTTCGGCAAGTACCTCCCAGTGATGTCACGGCTTAGCTCCACAAAGCAAAAAAAAAATGTTTGTGTGCACTTATGTACACGCGTCAGAAGTTATACTTCTTTGGCGTATCAAGAAAAAATCTTAAAAAAAATGTTATCTTTTGCCTTATTCTACGTTTCTAGAAAAAACGACACTAACAACAGAAAAACTAAAATGTTGACTATAGCTAACTTCAGGGTGTCGGTTGACTATAGCTAACTTCAGGGTGTCGGTTTTCGTGACAGTGTGCGCGGGTATCGTAAAAATTTACTCTCATCATTTTTCCCTAACGCGCCTAAAGAAGTATAACTTCAAAAAGAATAAATTAGTGCTTATACATACCTCAGTTCATCGTTGCTTAGTCCTGCCCGATATCTGTACGGGTAGAACCGGTGCGCCAGCGGTTGGTTGTGCTGCGAGTTGACCGCGGAGTAATCCCCCATGTCCAGCTGAGCCATCAGAGCCCCCAATTCCGCTGCCAACTCCCTGGTCACCGGGAAACGACCGGCCACCACTAAATAGATGCAAAATATATTATAATTTTAGTTTATTTCGAAAGCAAGAGTTCGTATATGTTACAGTGCATTACATTTTTATCCAGGCCCGCCCCCGGTAAATTTGTTTAATTCTATCTCTGAAATTATACTATTTTCCGATAAAAAAATTATCCATTTCAATTCTCGCTATTATGACAAAATATATATCAAATTTGAACAAAATCGATATACATAATAGTACTTTCGCGAAAGTATCACTCTTTTTTAAATGCTGCGATACTTTATGTTCAGGGCATTGGTTGCGGACATATCATAAATATGATTAGAATCAAATCGAGGTAATTTCATACTAAACCAAAGCCAAAAATCCAAATATCAAATCTAAATTCACTGTAATTTATTTTTATAATGTACCTAGTATTCGCCCTTAACATTATACCTCTAAAAATAATAAAATAAATTTATTTTCTTTTAAATTTGATAACTATATTCACAGACTTGTGTTCCGGCATTAGTGACCAGGTTCCAGTCTCCCTTAAGAGAATAGCAACGCATTTGTAACACCTTTGGCATTGCAAATGTCGATGGGCGATGGTAACCGCTTTCCATCAAGTGGACCGTCTGCCTGTCTGCTGAACTATTGCAATAAAAAAACAGACTTACCCTGTTGATTAACTTGATAGCAGAGCAATAGCCGCTCCTTGTCAGTTTCGGCTCTGACTGAATTCTTGAAGTACAACCTATTTCGATATGTCAACCTTATCACTCGCGAGTTCTCGAACTTTCCAGAACCTTTCTCCCTTAGCGCCGTCTCCCATTTCGATATTACGTCACATAGCTGCAATTAATATAAGCAGTTATATAAGAATTGTTTCTAAATAAATAATTTCTTGGGGTACTGCAATTTTATTTACACTAGTTATCAAGACGCCTGCTATTAAGGAATTATAACTTAAAAACATAATTAGTTTTATTTGAGAAAATAATATTTTCTTAGTTTTCGCGACTAGTGTACATGATAAAACTACGTTTTAACGGTTTTAAGCGCGGTATTTAATTTTTATTTCGATGCCTTTACCCCCCACCCATTTCAATCTTTACTATTATAATATTATAAGATTTGTATTTTGGAAAATGTTTGTAACGAATAAGCTCAAAAACTGCTGGACCGTTTTCAATTTTTTTTCACCGTTCGAATGCTACATTAACCCAGATTAATAAATAACAGATAACTATTTCCTACTCTATATCTTTCCATTTCGCAACACATTATTGCTGTAATAAAGAGAAGCTACTATCATACAAGTTCTATTCCATGAATCAATTGAGTTGCTGTGAATAGAACATTGAACGAAAGATTCTAATATCATATGTTGAATTACAAAGATAATCTAATAATTTAAAGCACACTACGTCTTCATCTTAAATGATAAAATATATATCCATGTGCAGCATTACGATCTGTTGATAGTGCGATATAAGCGTGAAGATCGATTACCTTTTTATCGGGTTTAATGTGATGCTCCAAGTCCTTCTCGATAGGATCATCACTGAACAAGGCGAATCCTGATGCCGCAGACTCCCTGCATCCTAGCTCAGTACTCAAGGTCGATAGGAACTCCTCTACAGTCGTCGAACCATCGAAACTTATTACCTGATTATACAAATTTTCATTACCAAAAACACAAACCCCAGGCAGTAGCTTTATTTTACTTACACAAAAAATAATTCGTATTTATATAATATAATACTAACAAATAAACAAAGTCCATGTAGTCTAGACAACTGCCCAGGCAAATATACAGATAAGTCGGAGCCAATGTGATTTGATCCGGCTCGAAGGACCGCCTAAATGGTCTAATATAAATAATATGACTCTAGCAGACCCGAAATACAATTAACCTGGTAATAGAGCTATATTGTTAGGGCCTGATGTTTATGGTAGTTTTGATGAAAGGACTTGTGAAATATTCAACACATTCGTTCATTGCTCAAAGGACAATCTTTGGTTGTGTTTTATCAGGTGAGGTAACTAGCATGCAAGATACACAAAATGCACAGAACGATGCTTTTCTAAGTAACCATACTCAAATGAAAAAGCTTGTTCAGTTTCTTCAAAACCATTTGTATAAAAAAAACCCATCGGTGTTTATTGAATTAGATTATTTAATCCATTACTTTCTATCATTTCGTTACTATGACAATATTGACAGACATGGACTTGAACAATGATATACGTTGTTTATGACCACTTAAGTATTAGATCGTGAATTGAAAAGACGCGATTTCAGCGCCATCTTTTTTGATAATCCGTCTATCCCGCGGAAACGAGTTTATTTAACGGGATAAAACTATCCCAACTGACGCCACGGGATAAAAGCTTGCTCTATATCGAGTTTCATTTAAATCAGTTTAGTAGTTTTCACGTGATGCTCTAACAGTCAAACAGACAGACAGACATAAATTCTAATGATTGCATTTTCGTAATCTCCTGGTCTGAATTGTTCCCCATTTTTTTTTCAAATATAAATTTGTAGTAACCTGAACCATTTAAAGGTTGATTATAGTACCTATAGATAAATAAAATCTTATTCTACTTATAGGAGCGGAAAAGAATATGACAGGCCGCGCCAACGCAGGTATTAGTTATACCTGCGTTGGAGCGGCCTGTCATAAGAGGTGATAAAACAACCCACAGCCAGGTGGTAGGGCATTTGCCCTTCTGGATAGCTACCACACCTGGTCTAGAGTATGCTACCATGGCAACTTTGAGTTGTTTTCTGGCATCAGTGGCCAGGTTCCAATCTCCCTTAAGAGAGCAGCAGCGCATTTGTATCACCTTTGGTGTTGCAAATGTCCACAGGCGATGGTAACCGCTTTCAATCAACTGGGACGTCTGCTTGTCTGCTGAACTCCTGCAATAAAAGGAAAATATATCTGATTTATGAAATTTCGTACTTACTTGATAGGTATTATTGAGCATGTGGACAGGTATGGCGTGTGGCAAGCAATGGTGGTACGGGTTTTTGAGCAAAATTGACAGCACTTCCATTCGAGATGGTTTGTCCTCTCTTCCGCCGTTGCGTATCGTACGCTCTAACGCTCGCGAACAATACGCAGCGTATTTACCGCATTCAGTCCTAAAAAAGTAATACAGATAATGTATTTATTCTATACAAAAGCGTTGCTACAAATCAATCTTTCTCAAACTGGGCGATAGCGTCCCCCTAAAAAAATAGAAGAACGTTGAATATAAATAGGATTAAGGGAGCAGATGGCCGTTTGGTGTTTTCGATACATTTTAAACTAGAATTCTTTCGCGACTTCATCCATGTTGGCCGGAATAAGCTAATTTATACGTATCCTAGCAACTTGAATCCACTCCCAAGCAGCATGCCGCAGGATTCCTGGGATAAAAAGTATCACAGATTTTATGACAAAGAATTTGCTAACGATCAGCGAAAAGCGGATTATATCTGAATCCGTTTTTTTTACCGGGCCACTTTAGGCCGCTCCCATGTTGCTAGAATATAAAGCACCACAGATTTTAAGTCCTGGAATTTTCTATTGATCAGGGGAAACCGCATCGTAATCGGCCCTGTAGTTTTCACGTGAATCCCGAACAGACAATCTAAACAACAACAAAAGATAAACAATCTAAAAATGACAAAACAGTCATACAATTATATAATATTATAGATTAAAATCAAAACCACCTTACTACAATATAAATTTTTTCATTCCGATTTCTACCCAGTTCAATTGTATGAAATAATTTCCTGTGACTCATGACGCTAATATGGTTATCGAGGAAGAAATAAAATTAAAGTTGTGGTAGCGTAATGGCTAACGCACGCGTCCCAAATTCAAAGGACGCAGGTTCGAATCCTGGCCGGAACGCATACGCAACATAGGCAGTTTCATTTCTTAATGTGTACGAGTACATATTATTACAAAAACCACGTGCTAACGACGGTGAAGGCATACATGATAAAATCTGCACATAAACATAACCGATGTGACATACCTTCCAAGCCGCCTTTGCCAAGTGTGGCGGGTATACTGTCCGTTCCCCAATAGTGAGAGGCTCGAGCCTAACAGTGGGATGTTTATGGGCTCTTAGTATTAGGGAATAATTCTGTAGCTAAATCCAAAAAGAGCCAAAGTATATCTTCGTAGGAAGTAACAGGATTACTCAAAAATATTATACTATATATTTATGATATTACAAAGATTACTATTCAAAAAGTTCAACATAATGTGCTCTTTTATACTGTCTCCTAAAATGAATAATTTAACAGTAAAATGTTATTTTTTATAAAAATGTACTTAGGCTTTTTCAACATCAGTCCACAGAATTTACTCTTCATGTGGGCGGCAGATGAATAATTTGAGAGCCTATGGTATAAAAGTTATAAAACAGAACTGACATACGATAGACAACTTCAGGACACTCACTTGGTATCAGCATGCCTGCTTAGATGTAGCTTCAAGTACCAAAGTAAGCGGTTATTCCTCGGCACGAATAGACTGACAGCCAACGCAAGTAGCTGCCAGCCTTGGACGAAACTGTACGTTGGCGGATTGCTCTTGCAATCCACTGATAGCAGAGGCGCCTGGAATATTCGAAATTATACAAATGTCATTATATGCACGATGTTGTGATGAAAATCGATTATAGTTATTATTTAAGATTCGATTTCATATTAAAATAGATTTTTAAATAGTAAGTAGGATAGAATAAGTTCTTATAAGTTAGTTAATAAAGTTTTAATAAAATTTTAATATTTTCGAATATCTTTGGTCAATAACGCTTTATTGTAAAGAAAAAATATCAACACGATTATTACCCAAAATGAAAAGAATTTGATTGTTTGCTACTTTTGCTTTTCTCATATGTATATCTAAATGGTTTTGACTGTATTTCATTGAACTTGATAATAAGTTTTTTTTGAAGAATTATGTGTTTGTTACCTGTTGTTACTCAGTGGACATTTTGTGGTAATAAGGTAAATAACATATAATTTTATAAATACATCTGCATAGTTAAGTTGTTAAATATTGAAGTCAGTATTTGTACACTTTGTTACGATAACCTGGTAAACTAATTTTTGATATTTTTAAAGGCAATGTAGTATTTGGCATTAAGAGATCTGTAAAGGAGGCCATTATAATAATCTATTATATTAGTTCGTTTTGAAATTAAAACTTAACTCAAATATCGCTCTGCATGTTTACGCCAAAAAGTGCTACAACACATTTTTTTACTTTTTATAAAATCTACAATACTTTCTATCTGAATCAGTTATTAAAAGTTAAATAAAAATAAAATTATCGTTGTATTTAATTCGGCGAAATAAAAAAGCACAACTAATAATTGGGGTTTTAAAGTAGATCCTTTTTTATTGTCAAATCAACTATTTCGATTTATTTACGTATAGTATCGATTTATTAGTCTGTGCGTTACATGGCTTACAGAACATCACGTCACATTACTATTATCACTATTACGTCATACATTACAATAAAGTACGACAATAATTACATTTGTTTCATGTGGGCTTTAATGTCAATAATAACTTGATAGACGTGCAGACGTCAAAAGTGAAATAAACGTTTGGAATATAACGCGCCATCTAGGGTCGTTTCATTGATGTTAAGATACGTTAAGGAAAATACACGTATTGCTCCTTTACTCCATCAAAGAACTCGTCAGATTATTGCTTTATTCAGATTCAGAATTCAAACAAATACTTTTTTTGCTTCATTATTCAGGAAGCTTGTTTCGGCGATTAATTTACGTAGATTTTTTTATGTTAGAAAAATGTCAACACCGATGCGTTTTCAAGAAGTTTTTTTATTTTGGTGTAACCAATATAAGAATATATATATTGCACGACCTTTTAGTGTTACCACTCTAAAAAAGCATAAATTGCACAACCTTTTAGTGTTGCCATTCGAATAATGGTTTAGTGCCATCTCGCGACACCATGTCGCAGACAACTTTCCAATCGATTATGCCACGACCACTGAAGTTAACAGAAATAAACGATAACCATTATAATTAGTACGTTTGACTTGATCGATTCTTCTAGATGTTGCTGTAGTTTCCCGACACGAATTTTACCTGTATAGAGCTGGGGGACCCGGCGGCGTTTGGCGCAACGTCGCCGCTCTTGTTGTCGCCACCGACCGAGGAGGCGCCAGTGTCGCACGTGAACAGCGATTGTGTCGCGCACAGTAGCAGTTGCTGAACAAATGAAATGTTGGTGTTCCAATCTGGTGGGGGGCTCCGGTACTCTACTCTGGATATGTGTTCAGGGTATGCGTGTGGTGTTCGGTTCAACAGAGGGGTGAGAGTATTCGTCCAATTGGTTGGAAAGAAAACTGGGTGCCAAATATCGATAGTGAATAAATTATGAGGTCTATCTATATAGTGTGATTATTAGCAACACTGAGAAATCTATACTAATATTATAAAGATGTAAAGTTTATGAGTTTGTAGGAATCTGGAATTACTGAACCGATTTTTAGAAATTCTTTCACCAGTACAAAGCTACAGTATCCTGAGTGTATGTAATATCCTGTGTATAATAATTAATAATAGATTTTTCTTTTTAAATGACGCCTAGTAATCTGTGCACGGTTCAGCTAGTATTAGAAGGTAGAATGTTAAAGAAATGGTGATTTTTTTCGATAGTTGTCATAATATAAGGTTTGCCTCAATACGCTAAATAAAAACTTTAAAATTACTCCTTGACACTTGACATCTTTGTCTTATATAACCATGGCTATTGAAAAGTGGCCGAAACGTTGGAATAAAAATCAAATAAAGTATCGCGCTTGCTACCTTATGTACTAGTAGCGAAAACATAAGAAAATATTGAACTATACTATAGTTGGTATCCCATCCAATAATCTTCACATTTTATTATTTACTACCATTACAATACTATTCTTGGATGTCCTTGAAGACCACGAGCCACAAAAATGGCTCGAATTTGTGCGGGACTTGCGTGGGGGTCATAGGAAGCTCAACACGTTAAAAGCCCCTTGACAAATTTGATGTAATTGTGGCATGACACTGACCGGTGACTACACCATACAAAAATGCACCCAAGGACAAACCCCGGTCACTATAGGATTATTGTAGGAAATTAAAACAAAAGGTACCGGGCTATTCGGATGAACTTTTATTGGTACTAGGGATCTGGGTCTATGGGGACTATGGCGTCTACCCGTCGAAATGTTCGGAGAACATGGGCAAATTGGGCACACGGTGACGCCACTGCCTTATTATTTATTACCATTATACGGCTACAAAATAAAAAAATCTAAGTTTTGAATCTAATATTAGGATGCCAATCATTGTACTGTGGTACCAAAACTGCATTGATATAGTTTCCACGCGAGTATACTATACATAACGCAAATACCACTGACTGTTTCGACAGGCTGCAAAGCGTGTTGAAGAAACTTATATGTATTTACGAATAGACCTTACTACGCTTATATACTTTTATTTTCATTAGCAAGTGTTAAATTTCTCAGTGTTTACTAATAATGGGTGTTTTGAATATTGTATCACATTTTGATAAAATATTGGAATAGCTAGATCATCCAAATGGTTATAGAATAATCAACACTGTTTTCATTTGAATTTGGTTTCATGTTGCAGAGTATATTTTAAATGGCGTGACAAAATACATAATTATACAAATATAATCAGCCTATCAATTGAATTACCGTAAGCTTCCCAGAAAATGAATTATTTAAATACAATGCTTAAATGTTACTGCAAGTGCATTATCACCTTTGTGTACTGTGATACTAACCCAATATGCGCCCTTTAGTAACTGTATCAGATTCATAGTGCCCATTTGTTATATACACTTGTGATGTAAGTATTTTGAAATAATGTACAGTGTGTTCTCTTATTTACTCACTTACTCAATGTAAAACTGCATGATATATGATTTACAAATATATATTTTTGAAAGAAAAATATGACAGCGACATCTGCATTTATATATCGTCTTCGTGCTAATAGGAAATATTAAATTGCGTAAAAAATGTATCTAAGTAATTTCTGCTATTGTTCTCTTTTTTATTAAGACCACGGGTTATTACTAAATACCGGAGTTCTGTGAGGCGTGCATTGGCCTCTCGGTAGGCTAACACGTAGAGGGTTTTTTGATAAATTACTCTAAGCGTGGTATGATTATTATTATGACAATATGATCTTATACCGATTTGAGTATAGTATTATTAATCTATGAAACATCAAATCGTTAAAGTCGTATAATGCGTACTAACTTTCGAATAGAAAATTTCATATAATCAATTATTTAAGTATGTGTAGATAATAGTGCTTTCATATCATGCAATAATACATTTTAGACTTACTCCTACACTTACCTTTCATGACGCAAAACTAACTCTACGATTATAATATATTATAAAAAAATATGGGAATTCTAAAAACTTGCAACATCAACCTTTAATAATAATAAAGGGATTTTAAACAGTGCGAGGAGTAACACTAGCTATTAATATCATGAATGATAATAAACGTAACCAGATTTAAAGGAAATAAATAACATTCCCTAGTTCTATATGATAAGGGTGAACATTCTTGGATTGAAAAAATAAAATCCAGGGAAAAAATTTACACCAACATTCCATTTGAATATATCGCAACTTAACAAACCGCTATTATGTTATGGCAACATTTTTTTATTGTAATAATATTTAAAATATAGAAGATATTTACAGGCCGAAAAGTAAACTAAATAAAACCCAATACTGGGTTTTTAGAAATCGTAAAATAGATTTGTATGAATTCAACGATGTCCGGAAAAGTAGACATACATGCATACAAATCTAATTACGAATTTAGCCATGGAAAAAGAATACTTGGAATTATAATATTAGTATTCTAATAATGATAAGTATTAACCACCTTGTTCGCTAGATGTCACTGGTACCAAGTCGCATTTGATCCAAATCGATCGCTTTTCTACTAATTCAATCGAGATGTCTTCCTATTCTTTCGAGTCAACCAACACAATCGACTCGAGGTGAGCTGGCAGAAAATAATACCCGTAACTCGTATATAGAGTCGAGTCATCGGCACTACCGTTAATAACGAAGTCAGAGTCGGACTCGAAACTAGACTATGGGTGACAATAATCAAGTCGTCGAGATGTCTCAACAATCGAAATAGTCGAATCAAACATATCGTTATTAAAAATCACTAGTTATTAATATTAATTAATTCAAACAAAACATCTGAGAAAGTCTTAAGTATTCATAAGAAGAGTTTCAAATAAATTAGGTCTAGTAAATATAAAATTAAAACATCGATTGAAAGTTTTAGTTGTATTTTTATATATGAAATAGCAAGAAGTACGACTTGTGGCACCCTCTGCCTAATAGTAGGGATGTAGGATTTTAGAGTTACCATGTTCACTGAGCAATTGTAATGAGCTAGTGTTCTTGTTCCATGATTAACACAGACCCCAAAAACAGACTTATACAAGCCCAAACATTATAAAACCAAAGTTGGACTTTTAAGACTGCAATATGCCTTAATATTCTTCAAATGTTGCCAGAACTGCACGTGATCAAATTGGAAAATTTATATCGTACGAGTGTATATGCATAAAATTGTTCACCAATAATTTATAGCCAACATTATGAAGCGAATTAAAATTACATATTTCACATACACAAAATTCCAAATTGATCGAATCACGACACTTGAAGCTCTTTTTACAGCAACACACAAAGCATATGTCGATAGTTACAATGATGGTTTGTTAGTGTATATTTATACGCAAAATAAATCTAGTTTGTAAGCTCTATGTACAACTTATATTACGCTATGCTCTATATCTTATATATTTGAACCTAACTCCAGAATCCTAAGCATTGAGTAATGCATGTTATAAAACCTTTAGAATATTTAAAAATCACCATGTATATTAATTAAGCTACTAACTCTTTTTTTCCATAAATCTATTAGTCTGTTAAAATCTGCGCCAAACTTCAGTTCATTTCTAGATTAGCTACAAATGGCTGAGCAACACCAACTTTGTAAAAAAAGCGTCTATTGCATATTACATTACATATATATTGCCATCTGTCGCTAAGAGCAGATATAAAGATTGGCGTAACTACAAGAGATTTTGAAAAATCTACGTTCCTTTTTATTGTTCTATTAAATTTTAATAATTACCCGCAAAATAATTTCACTAATTTAAATCAATATGTGTAATATCTATCTTTATAATCAATATCTTTGTCTATTCTTTGTTTGATGTTGTTCTAATTATAAATAAAATTAAATGTTCATTGGTTATTTCTTTTATTTTGTGAAAGTGACGTTACTGCTTGAGACTAAAGGCGTTGGTTGTTATCAAGCAGCCTTTGCTGACTTACGGTCTCTTTAAAGTTAGATAATCTTTGGCTTCTGTTAAACTGCTTATGTATAGTTTCTATTTTAAATAACTCTAAATATATTTTAAAAATATGTATTAAAATACACATATTTAGATTTTACTTATCGTGTATAATAATATGGTGTAGTTTTTGATCCATAAGATAATACGCAGATTTACCATTCGAAATAGTGTCACGTATTTAAAGAATATCATAGCAGGCCCTATTAAAACCTTTAGTCTTGCAGATCCACATCAACAATGAACCTACAAAATGATTCGAGCTATATCACCATATAAAGGCAACTACTATGAAGTGTTAAAAATTCCAATACGAGAGCTTAACAACAAGCGTGGCCTAAAGCAACTCCTATTGAATCCAAACCGTGTATAATATATGTAAAGTGATGAAAAACTGTGAGAATAATATGAATTACATATGAGAAAAGCATTGAAGCATATCGCCCGAAAGCTTTTGCGAATAGAAAGCTGATATATTTTTGTATATATTTCATTGTTTTTAATTACACGTTGTGTTTGTTACGTCAAAGCTCATGCTAATAAATTAGTGGGGTCACTGTAAATAGCTTCTATTCAAATCATAAATAGAAGCTATTTAATCATTTTGCAAATGTATTTTAGTATGTAATGTATATACTCCAAATAATAACAAACATATTTAAATGAATCCCTATTACCAACATAAAAACTCTAATATTTTAACATTGACAGCGTTGTATCTTTTCATAAATTATTATTTAAAAAAAGTCGATTAAAGATTGTCACTCGAACATATTACTTTAATTATTGTCTCAATAGTAATTACGCATATTTTTTAATAAGCTTTAATAATAGACAGCTTACAAATACTTTGTATTATCTGGAGTACATTGACATTTATATAAGAAGATTTTATTCATTGTATTTTTTGTTACTTATTAATTATTCTAATTTTACATATCTTATTTTACACATGTTGTTAAAATCTTCTCATACAAACTGAAGATGGGTTTATTAAACATGATATTTAAACTATTACTAAGAATTATTTATCATAAGTATTCATCGAAATTTTTTTAAATAATGTTTCAAACCCACCTTAGGTGTTTAGTTTGTTTGATCGAAGAGTAATAAGAGTTCGGAGGTAGCCTCTTTTATTTTTAATATGGCTTTACTAATTATCATTCTCTCAGTTATGCTTCGAAGAAACTCAACATTACCACATTATTACATTTTAATCTTTATTTAGATTGATAGACACGACATACACAATATAATAAAATTAAAAATGTATACGCAACTGTAAATAGGTTTTTTTTAATTTGCAATTATTATTTTAAACAATATGTAAAAGATAATATCTGTATAATGAATAAAACATCCCTTGACAATATGTAACAACTGTTTAAATGTGAATATTTTATTATATTACGTGTCTAATAATATAAATAAAGACCGACAGTCTGTTCGTACAGATAATGTTCACTGAATAGTTTGTTTTATTGATTTCTTAATTATAAAAAATATATATATAGAGTGGAATGTTTTCGGAAATGGGAACTTTAACTACTATTAATTATTAATTCACAGTGCTTAATAAATAAAATTGGTAAGCGAATCTTTATTATGTCTGATTTTAAGTACTGACGTAATATAAAATTTGAATGCATTTTCTTTAGGTTGCCCGGTTTTTTAATAAGCTTATACATTCTATGTTATGAAAGGAGCGAGATTTTCTTTTAAATATATTTAACTAAAAAGCGCGCATTAGTATGTAATATCAAAAATATTTTTTAAAATAACAATCCAGCGAACACTCTGTATAAACAGACAATCAAAAATGGAAACTAAAAATGTACAGATAGCGGCGTAACTTACAGTCCTAAGCTTGTGAGGTTTAACATTCAAGGTCCTCGGTTTGCGTTCCGCTGTGGGCGTTACCTGCACCGCGTGTTTGGTGTGGGTGTGCGGCGTGGTCTGCCGCGCGAGTGTCGCCATCACCTCGTCCTGCAGCTCGCCAACCTCCAAACATTGGGCCAGCGCGTTTTGGGCCAACACCACGTGGTAGTCTATGCCGGCCTGCTCGACGCACACCGACATGAACAGTTGGACGCACTGTAAACAAATTAAAAAAAATATATCTTCAACATATAATATGATCCATATCCTAAACAATTTTTGAAGTGATAACTTCTTACGGGAGGGTAAACCGCTTCGTTACGTAACGCGTTACGGCGCCAGTCTGTCTGGCTTCCCATTCTCTCACGCATACGGCAGCGGTAGACAGGCTCCACCTCTCTCACTCTTACTCACAGCGCTTGCCGTATTTCAGTAATTAGATTAAATAATGATACTAACAAAATTCTAATGTATGTATATATTCAAGAATTGTATCTAAGAATAAAATATATTTTATAATCAAATTAAACATTGTATTAATAAATAACCTTTCCTTACATTATCATATTATATACTTAAATTTTATGTATATATTAACATAAAATTTAAGTAATAACCTAAGCTTTTCTCAAGTTAAACCATTTCAATATTAAATAGTACCAACTCTAAGTTATCATTTCTGTCGGGTATTCCGAAACACACTCGTTTGTTTTTTTTATATAGTAACAACTAGAATACCATTTGCAAATGTATATAGGCGACTTTAACCACTTTCCATCACAGTTGGGCGGGCAGCCTGTCTTCTGTACTGTACTCCAGCAATAAAAAAAATTGCATAAATATATAAAAGTTTTCTTTTGATTGGGAAGCTGGCTGACAGCCCAGCTCATGGAAAGTGGTTGCCGGCGCCTTTACACTTTTGCAACAACACGGACGAAGCCAACGCCTTGGAATAAAGAGGACTGTGCATGACCAATATTCATAGCCTCAATCAATATTCTACTTATGTTATTAAAGAATTAAAATAATTTATAAATAAGATTATTAAACTAAGGTTAATTACGGTTATGCTATTTTTATTGCATATATTTTAATGCCACTACATTTCTTTTATTTGATGAATCATGTAAAAAAAAGCTAGATTATGTTAAAATATAAAGATGTTTTAAATGTTGTATTTATATAAATAAGATAAAATCAGACAACTGTGTGAAGTCTACGAATTATAAAGGTTTCTAAAAAGAGGACAAATTATTTAGCTATGGAATCATAAAACAGCATATATGTAACTTCTCCATATTATAAGGACTACTCAACAAATATTGTCCAAATTTTTTGATTCTCTGCATACTCCATTTTCTTGTGAATTTTTCACTGCATATTTAAAAGTCATAATTTTTGTGCCTACGAGTATACTAGAAGATAGCCAACAATTGACTTCAGTAAATAATTGGTTAAAGATCAACGTCACAATTCTCCACGTTCTGACTAACGATAGTTGCTTCATATGACTATGCGCCGCCATGTGTAACTGCAAGTTTATTTTTTTAATTTTTTTAAATGTATAATACGACATTTTCATAAAAAAATATCACTCAGTTACAGTCAGTCAGTACACAAATGCTCTACTCCATTGTGTGGCACCACATAGACCACGTTTTCCCTATGGATTTCATCCATTTATATCCAGTAGTTACTGAGAAAATAATCGTGTCATATGAAGCCAGCTATACGGACTGAGATAACGAAACATAAGGGTTCTGACCAAAACGGTTATTCTAATTGCTCTAAAAATATAAAAAACACAAAACTTACTTTGAACAATTTTAATGCTTCCGCTTGCAATGCCTCCGAATTAAGCGATGTTAATGGCGAAGTGAGATTGTCTTTAGAGTATAGTAGTGTCGGATGCCTCCATAGGACGCAGTCTGGAATAACGGAAATAAAACACATTTTAAGTAAAAAAATTGTTTGGTTGCATGTTCTGCTTTTTGGGCCAGATACCCTTGCGAGCATCCTCACCTACACGTTACTAAAGTTTCGTCACATTATGATCCATCTTTAGGAACACACAGAGGACAAACATACAAACATTTATTTTTATTTATATAGACATATAAACATAGTATTTTACCAATCAATGACATGACGAAATACCTAAATAATGACAACCAGGCAGAAATAGGCTTAGACCACACGACTATAAAGCAAAAAATGTTGATTGACTTGGTTCAAAAAATTTCTAAAGTAATAAGACATTAAAAAGGGAGAGAAGAACGACCTGCATATCTATCGTGTAGGGTTTAGGAGCTTTTCTTTAATGATTATACTCACTAGGATCCCCGTCAGTTTCCATCAGCTTCTGTATGAGCTGTTCAAAATGTGTGCCTTGACTCAACCCTCCGCCACTGACCACCGTTAAGTGGTACAACCAGGAATCCTTGTCCGCTTTACTCTCGAACAAGAGATATGTTGGGCCCTGAAATAGTTGGGTGTACCGTCTTCATCAACATTTATATGACAATTTATAAAATAAATCGAATACAACATGCCAGTTGCGCTTGAAAACTACAAACTTCCCAGAATACAGAAGTAGCGTACATTTTAAGTCTAGGGATTTGCTGCTGATCAGCAAAAATCGAATCGAAATCTATCCAGTAGTTTTACATGAATTTTGAACAAACAGAAAAACAGACAGAATTGGCTTTTATAGCCTCCTCTAGTTGTTCTTTTTAAATAGCTGCAATGTATATATAGACACTCGACGTTTAGAATTTTATAAAATTATACATAGATATTTTGTACATGAGTTTGTGAAGACTTATTATACTTTGTAGTGAAACCAAATTGTTAGATTTCTCAGACACTTAGGAAACATATAACTAGTGACGGAAATTACAACCACTTTAATATATATCAATCACTGCCGTGAAATTATTTCGTTTTGTCATTGCTATTTCACCGGTGAAAAATCACCACTCGATATTACAGAAGTGACTAAAACTAGAAGTGATTATTAGAGCCTTGTAATTAAATAAAATGTTGCAAACTCAACGTCACATCACGGCGTTATACAACATTATAAGACTCAAACAAATCAATGACTAATGGTTTAAAGCATAAAGTTAAATTTTAAAAGTTTAAATTATTTATCGTTTTGACAAACGATCTACTTTACTTTTTGATCCGCTTTAGCTAATTTGTACTGCATGCGTTTTAACTGTTTGTCTCGCGTGAAATTCAACGGCCAGATCCTATACGCTTAACTGGAGTGAAAAATCATTTATTTTCAATGACCGTTATTTAACCATTGATTAACATACAACCTTATGATGAGTGGCTAACGTCTTTACTTTACAGGAAAATAGAAATAGGAACTTTTCAAACAACAATCACTGGACAATAATATGATAGTAAAAATGTCACGAACCCCAGTTACCTGGTGCTGCGGGTATATGGCCACAGTGAGGTGGTTTCGGGTGTCGTCGTTCTTCTCTTCGGAATCCGAGTCCGAAACGTGCTCGACGTCCTCCACACGAGCGTCGCGCATGTTTATTTGCCCGGTTGGGTTCTGCAAAGGTGATAATTATGATATCAGCCTCTATTGTTACGAGTTACCCAGGACTCGAATTAAAACGCCGTTAGAACAACTACAAAATTTATGAGAACTGTACAAACACGTATAAAACAGTAACACGCGCAAACTCCGTCACTATATTACTTGTCGAACCTACGTCTTGCTCGTATCGTAATCCTTGTTTGACTGACCCACCCCTCCGTTCGGGCATTGTTTTATACTAACTATACAGTACAAAAAATGGACCGCGTGCACTGAGGTTTCCGAGAAACAGTAATTTGCACACCTGGCTAATTATTCCTGCGAACGGCCAACAAAGTCGAAAACAATAACAATAGACTATTGTCTAATTGCAAATTTTAAATACGAAGTAAATAAAAGAACTCCGAATGCGGGAAGACAATTAACCGGTCTTGCTTGTCCAAAACGGATTGGCGGGTCTCAGACACCAGTTTCTTTTACCATGAGCATGTCATGATTGTAACAATACCTACATTGTTATTATTTTCATGGAAGAAAAATTGGACAAGTTATTCTTAATTTGGTAAAATTAAGATGGAAAGTGTTTTTTAAAGGATTTATTTAAGTTCATATTATAAAATATTGGTAATTCTTTTCTTCTTTGTTCGTTATAGTTCTAGAAGTTTTTAAGAAACAAATATCGGGACTATTGCAAAGGAAAGATAGACATGAGAAACGAATTGCAAAAGAATCATTTTCTACGCGCTCTTTGATCATAACTGGCAATAAAAATGATAGATTTAGGGTTAGTGTTGGGGTCGTTTAGTACCTCACAACGCCCAAATTGCTCCGTCTGTCGTTCCACATGGCGACCACAGTCGTAATGGTCGTGGTGAAAACGTCAGTAATAACGTTATTATTTTCGATCATACAGCGCTCGCATGTCTAGATCTGGGTCGAAGTGGGGCACATATGTCATTTGTGATTAAAAAATTGCGCTTTTTTCAATGTCAAGAGACAGAAAGAACTAATGTTTGTGGGCAATGCCTAATTCGACCCACCTATTGACATGGGTCGTTGTGAGCGCTGTGTTAGGAACATGATGACGTCATTAGTGACATTTTCGCCACGATCATAACGAACGCCTTGTGGAACGGCAGAAGGAGCATTTTGGGCGTTGTGAGATACTTCCATATTACTCATATCCAATAACCGTCACAAATTCACAAAATAATCGAAATCCAGGACGAAGTCTGTCAGTTGGGTTGTTGAAATGTACAAACTTCCTTACCTGATCACCAGGTGACTTGAAGTATAGGAACATCTTTCCGATCAAGACGCACCAGCTCTTCTTGGCATGCCCGTTCTTGACCTTCGTCAGCCAGCCCTGGATTGTTGGCTTGTTGTCCTCTTTGCTTAGGAGTAACTTCGTCGCGTTTCGCCTCTGCACGTTCTACGGAAGAAAGAAGAGACATATTTTAAAATTAGGACATGCCCGCTTCTTTGTACACGTTTGGCTTGAAATTCCCGTTTTAGTGAAAACTGTGTCAGAATAAGTTAATTTTTATTCACCCGAAGAACTTCAACCACTCCCGGGAAAATTCCCGAGATAAAAAAATATCATATATTTTATTACATACATTTTGCTATTGATCAGTGATAAAATAACGTTTCAATTTGATTATTTTTTAAATCTTGCCATTTTCAATAATTCCCAGAAATCTCCCGCAGGATTTCAGAATAAAAAGTAGCTGACAAGTCTAAGAATTTGCTGTCGATCAGCGAAAACCGTTTAAAAATCGGCCCAGTAGTTTTTAAGTGAATCTCGAACAAACAGACAGCAAATAAAAATGCAGCCTGTTCTCCATCGTTTATATAGTCTATTCCAGTTATATCTTTTTAAATAGCTTCAATGTACAGACACTTTAGAATTTTATCATATTATAAATAAGAGCAATTACAAGGCCTTCTCATTTCAAAACACCGTATATTATACTGATATATATTATTTTATTTTATAATATTTCATATATACATATATATATTTCATAGCATTAAAGTTTGATATTGTATAATAATATATAGCAGTTGTGGTAGCGTATTACATGCGCACGCGTCCCGAACTCAAAGGGCGCGGGTTCAAATTCACTTGGGCAGTTTTCTGACCTAATGGGCATATTGTTACAATTACAACAGACCACCTGCTAACAAAGGTGAAGAAAAACATTATAATGAAACCTGCACATCGAGATAACCGATTTATCAAACTTGCTAAGCTCCTTGGACAAGCGGGTATACTGTCCGTTCCCTATAATGGGAGCCGCAGCTCAGCAGTCGGACGTTTATAGGCTGTTGTTATTATTATAGAGCGGTCACCATTTTACCTTTCGGTTACACTTTTTGTCATCTCATTAACCACCAAATAACATGCGATAAAGAACTTCGTTCCAATACCTGTAGAACCCTTATCCAGTCCTCCATGGTGGCAATACTGTCAGCTGTCAAGTAATAAGTCCGACTCCCGGTGAATATTTCGAAGGTTGCCGCGCCTTCGTTTCTCGATATCTTGCACGCTTCGCCCAAACCGATCTGGCCTGGGGTTTGCGATTCACTTCGGACTGCGATTTCCAATACGATAATGTGCCGTTTTTGAGGACAAACCTGTAACAGGGTAAATGCCAGTCAAATACACCGAGACCCAGTTTATCGTCTTAAAAACGGAACAAATATTTTGACTGGTGGTGTGGGTGGTAGAAGTTATTGGTCGTGGAAGGAGAGAAGAATCAGCTTCTGCCTGCGACTCCGTCCGCGTGATGCGGTTTTTTAACTACCCCACGGGAACTCTTTAATTTTTCGGGATCAAAAGTATCCTTTATGTTGACCAGGGATATAAGCTACCACCATATAAAATTTCATTTAAATCGGTCCAGTCGTTTCGGAAATTAGCCGGTACAAACAGACAAACCGACATACAGACAAACAGTGAATCAAGAAATTGAAAAAATCTACAAAAATCTTACATCTCCCTGACTAGGTTTTTAGCATTTTTTCATTGTACAGAAATTAGACCTCTACAATTTTAGTATGTGTATCATTCAGTCATTTTAAACATGAAAAATGTTATAGCTTAAGCAAATATGTGGTTATTAATTTAAACATTAAGAGGGAGTACAGAGGAGAATCTGTAATATTGGTAACATTAGAATTTTTACTGTGGATGTGTGTAAATCTCACCATCGTTTCCTCCAAGTCTTCAGCTTCCCCCCCAACTTCGCCAAATGGCCGCTCTTCTCTAGCGCGTCGTGTCTTCGCGGCGAGTCCGAGGGCGGCGCCGCGCGACACAACGAAGCCACCGACGGCGAAGCGACACTCTCGCACGACACCGCGTCGGGCGGGATCGCGTAATCGTCCGACATGCCCGATTCAAAAGATGTATCTAAAAACATACATACATAACTTCACGCCAGGTCCCTGCGGGGTAGGCACGAACACCAGAGCGCCATTCAGGCTTATTCTTACACACCTCACTTGCTCTTTGACATTCATAGCTCTTGCCATGCACGCTCGTCTGTTCTTAAGGCTCCTGATATCACCTTCTGCTAGTACATGATCAATTTGATCATAGAAGGTGTGTCCTGGCCTTCCGCGAAATTAAACGTTAACAAGATATCTTCAAATTCCTCTACCATCAAGACAGTAAAGTATTATGAATAACCATTGCCTGGTAAAAAAATATAACTTTAAAATCCCTACATGCAACTTTTTGAGGGTGGGTTCATAGTATCTTACCGACAGTACATTTCCCTTGTTATCTCTGTTAAAATTTAGTTTAAACAGAGGACAGATGAAGATTAGAGATTCCTTAAAAAGAAGTCATCTCTTTCATTCATATGAAGAAGAATAATCCTCAGAGCAATGTTATAAAATCGATTCAAAAAACTACATATATGATTTAGTCGACTTTCGAAATAATTTTAACCAATTTAAAAAAGTTAAAAAACGAAATTATAAAAAATAATTCAAATTCTCGACACATTTTTTTTAGATAAAACAATGTGTTAGTTAGACATTACTGCTTGAAAAAAGCGAATAATAAGGACATAAAGAATCACACGGTCTGTGCCCACCACTGTCAAAAATATATACAAGTAAATGTTCTCGAGAACCTTACACGAAAACACTTTGGTTGATGATATAGAGCAGTGTTTTTCAACGTGTGGGTCGCGACCCCTCAGGGGGTCGCGAAGCCTCTTTTGAAAGTTGGGAAAGCTACTGCAGTAAAGTCTGTGCAATATCTGTAGATTCATCAAATTGCAAGGACACAAAACTACTTTCTTTTATATCTTCTATGACTTGATTACGAACATCAGTCGCCATATCGCTTATCCTGCGTTGAATGGTACTGCCAGACAGAGGTATTCTTTTGAGTTTTCAACCTCTTGTTTGCTAAACATAATATCCGCCATATCTAAACCCGCGGGTAAAATTAAACTTTCGGCAATAGTATTAGGTTTTTCTGCATTAGATACACGAAGAGCTACACGATAGCAACGATTTCTCATTTATGCGGGGCAAGGGCGGGATGGCCGGCATCGGACGTGGTCGTACGTATGCGCGTAAATTGCGTTATATATTGGCAACGCATTCGATGTAAAAAAATGTGTTTTACGTAGTTAATTATGTAAATACATACCGTCGAATCCCTGATTATGAAAATGAATAGATATATTGGATTGAATATTTGTCACAAAATAAAATACATAAAAAAAGATTCCGACGAATTGAGCACCTCCTCCTTTTTTAAAGTCGGTTAAAAAAGCAACAGGTAGGGGGGGTCGCGAAATATTTCTTCATACTAAAGGGGTCGTGTCATGAAAAAGGTTGAAAAACACTGATATAGAGAAATACAAAGTAGGTCTAACTTACCTCTAGTTTTACTCTGTTTACTAGGTGAACCACTACTCGACCGTTTAGCAGGACTTAAACTTGAGCTCGTTTTCACGCTTTTCGATGGACTACTTGCACTTAAACTAGTATCTGATGAACTGCACTGTCCGTTTGCATTATTGGTTAAAACCAAGCCGTGGTTCGAAGTCTGTTGTATTGATGCAGGTAGCACACTTGTCAAGTTAACGTTATTTATTGGGATGTTTTGTGATGTTTGGCCTCCTGGAGGGTTAAAAGGGATTAATTGTTAGTTTCGAACCTAATAAGATTGTCAAGGGTTAAAATATTTGAATAATAAATAGTAGTAAAGATTAGAAAACACATTTTAAATAAGCTTACAGTTAGAATGATAATTTTTTAATCTATTTGAGGTACGACAGACTATGTTGCACAGTGATCAAATTAGAAGAAGTTATAATAAATAGAAGAAATTTTATTAGCATCTGAATCAAAAATTATCAGTACAAAATATTTAGAATAGAGTAGAATATTCTTTATTGACACAAGAAAATAATACACATGAATTAACAATCATATAACTAGTACAATCGGCGGTATTATCGCTTACCGCGCTTTCTTCCCGACAACCTTCTGGAGATAATTTTAAATTTCTAATAATAATATTATATATACAATCATATATATTAATAATAAGTAAAACATATTTGTATACAAATATGTATACATATATGTCTATGTAACCATTTACATAACATGGTTACATAGACATACATAAACTGTGTACTGTTTACAAATTTAGATAGTGATCTTTGAGTTTATTAAAAGATTTAAGTGACTTTACTATGATAAATTTTAAAAAATAACTCAAAATTTTATCTAAACATGATTCTGTCTTTTACACATATTGAGTTCAATACAAAATACAAGTATTATTATGCAAACATAAAATTGTCTTACCATATACATTATTGGTGAGCTGGTGATGTGGAGTGTTGTGTACTGTTATGCCCATCGACTCTTCGCCGTCAGAAGAATCGTCTGACGAATCACCAGTAAATGGCATCGATCGGATTTGACTAGCTCGCTGTGAAAAACAAAAAAAATATGATAATTAAATCAAAAACTTAAAAACCAAATACTATTGCAGACTGCCCCAAAAACCCCCTCCTCCTTTATTGCCTGACAATTAACCAATTTGCATACTACAAGTTTTAGTTGAAATCTCAGGAAGGAAATTGTTCTCATAATAATATGGTTCATTCTTTCTTTACTGTATTCAAAAATGATTTTCTCGTTTACTTTCCCTATATTGGCACATGAGACTGAACATATTTCTACATTTAGTAGATTCTGAAATTTTAACGTTCTCTTCAGCCAACAGTAAAAAAATATGATTTAGGTGCTTTTTCAGTTTTTTTTATTGGACAATTGTCTTTTCTAGTTCATATTCTCTCTTATGTTAAAATATAATATCAAATATAAGAAGATATTCTCTTATAGAAACAATATTATCTATGGTTACGAGTATGTTCCGGTATCTCAATCTTATTTTTTGAAATAAGTGAGTAATATTTTCTTACGGCTTAGAACCAAACACTGCGTTTATTTATAATGTCATTTTACTCACCCCTTTGACAGTGGCATATACAGGAACTGAAATGTCTTGATAACTTGTTGATTCATGCACAGGTCTATTGCATGGAGGGGGACTTAATTCTTCTTCTACTGATTGTTGAAGACCATCGTCTGCTACCTGTATAGGGAAAAAGAACAAAGTGAAATTAAGTACACCATAACCTATACTATACACGTCAGGCTCTGTGCTTGAGCGGGCTAAGCCTTTACCGGCTTACCTCACTGCAACACAGAGTTCCTAGGATGGTAAATTTTAGAAAAGATTTTATTCCGTTATTTACTATGGTCTGGGATCGGCACCAGAGTAGTCCGTTGTATATTACACATAAAACAAGCTGAACTTGCTTGATTTCGAAATCTATACATATAATAAAACTGTAGAGGACGAATTTCTGTACAATAAAAAAAAAACTAGAAACCGAGTCAGTGTAAGAAGTGAAATAGAACTAATTTAGATTTTTTTCAAACTGTTTGTTTCTCTGTCTGTTTGTACCGGCTAATCTCCGAAACGACTGAACCGATTTAAATAAAATTTTGTACGGTAGTAGCTTATATCCCTGGTCATCATATAGGATACTTTTAATCCCGAAAAATTAAAGAGTTCCCGTGGGATAGTTAAAAAAACCGCACCACGCGGACGAAGTTGCGTACAGAAGCTAGTATTCAATATGTGTATGTGTCTGCCGATTACTACTATTACAACCAGATTGTTATAAGTATTGTTAATAAGCAGAAGCTTATGTCTCACAATATTATAATATAATTTCAGCCCATAAATGTCCCACTGCTGGGCTCGGGCCTCCCATTATAGGGGGGGGGAACGGACAGTATACCCGCCACGCTTGTCCAAGGCGGCTTGGCAGGTTTGACACATCGGTTATCTCGATGTGCAGGTTGCATCACGATGTTTTCCTTCACCGTTTTTAGCACATGGTAATTGTAACAATATGCACATTAGATCAGAAAACTGACTAAGAGGTGCATGCGTTCCGGTCAGGATCGAACCCGCGCCCTTCGATTTTAGGGGCGCGTGCGCTAACCACTACGCTACCACGAGTTATCTTATAATTCTATCAAATTAGGGTAGACCGTTAGAAGAAGCAGCGTGTTTTAGTATTAATGTTTCATTAAATCATCATGTCTTATACTACAAACTATAATAGTCGTGCTCTTTTAATTCACACACACACAGTTCAGTTCTTTTCTTTTATGTGAACCTGGTACAGCTAGGAACTAAGGACATTTATTCACAATTACATCAGCATGGCTACTACTACTGTTCATAACTTCTCAAAGTCACCTTAGTACCTATATGTAGATAAAATGGGTAGGAGTGATTAAGGGAGAAATAATTTTAAAATTACCCAGAACATTTTTACCTGGTATATCTTGGCCTCCCAACTTGGGAACCTGTGTAGCGGTGGTGTAGGAGGCCTTGGGTGTTCTGACACTGAACTATCGCCAGTCGACGATCCACCTCTACTGTTTCCTTGGACTACTACATTCACGCCTCCTTGCCACGCCGGAGTGCGTTCTGGAAAATAAGCTTTTTAATAGTTTAATTGTATGAACTAAAATTAAATTATAGAATATATATAATATATTCTGAAAATAATCAACATAAAACTTGGAACAAAATTCGATTTTATCAATATTTATACCTTGAGTAATTTTAATATGCAACATATTTAAGATTACGGGCATCTTTAGGGTTTTATGCTTAGTTAGTAACTGGTTATATAATAAAACTATAACCAACAACCAACTATTTGAATAATAAAAACTGATCAAGAAGGTAAGTTAATAATAAGAATAAAAAGCATGAATAAGCAACATCTTTACAGTACAATTACATCAAATACAATACCTCTGCTAGGCGTATAGATTTCAGCATAATCATGTGTAGTGTCTCCATCTGTCGACGTATTTGGAGTCGTTGGTAACACAACTAAATTTTCAACTGCTGTCTGTAAGAAAAAAATAAACATAAAATATATAATTCTTCTAAAATATTCTTTCCCGTTTTCCTCGAGTCAGATACAGATCTGGATCTAATTTTTTTTCGAAAGTTGGGGGGGGGGGGGGGGGGGCAAAAACTGAAATCGCCGCTCGCCTATATTTTTATCTTAATCATCATCATCATTTCAGCCATCAGAGGCCCCATGATTGAAACGCACGAGTCTGTAATTTCTAACCTAGTAAACCATGAGTTTTGAATTGGCCGCCCGGAGCATGGGCCCCGGCTTGCCCCCACCTCCCCCTAAATCAGGCCCTGATCGAGAATAATACAGACATGTCTTACAGCTAAATCGTCAGCAAGTAGACTAGCTGTGGTCCTCTCGTCCATAGTCCGATTCATTGTGTTCAGGGCAGGGTTGGCAGCGTTGACGTTATTCGCGATGTTGGTAGCGCCGATCGACAGGTTACGCCTGTGACGTACCGGAGTACTGTAGTGAGGTTCCGAAGAGTTGATTGGTAACTGAAAAGCAGGAAAATATCAAATTATTGATTTTTCTTAAATGTTTTATTTGATCTGTGCTGGGTATTAGAAGAATGGGCCCAGAATTGAAAGTTTTGTATTTGTTTGCCAAAATAAAATAAAATTTGTCACAAGTAATTTCAGAATTTTATAACATCTAGAAAGTGTTACAAATAGCTGTAGACTTTAACACAAAAATTTGTGATCTAAGCAATGTCTTCTTCAGCTTCGATAAGATGGTGCTATAAACTATATTACATATAATCGTAATGCATAATAATCATAAATTAGATCATGTTTTAGGCCAAAACTGAATTCACTACAAATCCTAGAAAAATCTAGGTACCAAAAACAAAATGTGATCTGGTTAAAGCAGATATTGCTTGGAATTAATAAAAAATATATAAATACAAAAGTCATAACATAAGAATGTGTGACTAACAACCATTAGTGACAACAGCGTGAATTGAAAATATAAGCAAATATTAACATATTATTTGAAGTTACATGAAAAATTGGAAATAAAATTTAATATATTTTGATACCCATAAATTTGTCCACAACACATACACAAAAATCCCTAGGAACTAAAGGTAGCAACATATATTATAAATCACTATTATTTTTACATGAGGAATAGTATATGTCAATGAATGAATGATTATATTCAGCTATTGAAGTGATGTATTAACAAAAGGTTAGGAGGAAAATATTTCCTAAAAAATATAATAT
This sequence comes from Dendrolimus punctatus, assembly GCA_012273795.1. Classification (NCBI taxonomy): domain Eukaryota; kingdom Metazoa; phylum Arthropoda; class Insecta; order Lepidoptera; family Lasiocampidae; genus Dendrolimus; species Dendrolimus punctatus. Next base: position 14,234,719 of record CM022542.1, on the reverse strand, counting down.
AGGAAAAATTAATTGTTTACCAGTGTAACAATTATGTAGCATGATATATTAATCTCCATAAGTATAATAGTTTATCCACTATGTGTAAAATTAGTCAGTTAGAAAAAGTAGTCAGTGTAGAATTATGGCTATCTTCAGGATATTAGTATATTCAGTTGTACCTATATTTTTTTGGATTAGTACCAATATTAATCACTCGAGTGAATTATATTGTATAGTAAATGTATGTTTCCATTGATTCATTTCAGTGGTGCATTAATAAGAATAATTATATTTCCTAAAAGAAACATAATAGGCAAAATAATTTCTTTGGCAGTGAAACAGTGACATTGCTAAGTATGTATGCTACCTGTGGCCCCTCAAGGCTTTCTGATCTCCTTCTGTTAGTAGCCAATAGGCTGGATGTGCCTCTAGAGCCGTCCTCTGTCCTCACTTCGAGAGAGAGGCTGGCTCTTGTTGGGAGAAACTGGAGATGGAATATGAAATGACATAATAAATAGATCATACTTATATTCAAAGTTTCCATGTGTATATTTCTTGTCTCCTAGACACAGACAGATATGATTTTCACTCTGTTACATAAATTATATAATATCTTATAATTAAACTTAGAAGTGCTATAGATATAAAAATAATTTTACCAAAGTAACTATTTATTACAAATAATAATTAGTATAATACAATAACAAGATATTTCTAAACATTTTCCTAGTAATATTTAATACATTTTTATTAACATATGTGACTGATTTTCTTATGATAAAAGTATTTAAAATAGTAAATCTCTTTTTTTGAACAGTTTATACTACAATGATTATATTTGGTTAAGTAAAAAATGGCAAATTAGAATTATAAATTAACCTATGTAATGGGTAGGCTGGAAGGGAGGGAATAAAAAAATATATATATGTATCACACATTAGAAAATAAGAGTTTTAATTATTTGTAATAATATTTGTCAGATATGATTACAATAGTATGCTAGATAAAAAATGAATCATTGAAACTTACAGCGGAATTCCTACTCCCTTGTGCGGCTATATGGTTTCTTAACAATTCAAGCTGCTGATTGCAGCGGTCGTTTTGCTCCCTCAATAACTGGTTCTGTTGCTCCAGCTCCCGGAGTTTATTCGTGACCCACTCCTTGATTCGGGCTGCTTTTGCTTCCACCTGCTTCGCGTCTTGGAGTCTTAGATGCTTCTAGAACAAGATAAACTTAGTAGATTTAATTTAACAAAAGTTAGTTCCCTAAACTAACAAAGTGCGTATGAATTAGATTCAGTATTCTACTTACAAAGAACTAAACCAATTTGGTATACACAATGTATCCAACATGTTAATAAAAATAAAAGTTACTGTTTCTACTAAACCTGTGATTTGAACTCGTAAATTTAATTCAGGAAATTGAAATAAGTAATCATAACGAGCTGTTTTGCCAATACAATTTATATAAAGAAAATTATGTGTGTGTGCAGCTTGAGAGAATATACTGACAGATAATTTTTCTCTAACTTTTATTTATATACATTTAATTAATTCTTTTAGCATACCTCTGTCAACATATTATTCAAATTAAACTTCTTAAGTATCACTTTAAATTTTTTACTGTTTTAGTTTAAATAATATTACTGTCAGTTTTATTTCGGTCCAAATTGGACCTATGTTTAATCATTGGTCTCATTGACTCTCTAATCTGTGTTGCACAATGTAAAACCCTGTGGCGTCATTGAATGCACCTATAAAATTTTAGCATTGACAACACTGAGACAGCATACCAGGCAACAATAGATTCTGACACAAAAACACACAAGTCCCGCCACAAAACAAAGAGTTATTAATTATTATTATATTTGTAGTATAAGAATAAAGGAACTCTCAACAACTACAACGTCGTACCGGCGTTTCTTGTGGTTCCAAAACCCGTATCTCTTTCTCTAGCTGGCTTAGTTCTATATATTTATGTGTTTATCTCTTTTTATGTGCCTTTCATCGAGTTCCAATCACGATTCTAAAGTAGTTTGAGTCCAAAAAACTTTTTATTGCCTAATACGAAGTAAATACCACAACTAAATTAGGTTTTTTTTTTCAATTAATTATTTGCAAATATTTTTATATGTAATTCGCAATATAAATAATCCTTGCTTTATTGTCTAGAAATGAGAAGGCAAATAAAATAACAGTTGATAGAAAAAATAGATAGCGAAACCGAGTACAATACCTGCATTTATATTTCAGTTGGGTAGGTATATGAAATATCGATAAGAATTTCACTATTTATTTTTGTATCCGAATTTCACTTGCTAAAGAGAGTAGAAAACAACACATTTCATTCACAATTTTTAATAGTAAAAAACGAAACTTTTACGAATTATCTTGCGCGTTTGTTGTTGTTGTTGACAACTTGACATTTTTCTCTAATGAATTTCTAAGTTCTATTAGGAATTTATGGCCTTGTAACGAAGACTTTTGTCATTTCATTTTACTTATAACATTAAAGCAGGATTATATTTAAAACTTAAGCGTAATGTTGTTAAAACGCTCTATAATTTAATAATAATAATTCTATAATTGAATTTGCCGAAACTAACCCTCTATAAAAGGAGGCTCTCAAAAATCCAGCACTTGGCCCCGATATATGGGAATATCTGGGTATTTTATGGCGTCAGAGTGACCATCTCGGTATTCATCTTGAATTTAAATAGTAACTTAAACATAGCATTTATAAGTTACTGAGTTTTCGGACATTATTCTGCATTGATTAAATAATGTTTGTGCATTTATTGTGAATAGCTAAAAACATTGTACCTGTTCTTCGATCTGGCCTTCTAATCGCGATATGGCTCTGGGTGCACCGTCGGTGCCCGCTGGCCAGTCGCATAACCGCTGCTCCATGGCGCGAACCTGAAACAATCAATAGGCATCTATTAGAAATCGTATTTGTTTTGGCTCGTTGCCCCAATCACAGACCTTAACGGGCAATTAACTTAGATAATAGAAAGTAAAGCTTAGTGGCTAGTTACCCGATGTCCATTTAATTGACCTGTTCTTATAAGATACGTATGTATGTAGAAGAAATAGATCCATACATAATAACGTTAACTACACTCCCAAAAATAGACGTTTATTTAATTTTTTACAGATTAGATATTTCGACGAAAAATTAAATATATATTTTTGACTTTAAAAGAATGTTTCTTTTAATTTATTTATTTTCCACTAAGTTGGTTCAATATGAGTAAGTAATTTATTCTTATTTATTTTATTTAAAGTATAAATGAGCTCAGCAAAAAAAAACCCAGCTTATCATGCAGACTGCACATTGCTCGAGTGATATTACAGTAACTATTATCTTTATTCTGCAACTTACTTTAATTAGACTAGCTTTTAGCCAAAGAATGTTCTTATTTAAATTTACGTTTTTTCTTCTTTTATTTGAAAGTACGTTTCACCCGAATTTTCGAACCGGGTTATTAAAAATAAATTGGTTGTTTGGTAGTCCGCGTATAATTAAGGATAAGAATTCATGAATATTTAACACTGGCCAGATAAATAAACCGTAAGAATAAATATTTAAAAAAGAACACGAACTCGTGTCGTATCATAGTGAGCTTTTGGTGAGAACTGAAAGTTCCATGTTGTACTGTGTAATTCAATCAATTCTAAAAATTTGTAATATTAATTTAAAACTAAAAATAGTTGTAGGATATTGATTGTGTTTTTATAAATAATTTGAACTGTATGTAAAACGTCGACTTTTGAGTAGTCACAAAAACTAAGTTGTTTGGCGTCAATGAAAAACCTACTATTTTGCCGAGCCGATACTCAAAACAGTAGATAAGGCTGTTTGTAAATCAGTGTTTTTGCCTGCCATTGTGGAAATTAAAACAACCACAACAAAGGCACAGCTTTTAAACTTTCGAACATAATAAATATAGTATATAGTTACCAAACTCTAAACTTTGTTTTCAAAGTTACTAAAACTTCGATACGCATACAATAATTATGTTTCATAAAACAAATCCAAAAATACGACGTTGCCACTTCTAAGTTTAGAATCTGCATCATTAAATATAAAGTCCTGTCAGTGTACGTGTAAAACACGAACGTTTGAAATCAGCTTATAATAGTTTTAGTCGTCATAAGCAGCTTATGGTAAGCCCACTCTGTTGCAATAAAACTAACCACACTACACAGCATTAGTGATGCAACTGACCACCACTTCTGCGTTCGGATGTGTTCTATTAATATTATAAACTATAAAGTTTATAAGGACGGATGTTTCACGCGAGAATTACGGACCCGATTTTGATGAAACCTTACAGTACAGCTGAATAATACAACTACACTATACGTATATTATATATAACTTGTAAAAAATTTATACGTAAACTAAAATTATTATTTATTATGAAATTTCGTATATACCTAGAGGTCCATACTGAATTTTATATAACGACCATAGACATAAAAAAGACTAAAAATGACTCTTGCCCAGGTACTAAGTCTAAATATTTTACACGAATAAGTAGATGGCGACAAATGTCGTTTGTCTCTCGATTTTTAAGCTACTACAACAATCCAGTTTTTCGGCATCAGGCAGACATCTACAGTTCATCTAAGCCAGTGTTTTAGCAAGTGAAGTGACGAGTGAAACGCATAAGGCTTAACTTAAAAGGTTATCTTACCACACTGTAAAATAAAAAAAATACACACAAAATTTGAATTCAGAATGCAACATGAACGGAGCAAAACCGCAGGATTTGAAACCGTTTGTGGCGTACTGCAAGATACACACGTATCAGTGTATTGCGGTGACAAGTCTCATGGCTGAGATAACCGCATTGTCTACTAGATTGTGTTCCGTCCCGAGATAGTATTGCACAACAAATGCGGTATAATTGCATTGTCCTGGGGCAGTGTTTGCATTGGTGTACTAGATAGAATTTACAAAATCTAAACAGACGGATATCCAGAGATTGTGTTTTGAAATCTTTGATCAAACTGATCTTAGCTGTGTAATCTCGAAACATCACCTAAAATAATCTCTTATGTGTGTACCAAGAAGAAAACATAACGTTATTTACATAATATGGTATAATTAATAGAATAGAATTAATTCCCAAAATAAAACGAGCAACATGTATAAAAGTTGCACTGACTATCGATAACTACGGTCTTAATGTTAAACTGCAAGATTGATTGACATAAATGTAAAGTTAGACCAATAAAGAGATGGATGGATTGTGTGAAAGATGATATTATGATGGTTTGTGGTGTGATATAGGACTTCGTCAAAATAGATGAGTATCGAAGAATAAGGCATATTGTGCCGACACCAAATAATTGGGAGAAGGTGAAAGAAAAAGAATGACGCTCTTATACATGGAGACTTAGAGTAAATTTGAACGCTTCTTTATGAGTGTTAAAGAAGCGTTCAAACTTATTTTAGCTCTCGACGAATAAGACCAGTGTTACCAGATGGGGGGGGATTCCCTGCAAATTCAGGGATTTTTTCGACTTTAGGGAGATTCGGGAGTAAAGATTCTTTGGGGGACGTTCGGGGGGGAATATTTTAAGTACCAATAATTCATCTATAAACACAATTCTCATCACTAAAATTATTATATCTAAGTTATAATACAGTACTATTATAACTTAGAATTATATTCTACTAGTGAGTGAATCATACTTCAATTCAATAGTTCATTTTAATAATTCAATTCATTTGTTCGTTTATTTCATGTTATTTATTTATTATGCTGTCTCTACTCGTATACGTCGTATCCTAAAGGCTACTTTCCGTTAGACACTCACAACGATCACGTTCACAACCGCGGTTATTCCCATTTCACTTTTTTTTCTGGCTTCCCAATCTTAAACTCAAGTGGAACGGTTATTTAACCTACCTATTGACACGGGACGTTGTGAGCGCTCCGTGAGCAAAAATTATGACGTCATTAGTGACATTTTCACCACGACAGTGGTTTTTATTTCGCCTTTAAAATAGGAAAAAACCATTTTGGAGTTTTTTTTTCAAAATGCTTATTTTGGAGTTTTTGAAAACAGTTTGGGGGTTAATTGCCATGGTCATCTGGCAACACTGAATAAGACCGTTAGTTTTTTTGTTACAAGTGAGTGGAACCTGTAGGTACAATCGAACAAATTGAAACATGATCCACCATAAGGTCATTTTCTTACAGTCGTCAAATACAATTAGGTTGAAATTCGCCTGAACATACATTTCCTTGGTAACGAACTTGTTATCATGTTATTAGACATTGACAGTTACTGACTACGTGGTATTAAACAGATCGGAGAGACTCGTCTATACTCGTGTAACATCTGACAAATGCTATTACGTGCTATTACTATCTCTGTCATTAAGTATGTTGGATTAAGTGCCGTTTCCTATATCTTACCGACCGTTTATTTGCCTTACTAACGATTAAAATTTGAAGTAATCTCTATACAAGCAATGTCAAAATTCAACCTACGGTAAAGCAGGGGAAGTGAAGTGGAGTGAATAGTGAGATATCGGAACCGGTCATAAATCGACAAGCCAAAGGTGACACAGGCCAAACCTTTTGTATATACAACATTAGATATTAGGGTTATCGTTATACGTTAGGTAGCAGAAATACACAAGAAAATAAAACATTAACAACATTAATGTGGAAGAAAATAAAAAAAATTTTTTTTATTTAATTTTATTAATTGGTTGTAGTATTTTAAAGTTAGAAATGGCACTCATTTTACTTTACTTAAATCTAAAACCGGGCATAAGCACCATTGTTTTCAATGACGTCTAATAGTCGATTACGCATCGACCCGATTAGACGATTGCAGATGTCGGTTCCCCTCATGTAATTCCAAATTTCATTACAGTGCTGCTCAATTGCTTCCTTTGTCCTCTCGTTTCTGTTATCCCACATTTGAACCATCAAACCCCATAAATTTTCTATTGGGTTGAGGTCTGGTGACCTAGATGGCCATGGAATTAGAGTAATTTCATCTTCGTGCTGGGTAAACCAGTTCGAGACAATTCTGGCGGTATGTACTCGACAATTGTCGTGAACGTAGGAGAATACAGGGACTTCTTCAAGTGGGTACACTATTCGCACTGTCGGTAACATTGATTCTTCCAACAAATCGACATAGTTTAATGCGTTTTGACGAGGAGAAATTTGGACAAGTTCACCTATACCCCCGGTACCCATCCAGGCCCACATGTTAGCTGAAATTTGACCAGATAATTGATTGGGTACTACGTGATCCTCTGTGTATCGCGTATTGTTATAACGCCACAAAGTTAAGTGACCATGTTGAGAAGATCTAAATGATTTTTCATCTGAAAATATGGTATTAGTCCAGTCAAAGTCTAAATAATTACGTGCAAAATTTAATCTTGCAGTTTTGTGTGCATTCGTTAAGTGTACTTTCTTAGCATGATGCCGGTAATGCAGTCCAATACGGTGTAAATGATTTCTTATGGTTTGTAAACAAACGTCGTAACGTGCCGCGAAATCTTGGGTACGAGAAAAAGGATGTTCTTCATAATGGTGCTGCATATCTGTACTCTGTTGGTTTGTTATTCGACGAACGCCATGATTATGTTTTCGTCTATCTTCAAGAATGCCTTCTTCAGCGTGCCGTCTGATCCATGTTCTCACTATGTTCCGACTTATATTTAACACTCGTGATATTTCTCGAATGCCATAGCCTTCCTCACTGAGCACTACAACCCGAGCTCTTTGTTCTGCGAGACTACCCATTATACAATTTAATTTTTAGATATTGAGTTTTTTTTTTTTTTTTTTTTTTTTTTTAATTTCGTGGCTGCAATGCTCGTAGCACTGATTTTGCCAATGACAGGGTCTGAAGAGGCAGGTGAAAAAAATAATAAAAAAATAATAGTGAATCTTAAAATTTGGCCGGTAATTTATACTAGTTTTCTGCAAATCTGGAGATAAATGAATATAATATACATGGATTATAATAGAATACAATATCTATACATGCAAATATAAATCACATAAAACAAATTAGGTATTCGAAATATTTACAAATATTATATAAACTACAAAACTCTACTTAGAATAACCTGATAGAAAAGAAATCTTACAAGACAATTTTATTAACAACTAAAAATTTACATAAAATATATACAGAGTACTTGTTAGATAACGATAGCAAATAATTTACATTAACACGGCGAGGATAATCAGGAGGGAGGATATCGTACAAAGGAGTAATAATTTTGGAACAATAAAAAAAGATGTGCTCAACAGTACCTTCACCTAAACCACACTCACATATAGAGCTATCGCGAATTCTGAGTTTAAACAGGAAAACAGGAGAGCAGACATGATCTAAACGGAGACGGATAATAATCGAAGTGACCTTTTTTGGGAAGTTGCGATATCGGAAAAACCAAGGGGAAGAAGGGATGAGAGGTTGAAGCTTACCGAAATGTAGAGATATTGAGTTCTAATTTTTTTCTCATTGACTTTACTTGACTTCTGATATACTTTCAGAATGACATTTTATTTTTAAAATTATAATAATTTTTCTATAATGAAAAGAGTTAGATTTATAAGGCAGATTTCAGTTCGAGATTCAAATTATTTCAAATCATTACTGTTTTATCTAAAACATATCTAGTACAATGATAACAAAGTTTAAAATTGCGTAGTTCTGAGGCTAGTGACGCATTTTTATTAATGTTTATAACGTCCTAAGTGCAACACACACAATAAACCTTACTATTTTGACGGTTTTAAAGGAATTATTAGCAAAGTGGGTCATAAATCAGTTGTGCCGATCGTACATACTGTACTACTAATTAAAATAGGATAGAAATTCAAATATCGATAAAATCATGTCTGCTTAACCTGAGAGGTCATTTTAAATTAAAACTGTACTTTAACTGAAAGATTAACGTCAACAACTGTCCTCGATTTAATGCTATCATATAAACTACATATATTAGAAGTATAAGGAGTCTTCGAAGATTTTTATTTTGAGTAATAAAGCGTTTTGAATCGATTTTGAAAAGTAGATTTGGCTGTTCTATTATACTGAGAATAAATACTATCTCATCTAAAACGGTAACGTAGATTACTAATGACGGATTAAACGGCTATATTATGTCTGTTGTTATTTATGCTGACATGGAATGATCAATATGTGATATGACAGGCGCGTAGTTCCATGACGTCATCCAATAAATTGGGATATCGATTAATCTGAACAAAGTATCAAATTTTGCTTAATATTTGAAAGTGTTTAACGATAGTGTTTGGACGTTGCAGGCTAAAAGATCTCTTTTCTAGATTCTTAATTATTTACGAGTAGATCAAGTTCCCATAGAGTAGAATATGAATAATATCCATAAACAAAATTTAAATATTAAAAATTAAGGTTAAATAAACACTTTGAAATCACTTATTGACCAATTGACATCTTTCCGTGATCACGGCTACTGAAAAGTGGCCGAAATGTCGGAATAAAAATCAACTTAATGACCACGCTTAAAACCGTTAAAACGTAGTTTGTTATATAATTACTGGTCAAATATGTTTTAAATTACTGATTCCTGCTGTAAATCCCGCTTATATGAACTCTTTTTCGTGACAAAAGTAATCAACTAAGCGCGTGCGTCTATGAATTAACTTTCGTAAGTTCTACGGAACTTGAATTGAAGTTTATTATTTGGCTACGGAAAACTAATAAAACATATGTCACATCTGTTATGTTGTTCAAAATTCTAGATTAATGAAAATTCATGTTAATTAAAACTGTATTTCAAAGTTCTTATAAAGGTCGTATGAAGAATTATTGAAGATCCATAACTGATAATTAGTTTACACAGACAAAATACAAAATGACCATAGACAACATCAATTATTTTTATTTTTGACTTTAATAAAAAGTCACAAATACATCACGTCAACTTTTAAATATATGTCTTATGATAAATCCACATGCTTATGACCGTTTGTTAGTCAATTTTGTCAACCCTTAGTTCACAGAGTACTTTATATATACTGGTATAGAGTCAACAGTTATAATATATATGGTAACGCCCTCTATCGGTATATAGCATTATTCAACGGCAAAAACCATCCAGGGGGTCTAGTGTTATTTTGATTTTTATATTAGACTTTTGGAAATTGCGGGAGTTATAATTTAACTCCTGCAATTCCCAAAAGCCTTTCCAAAAAATGTTTATTTGTTAGTAAATAAAACAACTATTTAGCGGTAGCGTGATTTATTATGTTTCCTTTTATTAAAATATTCAAAGGCATACATTTTCATAACATTATTTGTATCCACATCTAATCTGGTGCCGTTAAGATGATGTACTTACAAGTTTTACCATATCTGGGCACAAAACAATCTCTTTCAGAAGAAGCCATAATCCAAGTCATCAGAAAACAAATCGTTAGGCAAATTGGTGTTCAGGGTACATGATTAAGTCCAACGTGATCACAGAACACTAGTAAACGTGATAAGCGAAGTCTTTGGAGTCCAGGAATCAAACGAAGTTATCGAAAAATAATCAAAACACAAACAAAGTACATACGTTCACGAATGTAACTTGTATCAGTCGGAATGTCATTTTGGTTTTGACATAATTGACATTTTGAAATAAGTTTTTGGTAAATCGACAATTCATCAAAAATCTATTAATTAAAGTTAAAAAGAGCTTTATAATTTGAAAAAGGTGAGGACTAGAATTTACACACTTTAAAATATATTTATTAGCTGATATGGCTTGCAAAAACGTAAAAACATATCAAATATTTCTTAAACAAGTATTAAAACAACTGCGTATAAAGAAACATATTATATTCACTCAATTGGTGATTAATTTGAGAACAGTGACATCTACTGCAATACCTACCCACTAATAGACCGCAAAAAATCTCTAAGAAAAAATAATTGTACTGACTGTTAGGACACTGCCTTAGTTGAACGTGGTTGAACGCAACATGGACACGCTTAGTTATTATTTCACTACATTTCAATTCAATCTAGTAGTTTTATTATAAATATGACTGTGATAAAGATAACAGGGACATGATTGCTACGGATCCTAAAAGTAATCATAAAATATGACAGTCGAATTTAGCTTACTACATGTATTTTATTGCAAGGTGTAATCTTAAATCGGCATGTGAAGAATACCTTGATCAATATAAATTTAAGCGAATTATTCGCAAAGTATGTGCTGCCTACAGATTACTACGAATTGTCGTTTATTGGTCCTGCACTTTTGATCGAAGACAATATCGTTTATGAATGTAGACATTCTACTCTTCAGTCTTACTCTTTCTGGTCTAAGTTACCCAAAATGTATAACTTAAGGTTGATTTAAACCTTAGAGACAACAATAGTGTTATTTAATCTGATTCTTGTTCGTACAAAGGTAAACAGCATTCCGATGGCTTCATGTCTCAATATTTCGACGTTGCCTCATTAAAAAGTTTCAGCCAGTAACCGTAAAGGCTTAAACACATTACACGCATTTCCCACCGCCTTGGTTCAACCGTCAAATAACCGGACGAATCAGCAAACATCACCGGTAGGTATATGTTGAAAAAAACCATTTTCACGAAGCATTTCGCGTTAACTTTCACCACACGTACAACAACTGGAAGATTGTCGGAGTCTGTATTCATCAATATCTACATCCTGCCCCGATACAGTCAGTAGTAAGTCACTGCGCTTGCTGCAAACTCTATCGAAATCAATCGCTCATTTCATGATAAATAATCCTACATAGTATTCTACATAGTACACTGACTACTTCTAAGATCTAGGAACATAACAATTTTATCTCTGACCTGGGAAATATAAACAAACATAATATTGTGTCTCTTGCTGATTTAGTTTTTATATTCTAAAATATTTTAACATTAGAAATGCTCTACGACTTGTGACAGCATGTGATAGATTTACTAATGTCGGCGGCAAACTCGCCCGACAAAAAGCCAGAGAGCGCGGCCGTGTCACCTGTATAGTGTGTATGTAGCTTTAAAACATACGTCGCTATAACATGGTTTCCGCTGTAATAAACACCTTGGAATGGGTTTCACTACCCTAAAAATAAGTTCATTGACTTCGAATATTTAAATCGAAATTTTTAGTTTAGTTACAAATAAACTCGTAAGTTCTCGATCTTCCATCAGTATAGGACTGTAAATTAATTTAATGTTTCAAAACTATATTTTCAGGACACAGACAGTTCATTAGAACCGTCAAATTTAGAAATGCCTAGGATTCAATTCGAATTGTATCAATTTTACATTTCGAATGCAAATCCGGTAAATACTGTACCTGCTTACTTTCTTAAGCCTAATACAAACCAGGGCCGGAGAAAAAAATAAATATATCTAAATATAGCCCGACTGACATTTAGATTTAAATATTAGTACAAATTACAAATCTCGTCAATCCCTGCATCGTTAAATATGCAAACCAATCTATCAAATTTAGGATGATATAAAAATTCGTAATGGTTAGCTTAATAAACGATTCATCATTTGAAAAGAGACAATAACTCAAACGCAAAAGCTGTTTCAGTTAACAAACTTCCCATACTTCAACAGTAAGCGTTTTTAGAACAAAGGAAGGTGAGCCGGGTGAAGGATACGCCCAGGAATAGCTTGCATTAATCACAAACGGTGTAATTTGCCTGACTCACGACACGAGGGGACGCCACCAATATCGGGAAATTTCTAAATCGGGGAACACTCAGACATTTGAAAAAGGAAACAAATCAGAAGACGCCTTCGCTATGATTTATTATATCCATAAAATTCGTTGATTGGCTATCGTCATAATAATATAATACATCGTTTCGGATTAGAAAGTCAAGTACGTATAAGCCTTTTAATCTTTACTAATTTATAAACTGGTCCGAAGTGCTTAGTTGAAGCGGAGATCCATATAAGAATAGCACCTTATCTATAAAACACCGTGAACTAGCCTGGTCTTAAGCGTATATGTAAGTGGTTAATAATGAATTAGATTTGTTTATCCTTCTATCAACAATGATGATCGAAGTGATTATCTAAAAAAATCGTTGTATTAGTTTACATATGTTTACGAGGCTACATATGTAAACTGGACCTAGTTATGCAAAATGGAACCAATCCACATACCGACAGTTTTGAGAAAAAGCCATTTTTATTAAAATTTTGCTACAAAAAAATGTGTCTATATTTTGGAAAAAACTATTTAGAATAGTGTACATTAGAATATACAATATTTTAAATATTTTTTTGCAAAATTTTAATAAAAACAGTTTTTTTTCAAAACTGTCAGTATGTGGGTTGGTTCCAATTTGCATAACTAGGTTCTACAATGCATGTATTTTATTGTACAAATGAGGGTTTAAATTATATCTAAAACAACATCATCAAAAATGGATTACCAAATCCACCTTTATTTTTAATCAATTAATTAGCAGCAGAACGGGATATTATTTTTTTATGTTAGCTAGTTATATTTAACAAATGTCAGTACAGGATGCAAACAACTTGGCCAATTACTCAGTCTAATTAAACTCGGTGTTAACTGTAGTTTTAAACATCCTTATTTATTCTGGCCATACTACTAACTAGTTAACGTAACGGCTTTGTTAGATAGTCGTCTATTATTAAGGTGGTTTTAATCTTAATTCTTCTCTATTTATTCACAAATTTAAAAATACCCAAACAGGATATAAATATACACATATAAATAAATAACGAATGAATCTTTATTAATCTAAAGCAGTTCGTTACTCTTCAAAAAAGTATGTAACTGTGCTACACTGACAATTCTCCCCTCTAGTAATATTATATAAAATTATTAGAGCTAGGAGCTATGTTGCTAAAAAGTTTATTCTTACGCCGCTTTTTCTCTTCGAGCCACAACATACTGCGAAGCGGTATTAAATAAGATCAGGCTCCCACAGAGTAAATAATAACCATTAACAAAATTAAACCTAAATAATTGAAACGAACATGTTGGCGGTAGGCTAAATAAAAGTTTCACAATACTCATTAACACGACACCCTTGAAAATCAAAGAAATTATCTCACTTGAAACCGTTAAAACGTAGTTTTATCAAACTAAGAATTGCCTTAGTGACAATAACTTTAAAAAAATTTCAACGACAGCAATGACAAAGCAGACTGCTTAAATGTAAGACAGTCAAGAAAAACAATAAAAAAAAACTTATTTATTTTGTAGTTGAATGTCACTAATGTTGTGTTTTCTGGAGAACCAAATAACAGTAGAGACCAACTTATTTGAGTAGAGTGAGATCCCAGTCACCCCAGACTTATGTGATTTTAGGAAAGAATAAATTTTCAGGATCGGTAGTTTGATATAAGCTTAGACAGGAATGGATACTCGCTTATCTGAAAGCGGGGCCGTTTTGCAGGTTCAGGAAGTGTCTGGCAACTGTATATCTTTGTTTATAACAATATCATATATGACATATGGAAAAACTTGCCTTGTTTCTTTGGCGTAACTTATCATGATTTTTTTCCACCTTTGATACCTGCTACCTGAAAAATGGCTCTGCTTTCAGCTTAGCGAGTATCCATTCCTTTCTAAGTTTATGCTAAACCACCGATCCTAAAATGTCGTGTTTCTAAAATCACGTAAGTCTGGGGTGACTGGGATCTTGGACCAGATGACAAAGCACCTATTGAACAAGTATGATGATCAAGTAACGCTTCAATATACAAGATGCTGCAGCTCTAACAGCAGCAACACGAGCAGCACCACTCAGAATAATATTCCAGACTAGCTTCTGCCCGCGATTTATTAACTATCCCACGGGAACTCTTTAACTTTTCGGGATCAAAAGTATCATATATGTTGACCAGGTATATAAGCTACCACCATACAAAATGTCATTTAAATCGGTCCAGTAGTTTTGGAGATTAGCCGGTACAAACAGAGAAACAAAAATTTGGAATAAATCTATATTAGTTCTATTTCACTTCTAACATCCCCCTGACTCGGTTTTTAGCAATTTTTTTCATTGTACAGAAATTCGACCTCTACAATTTTATTATATGTATAGATTAACTGTCATATGCGTATGAGTAAGATAAAATCAATGTCGATACGCTTTTAGTAACACCAGGAAAGCATAATAATTTTAAGAGTTAAAATTAGTCAAACGTGTCACCGCCCTATAATTTATGTCTTGAAAATAACCCGCGAGTGAACGCATCAGTAAGCGCCACCGGATGAGCGTCAGACTGTATATTTATTTCATTCACAAATAAATTGCTTTTTGGTTCGCATAAAATGCAATAATACTTCTATCTGTAAATATTTATGTTCCACTATTAATACATAGTCGAATGAAACATAATATTTAACTAAAAAGTTCTGAAAAGTTTGGGAATATGTTTTGATATACTGAAAAGTTTAAAGAAATAATGAAGATCTATGACATCGGCATAGTGAACATTATGTTCCACGCCAGATAGTAAAAACTACAGTACGAGTCGTGGAGGGGAGACCACGTCTAGGCAAACTTAGTGTAGGACGCCCTTCAACCCGGAGCACCAACAATCTGCGTAAAGTCACCGGTAGGAGATGAATGAGGAAAGTGGAGGACCGGGATAAATGACACAAACGTGGGGAGGTCTAAGTCTACTAATGGAGAGCAGTTAGCTAATGACAGATTCCGGCCTCTGATGGTATTTTGGGATTGGTAATGTTACTACCTGTCTACTTAACGTGTAAGCAGCTTTATGTTAATGGTTTGATAGGATGAATGTGTATTGGAGATCTGGCCGTCTCCCTTCCTTCATTGGAAAACCAGACGCAAGGGCATGAACTACCGGTATTCGGTAGACATATCAGCTATACGAACAAAGCGCGTCACGTCCACCTTTATTACGCGCATCGCAGCAGAGTGAAACTCACTGCCAGGACCGGAGATAGGAGGAAAGGGGGCGAGCCGGGGCCCCTGCCCTGGGCTGACAATAAAGATGGCGGCAAATTCAAACTTCGCAAACGAATACACAACTTTGACCATTAAAACCTGTACTTTAAGCACATAACCTACTTTTCGCGGGCGCGTAGACATAGGCTAAAAAGCAGACGTACACGTTTCCATCAGTGGGCGTCTGATGCCTGAAATGTTTTGCCCCCCTCGAAAAAATTCAAGATCCGGAGCTGACTGTCGCCTGACAGAGTCTATGTCCCGAAAATTACAACCTGTGTCTCTTCAAGTCCCATGTGAATAGGTATCTTTTAGGTAAGCGTGCTAGGTTTAGGCTTGCGTGCGTTCTAGCTCACATAGGCACTCACCATTGAGGAGATATTGCAATAAAAATAAATAACATTTCCTTAAAAGACAAAAGAAAACAGAAGGTTTCATCCATTCTCCGAAACATTCGATTGTTTCTCTAACAGCTTTAACTACGATAGCATTCATAGCACCCGTTTTAGCTGTAACTTTAGGAATACCAAGAAGTCCGGATGTCTCACATCCGAGACACTCCCAATCGCGATACAGTTTACACTTTGATCTATTTACGGAGGCGAATGCGACGCGTCACTTCACCGTCAAATTGATTGGACTACGTCGGGTAAATATTTCACCATGTAATGTAGTAATTAGGAGAAGCACCAATTATATCACAAGCGTGTAGGGTCAGTGGTGACAGCACTCGACTCTTGAGGTAATAACGTGGGTTTGCGTCTTCGAATGATGAACGATGTCAGAAATGATACACCTCTTCAACTATCTTTGTGGTATAATTTGTGTAACGTTATAATTATAATGTGCTAAACGTAACAAAAACCAGTCATCTTTGTACATTTCCCATACTAGACTCTTTTCACGCCCTTCGTTAACGAAGGGCGTGAAAAGAGTTTGGAAATATTATGCTCGTTCGACTGTCTTTTTAAAAAGACAGTCGAACGAGCATAATATTTCCAAACTATACATGTAAGTTATGCTTGCGTTATGAGTAATAGACAAAGTTAGGATCGTAAAATAGGTAAATTATCTAAAATAAATTCAAATTCAGATAAATGAAATGGATATATTATATTGCTATAATATAAATTACATACTATTGAATACAATGTAAGAAAACTTAACTTATTTGTATTGTATTCTACCTATAGTCCCTCAAGACTATAAGTAGAATACTGAGCCCAGATCACCGTCTCCTATGGGTAAGGTGCCCAGAAGGCTGGCTACGTTTCCTCGCTGGATCGCCATACTGATCCGTTGGCCGAGGTAGGCACCAGCCCTCTGATTACCTGAAGAGTCGATGAGTCGTTTTGATAAATAATTTGATAAATGAAATGTTATTATTTAAATAATTTTGGGATTTTGGAGCTTATTCGATTGATTGTCTTGGTCTATTCACTATCGCTCTTTCACAGCAGTCTGGCGAAGAAGTTTGCTTTGAAATTATTAATACTATTTGAAGACATGGAGACCATCCAATCGTACTTACATTATATTCTCATATGAATGTCAACTATATTTATATTGTTAAGTCGTGATAGCGTAATGGCTAGCGCACACGTCCCGCACTCAAGGGACGCGGATACGAATCCTGGACTGGATGGACGGACAGTTTTCTGACCTACCTGATTGACCTACTGATCTGACCTGATGCATATTATTACAATTGCCACTTGCTAACAATGGTGTAGGTGAAAAACCGCGAAAACCGATGTGTCAAACTTGCCAAACCGCCTTGGACAAGCGTGGCGGGTATACTGTCTATTGCTCAATAGTAGGAAGCCCGAGATCAGCAGTGGGACATTTATTTATTTATGTTGTTCATATTAATGTCCAAATGTAGTTTAAAATAATAATTTGCTCTTTATTACTTACATTTTTAAAGATTTAGGTGGTACTATAAAAATCAATTTAAAATCCTTCAAATATCACCAGTATATTCACTTCAACTATATACAGTAATATAATCCATCACAAACATAATTGTCCTGATATTAATAAAATAGCACAATAGTAAAATTATACTGAAAATAAAATAAACTTTCCTCGACTGTCGATTAAACAATGCAATAAGTATAAAGGTCAGTGCACATTAGCCAGCACTCGATTCCCCGCGGAATGTCTCTACGGTACAATTTATAAATGGAATGCGCAACGCGACGTGTGCGCTGCATGCGGCGCGGAAGCGAACTAACTGACGCTAGGATATCCTACAGGACGTGCCGAGTTTACTTTATTACGATCGATATTTACATGCTTTTAATATGCAACTATTGTTTGTGTGTATAATATGGATTTCCATTAGCTAAATATTATACACACAACACATTTATGTGATGTATGAATTTTGATAACTAAGCGGATGTATGTACTATGAATACATCGAAGTGACACCGACTATAGATCCCTTTAAAATTGTTACTTATTTCTCAATTGTTTGTTTGATTCAGACAATTGAAAAGTCAAGGATTTCAATTTACTGATTTTTTTACGAAAGATCTGATCATTGCTAATATATACACAGGAATAACTACTACATCATGGACTATAAAAATGATCCAAATAATAATGTGAATATTATATAAACATAGAGAAAATCTCAAGAAATAAAATGGATTAATGACAAGTAAAATAAAACACCGTAACGTGAAGAAAAATAACACCGACAAAGACTTTTCACAACTCTTAAAATAAGTTTTATGGGTTTGATATAAAAAGTTAACGTTCCGTAGCATATGTGACGCTAAATTTGCCTTTGTTGTTTCTTTACAACATTTTTAATGAAAAATACAGTACCTATATAAACATTTCATATTTTATTTTTTCTCATTCACTTCAAATAGGGAAACAGTCTTAATACCCTACCACGACAGTCTAAAGTCGATTAGTTGAATTTACACATAGTTGATCTCGATCTATACGTTACTTCGTTATGTTTGCCTTCATTATCAGCATGAAATAAATAACTATATACCTATTAGGCCAGAAAAACTGCCTAAATGGTAAACTTGAATTTGTAGAACAAAATACGCAGCTGCTTTAGCCACCCATCATGTCTTGTAACAATTATTATTACTAAACGAAAAATGTGGCCGACCACTTCCAGAAAAGGCGTGAATGTCTATTTTTGTAATGTTTCTTAACCATTCCGTTAAATAAACTCACTTAACCGTATAACCGAAGTGTCAAACACTGTCAAGTTTAGACGCGCTGTCTATTTCGGACAAACGTTTATAAATATCGAGTGATCCGAGTAGTTCGTTTGGAATCACAAAGGCCAGTGCGGCTTGAATCGTGCATCTTGCATACCAATTGAATTGGAGCCGTAATCCTTTCCCGATGAATTCCTAAAACGTATACAGGTGATTATGTAAATGATGAATGAGCACGTAGTTTTATGATTCTAGATAACATTGGTTATAAATTCAATTACTGTCGATGCGGTTATAATAAATTATACTATCAGTATTATAGCCAAGTGTCTATCCACACTATTCAATGTCTAATTAAAGTTACATTTTAACTGTTATACACCTATAGTATTTAATTTTGATCATTAATTAAATATAAAATTATGGGTAGTAGGCCTCAAGTCAAGTTAAACGAAAACTCAAATTAAAATAATAATAACATGTAATTTTAATTAAGTTTGATAGTCGAAAAACCTAAAAACATTCTATGATCATTTTGTGGATTCATAGTTATAAATATGCAAATGCAGAAATAAATTAAATTAATAAAAATTACCCTGTTTGTTTACGACTGTGGGGTTAAACGCATAGTATAGGAATTTGGCAAAAAGATAAAATATAATCTGGGGAAGGACAGCTTTGTGCAGAAAAATAATGTTAAAGGGGATGAAAATTATTTTGGGTTACAAGGTTCATCAACAAAAATATGAATACTAAACTTTCTAAAATTACAAGTAAGCTATTGTAAACACACTTTAATAATACCCTCTTGCATATAATTCACTGTAGAACGTATAAACTTTAAAATATTCAGTATGAACCCTTGTTGGAAGCAAATAAATCATATTTAGCTTTACATAACTTCTCAAGAACATAACCCGTTAAGTCAAGGATGCTGTTTATACACATATGTTAAATAGTATTTGCCTACTTGTACATATTACTTACTTACTGCGAGAACATAAGCTTTAAATAAATGGCTTTCAACGACTTTGTGTATTTGCTTATATTTCTCTCGCGGTTTTGCATATGGATTAAGTTTGATGAAATTTGTTATAAATGTTGCTTAGTCATAAGTAGATACTAAATATAATGTTTTAACACTTAAAGAAGAGAACCAATTGTTAGTAACAAGGAGGAAGGTTCATAGGAACATCTTGAGCTTAACAAAAAGAGGCAATGGTAGCTGGAGGGTCCGAACCAACTTTGAAATAGAAAACCTCGTAGCCGAGCCTAATATGATTGGTGAAATAAAGACTCACCGTCTTCGCTGGCTCGATCACGTAGAACGGATGGAAGAGGATCGGAGTGTGGAAAAACCATACCTGGGGTTAACAATCGATCGGAGACCGGTTAGTCGTCCTAAAATATCGCTGGAACGATAGAGTAGAAGCTGACCTAACCGAAATTCAAACCTACTCGTACAACTGGCTCGACACTGTACAGGACAGAGGAAAGTGGCAAAACTCACTTTGGGCCGCTGATTCAAAAGAATTTCTTGGACCATAGAAGAAGAATGATACCAATAGCAATTGTCAAGAATCCCACTACTATTACAATCGTCTTTCTTAATTAGCTAACAGATGGCGAAATGTTAGCTCCCAAAATCGTTACAGTTGTCCCTCCTCTAATTATTAAATTAGCAGGTTATTAAGCATTCTGAAAAACTCAAGATTGTAGCTTAGAATATATTCAACAGAAATTGTTTTGAAAAACATCCATGCGTGTTATGATTCTGAGGCGAAAAACGAAAATTAACCTCTGCGGAGTCTCTAGTCTGTACGCGAACTGCCAAACACTTTCCCAATTAACTTTAGATTGACTTGGTCTTAGAAATATGTTATCAAGTAATTAAAAGTCAAAAAGACTTTATTACGTAAAGTTTAGGAACATTCCAGTTACAGTTACGATAGAGAGACTTAAAAATTCTACAAATGGTCGTTTATGATTAGGTGTCTTAATAAATATACCAACATTTATTTTGAAATCATCACAGACAGACTTTTCGCTTATAATAGATAATGATGAATGAGATATAGATAATGATTTTATATGACCATGCTGTTTTGTTCTTTTGTAGTATGTAAACATCGACATCTTACAAGATTAAAAAAATAATAATATTGAAAAATAAAGGGAAATTAAAGTAACTTAAAAATATAACTAAATACTAAAAATAAACTAAGTTACAAATAATATAAATGATATTTTGTATTTGTATAGAGTCTTGTTATTGAAATCAAAGGATTATAATTAGGTCAATTGATATCAATGCACCGGTCATTGGACAAGAATTTGCAGTCGCGTTGCTTTAATATTAGTACTTATATAAAGGTTTAATCAATGTTAAACAGAAAGAATAAACATATCACTCGTCGACGCTACAATATGTACATAGTTTATACTGCGAGTTTTGCAAAACTTGAACAATAAGTAAAAGGGAGGAAACCCTAATATCACCATAAATGGTCTGAGATTAAAAAGAAAGATATTAAAGACCAGCAAACAAAAGGACCAAGGTTTTATTACTATGGCGAGACGTGCAATATCAACTATCTTTCTAGATAAAATCCATACTTAGTTGTGTATGACGCATGTTGGAATGGGTCCAGAAAAAGCCAAAAGCCTAGGATCGCCTTGAAAATACATGCCAAAGGAAATTTCCTGCCAAATAGAAATTGTCTCATTTCCGAATGAAAAATGGGAACGAAAGAGATGTTTTGGTAAACAAAGTAGAATCGAAAGTTCTCGTCAATCTACAGAAAGCCTAGAAATCGGTGGGCCTAGGAAATGTTACGACGTCGTATAAGCGTGTCAATAGTTTCCAAATAAGGAATTCTGAAGCTTGCAAGATATAGAGAAAAAAACCAGGAAGGCGGACAGCAAGATCTAAAGGGAATGCTCCAATAGTAACTGGCTCATAACGCAAGGATGATAATGATAAAGACTTATCAATTTTACATTATCTGACGGGAGTTATTGTTAATCAAAAACTGTAAGTTAGTTTAAATTCTTTAGATCTTTTTTTAGGTATAGGTAAAGCATGGCCTGATCTTGAACATGGTTCATCCGTACAATTGGATATATCATATAAATGAATTATTACCATATAAAATGTCATAATAAAATTAATTTTAATGACCGTTTGTACAATACTGGAAATTTACCCCTGACTGCGGAGCGCGTCAATCACTAAAAGTACCTCTCTTTTACTTACATAAAAACTTAATTAGGTTTTTAATATATGTGATAAGCCTTTAGTGAAAAATGAAAGTGATGATGAAAGCGGCTTAAAAATCTATCGCGTGGTTTAGGAGGAATTAGCAGTTATACAGACAAACAAACATACGCGCAAAGCTATTTTGTTTCATACTATACTGATAATGTAGAATTTAAGTAGTTAAGATTATGACTTCATAAGACACTACTCTTATACAAGATCGAGGAAGCTATGACTTTTGAAAGATCATAAGAAGTCTCAATTGATTTCAATGAAAACTAAGCTATATTATACGAGTGTCGTTCTGTAGCTTTACTGAACAGTTATAATAAATTCGCTGATACTTTCAGCAACATTCAGTAAAGCCGGTTCACACATAACGCCTCAATCCCCCTCGGCTCTTGAACGGGAATGCACTCGCCCGTACTAATCCGATGGCCCTTCCATATAGATTCAAATGCAAAAGCACTCGTGCGAGAGTAACACGCGCCGTTTAAAACAATTGTATTAGGGTTTTCACATTTGCATTACGTAAAGGAGCGGCAGGTGTTCCTGAAAATTGCTTGGAAGAATGTAATACATTTCCGTCTAGAATACTATATCTTTGAGCCATACTAAAATCACTTTTGATTACAACTCTAAGAAGTCGGCTCGATCGGTGTAATACTATTCTCTTACAGAATATGGGCGTGAAAAGGCTAACTTTGAGCTACTCGTGTTTCGTGCGGTGAGTGAGAGTTACGACGGCCCACTTACCTCTCCGCCTATCCTACCTTCGTTACTCCATCCTCCTATTAAAATCCCATCCATCCCATCCCATATCCTATTTCACCTGCTTGATCACTCTATCCCATTCTAAAGGCTGGCTACCGATGGCTTTGCCATTGGTATTGCAAACGCTTATAGGCAACGGTAACCACTTTCCGGGAGCTGGACTGTCGTCTATTTGCCAGCTAAGCAACAAAAAGGTTATCTTCACATAATTTGTGGCTACTAGTCATTTGATACTAAACTAAATAACTCCGTGCTCAGCGAGTCAAAGTGAAGCTTGGTCTTGGTCTTCGAAGCGAGATCATGCCACTTTCCTCTGTGCTGCGCAGTATCTTGCCAGTTGTGGGCTTGTAGTGCGGTCAGGTCAGCTTCCACTCTGTCTGTCTTCCGGCGATACTTGGGATGACCAACCGATCGCCGAGCAACTGGTTGCCCCAAGTATGCTTTTTTTACTCCCCAATCCTCCTCCATCCGTTCTACATGAGTGAAATTTGATCTCCCCAATTATGTTGGGCTATCTGATACTGACCAGTATTTTTATTATGAAGCTAACTGGCAGACGGCCCATCTAATGGAAAGTGGATACCATCGTCTATGGACGTTTGGAACAACACAGGCGAAGCCAACGAGTTTCCAGGCTTTAGGATGATAACAGGACAAGATCTGCCAGGGCACACGAAGTTTGGTCAAGCTTCCACTTTTCCCATAGCCCTGGCTTAAGGCAAAAGAAGGAACACAGAGGGGTTTTAGTGAGTGTCCCTACATCGTACTAGTGCCATCCCGACAAGGCGAATCCCACAGACCCCCGCCGAGTTAGTCCTGAATCGGGTTTCCCGTCGTCAAAGCAAGAGTGGATAATATAAAAACTATTACATAGAATAGAGGGGGTGGATAAGATGTGATAAGGAGATGGTAAAGGACGGTCGAAATAGAGGGTCTAGATAGATGAAATGGGATGGCGTTTTGACAACATGTTGATAATTAAGGAAAAAATTACGATGAAAATTGCACATCGAGATAATCGATGTATGTAATCTGACAATCCCCGTGGTACGTGTGACGGGTATACTGTCCGATCTTCTATATATGGGGATGCCCTGCAGTGAGATGTTTATGGAATAAAATTGTTTATATTTTAACAATTTTGGTTATTATTAACTGGAGGTAGTTCTTTTTATCTTATTACAAAAGGTCACGATTTTCATATAAGATGGTCATGGCTAACTAAGCTGGATTGTATCCAAGTTAAATTTGGCTCGAATCAAACCCATAATAAAACCGCATTTTGGTATTTGGGGCAAAAATATCGATTTGTGAGTCAAACTCGACCCTAAACTAGGGTAGGTATACCCCTGTTTTTGCTCACTGACTCACAATGTTACCAGCTACTACTCGCTAGTTTCTGGTATGCAGCTTTTATATGACTTATCCATTCTTAAACAAATAAAACAAATATTTTCGACTTTAGAAAATGCATATAATGTAAAAATGCACAGAAAAATGAATGAATGTGTTAGAGAATGAGTCAAGCGATACAGAATTATTTAAAAGTATCGTAGGTGTGCTTTATAAACCCCCAATAACAAATTAATAATTTTGTAGAAAGCAAGATACCTGATATTACCATAGCGTTCTGGTAAACAACATAGTTGAGGTAGTTACAATATACTTATCGAAAATGTGTATCAATAAAATAATTACTACACAATACACATCCCACATATTATCAATTACACAGAAGTTTCCTTACAGTTTAATGAAGTTTAATTTAATTAAGTACAATTTGTTTCGACGATTATAAAACATCATGCCACTGTATAAGTGGTAAATTCTAGATACCTATGAAAAATTAATATTGATTAAGTTCTAGTTGCAGGAATACAATGCTTTAGATAAGTGATAACAAAAGCACAACAAATTGGGATTAGAAATAAATACATATGATATCAAAACTGCGAAGCTGGCAACACTGCTGACTCAATAAATACACTGTTATCTATAACCCTTTTGCCAAAGCATATTAAGCTCTAATCCTTTATGTTAAGTGTCTTTATTTATTGTTATGTGGTAGTTCTGTGCCAATGCACTTGTTTTTATGACAAACATAAGGCGGTCAAATATTTAGCCATTAGCTTGATTAAATATATGGCGATTTTATTAGCGATATTCATAGGGAATCCATACATCAAAGTAAATCAATATATTCGCTATGTTTATACAGAACAGCTTATTAATCATACAAGGTAATAAACAAGTTTTGTCTATTAACAAAATTATATTAATATCTGAAGACTATTGATGATAGGTTTCATTGTTGTGGTTTTGTGTTAGTTATGCCTACTACTTCGTTCGCGTAGGATTTTCTGTTTTATATTCATATCTTCTGAGACCTGCGTGGTATTTAATATAAATACATTAAAATAGAAATCGTATTATATCCCCTACAATTATTAAATTATATTTATTAATACATTCTTTGTTTTTTTGTATTAGTTTAAAATATTTTAGTTTAATAAATTATGTAGTTTTCTTTACTGTTTTAGTTTATAATTACATATATTTAATGTAAATAAATAAAATATACTTATATCATTAATGCTATAAATTATTCGGGCATGTGGAAAAAATGAATGATGGAAGAATGACTAAACAGATAAACAATGCAAAAGTGGATGGATGCAGAAGTCGCGGAAGGCCACGACACAATTTCCATGATCAAATTGATCGTGTAGCAGCAGCAGGTGATGTCAGGAGCCTTAAGAACAGACGAGCGTGCATGACGAGAGCTATGAATGTCAAAGAAGCCAGTGAGGTGTGTAAGAATAAGCCTGAATGGCGCTCTGTTGTTCGTGCCTACCCCGCAAGGGACTTGGCGTGATGTTATGTATGTTTGTATGTATAAATTATTCGAAATCTCTACCAATGAACAAAATTAAATTCAGTAACATCAAATTTACTGATAGATACCTATTCTAACTCCATACTATAAATAAATATAAACATAATTGCTTAATTTTCACAACGTTTAGCTGCACTTCGTTAAACTGAGTAATCATATAGGCAGGCAGTCTGGACTATTGTCACGGTTATCGCTTTGGATTTATATCTGCATACTAAAACGATCCGTAAAAGTAAGTGGATAAGGTTCATTTTCAAGGTAGATGAGACCATGTTTACCACTAACACTTACGCACTTCAGCAAACAGGGCTCCCATATTGAAAGCTCAACTCAGAATTTAATTAATCTACCTTCAAAGGAAAGAGGCTACCACATGTTGGAAAGAGTAGGTAATTTCCTTTGACGCAGTTTATTAAGGCTTGAAAGTTATTTGGATTTTTTTTGTCATATATTGACCCATTGATAACGTTTTTTGAATGATTAAAGTTTAACAATAATATATTTTTAGTAATATTTTTTATCGTCGTCGCATTTGATTGTCACAAAATCGATCAAAAACAAGTATATGAAGGTAGTTAACAGGAAAAGTCGCTCACATCAATATTTTAATTAACGGATTTTATCAACGGAAGTGACAAGGAAACTGATAATCCGAAGCACCGCACACACCAGTACTACATTAATTAAATTATTTACACTATTTATAAAAATCACTCAGTAATTATTATTAACTATAACAGTTAATTAAAGACGAAATTACCAAGTGTTTATCAATAGTTAAAAAAGTTCTTACAATCGATAAATATTTGACATTACTTGAAGTGAGCAAATTTTTACCGATAGTAAGGCCAATGAATTGTCTGTAAGATATAGGAACCAGCTAATATAGAATGAATACACTTTTCAACCTAATCCCTCCCTCATCGTTCCTTCTTCTGTCTTAAAAACATCTTGTTTTATGTCACTGATTCTCGCTAGACATAAAACCTTTCCTCAGGTTACTGCAGATCTGTGGAATGCGCTACCGAAACAATTTCACCCCGAAAATTATAATTCGGGTGTCTTCAAGTCTTGGATGAATGGGTATTTTATACGTAAGTAAATCTCGTTACACAAATAAAACCGGCATTAGACATGTTGTTATGATCATTATGCTTGTTCTAAGCACGGTTGAATGGAGTTTGAGACATAATGCGTGCCTTCACCCAAGTGTCGCATCCACCCACGTAGAGCGGCGCCGACTGGGCGATTCGTACTGGATATTATACAGTACTGTCTGAAATATGCTTTATAAATAATAGAATAATAATTATATAAGTTTTTCATCTAGAACATTATTAGTTTTGACAATAATATGTCGACTAATACCCAGCTCTATATCTCACCAACCAGACATTACGCCTTACTACCGACTAAAATTTAAAATAAGCTCCATACAAATAATGTAAAAACTCATAATATTAGGAAGAACTATCGTCCAGTATAAATCGGCCAAGTACTTACCGAACCACACACACTAATGGATTAAATTTTTTAATAGTTTAAAAATATAAAAACTAATGTATTCGAATATACTCAGTGCTAATGTGTGTGTGTGCAGTTTACACTCAGTAGAAGTGAAACAAAGTGTGGGAGGAATTCCAAGGGGTGGGGGGAATTCTAAATTTCATGACGTCACGTCTCATATATTATATCGTTATAATATATTTAAGCTGTGTGTTTTGTGATAAGTGTGTTTATCTCTTTTTATTTTCATCAAGTTTCAAATCACAACGTCTAAATAAAGAAATTTCCCTTCAAAAGACAAGTTAATGAATAATAAGATATAGGAACCGGCCATAAAATGATTGATTGATTGATGAGTTAAGCGCTTGCAAAACTTTGTCAATAACATTTACATCTATACACTGGTAAATATATAAAACTTGTTTTAAGCTTTTACTCGCAAATTAACATGTTATTTTCAATACAGAATTTTAATTAATTTATACACTTTTTTAAGGTTCAAAGCATTGGATCAAATGCGTGAGTTTTAGTCATTGGGAACCTCACGCAAGGTTAACACCAGCGATATGGCAATCAGGATTTAGAGAAAAAGAAATTTTATATCCTATATAAAACTTTACTTCCTTATTACGATGAATTTAAAATTGTAATTATTACGTTTTAAAGGGATTAGTAGGTATACTATATATACATGAAGTACAGAGCGAATTTTTCAAGTGGGCCTCCATGGTGAAAACCTAAACTATATGACACCGGAAAATACACAAAGGAGTCTAGAGACCGATTTTGATAAAAACTAAAAAAGGCATCTTTAGTTTTTTCAATAATGAATTACCCTGGTCAGGAATCGAATCGCCTAATCTTGGAAAAATACACATGCTGTATTATAATTACAAGTCATAGTGTAGCTTCTAAGGATGTAATTCTGTAAAGGAATATTAAACATTCAATACGTAAGTACCTAATCGACCATCCTGAAATTTAGCATACCCACCCGTGGTCAGGGTTACACAAAAGAACATAAGATACCTTTCATCCTAAAGAGAGTACCTAGTGATCCTTAAGAACAGAAAAAAAAATTCATTGCCGATTTTCAATCATCAGATAAAAATTATCGATCAAATAAATTATATAACCAATTTAAAAGTGAAATAAGTGAATAATGTTCAATTTGTTTTATCCTATCAATAAATTTGAAAAATTGACCTTTTATAACCAGTACCTATTAGTATCTAATAGAAAAGTATAATAATATTTTTAGTTGATGACTTCATTGATGCGGTCTACACGAGCGAGACAGACAGAGACAATTTTAATTTGGAAAATATTGTAATATGAATAATATTACTGTTGTAAAAATAGAATCCCCTTATTATCTATTTTTGATAATTAAAGATGTTTACGGAATGTTACTAGATGACTTATTTATCTTACTGCTTCATCTGGAATAATATTAGAGTTATAGGTCGATTCACGCAGATGTAGCGACGGGCTTAATGCGTTATTTTTGATTCGATATTCTTATTATTGTTCAGAACGTTCAATATTTACAGATGAAGTAAGTATAATGGTATACACACTAATGAGAAAATTAGTTAACGCGCTATTTTTAACGCTATATAGATGACGCTATTGGCCACAATCAATGACCATAATATTATCGCAGGTGAAGCTCGACGGTCAAACTGACACGTTAGACTGCGTGCATAAAGTACAAAATTTCAACAAGACGCTACATTTTAATGACTTCAAAGGCGATTCCAGCGAATCTATTTTAATAAGAACGGGCAAATACATGAGCAACACTGACTTATAGATCATATTACTTTGATATGACGATGGTAACTGACAGCTGTAATATGGGGTGCGCCTGTTCTACTGCGAACGAAAATATGAAGACTGACAGATGCACGCGATATTACGTACAAAGTGCGTATAAATTATACAATTTAACAAGCTTTTTGATGTTAGTCGATTGCTTATTTATAAAACAAAAGAAAATTGTGAAATGTTACTGGCCGAGAAGCATATGCTACTTACAAATGTGCATGTATCCTTCTTTGACGGCCAAGATATTTGAACATCGCAATAACCGATGCTTATATTAGACCTTGGACAAGCGTGGCAGGTATAATGACCGATCTGGTGATCTCCTCTAATACAGAGGAAGACTGAGCGCAGCATTAAGAAATTAATGAGCACGCACTTAGTTGCTCTATTTATTATTCACCATTTAATGCGGCAAACAATATATATTACCTACAAAATTTCAATCAACTACAAATGTAAATTCAATCGATTTATAGAAGTACTTACGCCTGTTTTGTTTATATTTATTTAAACAGACGCGGGTTATGTGTTTACATGATGTTAACGCAAATAACGGTGTTTAAGAACACCGTTATTTGCGTGTTTGTTCCTAGAAGTTAATTTAGCTAGCTAAATAATACTGAAAATATAGTTTACGACATCTGAAACACTATCAAATATCGTATACAACGCGACTGCTTGTTTTATACTTTATCGTAGATACATATAAAGTGAGGCGCTTGATATTGGAGTTGTGCCAGAACATAACTCCTATTCTGGCACATTCATATTGTGCTTTTGGCCATTTTACAGGCTTTAAGTATTTTTCAGTTACTCTAGAATGTCAAGGACCCTTTCAATTTGAATGAATTATAATTAAAATTATAAAATGATGAATGAATTTCTGTATATTGTTGTTGCAGAAAACTAGGACTTTTAACGTTACAATCATCATCATCATACTACACTATACCGAAATCTTTTACTATACTATTTTGGGAATAAAAATATCATATGTTATCATAATACATACTCTACATACACAATGAAAAAGAAAACACATGGATAATTGAGAAACCACTTTTGATCGTTCTAATTGGAATTGAAATATATAAAATTTAAAATTTCTTTACTAATCCCAGTAAATAATTAACATCTTCTTTTTTTACATGAAATCTTACACCGTCAGCGCGGGGGATCATGCGCGGCCGGTGTGTGGGGCTCCCCGACGCCGGTTCAATACGACCGGCTGCCGGTATACCCACTAAAACCCCATGGGAGCCTTCTTTCTGCCTAGTGCCGGGGTCACGGTATGTGCGCGAGCTTAACCCGCGACCCTGGCAGCGGCTGGCCGCCTCATAAGCAGAGGCGGCCTCTCCTGTGTGCGGGCCGGGGAATGACGTTTCCCCGGCCCTGAGAGGGACGCGCGGCTGCCTCTCGCGGCATTAGTGCGGGCGGAGGTCTATTTGGATCCCCCAGACCTCGACGCCCGCTACCGCCTGGAGGGGGAGGCTGCGAAGGATTACTCCTGCGCCATCACCCCTCCCTCTCCTTCCTCCTCCCCCCGCCGCCTCGCGCACTCAGCAGCGTCAGCGGCGGGGGGGGGGCCTTCGCGACAGGGGGAGGGGGAGGCTGCGAAGGATTGCTACTGCGCCAACACCCCACCCCCTCTCCTTCCACCCCGGCCCCCCGCCGCCTGACTCCTTAGCGATACAAAGTGGAAGATTGCTCTGATCATTCCTTTCTTGGACAGCGTCATGTGTTCACCTTTTAACCTGACGATGTCCCAAATACTTATTGATTGTAGCTTATAATATTTTATGAAAAAAGCTAAAGATACCAATAGATAAGATATGACCAATATTTTATATTGGCAAATGGAACAATTAGATGGGATGTGAAACGTCACATCTAATTAGTTAGCATCTAGGTTGTAAGCATCAAGTACTTTCCGAGTTAAAGCATATTGTTACGACCTAAGTGCCGACAAAGGCAAATTCACACTTGCAATTAATTACCTTTTCGGCATTTGGACTTCTTTTGTTTACTTTGTGTTTTAAATTTGTGATTAGAAAAACAGCCCATTGTGTATTATAATCTTTTAGGGTTTACATTAGGTGTGATTCTAAGAAATTCGGTCCCCGCGGTTGGGCAGACATATGGCATCTGTGCAGTATAAAGCAATGCTTCAATTGAGAGAGCGGGCCGTCGAGCAATAACCACAAGCGGAGCAAGACTTGTATACATTCGGTAATCTATTTAGTGACGGACCTTGCGCGTGTTATTGGATCGTGCATTACGTTTGGACTGGTTGTGCTCAGTTATAATTGTACCTGTGTTATACTTGTTTGTGTAGTTCTAATAAAATTCTATAGTCATTCTAACAGCATTTTAATTCGAGTCCTGCAACTCGTAACAATATTTAGCGTTAATTATTATATAAGCTTATCAAACTTTTTGTAAATACATATAATAAAAATAAATTCTTTGTTTCATTAAAAACTAGCTGTACCCGGCAGTCATTGTTTTGTCCTTAATAAAAATCTATAAACCGGTTGCAACGCCATCAACCGGGACCAATTGTTAATCTAAACCACTCTCTTAATCTACTTGAAAAACATAAAATTTTCATCAAAGAGGTGTTCAGTGGCGCCACCTACTGGGTCCAATCATGAATCTAAACCATCCGGGATCCACTTGAACACACGCTAAAATAATTCACCTAAATCAGGAAAATGAAAAATGAATTTAAATGCAGTCACCTTGCCGAAATCGGCCGGGAAAGATCAATAACAAATGAGCCTAGACTGATGTTGTGAATTATATTTTTTAATAATATTTTTTTATTGATAAATATCATATTTTAATCCTTATTATCCTATTCCCGACGAAGAAAATTCCAAAAAACACAAAAATCATTAAACAATGGTCCAGCCGTTCTCCATAAATGGTGTAACTAACACGACTTTGTTTTATAACCATATAAACTGACGGACTCATAAACTGCATCAAAGTTCAGGATTACTTTGAAATGATTTTTTTAAATAAGTATGCAAACTTTTTAGATTACATTATATAAATATGGAGAGACTGGCTCTTAATCTAAGAAAAAAGGAAAATTTAAAAATAGAACTGCAGTAAAAACAAATTAAAAAAGTCGGGAAAAGAAAATTTACTCGTAGTATCAGATTTGCGTGTTATTTATACCAAAGTTTTAAATTGATTCTCATTGATTTTTTATTCTTTTGTCAATTGAATTATTGTTACTAGCAGAATTGTTGGGTTAGTTTTTTTAGCTCATCGTGAGTTTTTGAACCATACTATGGATACTTCCTCCGAACAAGCGGCTCAAATTGTAGCATTGGTGCGGGAGGGCTTGGATCAACGAACGATTGGTAGAAATTTAAATTTAAACCAGTCTATGGTTTCTAGAATATACAGAAGGTTTGTGGAGAAAGGTCCTTGCAGAAGGAGACGTGGTACAGGCAGGACTCGAGCAACCACCGGTCGTGATGACCGATTTATTGTTACAACTTCCCTGCGAAATCGTTTCCTCACGTCTGTTAACATCAAAACAGAGCTTAATAAGTGCGTGGAGTAAACGTGAGTGCACGAACAATAAGAAGAAGGTTAAAGGAAGCGGATATCACTCCTTTTAGACCAGCCAATGGTCCAAAGTTGTCTGTAGCTCACAGACAAGCTCGCTTAAGATGTGCGCGTGATCACCTGAATTGGACAGAAGAGCAATGACCTCCGTATTGTTCACGGACGAGTGTAGGACATGTTTATATGGTGCACAGATGGTAGCAGAAGAGTCTATTGTCGACGTGGGGAGCGATATCCTCAAAGTTGCCTAGAGGAGCGTGCCTTTTGGAGGCGGTTCGTGTATGGTCTGGGGTGGCATATGGATGAACGCGCGAACAGAACTTGTGTTCATAGACATGGTCCGTCAAAACGGTAATAGAGGGGGTTTGACTTCACATCGCTACATAGCAGAGATCTTAGAAGATCACGTGGTGCCTTACATGGGATTCATAGGCGAAAATTTTACTTTAATGCAGGATAATGCTCGGCCGCACGCTGCTGCACAAGTTCGTCAATATTGCGAAGAGGTTGGGATACGTACAATGCATTGGCCAGCACGCAGCCCGGATCTTAATCCCATTGAGCATGTTTGGGACAATTTAAAAAGAGCTGTATATGCGAGAAACCGTTTGCCCACGCCAGTGGCAGCACTAAGAACAGCACTTTCAGAAGAATGGTACAATATCCGCAAGGTCTTATAATAACCCTTATAAAATCTATGCGGAACCGATTCGAATCCGTAATAAGGGCACGTGGAGGTAATACACCTTATTAAAACATAAATACACCCTTGCATAAAGTTTGTGTCTATCGTTAAAACCAATTTTTTAATTAAACCAATTTTCCTTAAATTTCTGTTTTTTCTTCAAAAAAAGTCTTAAGGTCCTTTCCAGTACACAAACTTAAACTTAAGGATATGACCCTACGCTGTTTTAAAGTTCACGAACCAATCTAGAGGTTTGAATTTAAATCTGTATAGAAAGTTTGCATACTTGGTTAATATATTTATTTCAAAGTCGTCTATTACTTTGATGCAGTTTATGAGTCCGTCAGTGTATAAAATAGATGTATTATTTATTATTCATCAAACCCTGATTAAAACCATTAAATTTAAAAACTTCCTTATTTGATGTCACCATTTACGACATGAAACAAGTATTGTTTACTTATTAATTTGAACGGTGGTGTTTTGTTATATTTAATTTCAAAAATGAAATACACAACTAGTAAAAAATGAAAAATAACAGTTCTGGAATGTTTATTGTTTCTTTACACGGATTGCGTGTTTGTAATAAACAACTAAACTGTTTAGCAAAATGTAACTTTTCCCATGACCACAATAACTGCGTTATTTGGCACCAGTCAATCAAAATCTATAATTCATCTGAGGCTGTGGTGCAGATTTCATGAAACCGACTTGTAACTGGTGCCAACTTAGACTAAAAATTGACATTGGCTAGTACCATAAATTGTACTAATCCACCTTTTAAAAATACAAACACGTATCTTAAACTGCTATGAAGATGACTTCATCTGTTCATACTAAGCACATTACTTGATGTACTTAATAGAATCAAAAACTTTGTACCCCTTTTTATGAAAATTGCGCGGACGGTGGAGTATGAAATTTCGCACACTTATTGTTTAAATAGACAATGCTAATATTGAAAAAAATATGCATAGAGAACACTAAATCAATAAAAAAACATTACACACACTACCATGTGTTTGACATATACACGCATTTTGTTTATTGTTAAAGTAAACTAAACAGTGCATGTAGCCTTGGCGAAATCTGTAATCATAGAAGTATATAGCCTTCGACACCAGAACATCAATAATGTTCAAACTTATAATTTAAATTAATTATAGTCCAATTTCGACCACTAGTAAAGCTAATTATCGCAACCTTAAGTCTCTAATAAAATTTATTTACCTACATAGCAGTCGTATGTAATTTTTCAAACTATACTCGATATTCCCATATTGTATTAAAATGTAAATTTGCTTCATAGCAACACTCTACTACTAAAAATGTACATAAAAGTTAACACCATAAAACAAATCAACCGCATTCTTCCAACGGCCCCTGCCACTTCATAAGATTTACTTTGGTAGACGCAATAACCGTCTATATTATCGGCTAACATAAAACCGTCTTCACCCGGAACACCCGGAAATCACGTACGAAACTGTCACGGGAAGCGCTCGCCAGCTCATGCTTCCTGTGAAGATTTATCTATATTCACGTTACGCCTGACTGTCTGTCTATCAGCTCTATCAGATCCAATGTGCTTAATGTTATCTTTAGATAAATTAAATTCGGTTTTTTATATCATTATCATTATTGAAAACGGTTGCGCGGACTATAGTTCTGTGGGTAGTAATAAAGAAGAGGAAAAGTTCTTGAGATTGCGAAATGTATTTATTTGGACAATACAACAGTAGCAATAGATATTTCTTATCTAATTAATTAACGTAATATAGTTTGTAAATTATTAGGTCTAGATTGGAGTCCAAGGGTGCTGACATATGAGTGTTAAAATTATATTTTCGTAAACAAAATTATATTAATGTAACTAATAATCGATAAATACTTAAATTTATGAAATAATTTTTAGTTTCGGTGGTACATTGTAAGGAAGTAGATGAGGAAAGAGAATACATTAATTTTATTTGTTTAATAAGCGACATTTTGAAATGTATTCAGTAGAGATTGATTTTTGAATCATCAATCAATCAATCATTTACATCATTAATAAACTAGAGTTTGACTAATGGCATTAGACACTTGAATAATTCACCAATGTCAATGTGACTTTACAAAATATTGTCGTCGTTATTTTCATTTTTGTTATTATGTTTTGGAATTAACGATCTTAAAACATGAATAAAATAATTAAAAGTGAAAAATTAAACAAATTAGTAATTACTAAACAAGTGTAGGGGTGTGATCTTTCAGTACAGAAATTACCGATTTTCAAAACCTAAAGCTATGCATTCAATATATCGAATTGTATTATTGTTCTTTATACAGAGTTCGTTGTGGACGACACATTCTTGCTGGAAATTTAAGTTTTTTCGTTGTTATTCGTAACATAGCCACCAAAAGTTATTTTCTTCCTATTTAATATATTAATGTTGGGTTTTAATATTTTCATATTCTTTGACATTCGGAATGTCATAATTATGTTAATTATTAAGAAAAATTAAGAAAGTTGAAAACATTTTTTGCTGACAATCCAAATTCTGCCGTCCTCGAAAATTTCGTCGCCTGAACACTAGCCCTAGTGCCCAATATAAATCCATCACTGACGTTAGGCACATATAGATATCAGAAGTAGTGTCTGATCTCTAGCTCCTTGCATCCAGTTCCTAGCGTCTTTTTTATTGCAAAACTAGCAAATAGGCAGACGACCCAGCTCACGGAAAGTGGTTACCGTCGTCGACGTTTACAACACTAATGGCGATGCTAACGCGGTATCAGCCTTTAGGATGAGATGAAACGGTTGGAATAGAAGGAGGACGAAAGACAATTAGCTTAAAGCTAATTGGTTCACGCCGATGTGCTGTGAGAGCGTGGTATCATACAGATTGACCAGCCCTAACAGCTGTAATTAAGATAATGATGATTCCTGTATGATTCAACCACAATAACGTGGTTTAATATTGTCGGGGGACCACTGTATGAGACTTATGTTTGATTACTGGCTATGTAATCTAAAGATTTTGTAATATTGGTGCATTTATAAGTTATAGTCTGTGACCAATGTCTTTATAACAATTATCTGTAAAGTCCTAATTACTCAAAGTCTTGTCTTTAGATTTGGCTCTAATGTGTTGAACACAGTGTTTGGTTGTGAGATTGAAAGTTTTAAAGACACTAATGTTTTACTTGAGTGTTCCGTATTAAAAACATCTTAGTCGAATATGTAAAGTTTGATCTTTATTTAGATAACATTCAGATCGGATGCCGAGACGTTCTTGGAACTATTATGGGGGTAGAGGGTTTTATAGCCGGTCATATACCTAATATATCAAGGCGTAATAGTTTCTATGGGCAATTTCCCTGTATATGTGGTTAGTGATAGTGTAACAGTTACGTTACTTTTGGGATTTCAGTTGAATATTTTGAATACAAGTAAAATTTTGTTAAACATATCAAATGAATCAAACAAATCAATGATTTGACGTCAAAACTTTAGGTGTATTTTTTTTTAATTCGACCCTCTAAGCTTTTGACAAACGTTGTAAATTTAAATATGCAACATTCTAATTACTTAAAAAGTTAAGTTACTATGCAAATCAAATTGCAATAAAATTTAAATAAATTAAATAAAAAATCATTTTATTGTAACTTCAAATATTGAATATTTAATGATATAATTTTTATAAGTAATTCGGGTCACATAAATAAACCGATTTTCTTTATTCAATTCCTTTAAAAAATCCCAACAGTCTAGACACAGCTGTACTGTTCAGAACATTTCATGAATAACTAACCCCAAATCGCTCGCTCAAAGGCTAATAGACCTATCAATCTAGAAGGGAAAATAATGATCCTTTTAAAAGCACAGAAAATAGGTTTTCTTATCATTAACCAAGCAGTTGGGTGTGGAACTAGAGTTAATCCATAGACTCATCTGCAGACTAATCCGCTTAGACATCTGACTGAAGCGGGTTAATGCACTGCATGACTCATGGTCAGTACTACGAGACAATAATTCATTATATAGAAAAATAATATCTTCTTACAGGCAAGGATACTCGTTGTGCTTTTGAAAGTAATTTTATAGTCTATATCCCAGTCCCATGAAAAATGAAATTGATTATTTCCGCAAGTTTTTTACCATAAATAGGTTCGCGTTTGACCACCATTTCGCCCAATACGAAACGATAATTCGGTTGAAGATGGAACACCATTACTTAGAAAAATTGCTCTACTTATGAATATGAATGATGAACTTGTAAAAAATTGAGTTAGATGGTGTCCAAAGATTTAGAAGGTTTATATTAAGCAATCTATGTAACTCATAAGCTGTCTTTTCAGGAACAATAATCTTTAAACCAACAAAAGTACTTACTGTTTAATAAATAGATTAATGCACTAAATAGTTACAATGGAAATCGTCGGATCAAATACTGTCTATTGATTGAGAAAGTACATAAATACATACATAACTTCACGCCAGGTCCATTGCGGGGTAGGCACGATTGAGAAAGTGCTTCTTCATAAGACTGGATGTAGATATATTTCTGATTGTTTAGACCAGTGTTTTTCAATGTGTGGGTCGCGACCCCCTAGGGGGTTGGGGTTGGGTAAGCTACTGCACCGGATGGGACGCCGTCTCCTCCTTCTGCGAGCACGTCATGTTTGCAAAGGAGGAGGCGGAACGGGAGCGTGAGCGCACTTCTCTACTCCGCTCCCGACAAAGGAGGACGCGCCGACGCCGGAGGTCTGACCTAGACCTTCGGCCACCGTAAGCGGGCGGCGCGGGTGGGGCCTCTAGGGGCATAGAGGTTCTCACTCACCCGCACATGCCGTCGAGATGAGAGCGCGAGTGTTCCGCGCGCGCTCATCTCTCTTCCCGTGGGGCGCGTTACAGACCGCCCCACGCCCGGAATAGACCGAGACGTCGCCGGGGAGCAGCTCTCCCGGCATTGGAAGAGGCCCAGTGAGCGGGGCCCACGCCTGCCAGGGATTGCGGAGCCGGGTAGCCTATTCCCGTAGCCCTGGCAAAAGGCGCAGGACGGAACACCCAGGGGTTTTAGTGGGTATCCCTAACTGGGGAGTGGCAATAGCGTGGCACCGGTTCTGACCGGGCACGCTAGTGCCACCCCCGATCTGGCGAATCCCACACTGTCTCACCAAGGTCGCGAGCATCCCCCAGGCTTCTGCGCCTGTCGCGGTCCTAGTCCTCAAACGGATTTCCCCTGGCTAAAAAAAAAAAAAAAAAAAATGGGTAAGCTACTGCAACTCTGTGTAAATCTGTAGCTTCATCAAATTGCAAGGACACAAAAGTACTTTCTTTTATTTCTTCTATGACTTGATTACGAACATCAGTCGCCATATCGCTTATCCTGTGTTGAATGGTATGGCCACACAGAGGTATTCTTTTGAGTTTTTCGACCTTTTGTTTGCCAAACATAATCTCCGCCATATATATAAAGCCGCTGGTAAAATCAAACTTTCGGCAATAGTATTAGGTTTTTCTGCATTAGATACAAGAAGAGCTACTCTAACGGTTTTTCATTTATGCGGAGCAGGGGCGATGTGGTCGTACGTATGCGCGTAAATTGCGTTATCTATTGGCGACGCATTCGATGTAAAAAAATGTATTTTACGTACTTAACTATGTAAATACATACAGTCAAACCCCTGATTATGAAAATAAATAAATATGTTGGATTGAATATTTGTCACAAAATAAAATACATTAAAAAAAAGATTCCGACGAATTGAGAACCTCCTCCTTTTTTGAAGTCGGTTAAAAAACCAACGTGTAGGTCGCGAAATATTTCTTCATACTAAAGGGGTCGTGTCATGAAAAAGGTTGAAAAACACTGGTTTAGACCAAAACCATTGCTAACACACTAACTGATAACAACAATTTATACAAACATGATAATTATTCAAATTGTAAATATTCAGAGCAGCAAAATATTCAGGCCATTTATTAATGTTTCTAAAATGAAAAACCGTTTTCGATAGATCGAGTTGATAAACTCGTGGCTCGTGGTAGCGGAGCAATACGTCATATTTTATTACATTGCTACTGTTATTATATACACTGATGTTTTGATTACTTTTATGTATTATTGTCGTTACCATCATTCATTTTGATCATATTTTATTTTAATACGAGGTAAAAGATCTATATCTAAAGCTTTAAATTGAAAAAATGACAGTAGTGTAGTTCACATATATCGTCAGATTCCAAGTTTAGGTAATGATGGTAGAAATTAGACGCATCAACCAAGTGGAATCAATCGGCAGAAAGCCACAGAACTGAAAGCACAGGACAGTATTCAATATCATTGAATAATTAACGTTTATATGGACCAATTCGAATGACATAAACAGATGATTTAAAAAGTCCCGGATTATATTCTTTTAGTGTCAATCAGATCCTAATATCCACATTAAAATATTACCGGAAAATTTCCCACATTACTCCCGCAATATAAAGTATCGCATCAAAAGAAAAAAAGGATGTAATCTATAGTTTTAGTTAAAACTATGTCGAGATAAGCACCCAAACAACTTCAAACTGCTCCCGAGAAAATTCCCGGGATTCACGGGATAAAAAGTATCACACATAATTACATAAAAATTCCTGTCGATCAGTGAAAAAATCGCATTGGAATTAATTGGTTTTTCAATTTCAGTAGTGTTTACGTGAATCTCGGACAAACAGACAAGAAATTTAAACAAAATTGCATCATGTTCTCCATTGCTTATAAAGGCCATTCCAGTTGTTTTTTTAAATACCTTCAATGTACAGGGACACGGTGTTTTTAGATTTTTTAATATAATTATAGATCACTTTTATAGATTCTTCAATCAACATATTTTTTAGAAGGCATCACAAAACTCTTTAGGCGCGGACAACACATTAATTACGTCTCATATGACCCATACGTTGTAACCACTTTCCACCAGCTTAGCAGTCAGCCTGTCTATTGTACTATAATAATATTGTATCGTATTATAAATATAAAAAGGTAGAAATTAACGCCTTTACTCTCGATGTTTTCCTTTAACAGTAAACGGTTGATGCCGGCCGGCCCGTCTTGATTTTAACAATATGAACAATGCACTTATGGCTAGAAATACTATTTTCTGTGCCAGTATGCGAAACTACACCATCGGAATGTAATACATCTATTTGAGTTACTATACCATCGCTACTTAATTTATTATCTTTAACTTTAATTTATGTTAGAGAACTCCAGAGACATAAAGG
The DNA here is from genome assembly GCA_012273795.1 of Dendrolimus punctatus. NCBI lineage: Eukaryota > Metazoa > Arthropoda > Insecta > Lepidoptera > Lasiocampidae > Dendrolimus > Dendrolimus punctatus. The sequence continues at coordinate 14,193,765 of CM022542.1, read as the reverse complement.
TTCAAAGGTGGCGGGAAACACGCTACGCATGTGCAAACTTTAGGAACAGCTGAGTGTCGTCCATGTTGAAATTCGCGTAATCGGAGGTACTCTACGAAAATGTTGTAGTATTTTGATGCATTTTATTTATTTATGTAAGATTTGTAACGATAATGATGAGATTTAGATATCTTACAATATATAATAATTTAACATAAAATGACACAAATAATTAATTTAAAATTGGGCTAAACATAAACGGAATGTTTTTCGTAGACATTTAAACAAATTAACTATAGGTAGTAGCTAGATACCGTCAGCATAAACAAAGAAAAGCAGAAATCAAAAGTAAAGTAATTTACTAAAGAGTTTTTTGAGGGAACGTTGGCTGCTTTCTGAGCATTTCCAGTTCGCTTGAGAAGCTTTAGAACAAGAGGGATAAAGAACACAATGTATTACGGTCTTATTCATATTAGGTTAGAGTACGTTTGAAGGCTTCTTTATGAGTCTTAGACTATTGTATCTCATGTAGATCTAGATGTGCGGATTAGAAGATATTGTTAGTAAATAAAATTTCAGTAATAGTGTAGTTATAACATAGGTACTTTATCTTAACAATCCCTATTTTAATTATTGACTACTGGGGAAAAGTTCTAATAAGCCTTTTTATCAACAACACTTGTATTTAAAACCAGAGCTTGTCTGACAAAACGTATTTGAGTAGGTATAGAATTGCATAGTACAACAAAACTACAAAATACTTACGGGTGGTTGCTATGGGTTGGAAGGGTCTGTTTTCTTCATCGACTGGCCACGTTTCTCAGCAAACTCAGCACTCAGTCTATGAGCCTTTAATGTATTAGGCTTAGACATATTAACTCTATCACTAACCGCGCTAACACAAATTAAAATTGACGAGTGCACTTAGCCCAAAAAATAAATGTTCTACTTTTAAAAATTAGACACCAAAAACATTCGTTGTCACACTTAGGCCTTGAGTCTATATCACAATGGTCAGAGCGATCTAGAAAGCTCCAAAATACATTACCGCGACGAGAAGCGATGTATTCTTATCTAGAACACAAATAAATTAATAAAGAGTTCCTATTGATCAAAAGTATTTCAATACAAGCGACCTTACTACGCTAAGCGGTGAATGACGTACGCGTGCTCTTAAAACATTGACGATAGATACGTGAACATTCGTGGTTTTAGACGGATTTAATTTACGTTTTCGTATAGTATTTTACAGTTAAATATTAGGTAAAATTGTTGTATATACAGGTTTAGGAGCGAAGTTGTACCGTGGCTTGCTTGGTACTATACATCCACATGAAGTTAGTTGTGTTTGAGCACGCATGCGTGGAAGGGTGGACGCCATTGCCGAGACTTTTGATAGAAATAGAAAAAAAAACAATTGTATAAACCAACAATCGGGGTTTATTGATACGTATTATTTTGATTTTTATTGTTGGGCTATAAAGTTTACTTTTGTTTGATCGATTGGTATAATGAAAGGTAGACTGGGGTGAATGTGGAGGCCAGGGGTACGTACGGCCGGTAGGGTTATTATGTCATCGTTCGTGTTTTATACAATAAAAATACAAGCATTCAGATTTAAGTTGCACGTGTTGGTTTTGATTTTATTGAGCCCGGAGGATTTAGGTCATCCAATTTTATGTTCTCACAATTAAGAATATAAGGTTTAAGAATTGTTCTTTACTTAAGTGTTTTAGCCTAATCAATTTTTTATTAACGTAACTTCTAAAAAAGAACTTAAAATTTTCATCCTTATCCGCACGCGGTCATAGAATATTAACTTATACACTCTTGCCAGCACTATTTTGCTATTATACATGGTACCATAATAAGCGAAGAATTTCTGATAGTTCTAAAGAAATTGGTTACCTACCTAAAACAAACTTATAAATAGTATATACTCAAATTAAGCGAGTTGAAAGACTTACAGAAAAACGAAAACTATTATTTAAGTAGAAATATTATTTTGATCATATGTTTACTTTTTGATTGTATGTCCTGCCTCTCACCTTTTCCATGGAACAAAATAATATATTTCTTACTTTGATACTCATCTATTCTAACATACATCTTCGGTTAAATTACAATTCTTCAAGTTCTCTTTCATACCATTCATTTCTATTTACCTTCACTCTTGTATCCATCATCTTTCTGTTTCATCTTTTTAGTAGAAAATTTTATGTCATGTATGCAGAAATCATTCGAACCTGTTTCAGTTGTTCCAAGAACAACTTTTCGAACTCTAGATACATTTCGCCAACATATACATTGATGACATATACAGTGATTCGTATTTCATTGTGGGGTTGCAAAGTGTCGTGTCGTATCACGTCGACGCAATAAAATGAGACAAATGACCATTGGTATAGTCAGACGCCGCTGAACGACATTTGCAGCATTTTATTATACTCAAGGTTCCTATTGAATTTTGCTGGAAGACGTAAAATGTTGACTGTTCTAGTAAAACTAAACCTGCCTTCTCAATACTAGAGAAAAATAACCCATAACTTCAAACATCTACAATTTATTTGAAAGAGTATATTTTGAGGACGTGGATACCAAGGCGAAGGCGGACTGCCTTTTTATTTAGCTTCTATAAGAAAAGGTGAATAAGTTTTTTATTAATGGTGAGTAATCAAGACTTTTTATTTATTTATTCAACTGCTTAGAATAGGTGATTTCTTGCATTTCCTTAGAAGAAAACTATGCCATATTCGTTGCTATATTTGTTGCCGAATCCGAAACGACGAATTAGATCAAGTAGCCAAACAGACACGCGTTCACAGTTGCATATTTCTAAATTCTACATGTTAATTTGCGGGCGGATGAGTGCAATGAAGAGGATAGGTTTTGGTTTAGGATAATATATTTAATATCTTCATTAATAATTTCACCAGAAAATAATTTTCGTACCAAGCAGACAACAAGAATTACCTATTATAGAATGTAAAAATGTATAGAAAAGTAAATGTATCAAAAAGGTTGTTTTACAAGTTGTTAAAGAGAAGTATATATACGTCATCAAATAGAACAATAATACTAGATTGATATTCCTACACCTTTAAAATGTTTTGCACTTAATTTGAATAGCCCTTAAACTTTGGATTCGTCAATCATCCAGTAAAAAAATGTAACTAAAAAACTCCTAAGCCCTACACGACTAAATGCTGCCACAGGACATTTTGGCATTGCATTACGTGAAATATTATTTTTAGATCAACTCAATCGAAAATTAAGTCTTGATAGATATCTTTTTGATTTCACATTTGAACAGCGTATTGAGTTAAATTAATACGTTTCCATAGATGTCACATTTACTTTATTACGATGATTCGACACTAGTGATACCTGGTGAGCACATTAGAAATAAATATAAAAGCAAACACATTAAAGTCATGGGGTGTTATTCGCAGTGTAAACTCTCCAGTATAAGTATAGCACCCGAGTCGCGGTGAGTCATAATGTAGCATTGTGAAAATCAATAACGGCATCCCCAGTACGGAGTCGATTTATGTCTGCACTTGTTCACAGATGCAGCATCGGTAGCGTTAACAAAAAATTCATAGGTCTTTTATAATTAGTTTTGGCTGCCAAGTTCATACGGAAATAGGGACTTTTATTAATTATATAATCACCCGGTAGATATCGAAATGAATGAAAAAATATACAAGAACATTTAAGAGAGAATTCTTGTTTTAGGGCAGATTTTTCGATTACCAGATAAAAGTTATTATACTACAGAATAAAACCAACATGGGAAAAATAAAAATGACAGTTGCATGAATAAAACAGTTGAATTGTTTTACTTTTGAATTAAGTCAGGTTATAATTTATTCGACTGATAACTTTTATCTGATGATTTAAAAATCGACCCTTAATAGAATAGTATGGTTTATACTTTGTAGACGACTCATTGTTTTAAGTTTTACAGAGCATTAAGCAGGAAAATAAGATTTCATTATTGTTTTTGATCTGTAAAATTTTGAGTTGTCAGTGAATTTAAAATATTTAGCTCACAATTTTAGTATTTATAATATGGGTGTTGCGATTAGCGCACACGCCCCATAAAACCTTCATCTACCAACCATTACCTATATTATTTCATCATGCCATTGTTACATACCGTCTAAAACTAACAAAACATGTATGCAACTGAATCTAAAACCAAACCAAACTTGGAAATCCATAAATATATTATTAAGATCGCAACAGACATTTCAACTAATATATCATCGAAACAATTTATATAATTTACCTTGTTGCGAAAATAAATTTAGAAAATTTAACTATTTGTTTTGCTAACGCTACAGTGTATCACAAACTAAAATCCCAAATGGGGTTGCTATTGACAAAATGTTAAATCACGCGAATTAATTACGTAAAAAAAAATCAAGGAAAGTAAAGCAATAGTTAATGCAATTTAGACAAGTTTCCCATTAGAAAACTCGTGTTTATTATCTTAGAAATGAAAAAAACTATCAATTATATGTCAGTCTAGAAACAGAAAAAGGTTCTTTATGAGTGATCAAACTTCCATGTTTTTGTTACATGCTGCAGAAATTTATTGTAAAAAAATACCATTTCATAGAATATATCTTGTGTTAATATTCAACAGATCTTGTCAAAACAAATTTTATTACACCTATTTTCGGAATTCTGTTAAAAAATATAAAAAAAAACAACGTTTCCCACAGTATATTTACATTGCAAATACAATTTTCAACAGTCAGTTAAAATTACTGTCACCATGTCTGATTTTTTTTTGCGATTTCATCATTGTGTAGCGCCGTATTTGGTAGATTTTCATCAAACCAGTAGTTTCTGTGACATACATACACAAACAGACGCACAGATGGGCGTTATGTTTTTGATGAAATCGCCACGGAACCCTACAAAAATTGGTTAGAGAATAAAAAAGGTAACGAAAAAATAAAAATGTCACTTTTAGTGCGTGTGTGTACAGTTCACACGCAGTTGAAGTGAATTCACTTCAAAAAGTAAATAGTTTAAGGAAAAGAAGTGTGCTTTTAAACTGGCAACACAGCCCCAAATCCCCTATCTCTCTTTAGCTCCAGCGTATTAGGACAAATGTTTCGAACTGGGGTTGTTTTATGAGGTACTCAGAAATAAATCTCCAATTACTAAGTTTTACTAGGTGAAAAATACTTTATATGAAAATCAGTTCAAAACTTTTTCAAATTCATACTAACCCAAAAATATCTCCATATCTGTTTATTTTATACAGAAAACATATAGTTATTATTATTATTAGTTTCAAACTAAATGAAATAGTTGCATCTTGTAGTTTGGTTGCTAGGGCAGTAGTAGTTCTGGCAAGTTATTATACTATGACCTTGATTTAGTGTAATAAAATGACACTGGATTGTTTTTCTAGAAGACTAGTGGCGCATAAGTGTAGGTGAGGGATGTAAAGACACCGAACACCCGTGCTGCAGTTTACCTGGGGCCTAGTTTTGCTATTTCACTATCTTGGTGTTGTGAAGATATTCAAAAATTATTCCATTACGATAGTGTCAAAAATTGGTACTCTACTACATCCCTAATATCTTCTGGATATCGTTGCGGCACGAGAAATAGTAGAAAAAAATCGATATTACTGAAATGAATATTGAAAATCTACCAAAAATTTTAATATTTATTTCGGTAGTTTTCGCTTATGAACATATATAAAGTAAGAGTAGCTTGCCGTGGGCACGCCATTGGGATTAGAATACCCAAATCAGGCACATCTACGATTGAGACGATAGTGTCCGCCGATTTAGTTAGTAATAGCAGAATTGGGCAGCTGAACTTCTAGTTTTTATGGGTAGCAAAACGTTTATCCCGGAGCTCAAGTCTTAGCTCTAATGACCTTAAGATATGTTTTGCCTATCTGAAACAAGGACTCAAATAGACTCCGAGACGACTCGACGTATTTCAATGAAAATTTTATTGATTAAAACCTGAGACGATCAAATACTGGTAATCGAGCCCCGAGCTCTTAGAGTGAGGCCGGCTAAAGCTCATTTTAGAACAGGACTGTGCGCTACGAAAACTTAGTATCAAGTAATGGAATTAGTAAGGATAGAGGCGGTATAGTTACCAGTAGATACATTACTGTACGGTCCTACGGGGCCGAGACATGGACACTGACGGCAGGATTAGTCCACAAGTTTCAAGTCGTTCAACGGGCTATAGAGCGAGCTATGCTGGGTGTTTCTCTTATGGATAAAATAAGAAATGATATCCGTACGAGACCCAAGGTTACTGACATAGTTCGCAAAATTAGCAAGTTGAAGTGGCAGTGGGCCGCAATGTTTAGAAGATACACCTATAAGTATAAATCAAAGTCCCGTTTTAACTAAGTGATAGGACCAGTTAGTTTATGTAGAAATACGTATAGATTTCATATTCATAATAACAATAATTAATATAATAGTTCGCAAAACAAACGTATCGAGAAGGGTCGTTCCCTGACAGTGGCAGGATTAATGAAACCTTTTTGCTGACCCCAAATGACTTGCAGCATTTTGGCGAAGGGTGCTTTCTGTTTGGTAAAAACTCTTTTATAAATCGAAAAGCTTTTGTTGGGATAAAAGGGAACTTTGGAACTGTGCAACAATCAGCTGAGACTATGTGTGCTTGAAAAGGGTTTACAATGATTTTTTCTAAAGTAAATAAAAGCCTTTTCACCGGCTTACTTAAATACGTGGGAACGTGACAATTTTTTATTATGTAACGATATCTATTACAAACACAGTTATATTTAGACTTAATCATTAAGCTGTGTTTAGTTTCCCGTTAGAAGTATCACAGTATTAAATAGATTATCTTTTTTTATTGCAGAAGTTCAGCAGACAGGCAGACGGCCCACTTGATGGAAAGCGGCTACCATTGCCTATGGAAATTTGCAACACCAAAAGTGCTACAAATGCAATACTGCTCTCTTAAGGGAGACTGGAACCTGGTCACCAATGCCGGAACACAACTCAAGGTTGTTATGGCGACATACTTTAGACCAGGGGTGGTAGCTATCCAGTCGGACAATTGCCCTGTGGGTTGTTTTGTCACTCTAACGACAGGCCGCCGGCCGCAGGAAATTGTATTCTTTCTCCGTTCCTGCACGGATACAATTTCAATAAAAAATGAATAATTTGAATAATTGATTTTATGTGATGTAATAGCTATTTATGTTTCTGTTGTTTTTCTAATCATAAGTATCCATTTTGGTTAGATTGATTATTATGTGTTGTTAGGCCTTAAAATTATGCAATACTGTAGGATACTTTTAATAATAAATGAAAATAAAAAATAAAGATTTATTAGAATCGATGTCATGTATGTGGTATAAAATTTAGATGACTATCATCCCGTAAAACTGTTCCCGTGTGATAAAACCAAAGTTTTATGCGATATCTTAAAAAAAACCTACTTCAAAATATAATATTTTCAAGATGAATGTTTGTAGACACCAAAGAAATTATTATAGAATATATAAAATATAATATAGAAAATAATATATAGAAATAGATAATATAGAATATAGAAAATATATTAATATAGAAAAATTCCTGATAACTTGCCGAAAAACAATGTCTTTGAATTTTTTTACCGTTATTTTATTTCTTCTGAGCCTAATTAGTAATATTATTATATCTTTCAATGTGGATAAATCAACCAAACCAACCAATATAACATGAACCTAAATCACTCAATATCATTGAATACCCGACATGTCTTTCCAGTTCTGTGCCTTTCAACCAAAATGATTAAATTTGATTGAAAGATCTATTTATTATTAGCATTATTTTCTGCTTACGGTAAAATGGTATTTTTTAAATTAAAATCTGTTGATTAACTACTGAATTTTAGGTCAAATGAGTTATAAATTGAAAGTCTAAATCTTTCTTTTTCCAATTTCACATTTTAACAGAGTATCAGCACAAATGAACTAGCGACATCTACGACAATGTGGAACTAATAACACATAAAGTACATGGCATACCATTACTATTACATTTTTATGATGTAAAACTAAAATATTTGTGGTTAATATGTAGGATTACCTTGTCCTCTGCTTCTTCTGCTCTGCCCTCCGCTTCCAGAACCCGGTGTTCGAGCTCTGAGAGCTGTAACAATGAAAAAATACTTATTTATAATATATACGACATTCTCAAACATTTTTTATACAATGCTACTTCTAACGCCATCTGTTGGTTGGTCTTTGAAACGCTCACTGAAATACAGAGCTGAACAAGAACCGTTGCTTGCAGAAGTCAACAGACTAAATGAAACCAGCACCACCCAACAGATGGCGTTGATTCACGCGCAGTACATTATTGAACCACGTGGCCTTACCTATAGGTATACATAATACACATAGAAACCTATTTATCAGGAAGGTTGTAGAGGACGTATTATTGTTATGTAAGAGATAGAACGGGATGGAATATTCGTGGCCCGGTGCGGTTTGCGAGACACCCGTGAAAGGGGTGGATGCCAGCGAAATGTTATAGCCGTGATATATGGAAGTAAAACACGTGTTAGATTGTATTTGAAAGGCTTATTTTAGTGGAAAGGACGGATATATTTCTTCTGAGAATCTGTTCCTTGCAGCGGACCTTCATAAGTCATGTGTAGCTAATTGAGAGGCGTATTTCAGGGGATATTTGATTTTTCTGCCTACGTTTTTTTTGCAACATCGTGTTTTTCACATGATCCATACTATGTAAAATGTTAGGTTTATCTGCATGAGAGAAATGAGCATGAAATGTTTTTTATTTCGATAAATGGGATAGTTTTCATAGTATATGAATCTAAGAATGAACAATCTAGTTAATTAGGTATTTGAAACTGTTATTGTATACATTCTGAAATCACAAATATGTACTTCAGTTTTATTGACTGAATAGAGGGTTTGGCAAATGTTGTCCTGCCCTGAAAAAATAAAAATCGCAACGCCATCTACCGTGTCCATTTGTCAATCTAAACCATTCAGGGACCCCACTCAAACATACACACGAAATTTTATCGAAAACTTGCAACCGATTTGAGCGCCACTTATCGGTTTCAAATATGATCTGAACCATCCCGGGATCCACTCAAACACATATAAAATTTATCAAAATCGGTCAAGTCATTTTTGAGTTTTAACTAGACTGACGAAGAGAAATTGATTTTTTATATACATGTATAGTAGAAGATTAAAAGATATAGAAAGGATTTCCGACTTTATTTTTGTTGCAGCCTTTGACTTCTTCACTAAAAAAAAATGCTGTTGACTGTGAAATATTCGAAACTTAAATTACCTTTCTTTATATAAACACGTGCAAAATGTAAATAAAGGTTTCGAGCAACCAAATTCAATCGCTCAAAGCCTTCCAATACAAATCCAGCTCTATCAAACATGTAAACAAACATACGCCTTTCAAACTGCATCTCGAACGAAACACGAACGTCAAAGGAAAATGTAGACAGAGAATAAGCAATAAATCAAATTCCTGAAGCTTTTACAGCATCAGTAAAATTTTATTTCGCTTCCGTATATTTGTTTGGATTTAGATACAATAGGAAATACTGAGTATCTATCTAACTACATTGTTAGGGTGCCTTGAAAGGATCGCATTGTAAAAAAATAATTCAAAAATATCCAGTAATATCTCGACTTAGACCGTTTTCTGATTTGTCGATATGTTTCGGTGCGGAATGGGTTTGCTCGGTATAAACAATGGCGAAAGCCAAGACAGAAAGAAAGAGAAACTTGCAAGTCGAATGTGGGCAATCCCTGAAAAGGTGAAATACTATAAAACCTCGGCAACAGCATCAAACCCTTTAGAATCGTGTACACAGTGGACTCAATATTTACGGCCCACTTGACATAGCACGTGACTGCTTAGGCACATATCACTGGTATCGACGTAATAGTCCACCGCGCACGCGACCGAATCAACGTGATCCTTCATTGTGTTATTTAGGGGTAGATTTACATATCACAGACCAAAAAAACATTAGTAGAAATCGTGCCAGTGTCATACTAATATCATTTCATCATTGTAATATTTTTGAAGCCTTGTCGGTGGAGCCTCCCCCTATGCTCTCTATTCAGTGTGTAGTAGTGTAATATTTAAATCGAAAAATAAACAACGTGTTTATCTACAAATATGAATATATTAAAACTAAAAAACACATTCAAAATAGACATTTAGTCAACTGAATCTAATATTAAACATATAAAATTATAATATTTATAAGGTAGATTCCACCGTCTATAAGAGCAGTTTGGCACATGGAACGTTTCATAGAATATTTTAATTATGGGAAAATAAATAAAGACACATAGACAATTGTGTGTTGCCCGCACACATAGAGGGTTCCGCAGTAGCCAATAATGTCTACTTTTTTCGCAATTTGACAGAATAAAACCTTAAAAATTATTAGACAATTATCTTATTCACTTTAATTAAATTATCATTTAAAGTGGTACAAATTTTCAATTTTTTCATCTTATATTTTAAATATTAAAAAAAACCCACGAATTATATATATAAAAGCTTATTTATTTACAAATATAAACCATGTTACTTGTCAAATGACCAGTAATATACTTGTCATTTTGAACAAGTATTCCATAAGCTTATTGTTTTCGATTCTTCGGTTACACGTTTTTAATTAGTCTGTGCTACTCTTAATTTATGTTTTTACAAGCTTTTATTTAACTGGCAATAGATATACCTATGTTTGTTCGGGTGGAAACTTGCAAGTTAAATTTGACCAACTTCTCGGTTTCCGATTGAGCTGAAGTTTTACACGCATATGTATATCGCGTAACTATGCAATAATATGGTACCATGGAGCTGATCTAGAGTCGGAAGGGCCATAGGAACTCCTGTACTAAACTAGATAGACCCGTCGTGTTTGGGCTAGTTTTACTTGTCTTGGCTAGCACTCTGCTGCTAGATGATGTGCAGGTTCTCAAAAGCTTGTATTTAAAAACCTTTAAAAAAAGCTTACATAATTTCATGACAAGAGCTATGAATGTCAAAGAAGCAAGTGAGGTGTGTAAGAATAAGCCTGAATGGCGCTCTGTTGTTCGTGCCTACCCCACAAGGGACCTGGCGTGAAGTTATGTATTATGTGTATGTAAAATATTCAACAACTGAACCAACCGACATAAGGTAGATAAGGGTCTTGCTTTTTAACTCCTCGCTACGGTACCCTAGAAATGATCTGATTGATACATCTGAAAGTGACCTTGCATACGACACGCGTGAGGTCTTAGTAATTTGGTAGGCCGTATTTATAGCGCAATAATATGACAGAACGGGGTCACAGTCGCACGTCTGCCGGAATTATAGTCTATTTATCGGCTATGTGCGTTGGTGTGCTTAACACGGGTTCATGTGTTACGAGGGTTTCGATGCGAGTATGAATGTTTCATCACTTAAAATGACAGACAATTTCTGTACACGCCAATAGGTAAGCGATGTGTTCAGAGAGTACGTTGTCAATAGGCTTTGGATTAGTTTAGATTGTCTATAAATGGATTGTATATTGTATATAGACTTGCTCTTATGTTAATGCTGCCTGTGTCTGTATCGTAGAGTCAATCTGATAATATTAGAGGGTGTCGTATTGTTGGACGAAACATTTATGTCGTTGCAAATGATCTATTAGGTTCGGTCGTTCGTTCCACCGTGTCTCGCCATGATGCGTTCCAGTATCTATAAACTACCTACTTTCATGAGACTTCAAGATACTTGGATGGCAATAATTGTACACCATTTCTAACTAACTATTTTATATTACCTAAAGACATAAAATATCGCGAAATGATAAATTCATTGCTATTTATGTTTTTTATTGTTGATAATGTAGTTGATTATGGTCTAATTTCTTGATTGTCTATAGTTTTTTTACATAAATTTAACGTATGGAACATAGACTGTATCATAGTATAGACCCTATCATAGTAGTTCGTTTACCATCTTTATCGTACGCTAAAGGAAAGTGGCAAAAACCAAATCGTTACAACGAGTGGGTGGATCAGGCAAACAATTCAAGTACAAACTCTTCGAAGTGTGCTTTATGATCGTAACGACCAAAATCATGTAAGAAATTTATGAAATCCGAAGAGACCTAATGATGTTAGGTTGTTTAGTTTATTTTCTAATTGAGTTCTTTAACACTAAATTCCACACTGAATTCTTTTAAATTAAATTTTTATAGAAACTACCAAGGTTTTTTTTATTGCTGGAGCAAAGTAGAGGGCCACCTGGTGGAACGTGGTTACTATAAATTATATTTATAGCACCGAAGGTACCAATTTGTTGCTTGAAGGAGGGCCTGAAATCTAGCTCTAATGCCGGGCTACAAGTTAAGGTCGTTATAATGGCATACCCTAGCCCAGGGGCGGTAGCCATCCAAACAGACAAATTCCCTACCACCTCATAAAGCTTATAAAGGAACAAACAAATATCCAAATATACTTACTCTTACATGTATATAATAGTATGGATACGAATGCTTTTCAGTTGTAACATCGTAGCGAAATATGAAAATCTTATTTGCGATTCACGAAACAGAAGATATTAAACCACTCGACTAGATGCGATTTCGAGTGGCTTTGACGTTCGAGAACTGGCTTAATACTCCTGTATGTACATGTATGTCTTGATTTAATGGGCCAGTGGTCCGGCTTAACGTGCTATTTGATGTACGCCTCTGAAAACTTTGCGGCGAGATATATTCCTTTCAGAAGCTGTCATGCAAGAAATTGCTTGCTATGTTGTAGATCATATTTTATAGGAGTCGTGTAAAGCGGACTATTTCGAATTGAGTGTGCTTATGATTTATTTTGTTTAGGATTTAATTTCTGATTTGGTAAAGTCATGCTGGAATGCTTAGATACATCGATTTCAGCTTTTAAGGCCGGCTTGACCGGTGTAATATCACGTTCTAAGAGAATATCTTTTCATTTTTCTTTCACCAAATCCCAATTAATTGGGGTCGGCACAATATGTCTTTTCCGTCCACACTCCTCTATTCTGACATACATCTCCTGTCACACCATAAATCATCAAATATCATCCTTCACACAATTCATCCATTTTTTGGTCTACCTTTATATTTCTACCCATCCATCTTGTAATTTAACATTCTTTTCGTCACGTGACTTTCATCCCTCCTCATTATGTGTCCATACCACCTTAATCTTCTTCCTCTCAATTTTTCAGTCACGGGTGCAACTTTCAAGATCCCCTTAAGTACTCATTTCTCACCTTATCCATTCTTGTAACACCACACATCCATCTCAACATTCTCACATTGAGCTAATCTTGTTACGCACGATGATTGAGAGGTCCGGTGGCCCATTTTCCTTCTATAGTCTATACCATTCCCAATCCTATCCTAAAGGCTGGTAATGGTATCGCTCCCGGTGTTGCAAATGTCCATACGCGACGGTGACCACTTTAGGTAACAAAAACAGTTTTTAATTGAACTAGTTCATCTATACAGTTAATCCGTGCAGGAACGGAGAAAGAATACAATTTCCTGCGGCTGGGCGGCCTGTCGTAAGAGGCGACAAAACAACCCACAGCCAGGTGGTAGGGCATTTGCCCGACTGGATGGCTACCACCCCTGGTCTAGAGTATGTCGCCATAACAACCTTGTGTTGTGTTCCGGCATTAGTGACCAGGTTCCAGGCTCCCTAAAGAGAGCAGCAGCGCATTCGTAGCACCTTTGGTGTTGCAAATGTCCATAGGCGATGGTAACCGCTGTCCATCAAGTGGGCCGTCTGCCTGTCTGCTGATCTCCTGCAATAAAAAAAAAATACAACGATTTTTTTTTATCGGCAGACAAACACACACATTGTATTGTCCCCAAATTAAGCAAGTTACGCTTGTGTTATGGGTAATATACAGCGGACCACTCTGGCCCCAGTCTATGTACATGTATGTAGTGATACAGTCTATGTTCCATACGTTATATCCCGATCAAATAAAATACAACAGGAGACCGGAAGGCTGCAGCGTATACCGCTCAAAGGATTAGCCTCTGTATCCAGCGAGGTAGTGCTACGAGGCTTCTAGGTACAATGTCTAGCGACAGTGGTCTGGTGGGGCTGGACTGGCTTTAATAGGTGTTTTTTTAGAATTAAAGAATTTATTCGAAACCAATAACAGAGTATACAGAAACAATTTCATGTCGCAAACAACTGCAACTACATTTTAATTTTAGTTTTTTCTACTATGGTAAATACATTTTTAAGTTAGATTTATTTAAAGGATATTTTAGTTTTTAATTTATAAGTTAGTATATTTTTAGTATTTAATTATATTTTTAAAGTCAGTTTTTTACATTGTAGCTTCTAATAATAATTATTATAGTAAATAAAATGCAAGTATCTGTTTTTAATGTCAAAATAATCGCATTAGCAAATGTATATGAAATTAAATACGATACCGAAAAATCAATTCTTAAATTTTTTGCCTGTGTGTCTGTTCCGGGTTTGTTCTCTGAAACGGCTGGACCGATCTCGAGGGGACTTTCACCACAGGTAACTTATATTATAACGAGTAACTTAGGCTATTTTTGTTTTATAAAAAAAATGACAGGCCCATGCGCACGCCGCCGCCGTCGCCGCACCGAAATCGCGGGAAACAGCTAGTAAATATATTATCAAGACGCATATAGATTACAATAATTATATTTTTGTTGTTCAGTTTGCTACAACGGCACACAAAGGAACTATGTCAATACAACCTTGCCAGATGTATAATTAACAGTATCAGCGTAATGAATCAGGTATCACATGGAAATTGTCTCATTTATCCAAAAGATAATATTCTATAATGATCACTTATGTACTTAAGTAAAATTTTGGCCGAAAATGCTACACTTACTTATCAGTTGTAAAGACACCAAAAAATCCTAAAGCAGTTGTTACCCAAACAAAACTTATTAATATTCTTTTGAGCTCTTTAAACTTTATTAGGATATCGTTTTTGGCATTAATAAAAACTAGTTATTATAGAGTCAACATCAGTTCGATTATTCGGATTTAATATTAAACTATGTTGCAGCTGGGCTAAATTTGCATTTATATTTTCTAAAAACAAACTGAGACCCTCCTTTTGAAAGTCGGTAAAAACCTGCCACATTTACGAGAGGTAGATACTTAGATAATAGAGATGGAAAATAGTAGATAGATATATACTACAAAGCTAAGTAAATAAATACTAACAAAAAACAATGTCATATCTACAATTTTATACCAAAAATTGGTATATTTTCTGCGCGATATGGATTCGAACCGTACACTGGCGACATCGCGAGTACATAGTAATAAATCTTATACTATAAAATTCTCGTGTCACAGTGTTACTTACCATACTCCTCCGAAACGACTTGACCGATTCGCATGAAATTTTGTGTACATATTGGGTAGGTCTGAGAATCGGACAACATCCATTTTTCATCCCCCTAAATGTTAAGGGTAGTCCACCCCTAAATATTTAAAAAAAAAAATTTAAATTTATTTTTTTATGATACAGCATTAAAAAATACATACAACCCTAAATTTTCAACCCTCTACGATCAACCCCTATTTTTTAATAGGGATATTAGTATTTTTATAATTTTCTACTGGGATGATTTAGATTTTAATTTGAATCAGGTAGACGGCGAATCGGGTACCAGAATTTAGGTGTTCTTTTTGTTGTTGTATGTGTTGAAGTTTATCCCGGAATGGTTTAAATAAACGATTGGACCCAGTAGGTGGCGCCGCGATACTCCTCCTAAACGCTGGGCCTGATTTTGATGACATTTTATGTTTGTTCAAGTGGATTTGAGAATAGTTTAGATTAACATTTGGTCCCGGTAGATGACGCTGGAATCGGGTTCTAGATTTTTATTTTTCAAAGGCAGGACAATGTCTGCCGAGTACAGGTAGTATATGTATATATTTGTTATTAGTTCGTGGACAGAGCCAGGCGCGAATCCTAGTATTATATAAAAGCACAGATCCATTTGGAACAATAGCGATGTAACAACCACACAAAACATTACTCTAAAATTAGTAGATAACTATTTAATATGAATAGGGAGGCGTAAATTCATAGTAATGTAGTTCCCGCGGGTGCGTTCCAACGATAAAGTAATTATCGCCTTCCCAGCAAAGCAATTATCACAGTATCCATCAGTCATAATGGATATTTAACTACTTTATTTAATTATCAATACGTTGTATTATGGTCTATTAACGGGAGCAATGTAATCTTTGATTGATACAATTGGCTTGTTAAAATGTACTTAGTACGGTGACGATTGGTCGATTAATTGTTTAGTAGTGTTATTAGAGGGGGCTGTTTTGGAATGGGATTTGTGTAATAATAATAATACGTGTTGGTTTTCATGTGTTCCAAAGATTTATGTATATTTTACTCACATAGGTAAGTAACACAACTAATAACTTTCTCCCGATGTACCTATGTAGTCGTTCAATTTTAAGCGCACTACAGTGTACGAATCGTGTAAGCGGGAGAACAGCTAGCAATGCATGGCGAGCGACACTGTCATTTCTGCTTGCGAATAAAGTTCAATATAAATTAGCTAGCGGGAACAGGTCTGCACTTTTCTACGCATATTAAAACTGTCGATCGGAATTATTAGTTTTGTAAAACTGTATACATTGTATGTATATCTTTATAAGTCACAGTATTTTGACTCGAAAGTTATGAGGACGTATCGTATACTAATATACAAAGCTGAACAGTTTGTTTATTTGTTTAAACGCGCTAATCTCAGGAACTACTGGACTGATTTGACAAACTATGACAGTGTTAGATAGCCCATTTATCGAGGAAAGCTATAGACTATATATCATCACGCTAAAACCAATAGGAGCGGATCACCAATGAAGAATGTTTCAAAATCGGGGGGTTTTGAAAACAAATTCCACGCAGGCGACGTCGCGGGCACAGCTAGTTAGTTCATAAAAGTTCAAAAGAGATGAACTTATCGAAAAATTCTGGTCTTATATTTCACTTTACCGACACTCTGCAAGTTGAAGTCATTGCGAACTCTAAACTTTATGAGTTCACATAACTCTTTCATTCACTTCAATGTTCTCGCAGTTCGTTATGTTTGAGAACTATAGGGTTCCGTAGTAATTCAATTTATTGATATAATGTCAAAAAATCTGATTGCCAGGATCACAAGCAACTAAATTGATTGTACCATAACTTTATGTCTAATTTATATTCTTTCTCCTTTCCTGCACGGATATAATTATAACTAAATGAAGCTACATATTTACATACACATTACAATTTGAGCCATTTAACACATACAGAGTGGCCAGAGCAGTGATGTTCAAAGGAAAAAAATATTAATTTACCCGATTTACGGCCATGTTTGACTAAAAAATTTAGTTTTCGAGTTATTAATTTTTTGCGGTTTTTGGGAAATTTCGACCGCTACGGTTTTAAATATTTTTTATATCATTTTTTGGTATGATTATTTGGCAGTTTTCTTATGTAAATAAGTCCTGATGAACTGGACTTTTACATGTAAAATAAACGCATCCTAACATCAACATAGTCTACAAAAATTATTCATATAAAGTAACTAAATTTATCTTTTATGTGACTGTTCTTCACCTTGTATTGTAATATTTATATAAATTCTCATCAAAATTTACGGTGGAATCGTCCGCAAATTTAAAATCATAAGACTGTACTTAATGTAAGAAGTTAACGAAATCCAAGAAAGTACTTTCAGTTACAGTCCAGGGACTAAAAAGTTTTTTATACGGAATCTTCAAAAATGTGTTTTGATCGCTTTTATTTTTATTTTACTGGTACTCGGAGACCGAGTTGCTTCGTGTCGGGAACTTTTCTACTTGTTTGTGATTAAGTTACAAAAAGAAATGGATCTATTTCCCGGACTGTGGCGTTGCTTATTGAATTTTTAGCGGCGGAAATGCTTCTAGACGATTGTTAATAAACGATATTGTATTAAATAAATGTTCTACACATCATGTCTTTTTTATGTTTGCCAGTAGGCAAACTAACAAACGGACCACCTGGTGATAGGTGGCTACCGTCGCCCATGGACATCTGCAACACCAAGGGAGCCGATGTGTTGCCTACCTCGTTGATACTCTAAAAATCTGTTTACAACCTTTTTGAAGAGCCCCATATTGTAGCAATCTGGGAAAACTGCGGGAGGGAGTTAATCGCATAACTTGGACACATATGGCATGAGAGAGCATCCGCCACGTACCGTGGAGGACTTCCAAGTGTCTAGGAAGTATGGATGAATCGCCGGCGAGTGGTGCGACAATAGAATGGCGACGTAGGTACCAAATCAAATAGCTCATTAGAGCACTCCCAGTTGTACAGACGGTAGATACTCTTAGAGCGCCACAACATGTCTTTTTCTATTCACGAACTTTCTCAATTCTTTTTTAATAATTGCGCCCCGCGGTCTCTCCCGCGTGGTGACGATAAATCATTGGATATTTGGATAGTTTAAAGTATATCTTTATAAATTGGTTATTCCTGTGTTATTCTGGTGTGTAATCTATATTATAGTAAAGTTTCATCAAAATCCATTTAGTAGTTTTTGCGTGAAAGAGTAACAAACACACATCTATACATTTTGATTAACTTTCGCGTTTATAATATTAGTACCGTTACTGGTATAGCAGAAAGACTGATTGCCTACTTGGTTAAGTGTTTTTTTTTAAATTATTTCTCAAAAATAAACAATATACCTACAATTGATCGATTTATACATAATTTTCAAACTTCTAGGGTTTATTTTGATAGTATGGTTGACTGTTTGACAGACTGTTGCCTTTAGCAATTGGAAACTCCGATGATAAAAAGTAGAGTTTCAGTTTAATTTTTAGGCGTAATACTGTTGCTAAACTCAAGAGGTAAAACATTTAGTGGGCGTGGGATTAAATAAGCAGTCTATGAACATTTGCAACAACAGGTGTTATCATTGTGTTGCTGACTACGATGAGGGTACTGGAATCTGACTCTGACCCCATGACCCTTCTGATGGTACATGGTTACCGTTCCCATTCATATGTACTAGATACATCAAAAGAGACGACGTGTACTGCACCTTGTAGGAACTTTAAGAATGTTTGCAATCTTTTAAAAAATAAAAATAGTTGCACATTCGTGTGATAAAATACGAAAAAGATGGAAATCTAATACAAGACATGGAAATACAACTAGTACAAAGTTAGGTATTTGATAACGGCTTACTAGAAGCGCATTAATTT
Source organism: Dendrolimus punctatus (assembly GCA_012273795.1). NCBI lineage: Eukaryota > Metazoa > Arthropoda > Insecta > Lepidoptera > Lasiocampidae > Dendrolimus > Dendrolimus punctatus. The sequence continues at coordinate 14,174,447 of CM022542.1, read as the reverse complement.
TTGTTTATGCAGAATCCAGCTAGATGGCCGCAAATGGCTGTTTCAATAATACCGGGCTTGATAAGCTTTACGGCTCCATGGGATCGTAGGCGTTCAGACCTAAGAAGGATGAAAAAAAAACTGGGGATAATGTTTCGACTCCGCGGACGCAATCGATCCTAATTTATCTTCACTACCACTTTGCAACACGTTGTAAGCTGGTAGAGAAGATAAACACATTAAATGCTTGGCTTACAAGCTAGTATATAAAGCTGAAGAGATTGTTTCTTTCTTTGCTTGAACGCACTAATCTCAGGAACTGCTGTTCTGAAAAAAAATATTTCAGTGTTCGATAGTCCATTTATCGAGGAAGGCTAATGAAGGCAGCACTAATGAAGAATGTTTCAAAATCGGGATTTTTTTTTAAATTTACTTTTTTTAAATACTATATTAAACATTTCATATTTTTACAGTAAAATAACAAATTCAATATTTTATAGGTTATGATGTAAAATGGCATTTGTTGCATGTCAGTGACGTGACACACAGAATGTGGTAATGCTCGGCAAGCACTCTAGCCAATTATATACGAATAAATGGTTCGATACAAGTTGTTTGTTACAGGATTTGTTATTTATTTTAATTTTGAAGTCACGTATTTATTGTTATTTTTAACAAAATTTATTATTTTCTTTTAAGTATTAAAGTATTATTATTAAGTATTACATAAGTAGAATTAGTTTTATTAATTATTATTATTTTAACGAAAATTATTAATAAAAAAATTTTAAAAAAACATTTGCTAATTTTTCCAACTATTTCTATTCTAAAGCCTTTCAAGAATTTCTCTAAGAAAGGAAAAAAATCTTAAATTTATAGTTTAACAATTATCACACTTGCAATGTTCATGTTCAAGCAAAAAAAAATATTAATTAACTATTGAATAACTAAATGAAAAATTGTTATAAAAAAAAATTTCAAGCAGATTATTGTTCATTCATCTATTCAGTTAGTGCCTGAATTTTTTCAATTTTTTATTTTCATATTTAGTATGTTTAAATAATATTTATTCATTAAATGGCCGATGTGGGTGTGGTTTGCGTAAGCCAGAGTACCCGTTTTCGGCCGTATTTTCATCCCTCTGGGAAAATTATAAATATTGATCTTCCAGTTTCGGAAGTCAAGACTTTTTTTAGGAAATTTCCTCCTCTTTTCGAACCTTTTTTCAAATTTGAAAAATCTTTATTACTTTTTGAGATATTTGCAAAAAACTGGGTTTAGTTTTTTAAACCCTTTTTTAAAGTTAATTGTTAATAACTTTTACAATTTTTGCAAGCGGAACTTCATTTTTTACAAAAATCATCTAGATGCCATTCCGAATCGAATAACACCTCATTTATAATTTTCGGAGACTGCTGAAAAAAGTTGGTCCAAAAGGCACTTGTTTACCAGTCTATAAGGAAGGTTTGCACTGAAAATCAGCGTTGTGTCGGATATAACTCCGGCACAACAATATGCTGAGTGCAAACCTTGCTTGCTGAAAATGCGGCATACAAATTTTCAAAATATGCTCTGTGTATAAAAATGTATAAGGAATGTAATTATGTCGCTATTTCTGCAAATAAAGATTTTCTTTCTTTGATTTACTATTCCACGCGGACGAAGTCGCGGGCAGAAGCTAGTCTCGTATAAAAGGATAAATCTTCTAAAAAGAAGCGTTCTTAAAAATAAAACCACTTTGGATTAAAGTCAAACAGAAGTCAGTGTGCTTGATATTCTGTCTAAACTATTCGGCTAAAGTTCCACAAAGCGAAGTCAAAGTTTAAACAAGCCTTCTGACGTCAGAACAACGACGGAATGTTAAAGGATTAAATACAGTACAGCTTAAATTCGAAAATAATATTGAGTTTATTCTCATTAGAATATATTAAGTTAAACCAAAAAAATCCCTTTGCCAAAAACGTACAAAGGATAGATAATGCGTTTATTTTTAGAAATTGGTAATTCATTATCGCAGTATAGCCTGCGAAAAGATCCTTCTGATCTTGTTTGATATACCTGAAGTAGGAGAAAACTGTAGCATTTTCTATTTTTTCAAGTAATTCGTGCAGGAACGGAGAAAGAATACAATTCCCTACGGCCGGGCGGCCTGTCGTACGAGGCGACAAAACAACCCACAGCCAAGTGGCAGTACATTTGCCCGACTGGATGGCAACCATCCCTGGTCTAAAGTATATCGCCATAACAACCTTGAGTTGTGTTCCGGCATTAGTGACCAAGTCCAGTCTCCCTTAAAAGAGCAGTAGCGCATTTGTAGCACCTTTGGTGTTACAAATGTCCATAGGCGATGGTAACCGCTTGCCATCAAGTGGGCCGTCTGCCTGTTTGCTGAACTTCAGCAATAAATTAAAAAAAACTATTGTTGGCATTCACCTCACCCCAGCTAACAATTAAAAATATTTCAACTCTGATTATATATAGTATGTGGGTATTGAATATTCACCTTCGACATGCAAAATACATACATAATCTAGTATACCTGCATATAAAACTCGGACCCACCTTTACAAACATGTCAAACAAAAAACACACTATTCCCATTTCATAAAATCCACTGTCATCTATTCCAAACCCATTTCACTCAGACAACTGTCACTTGACTTCAACGTGCACAAAATATGGAAGAAAAATATCATAAAGCCGCCAATCAACGGAATGGTCTCTATCTCGCAACATAGCGGTACGGCTGGCGCCAATTTCCATGAGGACTAATAGAAACATGTTATAATACCTTAGGTTTATACATTAGGTTTCATAACTATTTTGGAAAATACGTAACTTATCCATCTGTGTTCTACGTTAGAAATGGTACGCAGAAACTACTGAGTTTTGAAGGTTAAAACTAAGACAAGTACGTGTGCCGTTATGCAAGTGTACAGGATATTATATTTTTATATCAGGGATAGCTTTCATACATATCATAAGTAAAAACGGGAATTTTTTGGTAGAATTTAAAAAAATCGTAACGATTTCCATGAACCATTTTTATATTTCTACTAAGTTTTGAAAGTTAAAACTTTGATAAGTACGTGTGCCGTTATACAACTGTACAGGATATTGCATTTTTATCAGGGATGGCTTTCATACATATCATACGTAAAATCGGGATATTTTTGGTATATTAAAAAAACATAATGATGTCCATTAAACATTTTTGTATTTACTATATGTATCTATAAGTGAGGAAATATTCTTTTCAAGTTTGCTTGTAGGAAAATTGGCAGATGATATACATGATGGTATACGGTTACAAATACGCTTGGAGTCATCAAAAATCATACGCTATTTTTTGAACTAGAAGGTGGAAAGTTTAGAAGAAAAAAATCAAACTAGTAAAGCTTTTTTTATCGAACAAGGTTCGTTGAGTAGTTTAGGAGATATATTATATTTTTCAACTGAAGACTTTCCTTAGAACTTTATAACCAAATACATATATAGTAAACGTTATATTTAGTAGCCTACAACTACGTAATCTTTCATTGATACACTAGTAAGCAGACAATTATTCTTCTTAAATGTTGGTATACAAAAGATAACTATTTTCAAATTATCAACTTGAATTTCGATCAATCAAATGTTTGACGTGAGCTGTTCTCGTGGCGTGATTGATTGCCCAACAACTTAGTTGCTTTAATTGTTCATCTCTGGCATCACACCCCTCACCACTGTCACGTAATCACGTTGCACGTCAGTCCTTTGCGTCGATAGTAATCATCCTGGTAAAGATTGTCTTCCAGTTCGGTAAAGTATTGAAAACAAAAATATAAACGTTACAGTTCTTAAAATATATAAATATCCAGAAAAAAGAACGGATAAAAAATATAACTTGAAATTTTTATAATTAAAGTGGTCATAAATAAATTTTGTAACTTAACAAAATAACATGATCCTGATGATTTAATTACAAAAAACGATTAAAGCATCTTAAAAAAACTAATAAAGTTAAAACTTAATTTAAATTTATACAAGATAATTATAGAAATACAAACACTATTGATGGGAAAACATCAAATCATTTTTCTAAAAAAATGTTATTTTTATATCGATAGGCGTTCATTTAAACCACCCGTAATTATGGACATAAATACAAATTTATTTCTATTCGTTAAAATTAATTGCGGCATTTACGAATGTCTTAAGTAGTTAAATTCAAATTCTCAATAAAATCTCAAATTGAACCGACCCTTTACAAACTATTTTCCCTAATAAGAAACACCGTGCATTTCCTTGTTTAGATGCATAATAAACTGCTCGTAATAATCTTAAAGCAGGAATACTTATGAGTATTTAATCTGAAAAGTTAAGCGATTAAAACCTACATTACATGGAGGGTCTGATGTATGCAGGGCTAATGACGCTTGAAGTTAAGTATGCACTCGGAGTTAGTTTTAACGGAGTTCGATGGTAACTTACATCGAAGAAGATCGGGTGTGGAGTAAGTGAAAAGCGGAAATAGTCTCAAACTAACAAAATAACTAACTTCCTTGAGCTAAGTTCTCTCATTTCCTTCAGCTACCAAGCTAACATACGCAACGGTTCTCTAGAACGTTTCCGCATACAATAAAGACTTGGAAGGAATTTCCTGCTGTGGTTTTCTGTCTACGCTACGACATGGGATCAGTTAAGAAAGGGTGGTATAACATTTCTTTGAGGTCGACAACGCGTTGACAACACCCCTGATGTTCCAACCGTTCTTAGGCGGCGGCGAACACTTTCCATCAGATGGGCAATCTGCGTATTTGTCAGCTTTTGGCATTAAAAAAACTAACTCCATTTCCAAAACGTGTCATGGCCTCCGAAACGAGAACATGGCACCTTTTTCTATCATATGCGGTTGCTTGGAGTTATGGGCTGAAACTTAAACAGGTTAAATTTAATGAGTGTATACCGGTGGTACACATTTGTCACTTTAAGGACCCATCATTTTTCATCTTTGCTAAACATTTACTAAATCAATTTAATAAACAGTAGCTGACTCGTGCTCACTTCGCTGGGCGACAAACATTTCTACTATCAAACCGTTATCCGCACTATAACTAAGCGCAACAGTCCCTGTTTTCAAAATTTATTGAATTAAAAATATTATTAATCATAATCAAATATAGCAATGTCATTCAGGAATAATGTAGCTTTCTACTGGTTTCAAAATTGGTTCAGTAATTCAAGCGATTAGTTCCTATAAACAAACTCGTAAACTTTACCTTTTTATAATATAAGTATAATATAAATCGCTTCTGCTTATGGATTGCATTGTACCGGAATGTTCTTATCGATACTCTACAGTATCTTGAGAATATATGTTAAAGAAAAATTGGAATTTTACAATATGGTATTGGAACTTTCTTCGTAATATCATATTTTCTTACTCTACAGTGCCGCAGAGGCACTAAAACTAGGAAAACTTGTTACGTATCTGAGTTACAGCTATATTTACTATAAAAGTGAACTTTCACACAAAGTATATAAGAATAACTTTGAATAATATAAGTGCTTTCTTTTAGTATAAGTACATAAGTTTAATTTACGCTTATTATATAAACTGTGCTGAGCCCGAAATGTCGCTTGGGCGTTCCTAAAATTATTATTGTGTTGGGTTTAGCTGTTTCAAATTTCGAGACATACTTTCAGACTCAAATACAAAAACTATTAAAACGCTTGTCAAATATTTACAGCAATAACGTTCCACGCAAGAATTGCGCACATCCTCGAAAAGGCACTGCGAGTGCTTTCTGCGTATATGAATAAATTAAAAGTTACAAAGCACAATTTAAAACTTAACCTGCGTGCGTGAGTGTGTGCGTGGATTCATGTGTATATTTAATGACACCTAGCGAAGTGGGCACGGGACACTAGTCTGCTATAATATTATCTACAATCGAGTCAAATTCCACTCCCTCCTCTAATAAACTGATTCGAAATGTTTTCCGATTATTTTGAATCAACTATTTGTACCTAATTCTAAGCCATTTTTACCTAAGTCTAAGCTGGTTTTGTGTATTTATTAAATGATTTTATTGTACAATAAAGTATATTGTATAATATTTGACTACATAGTCTCATGGGCGCGTTCCGTCCCGACTCGGACTCAAAACCATTACTTGCGAGTGAGAACAATCATGAGTAATCGAGATGATTAAAAAAAATCGATTTGAATCTCTCGTCACCGCACATCACTAATTTATATGACGTAACGAATAAAAATGATTATTTACTATCCTTCGACCAAAAACTGCAACGGCTCTCTCCATAAAAGAAATTAAAACGACGCAGTAGAATTTTACAGAGCATGATGTATAATGACGCGGCTTAAAACGCTTCATATGTTAACAATGTTACGGTGAGAAGTGGGAACCCTCGACGGAATGAATTAGTGGAAAAGTGGGTCACCGAGTGGCATTTTCAACCCCACTTCGCAGCTTCCCGGGGTAATGTATGGACTTGGAATGCTGCGTGGAATATTCTTGTGCTATATGAAAAATGTTTTGTACAAATTATAATTAATCTTTATCGCGGATGAAGGATATTGGGAGTGACAAGCGCCCTATGTTACACTGAAAATCTTCTAAATATTAAATGGTTAGATAGCGTTATAAGTCATTTTTGTGTCGCAATTTGACTTTCGTCTTCTATACTTAATATTATAAATGCGAAAGTTTGTTTGTTTTATTTTAATATGGATCACCAACAGTTTTGTACATTTGATCAGTTACTAGACTTATGACTAAGATTTACAATGCGATGTAAAAAGTATTTATAGGTGAACACAATTTGCAGTATAATTTCTTCACTGTTATTTACTTAGACTCTAATAATAAAATAAATAAATGTGTAAGGTAATGAAATTAGTCTGTCCGTCAGTCAGTTTAATCAGTGTCCTGTTGGGTGAAATGAATCTTTTTATAAAATGAATTTTTGGAGTCAGTGAATGTCAGTAACACCACTGCTGCTGTTAAGAATTCTACACATTCTAGTTACTCAAATACGTCAGAATGGTTGAACGGAACCTAATGAAATTTAGCACCGAGATAGATTATAGTCTGGAATAGTACATAGGCTACTTCTTATCCTGGAAAAATGTTACAGTTCCTAGGAGATAACATTAACACGAGCGAAGCCACGGGTAGAAGTAAAAATATACATAAAATTTGTCGCTAAATATATTTAAAGAACCGTCATACGTTTTGTGTAAAACGTATTAAGGCGATCGTTAGGTAAGCGGCCCTTAGAAATATGAGATATTTCATTTCTATGTATTGTTCATTGAATAAATAGATCAAATCATTACAGTCTAAGCAGTTCTACTTTGGGATGCGCATTACTGTTAATATAATAACAAACTAGCCAAGCCTAACAATCATTGCTTGTTTTTAATAAACTTATCAAGAATTATTAAAGAGCTTAAATTTAAGGATGCAGCAGTAGTTATTGTCTTTACTAGCTTTTTCTCGTTTTATATTCATTTATGTATGTAAGTCTATTGTATAATATTTATTTACATATATCTTATTAGAATATTTTTTTATATTTTATTAATGTATGAATGTTATATCGTGTATATATTTATTACAATATACCACTGTTCTGTAAAACTTCTTGTCCATCCAAAGGTCGTCTGAAAGAAATTATCGTTAATAGCGATAAGATCGCCTATTGTATTGTAAAATTTCAATTCAATAAATCATATTCAATCATTCAACACATCATTGTGTGCGGTGGACAACTTTAATATTTCCCTCCCTTTTTTAAGAACTTTAGAATTTTCCACTCGTTGAAAATAAGTATGCAAGGATACACTAATAAACGCTCGAACCTCGAGTGAAACCAAGTTTAATATATCTTGGAATTCTCCAACGTTGTTCCTTACAATCCAGTTATAACCGGCACAATCTAGTTCAGTCGTCATAAGGGGGGACACGGTTCGGGCGTGGTCCCACCACCCGTGACAAATGGTCAGCCGGGATGACGCTATTGACAGTAATGGCAAGTTCCCGTTTTAAAAAGTATTTCTAAGACTAAAATCTACCTTCCAAAACTATTCTTTTTCTGGATTAACATTTGAATTAGGACCGATATTTCAATTATCAGTTAAAAGCTATAAGTTAAATAAAATATAACCAGACTTAATTCAAAAGCTGAATAATTCAAGTGTTTTATTAGTCAGTTGTTGTATTAGATAGATTGAATAATTAATTTTAGTGCAGTGTAATTTGCTGTTTATGTTTCTGTTATTTTTCTAGACCATAAGTATACATTTTTGGTTTAGATTTATTATTATGTAGGCCTTAAATATATGAAAATCTGTAAGATATTTATTTTATTGTATAATTTTTATGTGGTGATTGAGAATCGGATACTTAGTTTGGTAGTTGGTTAATTTGCGTATAAGTCTTAATCAATGTTTGTGTAGTCATCTTAATTGACAACTTATTACTTAAATGGAAAATTATTGCCCAAATAATAACAAGGACTTCACACGCCGCTATCTGCTTAACTAATGCAAATGATAGTCTAAGGAGGATAAAAGACAATAACTATTATAAAAAGAGGCTTTAAAAATGGCTAGGGGATCCGTTATGAACTTAATTTTTTTGCTAAGTTTTCGCTATTATACCACACAAGAAAAGTACGTGTTTTTAACGTTAACGCATTAAAGGGCGGTATTTTATTTGATTTTATTATTTGGACGTTTTGGCTGCAGTCAAGTGTTAAAATTTTATCTAGCCTTCCGACAACTTATTCATGAATGAATGAATGAATGAATATGCTTTATTGTGTTTTAAAGATACAGTTAACAGAAACAAAATTTTACAATACAATAGGCGGTCTTATCGCTATTAGCGATTTCTTCCAGACAACCTTTGGATGGACAAAAAAATTGATAAGAACAGGGGTATGTTGCATTATTCTCACTATCGAATCAGTATCTTATAAATATGCATATCTTCATATTTCATTTTAATTATTTAGTGTTAATTCTGTTCAATACCGTTAAAACGCAGTTTTATTATAAACAATAGTTGTAAGATATTACATTAATGAACAGTATTGTTTACTATTCTCGATTCTCGAAAGTTTTCTATACCAAACTACAGAGCATTTTTTCGGCAAAATTCTCGTGGGTCATAAATTGTTCATCTTATAAATATTCTCTTTCACGTTTCTTTAAAGCGTAAACAAACATTCACGTGATTTTAATCTGAAACTACGTCAAAGCTTTGGATTGAAGGTTTTAAGAGATTATATTTTCACGAATACTGAGAAAATATTACCTAAAATCCTATTGTAAGATATGGAAATAAGAAAGGCAAAGAAATCAAATTAAAATCTCCACGTCACTCTCAAAACGCTCCAACGAATAGAAGATTACTCTTCGATGAATATTTCATCACGCAAAGCGGGAGACATGTAAACCTTTTATGAACATTTGCCCAAGATTAGGCGAATATGGAAAAAGGTGAGAGCTTTAATATTACTTGGTTCTTCAAGAATAGATTCTTTGAGATTTTTTACCAAGTTCAAAAAAGAGAAGGTCGTCGATTCATTGTATGTTTAAAAAAAAATTAACAACATAACTAAATACATTCTATAAATGTATAAATGAACGAAATTATAATAAGTTAATATGAAGTATGCAACAAATCCCTGCTAGAGGGAAGCGTGCCCAGAAGGCTGGCTGCATTCACACGCTGTAGGGTAATGCTGATTCGTTGCGCGAAATACGAACCAGCTTTCTGATCACAAGTAATATCAAATTTGAATTAACTGTAATTAAACATCGAATCAATTTTATTTTGTATTTTTGTTACGCGATTTCTACGTCAGTTGTAGACCGATTTTCAAATATTTTTATTCCAAAGAGGTGATCCCCTTATTACCAATTCAGAATCTGATGAATGGATCCCAGGGAAATCGAGAACAACCCTGGAATATTATGGGCACGAACAACGTGTTTCATTATTTTTTTCTAAAGTTATAAAACCGTTCGTGCGTTTGTCTTTGTATGTCATATCCTTCAGAAAATATTGAGTACTAGCGGTTTCCGCAGACGTTGCCCTTCACTGAAAAAAAATCTAGAACCCGATTCCATCGCCACCTACCGGGTCTAATTGGGAATCTAAATCATCCCCGGACTCACTCAAACACCTATTTACATTAATTGAAGCTTTAGTCGGATGTGGGAGAATGTAGCATTCTAATGGTGGAAGAATTTTAGAAATCGATCCAGTACTTTTTGAGTTTATTCGTTACAAAATTACAAATCTTTCCATTTTATAATATTAGTGTAGATATAATTATGCATAACATTCGTTATAAGAGGTGTTAAGTACACTACAACCACTTTTCTCATGTCTTGAGGTATGAATAAAATTCGTCGCTACACAATGATGTGAAAACGTAATAGCCATGTGAATATTTTAAAGGATTATAATGACAATTCTTGATGACTTTATTATTCAAATCAGGTGGAAAGATATTCACTTTCAGACATAATAATTGTTGACCCACCATTAAATGGGGTGGAAAGTAAAAAAAATCAAAATGGTAGTTTAATATTTGATTAAATATTTTTCACATTAAGGTTTGTTTCATACAATTTTATATTAAATTCCATTTTACTATGATTTTTTCATCACCTCCATAGGGTTGCCAGCACGCAATATGAAAAATTTTACTACAGACTTTACTGGCGGTCGTTTATTATAAACTTTATGATGGCATAAAGAATAAAATAATGGCGTATTTTTATAACCAAATGCAGTAAAACACCTTTTACGGTGGCGATAACATCGTTATTGAAAATGTTTGGTGGAAAGTTCGCTGCTGGACTGGGGTGCATGGTTCATCCACGGTTTTATATAGCTTCATACTCCGCTGTTGGGGGTGGCAGCGATTTTTTAAATCCCTATACAAATTCAAAATGAAGGTGGTTTTTTATATGTAGTAGTTACATGTAACCGTGGTGGCTTAATGGTTAACATACTCACGTTCCAAACTCAAAGGGCGCGAGTTCGAATGCTGGCCTAAAAGCATGTACGTACCACTTTAAGAGTTTTGACTGTCATATGAATGTTGATACTATCATCATCTCGTGAAGAAACTTACACATCGAAATGATCAATGTTTCAAACCGGGCAATCCGCCATGGACAAGCGTGGCGGGGTATACGGTCCTATCTCTACAATTGAGAAGCCCAGCAGTGGGACGTGTATGGCTTGTGTTCTATTTTACTACATCTCCAATAAACAAGTATGGCACACGTTATAATATTAACTAAACTTATTTACATATATAATAGCGGGAGTTTACATACCATACTATTGTTTTATATTTATGTGGGACTAACAAAATCCAAACGTAATGTAGAAGGTCGTAATTCAATAAAACGCGTCAAGTCCGTCACTATTAGATTTCCGATTGGACACACGACACGCCCGTATCGTAGTCGCACCTTGACTGCCTCATCTCTCCAGTCAGGCCATCGTTTTACACTGCACAAATGCAAATATGCCCGTCGTATAATTAGCTTGTATTTATAATCCGTAATACCTGGTTAATTATGCCAACCGGCCGTAGACGAGTGCAATAGAACAATAGGCTGTTCTTTAAAATAACTAGAAACGTATGCCAAAAAAATAAGTAAACAAAACAAGACGATCATAAAAGGATTACAACTAGTTCATATTCCGACAGGTAATTAAATGTGTTTTTTACAGATTAGGAGTGAAATTTGTTTTTGTCGAAAGCTAAGTTGTAACAATATGATAAAAATGTATTTAATTCTTTTAATCAATTACTCTGGCTACAAAAGTTAAAAAGTGGTCTGTACTTTTGACCACAAACCATTAACCATCATATGGGAATTAGCCTATTTCCGTTCTCCAGCAACAAAAACATATCTTCGAATCTGATGAAAATTAAAATTATAACTTTTATAAGTGTATGCTCCTCGAATCTCCTTAGCTACTTTAATCTCTACCACACTTCTTATAAATGCATAGAAAAATATGTGTCACACTGTGCGATGTCATTAAAATGCATATCCTGGCTTAAGCGGCCACGTACGACATAAATCTGCAAGCTCTAATTCTTTTTATACGTTCACGACACACTGCTCGAGGAAATGTTTCAAAAGAATTGTTGCAGTCGAAATTAAGCGAATAGAGAAATAGGATGTGAGACCTGTATTTTAGTGTGCAACGCGAGTACTTACTGCATGCCTTTCTTGAATGCCGTATTTTATTGCATGGGAAATTTATGAACAATATAAGGAAAATTGCCGTGGTAGCTTTTTTATTGCATGAGTTCAGCAGACAGGCTGACAGTCCACCTAATGGAAAAAAAACGATTACCATCGCCTACGGACATACACAACACCAAGGCGCTACAAATGCGCTGTTACTCTTTTAATGGAGACTGTAACCTGGCCACTAATGCCAGAACACAACTGAAGGTTGTTATGACGGCATACTCTAGATCAGGCGTAGTAGACATCTAGATGGGCAAATGCCACACCCGACTGTGGGTTGTTTGTTACCTCTTAACACAGGCGCCCGGCCGCAGGAAATTGTATTCTTTCACCGTTCCTGCACGGAAGAAAACAAGCTTATAAATTAAAGCTCTCTTGCCTCATAGTCGTGTTTCAAATGACGCCATTTCGAATCTTGGTTGAGAAGCCTTAGGCGCTTTTTAACCTAATGTACGTACTATTACAATAATTTAAACTTTGAGAAGATCGTGTTGAGACGTGCACATCGACGCAATAATTAACGGCTAACGCCATTAATATATGGTGCAAGCACCGCCAGTCAGGACCAAGCGCCTCAGTTCATCAATTCCGATGCACCGAAGTATGGAATAATTTACCGAGGTCTGTTTTTGCTGACAAAGACAATCTAGGGTCTTCAAGTTACGAGTCAATAGGTATCTTTAGGTAAGCATCATTCAAAATTAAATGAGACAGCGGTCAAAAGCGAACTTATGTGAACATGATAAAACTTTATAAACAGCACTATATACCTAAATTCATGGTTGACCTTGAAATATGCCAAGGTGGCTGAGCGCTCCGCACTCTTTGCGCTGTATGTCAAAAAGGGCTGGACGAATAGAGAATTGTTTAAGACATGATTTGTAGTGTTTTATGTTTTACAACTTTTATAATACATACGAATGTAGAGACATTCGTATGTATTATAAATGCATAGGAAGCAAGATATCTGCAAAAAAAATGATTTTGGGACCTTGAACATTTCAAGACGGCGGGACACGAGACCTTAGAATTTTTTTGAGACAACGTATAGAATACCAAAAAGCTGTTTACAAGTTTATAATTTATTAGCTTTCATTTCGCAGAGCAGATTTTTTTAACTACGTTTTTGGTGACGTTATTTTTCCTGAAAATTAGTACAGCACCAAAATATGTAGTTATAAGATCCTGCATTGATGTCTACAATAATAATATAATTTATATCTGAAGCTGTAAATCTTAACAAACAATATTAACCACAATGTATATATAATATTGTCTTATATATAAAATTCTCGTGTCACAGTGTTAGTTACCATACCCTCCGAAACGGCTTGACCGATTCTCATGAAATTTTGTGTGCATATTGGGTAGGTCTGAGAATCGGCCAACATCTATTTTCATACCTCTAAATGTTAAGGTAGTCGACCCCTAAATATTTCTTTTTTAATTTTTGGTAATTTTTATTTTTTTATGATGCAGAATAAAAAAATACACACAACCCTAAATTTTCAACCCTCTATGATCAACCCCTATTTTTTAATAGCGATAGTAGTATTTTTATAATTATCTACTGGGATGATTTAGATTTTAATTTGAACCAGGTAGATGGCGCTGCAATTGGGTACCAGAATTTAGGTGTTCTTTTTGTTGTCGTATGTGTTGAAGTCTGTCCCGGAATGGTTTATATAAACGATTGGACCCAGTAGGTGGCGCCGCGATACTCCTCCTAAACGCTGGGCCTGATTTTGATGAATTTTTTGTTTGTTCAAGTGGATTTGAGAATAGTTCAGATTAACATTTGGTCCCGGTAGATGTCGCTGGATCGGGTTCTAGATTTTATTTTTAAAGACAGGACAACGTCTGCCGGGTACAGCTAGTAAATTTCTAAAAATGTCGTGTCTGTTACATTAAAACTATTAAAAAAAAACTGGAATAGAGTATATAATTGATGCCATTGTTTTAGACTTCTTGTCTGTTTGTTCGAGATTCACGTAAAAACTACTGGGCCGATAGTTCGATACGGTTTTCGCTGATCAACAGCTAATTCTTAGACTCTTCTGATCTTTTTATCCAGGGAACCTGCGGGAAATTTTCTTGTAATGATTTAAAAGATAAAAAAAAACAATTTCAATATGATTTTTTACTGATCGATGGTAAATTATATATAATAAAATGTATGACATTGTTTATCGCGGTAATCCCACGGAAATTTTCCCGGGAGCGGTTTATAGTGGTTCAGGTGCTTAAAAATTTTCTTATTTCGACACAGTTTTCACTAAAACATAGCTTACATTCTCTTCTTTTTGCCCCGGGAATTCCGCGGGAATTTAATTAAAGCGTGGACTATTCGCGGGCATATTCTATTTTTTAAACAACCGTTGCATATACATTTTAACTTTTGATTAAAACAAATACTTAATATCAGTACATAAAAAGGCGGTGTACTATCAAAATCTTAAAGATAATTCTTTCTGTCACATAAGAAGTACTTACTAAAACCGCCCCTTAAATTCCCGTCACGTGCTCACCTGAATCGGAGCAGTCTGCGACTAAAACTATCCATTAGACACATTTATTTATTTCATTAAATATACACTCACACGTATAGTTTACTTTTTTAAGCTTTACAACTATAATGATAATGAACTTTATCTTAAAGACATACGGTTGAAAATATAAAGTCTATTTCTAGAGAAACTTAGGGTTGTCTCGCATTTCGGCGATTTTAAATCTTATAATAAACCATCTGCTGAAACTAAGAATATTATAAGAACCAGGTAACAAGACGATTTTTTGAAGTGAAACTTCTTTATAATCGTTGTGATTTGAAACTCGATGAAACTAAAATGACACTAAAAAGAGATAAACACATAAATCTATAAGACTAAGCTAGCGAGAGAATGAGATACGAGACCGATGATTAAACATAGGTCCAATTTGGAGGGGAATAAAACGGACAATAATATTTTTTAGACTAAAACAGTGTAAAATTGAAAGTGATACTTAAGAAGTTTATTTTGAATTATAATATGTTGACGGATGCAGGCTAAAGAAATTATATTTATATCAATAAAAGTTAGAGAAGAATTATCTGTGAGTATATTCTCTGAAGTTTCACTTCTGCTAAATGTGAACTGCAGACACTCTATTTTTTATCTCTAATATGAAGTATTAGTATAAAAGAATAATACTCAATAAGAAGTAGTATGTATACAAATATATCACTGAAAGTCATTAAACTTAATATAAATGAGGTTGCCACGGCTTCTTGTTTTTTGACATTTTATTATTTGAAACATTTTTTACACCAATTTGTCAACAAATGAATGAGTTTTTTAAATATGTTATTATTTTAGGGCCGATTTTTAATCACCAGGTAATTATTATAAAAAAATAAATACAATAAATTTTATGTATATTAACAAGGGGTCAATTATTTCACGTAATATTCATTCATATTACAACTTAGTACATTGCTAACTTTAATCTGATGAGGGAGAAATTGGACCCTAGTTTATATATTTTTTTAATAATTAAACGCTACAAAACTATAGATGAGGCATTATCTATTGACGTAGGATTTAGAATCTTTTTATGAGCAATGGTATTTACTAGCACTCTTCTTGTATAATACTAAAAAACATTTAGATACCCAAATAAACTAAATCCCTTTTACATATTACGACTTTACTATAACAACACTTTTAAAATCAAGCCAGTGAGAACAAACCCTAAAGTTATTGAGTTTGCTCCAACGCGTTATCGTTGAGTGCTTCCATTGCTGCCCTTATGTCATTTCCTAATGCTTTCCCGTGCAATTCGCAGTTTTTTGGAATGTGCAAAATGATCTGTTTTATGCTACGAATTGAATAAAACGCTAACATAGGCTTTCAGTGCTATTGGTACGCCCATAAAATTTATGAATGGTGTTAGTATGCTTTGTTCTCTATGTTTACTTATATCTGAATATCAAAACGTCGAAGAAAAATATTTCGTATGATAATAAGGTAGATGACAGTCAATTCAATTGATGCATCTTACAAAATGTCACGGCCTGTTAAATTTTGTACGAATGTACGAAATTATGTCGTCATAATTTTTATGGAAGGCAGAGATAAGAAGTTCCATCTTATACGAAGAGGAAGAAAAAAAGTATCCAGTAATGTGCTGAAAATAGATCTTCAAAAACCTATCGCTGCGCGGTGTACGAAACACTATGATGCGAAATAAAAATTGTTGAAGTGCCGTAAAACGAATAAAATGCCAGAGTAGAAAACCTCAACCATTTACGTAGTCTTAAATAATTTAATAAATATAATGCTGTGATAAAACGTGTAGAGTGATTTAATTATTGTAAATTTTTAATAATAAAAAACAAAGCGAAAATCTTTCGGTCCCTGTTTATTTTTCTATCTCACTCTAACTACTTTTCGCGCTTTCTTTAGAATTTAGCGTATGCTACCGCAGCGCCATCCTTATTATC
Organism: Dendrolimus punctatus; assembly: GCA_012273795.1. NCBI lineage: Eukaryota > Metazoa > Arthropoda > Insecta > Lepidoptera > Lasiocampidae > Dendrolimus > Dendrolimus punctatus. Next base: position 14,157,678 of record CM022542.1, on the reverse strand, counting down.
CGTGTTTTGCGGACACTTTCTAACGAATAGTACTTATCTATACATAAAACTGAATATAATAAATAAAAAAATAAACGAAAAAAAATTTTTTTAGAACGTTGCTAGTTCTTGCGCTTCTCTTAAAAATAAACGTGCAAACGTAATAGAAAAAAAAATTAACTACATGTAGACTTCAAAATGTTCTCAGTAACTTATTGAATAAAACTTTGATTATTTGAATATACCTCCATATTAGCCTGCAGAACAGAATACATTTCCTCGCCGGCTGTCTAAGCCGACAAAACACAGCATGTAGCATTGCCACTGATGTACCACCTGTCTAAGTATGTCGCATAACCTTGTTGTTTCCATTATGACCAGGTCAGTCCTAAAGAGCAGCAGGCATCGTAGCAGTTTGGTTGCAATGTCATAGCGATGTACCTGTCATCATTCGTCTGTCTGCTGCTATCTCCGCATAAAAATAATAATAATAATATTATGTACAAGTCAAATAGGGCATTATTGTTAAAATTGTTTCTATTATGATATTTATTCTATTATTTCTATTATAAAATACGGTAAAAGCAAACCAACGGTAAGACAAGTAGTTGCTTGCGTTGGTACGTTTCCTTTTTATGGAACTGGTTAGTTATGTGGAAGACAAATGTTTAGCCATGTCGCATCTTTTGATATAATTATGTATTTTTTTATTGCATGAGTTCAGCAGACAGGTGACAGTCCACCTAATGGAAAACGATTACCATCGCCTACGGACATTTGCAATACCAAAGGCGCTACAAATGCGCTGTTGCTCTTTCAAAGGAAACTGGAAGCTGGCCACTAATGTCGGAATACAACTCAAGGTTTTATGACGGCATACTCTAGATCAGGCGTAGTAGCCATCCAGACGGGCAAATACCACACTGTGGGTTGTTTTGCGCCTCTTGAGACAGGCCGCCCGGCCGCAGGAAATTGTATTCTCTCCGGTCCTGCACGGATGGTAACTAAATTTTGAAAACGATTTCCACGATTTTTTACTAATGACCTACAAGTCCACAAAGGTCCCACTGCTGAGTTCAAGTTTTTCAATAACAGTCCGGACGGTATATCCGCCATGCTTGTTTAAAACGTATCGACGTTTTCTCATAATATTTTTCACACACCAGATGTTTTCATTATCCTGGATACTTTTGTATATTTCTTTTATTTTTATAGTAGTTTGGTAATATTATTTCCTTTTAATATACTCGATTACAGATATAGAACACAAAATAAATCCCTCTTAGACTGTCTGACAGAGACGCACTTAGTATCTTAATTCAATAAGCGTCCAATCTCAGCTGTCTGGGGTACGACGCCAGAACTAATTTATCAATAGACTAATGTAATTTTAATATACAAAGTTTACAATTAGACCGTTATACTTTTGCAAGACACAATTTATTATTTTCTCTTCGTGGAAGAAAATTGTGGTTTTATTTCTATTTACTGTAATTGGGAAGCCAACAGCTATAATAATAACAACTCAAATATAATAAAGTAAATAGGAAAAAGTTATTGATGAGTTTCAAGAGATGACAAAAAATTTACAAATAAACAAGGTCGGAGTAACAAAGAAAAAGAACTACAGGGCTCTAAGATACTTGGTCAGGTAAGCCTGAATTTGTGTAAAATTAAAAAAATATTTTTATCATCTTTGCTTATTTTTGAAATATCGCAAATTTCTCAGTTCATGCTGTATTGTCATATCTCGAGGCCGCACCTGAATGACTGGGACAAAATTCAGTTAAATAAGCAAAAGTTATAATAAAATGGTTTATAGCTTGATTGTATTGCATTCTAATAATAATGATTTGTAATTCGCTGAATCTTGTTGATTAAGCAATGCTTGAAGATCGATATATCCACTTGATAATACAACAATTTAGGCAGCCGATACAATATGGCCAGGGATGGTTCTTAAACATTGAGTTTGTATGACTCGTAATTCAAATATTCGGAAGGACTTTTATGAATTTGGATACATATAAATATCTCATCACCGATTATAATAACGGCCACTACTGGCGGGTTTCCTACTATGGGAGAAGGGGTAGTATATCCAAGCATGGAACACTTGTCCAAGGCAGTTTGGCAGGCTTGACAAATCGGTTATCTCGATGTACAGGTCACCATATACGCAATACTAACTTAAGCCATAAGTGGGACAGAGCGATAAACGCGTAAGTCGAATCCATGAAAATCGGAGTATAATATACTCGTATATGTACATATTGTAGGGGGAGGGGGGGGGGGGCTAAGTAATCAAAAGTACTACGACGACCAAACAAAAAACAACTCGATGAGATTTGAAAATAGCATAACTCCAATTTCACGTCAGTCGGGGTAGCGTAAGCAGACATATTAAAACAAATTTCAATTTCCGACCAAAACAAACTAAACTCACAAGCTAAGTAATAACTAATAAAATGGTATTAACCACCCTATACAATTCATAACTCAACAACTCCTAAATTACAGGTCTTCAATCGTACTCATAAATATCGAAGTTGGTGGGTGATAACAGCTCTCAGTCAAGTAATAAGTACACCGATACAAAGTTTCCGTTGAACATCAAACCGGGTAAGTGTTGGGGAAGGTATGTGGAAAATGTTTCGAGTATTTTTAAACGGTTCCCATTTTGTACCAAATTCTGTTTAAACGTAATAGCAACCTCGGTGTTTACTTACTTGTTCAATTTGTATGTTTTTATATTGTCGTCAGCAAGCACTTTAATAATGTTCATATACTATTTTATTTTATAGTGAACTTACGTGACGTTTTTCGTTAATCTACAGTCATACAAAAATTCTCATACAATTTTCTTTGCAAAAAATTAATGCCGCTTAAGCTGTGTACTCACTTGCGAGCCGTAACCGTTGAACATTACTGTAACCAAAATCCATGTGCACCTAGCTCGCGTTTCTGCCGCAAGCGGAAGGCACTGCTCTCCCAGCAAACCGAAGGTAGCGTAAAAAAGTTGTGATAGCGTAATGGTTACTGCTCGCGTCCCAGACTCAAAGGGCTCGTATTCGAATCCCGACTGGTATGTACGCACCGCTTAGGCAGTTTTCTGACCTAACGTGTATGTACGGTGAAGGAAAACATCGTCATGAAATCTACACTTCGAGATAACCTCAAACCTGCCAAGCCGTCTTGGACAAGCGTGACGGGTATATTGTCCGTTCGTCAATAGTTGGAAGCCCGAACCCAGAAGTGAAATATTTATCGGCTCTTATTACTTATTATATATAACCAGGAACTTATTCTTGTAATTATAATAATTGCATGTTACTGTAACCAAAAATCACAGTGTGTACGTGGGTCGCAAGCTCGAGGTGACCACAACGCGTGCTACTCGCAGCGAGCGATGGTTGTCGGTTTTTGCCTCTAATCAAAGGGCACTTGGAGCGCTTGCAGTACTCTCGTAGTACATACTAGAACCTAGTTTCAGCTCAATAATGAGTACGCAGCCGAAGGAGACTCGCTGGACGTCCCGGGCGAAGATATTTCCTCGCATACACACTACTGTATCCATGCTGGTACGGTTACAACTCGTTGATGAGTACCCGGCTTTAGACGATTTCTATATAATCATAATCAGATATAGCGCAGTATTCCACATCTAATTCAAATATGAGATAAAATCTATAACGTTCTGAGAAAGATAATGATTTGAACCATGCATTCTTGAATCTTATGTTAAATCAGTCTTACCAACACCTTGACTCTGCAAAATCCATTATAGTACCTGAAAGCAACGAAACAAAACTAATTATAATAAACCGCTGTGAAACCTGACGGATCGTAATTGGTTATTAAAACTTGCAATTAAGACCTTAAGAATTACAGCAAATTTGAACAAAGATGTTCACTCGAATCTGTTATACTAAGATCAACTTTCGTAGGTATTATGTTTTCGATGGAATAATTGCTTTTGATATGAATTTTAAAATTAATGTAGACTGTTTTATGTATATTTAAATAATTTGCATGTTTGTTTGCTATTTATATTTGTGATGCATTTTTATGAGATTTTCTTTGCTTTTCTGGTTTTCGTTTCCCCTTCGGTCTTCGACGTTCTTAGTGTTAGTCCATTAGTACATACCTATAACCTGAGAAAGGCGCCATAGCTAGTCCTTTGTTTGCTGTACGATTAGCCCATTTAGCCATTTTCATGAAATATGGTTTATAATTTATCTTAGGAACCTTTGCATGTACAGTCTTGGTATGCAAGTGTTCGCCAGTTTTCAAATTGACTCATTTAACGTTCCGCGAGCACATGTTATCTTTTCAAACTAACTCACTAAAACTAAAATACTGTTCTACAGAAAATCATGTTTAACTGTTAGAACAGTAAAGTTATAAATTACTTAGACCAATTATTGAAAGTTATTTAATATTCTATGTTGTCTAAGAAGATTGTTTGGACATGTTAAACCCTTTTATTGGTTTTGATATTTATGTTAAGCGTAGTGACTATACCCTCTTTGTTTTTTATTGTTAATCTCAGCGTCTGTCACTGTCACCATTGCAATTTTTTAAGGTTTCCATATTTTATAAACGTTAAAATGTTAGCAGTACTGTTTTATGTACGCGTGCAAGCAATAGTCGACTTTAAGGTGACAATATTTATCATTCCACGACTTTACATAGGCTAATTTATATTCCAATAATTTTCCGAATTTTTCCGTTGAATTAAGAACTGAGTAAGGATGCCTCTCAAATATCGATTTGCTAATCAATTAAATAATTAATTCAGGATAGTTAATATTCGATTATTCGAATGACACAGTTTTAAATTGAATTATTCGAGTTTAATCTTCCCGTTTTAAATGGAAACGATTTAAAAATCGAATCGGAAATACATTTACAAGGATGTAATTGAATGCGCCCTGATTGGCTAGTTCATATCACGTCCGGTGACGTCACGGCTGGTCGCGTCATGTGTTCAATTTCCGCCCCAATCTCCCATTCAATCGGGTGTCAGTCTGGGCACAGCTTACATAGAATGCAGAGGTCTTTACATAAAATTAAATTAATGTATCGTTTTATAATTAATTTACATTTGTATGTATGTGAGTGAATGTGATTTGAAACCACCTATTATAACACCGGTCATTGACTGAGAAAATCAAAGCCTGATTATTCGTAATGAGAGCACTTATGCAAATTATTATGAAAATATCTTGTAGTACATTTGGTACATGGTGTTAAGATCAAACATAGCTTATGTGTTTTTTTATTGCTGAAGCACAGCAGATAGGCTGACAGCCCTAGTTTGATGGAAAGTGCTTACCGTTGCTTATGGACCTTAGTAACACCAGAATTCTTGCCAATGTGTTGTCGGCCTCGAAAGGGAAACTGGAACCTGACCACTAATGCCGGAACATAACTCAAAGTTGTTATGGCGGCATACTCTAGAGCAGTGGTTCCCAGAGTGGGTGATAACGCCCCCTTGTGGGCACTGCAGGCCTAAAAGGGGCGGTAAGTGACCAAAAAAAAATGGGCATAAGAGTTAACTTGAGACCTCAGCGCCTTTGTGTACTATCTACTGCGGTCTCAAGTTAACTCTTGTGGGCTATAGTAAAAGTCTCGTTTAGAATTAATGTTTAATCTCCGCTAATGTAGCTCTCAATAATCAATTAATTTAATTTGATGTTATAATGTATTTGTAAGTAGGTGAAAAAATGGGGGCGCTAAAAAATAATTTATTCTCAAAGCGGCGGTATACAAATAAGTTTGGGAACCACTGCTCTAGAGTTCAAGACCAGGTGTAGCCAACCAGACAGGCAAATACCCCAGGAATTCGTATTCTTTTCCATTCTTGCACGGATGTTATGTCTGGCTATAACCAGGTCTTCGTTTTTCAGTAAATCAGATTTAATTGTCTAACATAATGACAACTTTGGGCGGTTTGATTCCTAATTCTTGCGACTGTTTTGTCTACTCATGGAAATTTTTAAGGATTTTTTTTAAATTATTTTTATAACAATAGCCTTAATTTACCATACATAGCTTGCTTTCAATTTTAATACCTTCAAAGTCTTAATTATTGATAATAACACGTTGATCAGGTATATATTATCCATGCTTACTATACTTTGATGTACTACTGTACGTCGATTGAAATTTTTAATCCTTAAGTTTTATATTACAAATTTTAAACGGGGGTAAAATTTCTTAACCTACCTAAAAGCCACCCTAAGTTTCAATAATTAATGAAACAAGTTATATTATTACAAAAGCAAAGTGCTTATGTTGTGTTCAATAACCAATGAAGCCTAAACATGAAAATAACCCAAAACTTGTATACTTTCAATGAAATTTAATCATCCGAAGCCTGCCTTTACGAGGGCCATTAAAAACTTCTTTATTCCAGCCCCATTATTCGTGCGATGTCGATAAATTAATTGAATTTCATTCAACTTTGTAATTTAAAGTTTCCTAATATAACAACTTGAATATTAGTGATGTTTTATGTCAACTTTAATACTTTATAAAAAATCTCTTTGTTTTCACCTTCTCCCAATTATTAGTGATCGATACAATGTGCCTTTTACTTCCACATCCCATGGCTCTAGAGCTTCGACACTAAAAGCCACAAATACGTATACACTAACAACGGATGCATATTTGGAGCATTTCAGGTACTTTTGCCGCGCAGTAAGATAGGACGCTGCTGAAGTTCCAAAGCGTCCCACACTAGTGATTGTCCCATCTTCTAGGGCACAAATACATCCGGCCGCTTGCCATCGTTGCCACACAGGACATCAGGTTCCAGGTTGGCTGGAATCCCGGAACATAATTATTCTCATAGTAAAAATATATTAAGGATGATTATAATTTACTGTACGTACCATCCGCACTGTCAGATTACCTAATTTGACGTAAGTAACATTATGGCTTCATATTTTATATTAGTACTAGCGGCCCCAGCAGACGTTGTCCTGCTCTGAAAAAATAAAAATCTATGACCCGATCCCAGCGCCACCTACCGGTTCCAATTGTGGATTTAAACCATCCGGGGACCCACTCAAACACACAAAAACAAAATCGCTCCCGGTTGTTAAGAGGATTCTAGAACCCAATCTCAGCGCCACCTACCGGTTCCAACGGTATAAAAACTATCCTATCTTTCAAGTTGGATCAAACTGCACACGGTGTGCAAATTTGATTAAAATCGGTTGAGTGGTTTAGGAGTCCATCGCGGACAAACATCGAGACACGAGATTTATATATATAAGATTATTTGTAACACCAAAGGTTACGGTACTACCAATATTCTGCCGCTCTTTAAAGGCAAACAGGAACCTAGCTTCTAATACCGGCCTCACAATTTATACCTCATACGCACTTGGCTGCTTTTATTTAAAGATTAAAAAAATAAGTTCTATTGCTCAGTAGAGCAATTGATCGTTCAAAAACTTAAAAACCAATATGTTCAAATAAATAAATTGAAACGGCTAGTTACGCTTTTGGTACTGCAGTCCTATTACAAAATTAGTCCATACAATAATGAGGATGATTTGTCATGATAATGTTGTAAGTAAGCACATCTGGCCTGCGGTTATTCGACGCACCATCCAATATTAAGGACATGATATTATTAGTTTATTATGACGGATGACATACAAAATCTGCTCATGTTAATTGTTATTATTATGGATGATAAAGTAATTATTTATGTAGTAATACATTTCTTATGGAGTTTATAATACATCGACAGTACGAATGATCCACTTACTGGTATAAGTGTCAAATATTAATACTATAATATAACAAAGAACGAAAGATAATTTATTCAGGGCTAAGAAACAAAGACAAAATAAGTAGACAATAGAAACAAAATTCCAAATGGACCCAATCTCAGCATAATGCTAGTCAATGAGGACCAGCGTTGTAGAAGATATAAAATAATAAGAGATTAGGATATCTATGATATCGGTATGATGTCCGTAAAAAAGCAGAATAGCTTTATAGATGGCAAAATTATTGGTTGATCATGTCTGTCGCCAAATCGAGGCTGATGGAGCAAACGACTCGACGAGTTTTGGAAGTCGTCCTTCAGCCTGATAGATCGATGGTCGCCGTGAGGATGTGCTGGATGAGAAAAGCGGAATACCAGGATATGTGGCGCCAGTTTGGGGTGACCTATGTTCACACTGTGATTTGTTGACAATGACGACGACTGTAATAATAATTAGTGCTTTCAACTCGAACTCTCAACCAAAAGTAATATCAGTCCATGTACAATATAACTTCCACGTTTGCTAGATTCGACTTCCTTAGAGAAACGAGAGGCACAACAGCGATTATTTCTATATGCAGGTTTCATCACAATGTTTTTCTTTACCGCCGGTACGTGGTAATTGTGATAATAAGCACATTATGTAAGAAAAAATGTTTCAGCGTTGTCTAGCTTCCGGCCTCCGGACCGGCCACAGTTTTGGAATAAGACACAGATTAGTTAGCAATTATACAACCGAGTAAGTTTGAAGATTATTGGACCTAGTTATGCAAAATGGAACCAAGCCAACATACTGACAGTTTTGAGAAAAAGCAGTTTTTATTAAAATTTTGCAAAAAAATATATTTAAAATATAAAAAAATATTATATATTATATTATTTTTTAAAATATTGTATATTCTAATGTACAATATTCTAAATATTTTTTCCAAAATATAGACACATTTTATTGTAAGCAAAATTTTAATAAAAACGGCTTTTTCTCAAAACTGTCAGTATGTGGGTTAGTTCCATTTTGCATCCTATTTATGATCCTTAAAGAAGCCTCAAAATTTAACTCAATAGGAATAATACCGATTGTGTTTAAAATAAAGTAACCCTTAACCAGTTATAATGAGAGATTTACCAAAACAGTGTGAGAATAAAAAGAGTTAAACTTTAATCTCGTGATAGACGCGCCGTTAATTAAGCCAGCCCGTTGAGGGCGTATCTGCCCGGTTGCAATATCCGCCATCTCCGCGGGTTATACGCTACCCGCACAGTGTAGGTACATCAGTGTTCACATAATTACATGAGTTATTATACAAATAACGGTTTGTGTACATCTAAAACTAAACACACATAGTTAAATGGAAACACATTTCGTAAGTTACCGAGGTTACGTTACAGCTCCCTTAGTATTGCAGGTGCCCAATGGGTATTGTTCACAAAAAAATACCCTCTGATTTTATATTTGTATTACGTAAAATAGGGTATTTTAAGATACTAATTTGAATATTTTTGTATTTTAAGCGTCAGTTTTTTTATAATTCGATTTTAAAATTATTTCTCCAATGACGTCATAAGGGACAAGTTTACATTGATTTCTTTGCCTAGAAAACAAAAATAATATAAGTAACTTTTATCTATATATAATCATAGTACTCTGTGCTTCTTATTTAAATGTCACTGTCATTACTCATTACGCATCGTGATCATTTTAGTGGTTTTTGTCGCTAAGCTTATAATTTTTCGTGTTCAACCATTATTATTTTCTATAGTTTTTTTAAAGTGGTCTTTAGGGTAAATCCATGTTACAGCACTTAAATCAAATAAGGTACAGCTAGAATTTTTTACATCTGAAGCAGGCAAACAGGCAGACGGCCCACTTGATTGCATTTAGTAAGGTCAAATAAAGGTCAAACGTATTTCTTACAAAATACAAGAAGATCGTACGTATTTTGGAATTTTAACTAGACAGAACTGATTAGGGACACTATTCTTCGAAATGGTTTTTCAAATAGCTAGATTGAAAAAAGTGAACAATCCCAATTGTCCATGTCCGATAACCACTTGTTATCAGTATACTTATTTTATTTTATTTGCACGCCACACATTGTCATTATTTCATCGTTTTCAAACACTATACCTTTCGCCTCTGTCGTTATTGTATTAGTTCATAATAATTTACATATATCCTGATTGTAAATACTCATAAACTCATTTCGTAAGTATGTCACACGTCAGGATTAAAATACTACTATTATGGTGCCGCTACATCTGGGATAATGTTACAGATATAGGCAGTTTCACGCAGATATGGCGATGGGTTTAATGCGTTATTTAGCGTGCCACATTATTAAGGGCATAAAACATTGTCAGATAACTTATGTATATACGCTATTGTGGCTATGCAATAACGGCGTTATTTTTTAAAGGTTTAAATAAAAGAAATTCGGCCACAGCCTAAATCTTTAATACTAATGCAGATGAAGCCCCGTTATGAATGGATCCAAGAATTAGGAATTTAATAATTTTAACATTTATGTCATAGTGCTTTACATACCATGACTCCTCCAAAGTATCAGGTGTGGACTATTACTCGTGAGGATGACAAGCGAACATTACTTTTTATATGTAAATGCAATCAATATAAAATTACATGTACTCTCCAAACAAAAATGCATAATGTTACAAGGTTTAAATATAAAAGTATCATAAAATATTCCAAACATTTTTGTACATTAAACCAATTGTGCGATCAAAGAGCCTTTGTAAGGCTGCAAATTGAGTCGCGTCGCTCCCTCCTCCGGGGCAAGTTTAAAAATCTTGTTTTTTATACTTCGTTATATTTTATTCTATTTGCCACACTTCAAAGTATGTTTTAAAAAGTAATTGTTCCATGTTTAAATTTTGCTCTATAAATTTTTGATAGCTGTAATGGCGAAGTTGTATAGGGGAGTTCAATGTTTTTTTTCTGTTCTCTTTCTTCTTTTATAGATATATTTTTGTGATATATATGTAACGGGCAATTTGTTAAATTCGGTCACTATGAATAATGACCGGTCTGTATACATAATGCCCGTGTCAAGTGGGCAATATAAATAAAACTGCATTATTAATCACTTTTCACGGTCAGTACGAATAGTGACAACCTTATCTTTGGCAATATGATAACACAGATGAACTGTAGTTTTTTGTTTATTGAATGAGGTTAGGGTATACATATATGGCACATTTATATAAGGTGAATATTGCATGGTTGAAAAAAAAGAAATAACCACGAAGGATTCGCTCCAGCTTTTCACTTTTAACCTATATTTAAAAAAAATCGGACCTATTAGTAATAAATAAAAGTGCTATATAACTGTGAACTGTAACCCATCCATAAATGAATTTAACTTATATAATTCTTATGGAAAGGTAACCGAATTTAGAATATTGTCCGGCTAGAAATAGGGAAGTATTCCTATTGCCCGGTCAAGTCATAAATTCAAGTTATCTCAAGCCATGATTTTTTAAATGGACCACGGGCCGTTGGGCCATTATCAATAAAGGCTGGCCAAAGTAATAAATTAATCAAATTGCCCGTAACACATACGAACACATAAACGATCTAAATATGTTTCATGTAACTTTTCGTGTTTGTTTCCAAGGCTTGGGAACCGGTAAGAAAAGTTGAACCGGCTACAGCCTACTTAGCATGAGAATTTTTTTTTCGGTTTAGCTCTCTCTCTTTAAGCTGACTTAAACATAATAGGTTTTATGAACGAAAAGTGAACGGTTTTTGTCGCACACCTTCAAAGCGCAGCCATATGCTACAGCAAGTTATCAGTCGAATAAAAACACATGTTGAAAGAGATAGAATAATACGTCTCCTTCTCGCGGAATAAACTGGTGAATTCAGGTTTATATATGGACGTTTGCAACATCAGGGGCGTTGCCAACGCGTTGCCGACTTCTTAGAAATGTATAATGACATTCTTAACGACCCCATGTGGTAGCGCAGAGGAAAAGCCTCGGCGGGAAGTTCTCTCCAGATAATATAGGTATATATTAAGACTTACACTCCGGGCGAAATAGTTGACTAAATTGGTTAACTATAAACCGGTACTAGGCCTTGTTTGTTTCAATTAGATATTCAGCGGGTTTTTGTTCAACGGGCCATTCAAGCCTCCTCGACATAATCAGAGACTGTTTCAAGAAAATGTATAATTTTAAATTGTAGAACTATTACACCTACATATCAGTTATGGAAATTAAAATACGTTGCGCATTTAAGTTTGGAACGCTTCGAGTCCAGGCCAAAAAGTATGCGCCATTGGCAGTTTTAGACCGAATGTCACCACGTACTATCATCGGTGAAGGAAATGCATCGTTTTTATAGCAGGAGTTCAGCAGACAGGCAGACGGCCCACTTGATGACACCAAAGGTGCTATAAATGCGCTGCTGCTTTCTTGAGGGAGACTGGAACCTGGTCACTAATGCCGGAACACAACTCAAGGTTGTTTTGGCGACATGCTTTAGACCAGTCGGGCAAATGCCCTACTACCTGGCTGTGGGTCGTTTTGAATCATTATAAATTAATTTGCATCATTATGAAACCTGCACATTAAGGTAACTGATGTGTGACACCCGTTAATCCGCCTTACAAGTTTTGTGGGTATATTCTCCGTTCCCCTATATATAAGAGGCCTGACCAAAGCAGTGGGACGTTATACGTTTAAAGTTTATTGTATTTTTTATATTCATGTATAATGCATGAAAAACTTACCTACAATTTTGGAAAAATGTAACCGAAATAAACCGATTTTTCCGTTAAAACATGATTAATTTCCTACCAAAAAATCCAGGCACAAAATTTCACCAATTTTATTTAACGGCAGCCTTTACTTTCCGGGGATTAAAATGCCATTTGGCGCAGTCGTGTCGGGGATTAACCTGAATAACATTTCATTTCAACATCATAAAATATAGCGTGAGACTTACACCATTTGTTCATATCAACTTTTAATATTATTACAGCGTTATTTTTTGATGAACTTAACTTTTATAACATTTCAGGGAGCACAAAATTTTACATTACATACCAATCTTTAAAAGCAAATACAATATATTAACTTGATCGCAAACTACCTGAGTTTGAGATATGGGATATTTTAAATTACAATGCCATCTCTATATTTCCATAAACAAATAATGAAAACAGGGAACGTTGCCGTTTTTACAGAATTCTTCCTTGTGCGCGGAATGCCAAGAACTTACCCAACCTATTTATTTTAATTTATTACTTACCAATACTTAAGAATTAATAATCTATGAACATGAACATGAACAACATAATAACATGAACATAAGTGGAAATTAAACTAACTTAAAAAAGGAAAATTAAATACTGTGGGGCGCTATATATAACGCACGGGTAATATGCTGGTTCAGTAATTGTAGACTGTATAGGAGAGATATGACCTTGATCCTTGTACTAGAAAAGCAGAAGCTCCACCAACCTTGAGATCCGCCCTCTCCTGGCTCGGTTCAGGTTGCAGGCAGGAACAGCACAAGGCACTAAATCCGCTTTTAAAGCTAACACTTCGTCCTTCGTACAAGGTTTTCAAAGTAGTAATTGTTCTAGGCACGGCCAGTAATCACAATAAATTCATTAGTTGTCAAAAAGTATTAGCGCACGGCGCGGTGTGATTCGCGTCAAAACGTTGACTCAAGTCTAAAATGGCTGCCCTTCCCTGCTCTGCACTGGCCGTCGCCTAACACAGAAAGAGGGTAGACAGCAAAATTAATGGAGCGATATTCTACCCACTTCATACTAGGCAAGGACCGGACAAATACTAAAACTAGACTTATTTATAAATAATAAAAATTACGTATTGTTATGAGTTAGCGTGTCTTGAATTAAAATGCCGTTAGAATAATTATAGAGTTTATTAAACACAGGTACAAATAGAACCGAACACAACAAATCCAAACGTAATGCACAAGGTCGTAATTCATAAAACGCGCAAAGTCCGTCACTAATAGATTCCCGAATGTACACACGCCCGTACCGTAGTTGTCGCTGAACTGCTTCCTCTGTTCATCAGGTCGTCGTTTTAGACTTCACAAATGCAAAAGTGGCCGCCTAGCAACGTCGACACAATCCGCTTGTAATCGTAATACGCAACACCTGGCTAATGATGGAGCCTGTAAGTGGCCGTAAAAATACAATAGAACAATAGGCTGTTCTCTACAATACCTAGAAAGGTATGCCAATGAATAAGTGAACAAAAGGAGACGATCATAAAAGGATTACAGGTAATAAAATGTGCTTTTACAGATCTGTAGGCGGAATTTGTCTTTTCGGGCCTATGTTGTAATAATACAATATATAGTCCCAAATCACCGTCAGATGGAACGTTCTCAAAACGCTGGCCGCATTTCATTGTTGAATGGCAGCGCTGACGCGCTGTCCTAAACATAAACCAGCCTTTTGGTCCCGTGAGCTTATTACTAGCTTATGCGGCAAACGTTGGTCTGCCATAAAAACAAAACAAAATATATAAACACCTATTCTCATACCTACCAAATACATAAAGAAATCATTCAAATCGGTCAATTCAACAATCTTTTTATATATGTTATTATTGTTATATGGGTTTTGTGGTGTGTCGCATTTGATTTTTTCTTTTTCTTACTTATAAGACAAATATATCATACTTGCGGTTTCTTAGTAATCAGGACAAGCAGCCAAAAGTTAATATATTTTAAATACATTTACTGAACAATATAAAAAGTAAAATAAATAAACTTGAACAGTAAGCATTAAAATTTAAAGTAATGAATAGCACAATCACTTACGTCAGTTCAAACTCACTTGCTCATAAAGAGAAAATAAATAATTAATTTAACCGCCAAAATGTTACTAACCCTCAAAATTAGCATCACAATATATGAATTACAGGATAAAATCATCAAAGGTGATACAGAGCTTTAACCGGGTAAGCGGCGGGTGCGCTGCTTAACCGGGTCGACGGCGTGCCGCGCATAATATTAGCTATATCCGGATTAGAATCCGGACGAACGCTCGCACAATTCCGTTTCCAACGTATTATTACGCTTACAGGTATTTCAATGCGCTTAAGTTTAATTTCGTCTGAATAAGTTAAAGGGGAAGGTAGGGAATAAACGCATGATGACAGTTTACGAAGTTAATCAACATTACTTTCTATTTAAAGAGATTATTTTAATTTAAATATCTTTATTTTAGAACAGTATTCATTAGTGAACCAAAATGCGAAACACGAATTTGTCTAAATAAAAGGATATTAATTTATTGAATGTAGAAGAGATGAGCAAGATGGCAGACCGAGATATACGGCGTAAACTTAGGAAGGCCTACGCCCAGCAGTGGACAGGGACTGGCTGAAGAAGTAGTACAAGAGGTCATTGGGCGGTCCATCTCAATTTTGCTGAATATTTTTCATATGTCGATTAAGCAAGTACCATAATCAATCGTGCTTTGACGTTCGATATAATATCCAGATAAATTAAGTAATTATGAACATATACAGTATCTACCAAGTAATGCATTACCTCAATATAACTTTTTTTACTGCAGACTTCAATTCACAACTTAATATTATTCTGGAACAAGAAGAAACGTGAGAAAGTTACATAGTTCATTTTCAATATTGAATTAAGATTCCCTAGTGTATATATTTCAATACATTATATTCAATATCAGATACCCTAAAGTTTTGTCTACACTTGTACAAGTTTTATCAAATCATTCATCACACGATCGCGCTAAATTAGATGAAATATTAATCGGATTATTTATTACACCAAAAGATATGGTCTATATATTTTTATATTAAAAATGCAATGTTTAAGATGAAAACCAAATCGGTTGATGATACGGATGTGGACGAATTTCTTTAGCCAATTTGTACTTAAGTTATATTCAGATTATTGTTAGGGTCAACAAAAAACTAAACAGGAGAACTGGACTAAATTTCACAAGAAGACACCGCTGTTTAAAGTATTTTACTTTAAATATATCAGTGTAAGAAATACATACACTTATTAATATATAAAATCATATTTCTCTACAATTATAACGCCCAATACCCGGACGCTCTTTTGTAAGCCGGCGTTTTGATCCGGTTGTGCGGTAATGAGCGCTACGCTCTTGCAAGTATTGATTTATTAGCGTTTAGCTCCTATTAGCCGGTTTGAGAACATTTATCTTCGTTACCAGTCCGCACCCGAGCCTATCATGCTAAAATCGATATTATAATTAATCGATTATACTGGTTTGGTATACTTATTAAATGACATACGGTTTATTATTGCTTGATTATCTCATCAGTGATGGATGAGACTCCTATGTACGATTTAGCTAAGGATAATTAAGAAGCATTTATAGATTATATTAATAATATCATAATCGGTACACTGCTGGGCTCAGGCTTCCTCATTTTGGGTAACAGACGATACCCTCACTGGTCTTGCCCAACGTGGATTGGATATCAGTAATCTCAATTCGTAGGTTGCTTAACTTAACTTAAGTTAACTTCGTGTCTTTTTAAGACAGTAAGACAAAGAAAATTATTATTTTAGTTTCAAATAAGCATGTGTTTTAAATTAAAAACCAAAAGAATAATCAGGTCGATAGAACATAAGGCTATGAATAAAAACAGTTTTTATTTTTATTGTCACGGTTCAAAAGAATTAAAAAAATTAAGAAGTAGAAAGGATAATAAAACTACGTTTTAACGGTTTTAAGCGCGGTAGTTTATTTGGTGGCCGTGGTCACGGACAACAAAGGTGACAGTTGTCCAACGAATATTTGTTAAAGTTTTATTAAGCCTACCGCCAACTGGTTCATATTAATTATTTAGTTTTACTTTTGTTTATGGTTATTATTTACTCTATGGGAGCCTAATCTGATTTACCACCGCTTCACAACATGTTGTGGCTTGAAGAGAAGAAGCGACGCAAGAAACTCTTCAGCAAACATGGCTAGCTCTAAATTTTTTATATAATATTACATTAACATCCAAATGAATATGTGTACATAATATGTATCATTAGTCAGATCTTAAACTATCACACCGATGTTTCTTGGTATTTAAATCAATAAATAGTTTGGAAGATTCGAGAATATTCGTTTTCAGTCGCAAAAAATGTATTTCACTCAATAATGACATGAAAAATTTTCAAATAATTTAAAATGGCCTACAAATACTTTAAAGAAAATTTGTTTAAACAATATCCGATGAATAACTTATGAAATATGTGGCATTAGCACTTAAATGCTAATTTATGGTTCTGTAGCTTCTATTCAAGCCAATACAGAACTCCCCGTTATAGGTAAACTATCTACTATTGGCCGATATTTGCATTGTTCTTTTATGATCATTAATCTTAATATCATTCTGTTAAATAAGCAGTGTAAAACAGCTGGACAAATCCAGTATCCCAAATCAAGTATTTTTCGTTTAAAAGCGGGGGGGCCCTTATTACTTTATTTTGCCACATCGGTTCTATATACGTTGGAACCCACAAAGTTTTATTATTATATGTATATTGTAAAACAACTTTTGTGAAAATCGGGAACCTTCCAACCAAGAAGAGACTACAAATATATCGATGGACTAATTATCAAACAGAAAATAATACATACATACATAACTTCACACCAAGTCCCTTGCGGGGTAGGCACGAACAACAGAGCGCCATATAGGCTTATTCTTACACACCTCACTTGCTACTTTGATATAAAATTTAATTTGACAGAAAATAATCATAAATAGAAAATATTAATTAATAAAAATAATCATTATTTCTTAGACAAAAAAAAATATGCACAGTCCATTCTTTACATTTAAATTTTATTGTCATAAAATAAATCTACCGAAAAAATTATGAAGTACAAAAATGTGAATAATCTTGCTCGCGGATATCCGGATTAAAGTGATGCCCGGAGACCGTAATATTCGCTTAGATATTCGCACCACGTCGAACTGTTCCCGGTTAAAGTCGGTTAAGGTGAAGATATACCCCGGTTAATTTCCAGGACCTTTGATTTACGACTGTGTCATTCTTTTGTTACATCCAGATTCGTTGAAGCAATTAATTATGACGATTTAATCTTTTTTAAGAGTCTTAAAGTGGATTTTATAATGAATCGCTGGGAATGACAAACCTCATTTGTTTCTTGGACGGAGAGAGGAATTTGCACATTGTAAAGATGTAAATCATGATGTTGTATTAGATATGGAATAATTTTCTATTAGTTAAACCCAAGGAATTTTAGAAGAATTATCCGTATGATCGAATCTTTATTCAGCTCGGATTAATTTTCTCTGAAAATTACTTAACTTTTAGAATGATTTTTTTAGTATGAAACATTTGTACTAAATAATGAAAATAACGGTAGATATGCTTGGTAACTAATACCTCCTTAGGCATAGGTTATTTTTACGAGTTCAAAAGGAAAGACAGTAATTTATATGTTGAATCGTGAGTTGTATATGCGCATACTTACAATATGTAGGTAAGTAAATAGTAGCATATACTATGCATGTTGTTTGCATTCCTCCGGGCCGCAGCGCAGTTGTCGATAATATCATATATGTCATTGATACATTTTTTCTAAGCATGGACCAGCAGTTCAGTAGCCAAATACTAAAATAATTTCTGAACCCTTTGGGCATATCTTATACTTCGCGCCAGTTGCTTAGACAAACGCAGAGGGCATTTTAACATTTTCGCTGCTACAGACCGAAAGCCGGACTGCTAAAATTATAGGCTATAGAGCAAGTGGGTACAGTCTGAATGCAAATCAAAGAGAATTTCGGTCTCTCGAACGTCAACTCAACGGACATAATGCCTGGGAATTGCACAATTGCTTGCCACTGGAATTGAGCGTTGAAAGGTTTTTAATTGACGTAAGACCTATATTGTCTATAAATACAGCTAGTTAAAGCGTGTTTTATAAGTATTCAGTAACTCGAACATTACTCCGAATCTAAAGCGATCCATTCAGTATGATAATCGCGATTTCTTTTTACCACTGAACTGGTCGTCAGTGGCTGAGCGTTAATTGTCACTTCTTTGAGTTATTATGCTCGTGTTATTAAGCTATTGCATAGATTTTATCGCGGGCTTTGAGCGCGGCGACCGAATCAAGTAATTACGTAACGAAAATAAAACCTAACACCACCCACCATCCACTCCGCCTACCATGTAGCTCGGCCGAGCGTTCGCTTAACGTGTATGTATATGGTACGACTGTGCGAAGCTCGCACGGATCGAGACGAGCTGCTCCGAAATCGGACGAATACGTAAGCAGCGGTTTGTGAGAAAGTATGTAGGTATATAGGTATCTATCATATCGTTATAATGCCACACTCACGTGCGGTGTTACCGTAACTAACCCGTAAGTTATACATGTAGGTATATATGTATACATAGGTGTACCTATGTACAACAGTGAATAGCAGTTGCTGGTGAATAGCTGTACGCGTAAAATTTGTGTATAAAGTCTTTAAATATGAATAAACAAAGTGCATTTATTAATGAAGAAAGTGATGAAAAAATAGTGAAAGAAAATGAGTGATAGCTTAAAAATACTGCATAAATAAAAAATAAATAAATAATTACAATTGCATAAGTTGATGAAAAATGCTATGCAATATTACCGCGGCAGTCACCGAGTGCCACAAGGAGTTTTACTTTAGTCAGTACGCTAACGGTTCGCAAGGAATGAGCCTCCATCTAAGGTTTTAAAGGTATCATTAAATTTCTTTGAAGTCAGCAGTACTTAGTAACCCATCTGGTATTACAAATCTCCATGGGCGACGGTAACTATTTTCCATCGGGTGGGACGTTAATCTATCTGTTGAGTACAGCAATAAAAAAATCTAATTAAACAATTAGGATTTACTTATTAAAAACTCAAACAAGTAACGCGCGAGTAAGGTTAACTTAAGAATATACTAACCTACTTATAATGTTTTAAGTGAATTTTACGATTCGTTTAAAGTTAAGAAAAGATTTTAAACCCGAATAACAAATTAAAAAGAACTTAACAGATCCATCTCAAATACCTAAAGCTTTTTAGAAGCCATTGAACGTTAGTCTAGAAACTTAAGTGAAGTCTTAATCCGCTTGTTGGGGGTCTAAGTAACGGCTGCTTAGTTCAGTAATCACGGTTTCTAGAAAAGGCATTGCGCCCGTTCACAGTTGCCTGTAAAATATTACTGGAATACCTGGATTCAGAAACGAATGGCGTAAGGCATAAGACGTAGCGATAATTATTTATCTTAAAGAAAAAACCCGTGGAGTATAATATTGATAATATTTATAGTGACGAGGGTTTAATGCGCTAGTATTTGTCCTATTAATTAATAGTTGTGCCGAGAATTAATGAGAATTAATTTGAACTTTGATAACATGGAAATAGTTTTATAATATAAAATTGTATAATATGGAAATACCTACTTAATTTCATGAAATAAATAAATGATTGTTAGTATTTTAATTATCGCTGTTGACCCAGTTATATTCGATATTTTGGATGTTTACCTATAGATTTCAAAAATAAATCATAAAGTTGATCACACAACAGGGACTTTATTTGATATCAACTTATTTAAAATCTTATCAAACATACAATGTCTTGTAAGATTAACTAACAAACTGTATTATTAGTAAATTAAGTATTATGAAAGTTAAGTAGGTATTTAATAAATTTAATATTTATATTATAGTGTGAAGATTAAAGTATAGTGATGATATTGTTGCAATCAGTGATTGGAATCAGGCTAACAATATTGTACTTATATTAAGCAAATTAGATAATAGTAAAAACCTCTTAAATTAGTTTTTATTCTCTCGCCGAATTACTGATTACCAAGACTATATTTCCTAACAAATTTAAATGTAATAATAAAACTACGTTTTAACGGTTTCAAACGCGATATTTTATATTATTTTTATGTAGACGCTTAAAAGAGTTAGATACATAGTAAGCATAGTTTAGTTTGAAATTACATTTATTAATTTTATTTCAGAATAACACGTAGTCGATAATCAACTTAATTAAAAATATTGTATGAATATAATTTTTAGATGAATAATTGATTTACTAAGCAGAGATGTAGTTATATTGACTTTCACTAACTTCCCTTGCTTTGAGCTTTGACTTTAATTAGCAACGTAAAAAAATATTATTAAGCTCGAGTGCTATATAATCAATGTCTGCTCAGAATAACGGCTACGACAAGAGGGGGTGCTGGTAATCTGTGGTAGGAGTGGATACCACAGATATGAGAGTAGGCTTAATAGGATGCTTTTAAACATGCCTTTTATCCAAACATTTTAATTTTCATTTATTTGACCTTAACAATAACTTAAGATCAATCTAATGCATAATTTTTAGATAAAAACCGCTTTCCGCTTCTGTCTTCCACCAATCCCTGACCCACCGTTCGCCCAGCGCCGTTGAAACGAGTGTAGATTCTAAATCGGCCGATTTATTTGTGTTCCCACGTCGGCAAGTGTAAAATTTAACTCTGGAGCGGTTTAGCGCCGCAGTGGAACTTGATAACATAGTTTTGTATAATGCAACCCGGTCGGAAACTGAGATTACCTTCTTTAAAACTAGGTAAGGAGAACTTTGAAGGTGAATCGAAACTAAGTTGGGTATATTTACAGCTAAAGATGTGGAGTGGTTTTGGATGCTTGGAATTTTCGTTTCAACGGACAAAAGCCTTATTTGGCTGGCTTGTACGGACACTTCCATACAAAAAATTAATGTAAATTAAAACATAACGTGAAAGTAAGTTTGACTGAATGTTTGCTTATTTTACGGCCTTCCCAAAGGTCAGATTGCCGTCAAATTTGGTTATTTTCCCTGGACAGTAGGGTTATTTCCGCGGGTGGCTGCTTCGAAGCCGTCTTAAGCATAGCCTTAAATAAGTTGGTATTATGTAGTGCTAATACCTAATGCATAGAAAAGTGACTTGTCATTATTTATTATGTTACGCCCTTGGAAATTACAGTAAACTAATTTTTATGACATATGGTAAACATAAAAACCATAATTCAGGAATGGCTTATTATATCAAATCTAAGATCTGCAAACTATCTCTACGTTAAATCACACATCAATTTTTTTTTATCTTTACCAGATAAATAAGGTCTGATTTTTCAAAAAAACTTTCTTAATTTTTATGCATGATTTCAGCAGACAGTCAGACGTCCTAACTGATGTAAGCGGTTACCATCGCATAGTCGCCCATTGACATGTATAACACCATAGGTGCTACACCAATGTGTTGCTGCTCTCAACGGGGAGACTAGAGCCTGGCCACTAATGTCGGAACACAACGCAAGGTTGTTATGGCGGCACACTCTAGATCAGGGGTGGTAGCCATACAGACGAGTAAATACCCTACCACCTCGTCACCTCTAACGACAGGCCGCCCCAACGCCGTAAATTGTATTCCTACTCCGTTCCTGCACGGATCAGATCCTTCCAGGCCGGTCGTTTGGTTGACACCTCTGTTGTTGCAAATGTACACCGGCGACAGTAACCACTTACCATGAAGAGGGTTGTCAGCCTGTCTTATGTACTCAAGCTATAAAAAGGAAACGTTGCGCAAAAATGGTAATTTCCTTCACATCCCGAACTCAATTCATAAAATGCGTTTTTGTCCATGCAAAACAATGACCAGTTCAAATAAATGACCCTAGTCCTTTGTCCACTGTTTAACTACGCATTGCATATGGTTTTCAAAAGGAAAATGTATGGTTGCATGCGGAACACTAATACAAAAAGGTATTCAATAACATACTGCACGGTCTGCAGGAACAATAACGTAGTAATACAATAAAGATCAAATAAAAGCTTCTCTACTTGATTTTATTTTTTGCGATATTAAAATGTGGATGGAGACCCTTGATAAGTGGAGCCGGCGCTTCCGTGAGGAGCCAACAGCGTCTGTTACTAAGTTTTATTTTTCAGATCCAACATGCGCCTATAAAATCGTCAGAAGCATTACCACGTCGAACCTGACAACCCAGATTTTCACAGGCCACGGAGGGTTCTCTGAATACTTGAACCGGTTCAAGTTGAAGGAGGACTCATCGTGTGTCTGTGAACCCGGAGTACCGGAGACCCCTTACACGCAATCTTCGACTGCCCCCCTCTTTGCTGTGGACCGGTACAACGTCGGATGTACCCTAAAAATCGATATAAAGAAAGAAACATCAGGGAATTACTCGGCAAAAAGCAGACCGAGGTATTTATAAAATACGCAGTAAAAATCGCGAAAACAGTTAAGCGAAATGGGTCAACAAGTCACACTGGTGATATATAATTGTATATGTATATTCACACAGCGTGAGAAACAAATAGTAATAAAAAAAGTGTAAATAACTCACCTATTAAAATTATCAAAGTAAAAATACGAATAGTATTAATACATAGCAGTAGATAAATGTAATAATATATCGAAAATATATATTGTAAGTAAAAGTGTCTGTCTTGTCACATGACGGAGGAGAAAACGAAATAAATAAAATTAAAATGTAAGTATTAAGCCTTCTGTACAGATAACACTGATGGATATTTTTTAATTCAATTATTAACACACCCATTTTATCTTTAATTATCGTTTCTCTTTCGATATCTTACAGCAATCAAAACATAATTTGTGTATAAATATACAAATTATCTATAATGATAATTTGTATATTTATTATGACATTTGTTTGTGGTTTTAAAAATCCCAATCAATAGTAATTGCAACATAACTTTGTTAGTAATAAGCACCAAATGTACAGTCATTTGGTGCCTACGAACATTTTTGTTTAATTAAAAAAAAACCGCGTTTCATCTACACTTTTTATGAAACGATCCAGTTTTCTGACAATCATTGCCATTAAAAAACGCATTTATTTTTTATTGAAATTGCCAGAATATAAAAACGAATTCCTGTCGCACAATTAAATATCCCGTAGGGGATCCCTAGTCATCAAACGAATGTTCGCAAAAGCCTTCCGGCGCAATTACAAACAGCGTTTTGTTTCCGTACCAAACGTTAAAGTCACATAAATTGCTGATCGTATTAACTTTTTACGATTTCAGTTATCTTTTACAGATCGGTCTATAGACAATGAGCAATGAAGAAATGATTCACCATCGACGGTCCCCTTCATATTGCAAAATATAGGTCCTAACATGATATTTATAAAATGAAAAATCTGAAAAGTGGAAATCAGAAGTTGTAGTAATTTAAAACACTATATAATTTCTAACAAATAATAAACCCGAGTGAATTTTTTTCTATAATATGCGCTTGGCCTATTTTTTTTTTCTTCCTTTTATTTACGTAAATAATAATGTTCCTAGTTTGCATTGAATGCTTATATACTTATAATATATAACGAAAAAATCGAAATGTATGCTGGGACACATAGTAACCACCACTTGTCCGTTGAAGTTTCACTTCTAATATGTGTCCCAGCACAGATTTCGATTTTTGTGTGATTAAATATGTTTAAATAAAAATGCATTCATTAAAACGTGCCTAACCTAGCCAAATCATAATTTGCAGTAAATCTGCGAAAAGTCGAAATTATAACGATAAAATATATGAAATGTGACGTCATAACATTTAGAATCCCTCATTTAGAATTTCATGCACCATATAGGAATATGCATTAACATACATATTATGAACTAAGTTTAAAAATTTAGAACATTTTACCTTACACATTTTATTTTTACATTATTTAGAATTTTAATACTAAATGTATCTACGTTTATTTTATTTTGGCCACTCCCTTACAATGTTGCTTAACGGTTTACATGATGTTGGAGGCCACGATTTCACACTTAATAGCGATAGCAATAAAACGTGATAGAAATTGGGCGGGAACATCGTCCAACTTGAATGGTCGTTCAAGCAGCTTTAGACGTTTAAGCTGATGTACACAGCTCTACAACAACAAATGAATATGTAAGTTATACATTTATTGTTATAGTTTAATATTTAATGTTTCAACACAGTTAAAAAAAGGAGGATGTTCTACAACTTGTCGTGTAAATATATAAAATATCTTTTTTATGTAATTTCAGCGATAACTAGCAAAGCGTTGCCTCCACCTCCGGTGTTGCAAACGTCTACAGGCGACGGTAACCACTTTCCATGCGATGAGCCGTCTGCCTACCTGTTAGCTTTGCAATAATAATAATAAGTGTGTGTGTGTATGTCTAGCAGTTCACCCCAATAGCCCGGTACTTTTGTTCCATTTCGCACAATAGTCCTACACTGGCCGGGGCTTGTCCTTGGGTGCATTATTGTATGGTTTAGACAGAGATAATCGCCGATCAGTGTCACAACACATTTATATTAAATTTGTCAAGGGGCCTCTCCTGTTGGCCTTCCCATGGCCCACGCAAGCCTTCCAAAAGTCCGTGCCATTTTTATGGCCCGTGGTTTCTACAGACATACAGTATTACAATAAGTGTGTTAGATTTGACGCACGACTGCAGTTTACTCTTTACCTATGAAGTGAAAGGCGTAGAAGGTGCACACAGAAAAACGTAACGCCTTTAAGTTAACGCTTGTATTAATTTGACTCCTCAAAAATTGTTCATATCTTAGAGTAAACAGGGGGCCTAAGTAGAGTAAACTCAATAATAGTGTTTTAAATGTTGCCAGCGATCAGCGCTAGCGAACAAAACCTCTGTTAAATTTATTGCGATTAGCGTCAAGTACGGCATATACTTTGACAGTCCCGTTCCTCCCCGTTCCCCTATCTACTCACTTAATGAAAGTACGTCACCCAAAACCCTTAGCTGCGTAACAATTTAATAATAAGGTTGTAACTCAGCGGGGAGTCGCAGGCAGTTTGTGTTTGTCGTTTTTTTACCTCTAACTGCAATATTGCGTGTGTTGGTAACATTAATCGGTTTCAACGCGGAATGCGCATTTTCTGCCGATTTATATCCATCCTCCCACTCCCCATTTTCAACCCCCATTTGAACTGCATTGCGGGAGGTGTATGATAAAAGTTTGCCAAGTGCGTGCCGATCCCTGCGCAATGAATGATTTGGTACAGGTGATGAATGTTAACTGTTTAACTTTTTCATTAGGAATTAGGTTTTTTTTGTTGAAATATAGCTGACAGGCTGAGGGCCTGATGGAAAGCTAACTGCTTCGCCTTTGGCCGTTTGCGACACCAGAGACGTCACCAACGTGCTGCCAGTCTCAAAGAAATTGTATGGCTCCCTTTTTGAAAAACTCCACATCGTAGAGCTATTGGAAAAACTAAGCTTTATTATTGTCACAAGCTGACAAATAGTCACACAGCCCATCGCCCCCTATGAGCGTTTGTAACACCAGAGGTGTTGCCGTACCTGGGACTCATTCCAAAACTCCACAGTGCGCTAGAGAAACGTTGCGTATATGAACGAAACGGTTGAAGAAAGAAAGAGGGACGCCAACTGATGCCGAGCGGTGTTGTGGTAGAACGAAAAGGAAGACACCATTCCGAACAGGTCCTCGGAACAGTGCCCGTTATACAGTCGTTAGAATACGCAGAGAGACGCTAAGTCTTTCTGAAGGACAATGATAAATTTAATTTTCATCTCCCAGTTGAGTAAATAGTAGCCACCTACATTTTTTTGGATCTTACGATACATTTGCGGTATATAGAATACGCCTTCCTGGCTTTCATCCACACGCAATAGTTACTGAGAAAAATGACTGATCTACACAAAGTGACGGACGAACTTGAAGATTCCATAAATCATCCATCCAGCAAGTATCATATCCACCCATTCTTGCCAAAATGACTATGAAACCCCAATATATATTACAATATAGCGAGTTATTTTTTAACGTAAGCAATGTATTTTATATGCAAATAATTTTACGACTTAATTTAAAATGCTCATAAATTCATAGTAATATAATTGTAATTTTAAAGAAAGAAAAACTTTATTTGCAGAAATAGCGACGTAACATTCATTATACATTTTTATACACAGAGCATATTTTGAGAATTGTACGCCGCATTTTGTCATTGTCTGCGATACCCTAAACTCAAGTGTTTACATCATTAGATAGTTGTTACTTTCATTGCAATTCAAATTGCTAAATGTAAATAACTATCCAAACTAAATATGTCCAATGATAAGAATTCTCTATTTTCTTGGTAATCCTTACTTGCATACTCAGTGAAACGGGCAAAACAAAACAAGAGTTACTTTGTAAGCTTAACGTTGAAGGCACAGAGTTGGAAAAACAATTAGAACGTAGTATTTTATTGCCGTTTAAAGTGAAATACGTAACATTAGTTGCGCAGTTATTTAGAGAACAACCCGAACGTAAAATGTTTAATTGTTGGAAAACAAATTGTTTTCTTCCAGTAGTATTTGTAGTGTGTAGTTCTTATAAATGTGATTAGGTTGGAATTAAATTTAAAAAAATCAGCCAAATACATGTAATTCACGCAAGAACTATTGAACACCAGTTTACAGAGATGATATATATATCCAAATTTTATCATATGGCTATGAAACCTTATATAAAATAGAAAATGCTTAATGAATCTTATTATATGTATGTATTTTATGCAAACTTTTTTTAATTCTAATATAGGTTCGCATTTGACCACGAACTATGTGAATCTACGACTATGTGGAGCGAAGATATGGTCTAGGATGGAGCACGCTTGCCCAGAAGGTTCCTATTCACACAGGACTTAGACACCAAGTTTATAAGTATCGGGAAAGACAGACAAACAATTTTATATCTATGTTTGTTATATAAGTGTATATACGTATCCAATAGAAATGATTTTTGTTAAAAATGTAAAGTAGTTTTATGCATGCTAATACTCGTAGAATAATAAAGAAAATATAAATAAAATTAACTCTGCACTGCAATAATCACAAGGCATCCATAATGCATCACGAAATAAGCGGCAGCGCCTTACACCGTGGAACCGCGCAACCGAGGTTAAATGAATAAATAACCGACTTTCCGCATTTCGGCCGAAATCTTTGACGTAACGAGTTGAGAACAAATAAAGTGGGAACCGGGCGGGTACTGGGACCGGCTGAAAGTTATTATGGCGGGCAATAAATAATAAAGCGGCTTGAGAAACTCCCGCGGGACCGGCGGGAACTTTTAATACGAATGTTGTGTACGACGGGGTGTCTCGCCGATTTGGCGGTAAACAAGGTGTTTATTGGAAAAAATATGATTGATTGATAACGTGACGTGATTTATGAGTGAAAGTGAAATTTATCAGGTGGGTGAAAACAAAAAAGTTTATTTGCTATATTTTTAGGATTCCATAGTTATTTTGGTGAAAATAGAACAGTTTTAAAATTGCCTAGTCCGTCTATCTGCCTTTGTATGTCCCAGTTGTTTATCCGGAGTTCGCAGTTATGGATACGTCAAGGAGACGTGTTACGAACTTATTCATATTGAGTTAGAGTAAGTTCGTAGGAGTCTTTACGGTTCTTAAAGAAGCCCTCAAACCTTAATATGAATAACACCGTATATATTTATTTATCCGGAAAGTATCCCATAGTTTACAGAATTTTTCTATTGTAGAAAAATTCAGTGCAGTAGTCCATGTACGTATCAAAATCTGTCATTACAAAAGCAGAAAACTTCGAAGATGTATCTATGAACGTGTTTAGGGTTTTACATATTTTCACTTAGCATTTAAGATTTCTGTATGTATAGACTTAAGTTGATGTTAAATTAAAAAGTAAGCAAGCAAACACTAACGGCCTTATACTTATAATAATCTCGTTAAGAAACAATTAGGCATCTCTTAAGTAAGAGAATCAGAATCAGACCCTAATCAATGAATATCTCTTTTTTCACTTATAAACGTGTATTACCTGTTGTGTACCTAAGAGGAGCACAGATAAACGAAATTTGAATGATTACCGTAGGTTGTACCCAAAATATTCGACTAAAGAGGAGTTTATGGGTGAGATTTTCATAAACAGTTGCTGAGCAGTTTCTTTAAATTTAAGAAACGATTATAATTAAGGGCCCTAGAGTACAAAACTCGTCTTATTTTGTACTCCCCTCCAGCGCTTGAGCCTAGCTTCCACGGCGATGGAGCCACGGACTCTCGCCAGTGGTGCGTCTTCCTATCCAACGGAGTAACTATCATCGACGCACCACTCAACTAATTTAAATCCCACATGCCACTACATAATAATTGGTAGAGTGATATTAAAAAAAACATTAAGAGCCAGCCAGTCATTATTTACTGAGAGTAAATAAATGGTCCACTATGACATGGCGATTATCCCTGTCTACACCATATAATCATGCACCCATGCACCCAAGGTCAAGCCCCGGCCAGTGTAGGACTATTGTGGGAAATGAGGACAAAAAGTACCGAGCTATTGGGGTGAATTGTTAGTGGTCCTAGGGGTCTGGGAATATGGGGACATTGGCGTCTGCCCGTTGCATGTTCAGGGAACATGGAAAAATGGGCAGACGGTGACTCGCCACTCCCTGCATGGGCCCAAAAAATGCCATAGAAGACAGGGGCAACTTGCGAGTGAGTGGATAAGGGGTGTAGAGAGGTGGGCTGCAGGTTCACCGAAGCTACTTCTTACGTGATGCCAACAAGATTTATTGTTATTAATACTAATTTTTGAGATATGTGACGGATGTTTTCTATTAAATGTCTTTTAGGGGTCCAAAGTTAAATAAAAATAATAGTCAACGTTCTCTACCTTCACGATCCTGGGCGTGCATTCTGACTGCCTTAGTCGGTTTCCTCTGATTGTATGTGGTTGTGTAAATCTTGGTATATTAACCTCCCAAATTGCCTTACATACATAAAACTGATAATCAATTTTCTATGAATTGCAATTAAAATATTCAATGAGTTTCAGGATAAATAATAAATTGTGTTTATCTTTCGCTAATTAGAAATTGGGCAAACAAGAGTGAACGTTTTCATTAATAATAAATTAATTGCCAGTAATTGATTCCAAATTTATACAAGGCTTTATTAAATCTCATCAAGTAAATGTACGCAATTAACATTTTTAAGGTTCCGTAGTTCTTATAGGAAAAACAGACGGGTTTCATGTATCTATGTTATAGCCAATTGATATAAATATCATTCATTTGCCGGTTCTATGTTTATTGCATGTTTTTCACAATAAATTTTTTGTCTAAAATTTAATATTTATATATTTATTTTAATATTATATGTCAAGTTCGAATATGCAGAAAATGTGACAAAATATATTAATTTAGCAAAAATGTGTTTTATATGCTGCTATATATGTCTGGTAAATATAACCTGTATCGTAATGAAGTGTAAATTTCCTAATTACTTCAGATAATTAAAACTACGTATTAACGGTTTTAAGGCGACGTTTTCTTTTGTTCTCATTCTTATTCCGACGTTTCGGCCACTTTTCAGTAGCCGTGATTGCAGAAGATAAATGGCAAGTATCAATGAGTAACGTTAAAGTTAGTATTTAGCCTATCCCCAACTTGGCCATTTTCATTATTGTAGATTACAAGTTTTATTAGAGTTTTATAGATTTAAAAACAAGTTCAACGAAAATTGGTTTATACAATATCCTTTGAGTAACCTTTCAGATATAGGAAATTTTCAGATGATTATTAATGGTTCCGTAGACGAATAAAGTAAGCTGCGAACATTTTTCATCTCTACGGAATACTTGACAGTACAAAATAAAATTACACAACAAGACGTAGCCTTCCAAGTTCATACTAAAAACTTAAGTTGTCGTGTGTCAGATTGCCAATTGAATTAGATTTTTCTACTAATACTATAGAAGAAAAGTAAACTTAGTTATATTGTACCTATACTCCCTTAAGACTTATAAGTAGAATACTGAGTCTAGGTCACCGTGTTTATGGGTAAGGTGCTCAGGAGACTGGTTACGTTTCCTCGCTGCACCGCCTTACTGATCCGTTGTCCGAGGTAGGCATCAGCCTTCTGATCAGAAGAGTCAATGAGGCTCGTGGCCTCTGGACCTTAAGGTCCAAGCATTTTAGCCTTTAAGACGGAACCACCACAGATTTGTTGCCCGAACTCGAACACGAACGTTGAACTGATGCTATCGCCCTTTAACTACATAGAGTTTGTATTAGAACAAAAAGACGATATAATTCTCTTGGTTTTGGTGCGGCAATTTTGATGGCAGCTTGTGGAAAAATAATATAAATTTTTGCCCTTATAGAAGGTTAACAAAAACGGCATGAACATTTAACTTTCACTCAGGGTTGCATATTTGCTCCGCTTGAGCGATTCAGCTGTTTCCACCGCTGAACCAGCTTAACTAGATGTGTTTGGTGAATGGGATGCGGCCAACGTGTCCACGCAGGTCGCATCCCACACCATTTTTCTACTTCATAGCAATATCGATAGAACACTAAACCAACATGCCTAGTTCGTTCGTTAAAATGAAAAATGTTCTACCGATTGAACGGGGAAATATTGCATCGTGACGAAAAGCGCTCAGGGCGTCTATTGGTTTTTCCCTTTTTAAAGAATATAATTTAATGTACGCTATCTGATGCTTCGAAAAGTGAGAATTTAAAAATGTAAAGCAAATAGGATGTTTTCTAATATCTTTACTAAGCTCTTTGCAAAGATAATGTATTAAAATTGTATCCAAATCGGTTCACATACATAGGTGACAGACATCCAGAAAAACTTACTTTAGGTAACTTTTAAATTAAAAGTTACACCGACACACACATACACTTACTACGCTAATAATTCTAACATTAGTTAAAGTAAATCTAAGATTAGTAAACCTATTGTAACTTAAATAAAAGAGTTAATTTTTAACATTTGCCTACCAGTACCCAACATTAAAATAAATTTGTTAATAATTTAATTTATCATAGTGTTTCCATCGGGTAGCGCCATATACATTACTTACTCAATACTAAGTTATATCTATCTATATATAGATATCGTTGTTCTTAAGTGTGATATACTACAACTGATTTACTGCTGCCGGGCGGCCTGTTGTAAGAGGCGATAAAACAACCCACAGCCGGGTGGTAGGGTATTTGTCTGTCTCGATGACTACCATCTCTGGTCTAGAGCATGCCGCCATGACAATCTTGAGTTATGTTCCAGCATTAATGGCTAGGTTGCATTGGTAGCGCCTTGCTTGTTACAAATGTCAATAGGCGATTGCAACCACTTTCCATCAGGTGATCCGTCTGCTGAACTAATGAAACGAAACTTCGTTAGCGTTGCAGTAACGACGACGTGTTTGTTAGTGAATTACAATGGCGGCACCAAAAAAACCTGACCACAGCGTAATCTTTTTTGCTATTTCCGTCTATTCTATGGAAATGACGTTATGTATCGGAATTTTATGTCGAAAAGTATCCTAAGTGTTGACCTGGGATATAAGGTAGCTCTGTATCGAATTTCATTTAAATCCGTTCAGTAGTTTTTATGTGATGCTCTAACAGAGACAAACAAATTTTCTACAATCGGAGTTGTAGTCCCCATATTTATATCATTACTATATTCATTATACAAACTCGCCAGATTTATTATATTATAGATATGTGTAACTTTATAACATCGACATTCGAGGCCAACTCTTACCTTACGCAACATTTCCTCTAGAGAATCCATGTCGGCGGAGGCGGGCTCTCCGCCCGCGCTGCCGTTCACGCCGTTGTTGTTATTCGTCATAGGAGAGCCGCGACCCGTAACACATTGACACACCGCATCAGAACTACACTTTGCACTCAAGTCAGCACTGCACTTTGCCCTCAAGTCAGAACGTCCCTGCACTTGAGTCAGAACTACACTTCAACCACTTATATCAGTACAGTCACTTGTCACGTGATTCTCAATTACGTTTAAAACTCGAACCGTAATTCACAGTTTTATTTTTGAATGAATAATGAAAGAATTATTCGTGCACTAGATATAGAAACTAGAATCGTTCGGAAACAGATCTAAAAAATAGCATTATGCCATGGAAGAAGAAGTAAAATTCCTATTTTAATTAATTCAAAGTTGGGTTACTTTTCTCATTAGTAGCTCATTACTTTTTTTAAAATAAATTGTAATATTAATGCTTTATTTCTGTAGAACTACAAAAAAGTTGGGATGCTATTACTACTATCTGGATTAAAATTAATAAAATTATATAGGTTTTGTAGTAATTTATTAGTAAAAGCAAAAATACTAGAAATGGTAATCTTCTAGAAATTTAACCCTGATAATCTTCTAAATACTACATGACTAGATGGCGCTACAAGTTACTCCTCACTCACTCTTTCATTTTTACGGTAAATAGGCCAACAATTTAAAGCCGTGAGCCGTTTCTTTTTTATTTGTGAGTAATAAGTCGAAAATAATATTAGATTTTTGGTATTTAAATAATAAAATATTGAAAAACGACAGAAGAATATTCTGTGACACCACCATGGAGGATTCAGAAGCTTCGAAGGTTACGTTTTTTATCCTACAATAATTCTGCAATTTACATGTAGATAGGTAAATTAAAAGTTATATCTAATCATTTTTTAAATATGTTTTCCTAAAAAAGAGAGACGAATTTTCATTTAATTTCTGAAACGCACAGTCTAATTTCATAATCAAACATCATATTTCCACAAAACCGTAAATAAATGAAAAGCTAACTGAGTTCTCGGCAAATAATTTACAAAAACAAGGTCGCCGGGACTGAAAAGAAAAAGTAAATAAAGCTTAGAAAATGTCAAGGTGGTTTTTGTTAAATTCATGAGTTCAGCAGACAGGCAGTGCCCACCTGATGGAAAGCGGTTACCACCGCCTATGGATTTTTATACCACAGGTAGCCAACCTAGCTAGTCTATGGAGGATTAGGAAATTTCCAGAGATTCTTTTGGTGTTGAGCTATTGTCATTATTTAATGTTTAATTATACTAAATAAGGGCCTTACTTATAATAATCTCGTTAAGAAAGGATTAGTCATCTCTTAAATAAGAGACTCTTAAGCCCCTAAGCAATGCCGTTTCAAATAAAAATTGCCATCTTGCCTCTTAGCAGTCACTTAAACTACCTCTCGGTGTTGGTTATTTTTGAAAGTTATTTAAGAGTTATTTTAGCACCACCTCTTATCCTTAAGAGGAGTTTATGGGTAAGATTTTCGTTAATCAGTTGCTGAGCGGTTTCTTAATTTTTAACAAACGATTATAAGTAAAGCCATAAGTGTTTAATCAAATAGAAACGGTTTACTGTCAACTCTTGAAGTTTTAGAGAAAATAAATATACTTTTGTTTCAACGGGTAATATATGCGCGGTCACACAAGGCCACCCTCTCTTTCGTATCTTTGTTTATTCAGACCATCAATACAAATTACGATACAAACGTACTATGTACATTCGTAATATCTATTCAAACATTTAATCCTGTAAGATTGACCAGCACATTCCTATACGTTGTTTTTCTAAAATATATCACATATAATTTAAACATTTCATGTCGAGGTTCTAATACCTAAATATGTATTTAAAAAGATAAGTAAGAAAGGCAAACGGTAAAATCTACTGTTGTTGGTTGCTTAACGATTGGCACGCTATTAGTTTATTCAAAATATAAAGAAATGTTAATATATTTATTTTATTTCATAGCTAACAATGGTATTTTTTCCTTATGTAACTTATAATTTATTTTCTTGGTATATAGTAGTTTATTTTTTCTGCACCAAGAAGGTATTTTTTACTACATTTTCTTTCTTTTAAAATATACTGGACACGGATTTTCCCGGACGAGATTGCTATAAGAAATAAGGCCACATTATAGTAGAGACGAGCGTGCATGACAAGAGCTATGAATGTCAAACAGTATGTTAAAAACTAATATTTGTTCTATCCGTATTATTATTATGTTCTATATTTTTTTTCAATAATAAAAATGCTCTATTTGCCTTTATGCTCTTACTCCGTTGTTTGTCTCTATGTCAAAGCCAAATATTTCAATATATAGAACTACGACGGCTAAAGTTATGCAATTAGGCATACATTAAAGTACGTATTGTGAAAAATTTCTGGAATATATAAAATATTCTAATAATATTCACAGTTTAATATACAAGAAAGACAAAAATATTGAAAAAGGAGCTTGGAAGTGTTTTAATGAATAAATTACATTGGGGTATGAACAGGGACATACTGTATTCTAACATTCACTTTTTGACATTCATACTTTCATGCATCGTCTTTTGATCATGACATCACCTCTAACGATCAATTGATCATAAAAAAAAATTAATATATATACTATACAAACAACACCACACCACCGACACTGTTCATGTAGCTAATAAAGTGAGCTAATGAAGTAAGCTGCAGCTTAGTGGTGCAAGTACAAGCTAGATAAGCTGTAACTAAATGCTAATGCTTAGATTAGCTTAAATTTATTATGTTTTGGTGCAAATGATTGTTTTGTGCACGTAGATACTTGTTTGTGCCTGCGTTATGTAAAACCGAATAAAATTAAAGATAAAAGATATGTCTAAAAACAATGCTTCAAGTATTTTTGTCAAAAGATTTTTGTTGTTTAGTCTCTAACATTGAATTTTATTTACGTTGCGCTTCAAAATTTAGACTTTGGAAGTGAATGAGAAGAATATTGCAGATCTTTAGGGATGACCCTAGTGGTTGTAGGAGCAATTAGAATGCTCTTCCGTTTAAAGGAAAATCTTCCAGCGAGGCTATTGTTACGCCCTTGCAGGCCTGGTAGGGTTTTTGCCTGTTTGGGTGGAAATATGCCGCTCTAACAAGCTTGAGTTGTGTTCCGGCTTTAGTGGCCAGGTTCCAGTCAAATGTCCATAAGCGATGGTAACCGCTTTCCATCAGGTGGGCCGTCTGCCTGTCTGTTGAACACATGCAATAAAAAAAATGTGTGTGTGTGCACTTCACACGCAGTAAAGGTGAAACTTCAGGGATACACTCACGGATAATTCTTCTCTAACTTTTATTAATATACATATAATTCCTTTAGCCTATATACGTCAATATACTAAAATTTAAAATAAACTCTTTAAGTATCACTTTCAATTTTCACTGTTTTAGTCTAAAAAAATATTATTGCAATTTTATTTCAGTCCAAATTGGACCTATATTTAATCATCGTTATTATTGACTCTCTAATCTGTGCTGCACAATGCTAACCACTTAACTCATTCTCTCGCAGGCTTAGTCCTATAGATTTATATGTTTATCTCTTTTTACTGTCGCTTTGTCGTTTCATCGAGTTTCAAATCACAACGATTCTAAAGAAGTTTTACGTCAAAAATAAACTTACTTTCTATTAGGTGATCAGATCCGTCTTTTTGTCTGATTGTCAGCTTCGAATTAAGACAAAAAATACTCTACTACCCTGGGCATCATATATCGTGGACAAATATCGGTAGTACATAATCGAAAGTAGAAAATGATTTAGTATACTCATAATGGCTATTATGTCGAGTTAGCCAACTCAATTAGCATAAAGACATAATAATCTATGTATGACGTGTACACGATGGACTGTTATAGTAAAGCGCTATACATGTGTGTTACAATGTTCAGTGCTGTACCGACAGTATCATTTCGTTGCCAAGTGTCTGTGACCCCGTACCGTTTGTTCTACGGTATTGTGATGTGCTATTTATTCACTGTCGTGTTCGACTGTGAATTTGCGACTCTTACTACTGAGCTAAGTTTGTATTTTGTGTTTTTGAAGTGAACTTCTTTATAATCGTTGTGATTTGAAACTCGATGAAACGACAAAGCGACAGTAAAAAGAGATAAATATATAAATCTAAAGGACTAAGCCTGCGAGAGAATTAGTTTTGTGCAGCACAGATTAGAGAGTCAATAAGACTGATGATTAAATATAGGTCCAATTTGGACCGAAATGTAATAATATCTTGTAGACGAAGACAGTGAAAAATTGAAAGTGATACTTAAAGAGTTTATTTTAAATTTTAATATGTTGACGGATATAGGCTAAAGGAATTATATTTATATTAATAAAAGTTAGAGAAGAATTATCTCTGTAGTTTCACTTCTACTGCGTGTGAACTGCACTGCACACATGCTATTTATATTTTACTGTTGCGTATTTTAAGGTGATATACGACTTTTTGACGGTTTATAAAAAAATATGGGCTACGTTTTTTATTAATCATCGATCGATTAAATTCTTATTACAACGACTAAATAAAAGTTATTCGTAGAATAAAATTCAATAATAAAGTTGAATAAGTACTTGACAGTCCAAGCACAACAGAGGGATCCATTGTACTTGGACTGTCAAGGAGGTGACAAATATCCTCTATTTTTAATATTTAGCTACTAAACTTGAAGTGGATGTGGCAAACTGAGTACATTCACGATATTGGCCATACAATCCTTGCAAAGTACAATTAAAAGAACATCAAGGCGTTTCAATAGACGTTTCGGCTATTTCCATCAGCGAGTCCTACACTAAAATCACCTCGAAAAAAACACCAAATGACCAGTATTGTGTGGGGCAAACTTATGAAGACATGCGTCTAGTCGTGGATAACAATTGAATAACGATATATAGCTCATTAGATTGGTAGTGGACTGATATTTTGATAAGTATATAGGTAGAAAAAATCGTAGAGCGCTTCACAACAGTATATAAATTCAGTAATAAGATTTCTCTACTGGCTTAACCGTTCTACGTCAATACATAATCTGTTTATTGCAATCCGGTTCACACAATATCATTCCAGTCATACCAGTTCAGAGTGATATAGTCAGTTGTTTCCTTTACAATCATTGTATGTCTAATACCTCTCTAAAACAATCCGACCTCGCGCCAATAACCACTAGTGGGCGTTGATGAATGGAGCAAATCATGAATGAGCGGCGCCCGCGCACGTGTATTTGAATTCGCTTAAACATGCGTGGTACGCATCCTTGGCACCATGTTACCGACGGTAATCGTGCAGAATTGTAAGTGGGATATATATTTACTTCATTTATTCCAGTTTCCCATTGGAGGCCAGCAGCTCCACTGGTAGCGCTAATGTCCATAGGCGATGTTAAACACTATACATCATAATTGGGCTGTCAGTCGGCGAGCTGTGCTTCATCAATGAAAAAAAATTTGTACATATGTAAATGAATCGAACACGCCTCCCAAACTCAAAGGACGCTGATTCAAATTCTGGCTGGACGTATGCACCAGGTAGGCCGTTTTCTGGCCTAATGTGCATATTGTTATAATTATCATGTGCTAATAACGATGAAAGAAAATATCGTGATGAAACCTGGACATCAAGATAACCGATGTGTCAAAGCTAGCCAAGCCAAACCGGTATGGACAAGCGTAGCGAGTATATTGTCCGTTCCCCTATGGTGGGAGGCCCGAGACCAGCAGTGGACGGTTATGGGCTAATATTATATTATGGAAAGGACAGGGGGATGAAATAGGAGAGAGAGAGAGGAAAGTGGGCGACCAGAACTCTCACACATCGTACTAAAGATGATTAGCTCCAGGAAAACCATTTTACGCCGACAATCTGTGAAAGAGTGGTATCACACCGATTGAGCCAAGATAATAATTCCAGCATAGCTCTAACACGTGTAAATCAATATACAAGATTATATATTATAATAATGTATTTCAAAATAGTTTGTACCAAAAAATTCAAGGCTAATAGGACTGTTGTTGCAATTACCACGTGCCAAGTCGCTGCACGTGCATGTAGTGAGACTACTTGAATATCAATACTAATGATGTGTGATCCCGCTTATCGCCATGTAAAACGTAGCGAGTACACCATTCAATCGATTAATTGATGTCATCGTTTCTTCTCCATAGACTATTATTGTTCGATTCTTATCCACATCACTATATACAGTTAATTATTACATCTTGTATACATGTAACTTATGTGTATATTTTATTAAAATGTAAGTAATTGAGCAATAATTTTGTATACCACCATCGCCACTCATAATGAGCAAAATTCTTGCCACTGGTTGTCTGGAAGAGATCGCTTTTAACCGATAAGGCTGTCCTTTTACACAATTAGAATAATACTAGTTCGTAAATTTTCTGTAACGGTGTACAATAAAGTGTTTCCTATCTATGTACATTAAATTGCAAACGCTAATTAAAGCAACTAGGTCACATAAATGTCAGAGATTTGTTTACATATATAAAAAAGTTTAATTAAGATCTGTATTTTATTCGATGGGCTAAAAAGTCCTAAAAGGGTGTTGAACTCTCTCATTGTTATTCTAACGCCGTATGTGCCGTGACTGAAGCTAGTGAGTTAGGTTATTTATTGAATTGAAGGTGCATAGTGCATACAATTAATTGTTAACGATAGATAAACAGGCTTTACTTTTTTCTTAGACTATGTAAAGTCTAAAACTATATACAAAAGAGTTTGACGTAATATCCACGTAGCGAGAAGGACAAAACAAGATGTAGGGTCCTGAACACAAAAGCAGTTATCACGCCTGTTTCCCATGGTTGTAGGAAGAGACGACGAATCTCCATTTGTGACGATCTTGACAATGAATGCTTTCGCTTCATCTACGTTAATCTCTTCATACCAGCGCGTTTCTTTGTCTTACGTTTTATGTGGCCTTTCTTGAACATTTCTGCTATTTGATCATGGTGTGCAAGTTGCAATCTGTCGGCGCCTACTTTAGTATTATAATCATACATCTGTTTTGTGATTCTACTTTCGACCATACTTTTTATATGCCGAAACCACTGTAACACTTCCTTTTCTACACTTATTATTATATGTTCTTTCAATCCAAAAGTTCCCATACCACACTGTTACTTATCAGATCATTTAACCATACTTGGAACAGACTTCTCAAAACTCTTATTTCCACTGCGTTTATCTTATTTGATGTGTCTTCTACCATAGTCAACTTTCACTGGCATACATTAG
This sequence comes from Dendrolimus punctatus, assembly GCA_012273795.1. Taxonomy (NCBI): domain Eukaryota; kingdom Metazoa; phylum Arthropoda; class Insecta; order Lepidoptera; family Lasiocampidae; genus Dendrolimus; species Dendrolimus punctatus. The sequence goes on along the minus strand of CM022542.1, from coordinate 14,117,930 downwards.
TATTGGCACCAACACCCCTTTATAGACAGTCAAACGTGCCTTTACACTTTCTGGCTGTTAAAAACTTATTTACATAATAAAATACATATATAATTTTATAAGGTATTCCATTCAGTAAGGTTAAATTTATTGGTAAAAAATATCTATCAACTTTTAATCCGTGCAGGAACGGAGAAAGAATATAATTTCATGCGGCCGGCCAGCCTGTCGTAAGAGGCGACAACAACCCACAGATAGGTAGGTGGTAGGGTATTTGCCCGTCTGGATGGCTCCCACCCTTGGCTTAGAGTATGCCGCCATAACAACCTGAGTTGTGTTGCGGTAAAAGTGACCAGGTTTCAGTCTCCCTTTAGAGAGCACATTGATAGCACCATGGGTGATACAAATTTCCATATGCGATGTTTACCGCTTTCCATCTGGTTGGCCGTCTGCCTGTCTGCTGTACTCATGCAATAAATATATATTAGTTGATATATTTTCCACTATCATTCGGGTTATCATTTATTTACAAAAGTTATCTATCAATTAAATATTAGTTGTTTGATATTTTTTATCTGATGAATAAAAATTAGGATCACTAAACTTATCATCAACCAACCGTACAAACATACGCGTGTCAGTTAAAAGCCAGTCAATTACAAATTACAACTGTTTAGTAGTCAACGTGCCGACAGGATATTATGTATCGGCACATCCGCCGTACGAATCGCCTGCATTATTCATTGGACGCACTTCACCATAATGCATGTTCGCGTTCACCTTTATTTCTCGTAATCCTATGTCGAAGTGCGTCGAGCTGGTTAAATTTCTATTTTAGGTGATACCAGCATGTGCAAGCGAAATTCCCTTCCTGTTGCCATATAATCCTCCATCCCCATTTGATCATCGGACAACCAGACGTATTGGTTTGCGCCACGGTTTCATGATGGAAACACCACCAGTCAGAACCAGCGCTTTGCTTTGTCTGTTCTGGTACGGACTTCCGAAGAATTAATGCGAGTCTGTTTTTCCTGACGAATACAATCAAAATAGGTATTTTCTAGGTACATGTACTCCATCCTAGATCGCGTCATCGCTCAACATCAGGAGAGACAGTGGTCAAACGCAAACCTATATATCCTTAAAAAATCATGACACACAGGTACAAATATAACTGGACGCAACCAGTAGAAACGTCATACACGATTCAATAACACGCGCAAAGTCCGTCACTATATAGCTTATCGAATGTACACACGTCTCGCCTTGCTTGCGATTATCGCTTGACTGCCTCACCTCTCGTTCGGGCATCGCTTCATACAAATACAATATGTCTCGACACAATACTCGACCGCATGGACTGAATTTGCAAGAATTACACCTGATTAATTACTGTCATAAAAATTACAAAACACAATGGGTTTATTTTTTCCCTATTTCCAAATTTTAAACACAAAGTAAACAAAAGAAGTCCAAATGCGGGAAGGTAATAAACTGCAGGTGTGAATTGAAGACATGAGTGGATGAAGGTGATAAGTCGCATAATTCCAATTCTGAGTAAATCGAGATAAAAGTTTTACTTTTGTTTTAAACTGAACTGAACCTTTTTCAACTATATTTTTTTTAAATATGCCTTATATCTATGGTCTAAGGTCTGTAGTCATTGATATCGACTTATAACCTTCATTTACGCAAAAAAAAGCAAAAAACCGAATGTGCGACATATCACCTTCATCCACTCACGTCTTCAATTAGTTTCTGTTGGTCGTAACATTATATTAATTTACCCTAGGGACAAGACGTAATTAATCGGAATCATTTTACTGCCCGTGGCAGACAAATAGGCAGGTGGCCCACTTGATAGAATGTGGTTACCGTCGCCTTTGGATATTTGAAACATCATGGCATTACTGGCCTATTTATTCTATAACGCCCTTCTTAAACAACCCCATGTTATAGCGCAGAGGGAAGACTCGACGAGATCAAAAGCATCTTAAGTTTTGACACGGGATATATATATATATATATATATATATATTTATTTAATTTGCTATGCCCACTTTGTGCCGAGTTTCGTTTAAACCCATTCAGTAGTTTCATGTGATGCTCAAATGTTGCATTCCCGGGATTTGCTGGTCCGAATAAGCGTTCCTGATTTTTGTCTATTTTTAAATTCATTGTACAAACTCGAACCCTGTAAAGATTTATCTAATATATAAATTCTCGTGTCACAGTTTTCGTTGCATAATCTCGAAACGCTTGACGATTTGATGAAATTTTTTGTGCTTATCGTATCTATGAGAATGGCTAACATCTATTTTTCATCCCTTAATCCTACATTTAGTCACCTAATTTTTTTTTTTTTTTACGGCAGGACGTCGTCTGCCGGGACAGCTAGTTATACTATAGAAAGACAATGTAAAGACGTTATTTACAAAAAATCAATTAGTCAAGACTTCGATAACCTTGACCAGATGTCAATCATCGGTAGGGATCTCTCGCTGTCCAGCGTGGTCGACCAGATGCTACACAGTGAGAGGAAATGGCTAGCGGTGACCTCCTTCTGCGAGGACGTTATGTCCCAGAAGGAGGCTGCCGAAAGAACAAGGGGGGAGGACGAGCAGGTGGACCCCCGTCGCAGACGGCAAACAGGGGCTCACAGGCGGCGCTTTGCTCATCTCCTCCCATAACATAGTGAGACGAGGGGTCAGGCGACCCCCGACGAGCCACCCAGTTCCGTGGGTGTCTTAATCACACGGACACCTCCCCTTTTTCGGCTGCATCGAGGTGACACGGCAGTCATACCATGGTTACGGTCCGTGGCACTCATTATGATGCGGAGGACGCTGGAGGTTAGTGGGTAGTCTGGCGATCGGTGCATGCACCAACAGCGGAGTCCACATACCCTTAGTGACATCCCTCGGGGCCTAAGGATATGTGCAAACGCAGTCCCCCAGCATTGACAAAAAAAAGGCTCAGTAATCTACTTATATGGTCCGGCGACCCACTCAAATCCAAAAAAGAGTCTTTAAAATCAGTTATCTGTCCAGGAGAATAGGAGGATCTTAGAAACCGATCCCAGCGCCACCTTCGGTTCCAATTGGGAATCTGAATAATCCGAGGACCCACTCAAACACACATAAAACATGTCATCAAAATCATTCTTAAATTATGCGTGTACATACATTCTATCTTTTTTAAATTTATTTCATAATAAAATTGAAACAAGTAGCACTTATTTTAATATAAAATTCAATTAGTTAAATAAGCAAATTATTTAATTTTTAAAGTAGGTCGTGACGACGAGGTCGATTGCATTAATTTCCTTTTCGTAAACAAATATCAGAACGGAACAATTGTAGCTATAAGGACTTATTAAAGGACCGATGGTATTTTGAGAATTTTCAAGAAAACCGTTTGTCGTTAAATTCAACAAACTGTGGAGTTATGGAGCAGAAATAAGTGCTATTTTAAAGACGACTACGAGGACTGTTATTCGCTGCCTAATTAAGCGCATGTGGTTTGTTTAATTTAAATTTAAAAGATTTTCTTCAAATTATATACTGGTACTTATTAAACTATTATTGAAAGGACAATTAAATAATAACATGGAGACATAAGAACTCTGTTTGTTAGTATACTTCAGTAATGTGCCATTTATATCATTGACTTAATAGTGAGTATTTAACTCAATCACGTTTAAGAAAATAAGCGGTCTTCTAGTTCTTTTAAATGTTTTACCGATTTTTGCGCTACTAGTTCTTATTCGTATTTCATTTTAAATCATGTCGAAATTCAATCTGTAATCGATTTAAAAAAACTGATGAATGTTTATTCTGACTAAAACTAGAATCCAGGTCTAAAACAAATAGAACACGTTTAAGTCATAGCTTGCAAAATTGAGCTTTTGTTTTGCTTTACAGCATGTATAAATTGGTTAATAATGACCACCTATATTTGAAAATCTCAACTGTTTTGTGGAATGTTTAATTTTGAGCTGATTGAACTTTTTCTTTTGGTGTCACATTTACATGGTCATTTAATTTTAAAACTCGAACATGCACAGATGCATGGTACTGTATGGATTACTCTAGATTCACAAATCATGCGGTCATATTTAACTGTATTAGTGTGGATAAGACGAAAGATATGGTGTCTGAAAGAGATGAAGGGATAACAATGTGTAACGTATAGATAGGAAGTAAAAGACTACGGCGAGTTAAAGAGCTTGTTTAACTAGAGTTCATGTTTACCAGAGACGGAAAGCATGATAGTCATATTGAAAGAAGAGTAATAGCATGTAATAAGGTGAATGGAGCGCTAAACTCTTTTATTACCAGCCAGAAGTATCTGTAAAGGCACGTCTGGCAGTCCATCAAGCGGTGTTAGTACCACGCTAATGTAGGGCAGTGAAAGTTGGGTATGGCAGAAGAAGCATGAAAGTAGTAGGGCAGTGAAAGTTGGGTATGGCAGAAGAAGCATGAAAGTAGGATAAATGCAGTTGAGCTTTGAGAAGTATATGTAAGGTAATGTGATAAGAAACAGTGTGATAAGGGAACATTGTGGATTGAAAGAAGATGTAGTGACAAGAGTCGAAAAAGGAATGTTAAGGTGATTTAGGCATGTAGAGAGAATGAATGAAATCAGAATCATACAAAAAGTATATGATAGCAATGTGACTGATAGAGTCGGTGCAGGTAGACCGAAAAGTACTCACCATGATCAAATTGGAGATATTTTGAAGAAAGGTCAGATAAAAAGCAGTTTAAATAAGCGTGTACGTATGAAGAGATTAATAAATGTTGATGAAGCGAAAAGTGTTTGTCAGAATCGTAGCAGGTGGGGATCCATGGTCTCTGCCTACCCTAATAGGAAACAGGCATGACAATATGCATGTATATTTAACAGTAAGAAAAAGGTGCTTATAAAGTGTACTCATAAGTTTCGTTACCAAAAATATCCGACTACGCGAGACAACATCGCAAATCGAGCTAGCGATTTTAATAGTCGAAACCTCTAGAAAATTCTACGAGACTTAGGTAAAAAGAAATTAAAAAAAAAACCATAATTAATGGAAGTTTAACAAAACAACGAGAGCCCTGAAGGCTCAATGATAACCCTTGAGGATGGGCTGTCGAATAAATTAAATTGAAACATAACCATCGTTATCGACATTTTGGTTACCAAAAAAAAAGAAAAAGTATTCACCTCGAAGTCAAACAAAGTATGGTTTAATTAAAATTGGGACATAAAAAGGGCAGACGGCGTAAAAAAGGGTTGTTATCGCTTCAATGAAAAGGGGCATTTTCTTTTTTTTTACGTAATACAAAAGGAAAACACTTTTTTAATTTTTCCAACTGGTCCCTTTGTTTGTTAAATGTGGATAAGTTGGGACTAAAAAATATGCCATTTAAAGGACGCGCTGTATTGTTTTGGACCGATATTTAACAAGAACCTTTCTTGTGTTCTTAATTCTTATAGTACTATGCGTGTATAAAATGATGTTTTAAAATATATAAATTAACGCGTTAACACGGGTTGATGTTTACACGGGTCACTTTGATCGATTCAACCAAATCGAAAGGCAGAATTGCACAATTTAATATCGGTTTACCCAATAAGAGTTCACTCAATCAAAATATAAACAATAATTACCGGGCAAGTAAACGCGTTGTGATGAATTAGATTGGAGGCGAATGGCCAGGCGCCCACGCGTCTAGACCCGCCGACCTTCATGGTATATGATTTAGTTTAAACAAAGCAAATTACTTGGATTTTTCAATAAATTTTTATTAACTTATTACCTAACACTGCATTCTTCAATATAATATGTGTGTTACGAGTCATTGTAACCCATTGTATAAATATAAAAGTGAATTTTTACTATTTTTAGTCATCTCACAATCAAAATTGTTAGAGTCAAGGAAAAATCTATGTTTTCGTCATGTACGTCTAATCTGTCTGTCTGTATCTATATGTCATAGTAATTTGATCTAGAAACGCCATACATGTAATAGTGGGTTAATGTCACCTATGGTGGTACGGCCGTGATTTACGAAAAAGGGCTAGTTATGTGGGGAGCAAATGTCTAGCCATTCCGCTTTCGCCCAGTCGCTGTCGAAGGGGTAAGCCCAAGAAATGCTGGCTTGACATCGTAAAGGATGATATTCGTACCAATAGTCTCGATTAGGGGTACCGAAGACCACGCAAAATGGAACAGAAAAAATAGGAAATTGGAATCCGGGGTTCGACGCAGACGCTCTCAACTTAACCGGAATTTAGCGCTAGGATGATGATGATGACATGGAACAATGGGTAAATTTTTGTTTTTTCTATGTGTATACTTGTCGTAGGGGATATCGTTAGTTAAATTTGGAAAAAGCATTTTTTTATTGCATGACTCCAGCAGACAGGCAGACGGGGCCCACCTAATGGGAAGCGGTTACTATCGCCTATAGACATTTTTAACACCAAAGATGCTATCACAAATGTGCTGTCACCACTAATCCGGAACACAACTCTAGGTTGTTAAGGCGGCATACTCTCGACCAGGGGTGGTAGCCATCCAGGCGAGCACATACCCTACCACTTGGCTGTAGGTTGTTTTGTCGCCTCTTACGCAGGAAATTGTATTCTTTCTCCGTTCCTGCACGGATTATACGCATAGCGATACTCCTTAATATATTTTTTAAGTCAGTAGAATATTAGTTTCCAATGGCATGAATATTGTAAACTAAAGTGTGTCGGAGAAAAATTACTATAACATACAAGACAGACATACAAATGGAGCCTTAAAAACGTAGTTACCTACATAAACAATAGAATACCCGCAGTACCTAATGCTAATCAAACTAACATGTGATTTGTATTAATTAGTGTCAATTTAATGATGCGATGTTAAACCTAATCCTGTCTATTAAGTTTCGACTTACTTTGTCATGATTAGATATTACTACTAAAGCATTACACAAGCGTTACTATACCTTATTACCCTACTTTTACCTACATTTAATACAAAACAAATATTATGATTCGACGTCATACATTGAAATAATAATATGTACCTAGATTAAAATAAATATACATAAAGAGACAACTCTTTATTGTACACAAAAACATAGACAAACATAGAAAAATACAAAAGATAGTACAACGGCTCCCTTAACGCTAACAAGAGATCTCTTCCAGGCAACCCTTGGCAGGGATTGACAGATTTTTAATACTTATTATTATATTAATACGTGAAGCAAAAACTTTGTAGGTATTTTTAAGAAAATTGCGCGGACGGAGTAGTATGAAAATTCGCACACTTATAGTTTATGTAGAGAAGAAGTGCAAAAAGCTAATTTTTTTTTAAATTATGCATAAATACAAATTAAATCCATAAAAAAAACATTACACATGCTACCATGTATTTGACAAACACACACGCATATATATTTTTTGTTTATTGTTAAAGTCAAATTAACAGTGTAGCCTTGGCAAAATCAGTGATTATAGAAGTATAAAGTCTTTGACAACAGAAACTTAAGAATTGAATATGATTGAATACAGAATTGAACCCCACTTAGCAGTCGTTCAAGAAATTTCAGTACAAAGTCCCAAATTCAATCGTAGACATTAAACATAAAATGTGCCATTTCACACACAGTCTATTAAAATGTTATGACGTATGTAATATTTATTTTTGGTTTAAAATTATTATTGTAAGTAGTTTGATTAATTTAAAAAACAAAAACAATATATCTTCTTTAAAAAGATTTTTGATAATAAATTATTTTTACTCTCAATATAAAAAAAAACTTTTCACTCAGATTGACATAATACAAAGAAAATAACTAACTTCTACAATTCAGTACTATTACAATCATATATAATACTTTTCAGTGAGATTTTTTAAATAAAAATATTACTGTTGTAAAAACATGTCTACCACTGCACTTCATTAAGTTTTATGTTACGGACTAAATTTATCGAAATGGTTAATATTAATAAAAGAATATAATGTTAAAACACATTTAAAATTTCCTATGTATGTAAAAAATAAAGAATATCGTATATAAATACTACATAGCAAATTATTTATTAGTATCATCATAATTGGCTTCTTATCAGATTTAAATGAATCATGACTTATCATTACTTATCTTAAAATAATCATTAAATAAATAAATAAGCCGGCAGACAAATACACATACTGTATATCCCGGACAACCAGACTATAGTAAATAAAGTAAAATTAATAAATATATATATATATATATATTAATTTTTATCCATTAATTTAGTAATTAAGTATAAATATGTCCGATTGATTATGCAATATTCCTTCCTAACTCATTGATATTTTAAAGCAATAAGAAGTGTCTTCTGGACAATTAATTAAAATTATCTGTAGCTGAACATACGTCTATTCTAAGGACGAAAAGCAACCCAACACATCTGCCTCACTACACAACACTAAGTAATAACACCATCAGAATTTTCATAATATAATTACACGCATTAAATGACACTAAACACACATAGAAGCTGCGTTCTTAACAGTATAAATATGTCATATATTGAAATTTATTTCTACTTATAATAAGAATACGGGGATACTCGTAATCGCGGCTTAGGATTCGTAGCGCTGTACGCGCGTCTACGCGGCTAGCGGCCACGACGGAAACTGATCCGTTTCTATAGCAGCCGCCGGCTACGGCGTAGCCTGGCTACGTAGCTACACGCCTTGGGCTCTTCAACGTTTTGTTCGAATCGCTTTGTAGAGAGAGTCGGGGTTTTCTTTCATTTTCTCTTGAAATTTAAATTAAAACGTTAGATCTTCGGTATAATAATATCATTGTATATATTTGAACTAGCATTTTATTAAAGCAAAATTAAACATGAATAGTATACTGATTTTCTTAATATATAACAATGAAGCTCATGAGCAAAAACTCTGTTTTTGCCACAGCCATTTTTCCACAAACAAAACCCTTTTAAATAATAATCAAATCCATCTGTCTATATTAGTTATTGTCGAAGGTTTTGAAAATAATAACAATATTTAATTTAAAAAAACATTGAAGTAATAGGTATTCGCTTTGAGAGTTATAAACAGAGTCCTCTCCTATAACAACTGATGTATGGGAAGGAAAAACATAGTAAAACTTACCTTTTCAACTCCACTTAATTTTGAATAAGATCCATATATTTTTAGAGATATCAAGTACTATCAATGAAATACGTTTTAGGTACTGTAAGTAAATCCCAAAAAACTGAACGCTGGTCACTTCTAGGAATACTTTCGTTGTTCGTGTAAAGCGATAGATTACAGAATATATGACAAAAGAAATATAGTATATGTGCAATAAGAACATAATCCAATTGGAATTTTCATTTTTTTAATGTTTTGTAAAGAAGTCTATAATTTTGTGTCAATTTTAAAATTATAGTAAGTATATATATATTATAGTAGTAGTAAGTACTTACATTAAAAGATTTGATTTTCCGTATGATTTCAGAATATTTATGATTGTTACCTGAAAAAAAGAAAATACAAAATAGAGCGAAATTGTAAAAAAAATGTAATATTTAGGGTTTGATTCCTGTTTCGACAAAAACGGGGTTCCTTATTTTTATTCGTTCCTTACTCTTTATGTCTAACTTTGTATGTCAGTTATTTTTCAAATGCTACTGGTGTATATATATGATATTTAATAGGTGTAATCTACATGACATTATATATTTGTGTACTAAAATCCCGTACAACTTAGAATTAGGTGTGGCCATCATACATGTTATACGTGCAGGAACGGAGAAAACAACCCACAACCAGGTGGTAGGATAATTGCCCGACTGGATGGCTACCACCCCTGGTCTAGAGTATGCCGCCATAACAACCTTGAATTGTGTTCCGGCATTAGTGATCAGATTCCAATCTACCTTAAGAGATAAGTAGCGCATTTGTAGCATCGCCTATAGACTTTTACAGCACCTTTGGTGTTGTAAATGTCTATAGGCGATGGTAATCGCTTTCCATAACCGTCTGCCTGTCTGCTGCATTCCTGTAATTAAAAAAAATGTAAATGAAGGGTAATAAAAAAATGTGTCGACCTCGGAAACGCAGAGGTTTGTTTATTTTTTTAATCAACTTTCCGTTATTTAATGTCTTGATGTCTAATTAGTCCCAGAGTTGTATATTACCTATAACAGAAGCGTAACTTGCTTAGCTTCGGAATATACAATGTATGTATGTCAGTCGATTAAGAAAAATATTTACACTCATGTGAGATATTAATAGTCCAATTATGAAAAAATAGGACGATATGTTTAATGAATTTTAATTTAAGTGAACAGGTGGTGAGATATTAAATTTCAGTCATGTTATCTCATAGCTTTGGAATCATAATTCGATATATATTGCAGCACACTGTCTTAAGGCTTTTATAATAGCGAAAGGACGTGGCGGTGATTCTTTTTTTTAAATTTAGATTATTGTTTATCGAAGCAAAGTTTATAAATATTTTTTAATGTATTAAACTGTAGGTTATCTATAGATATACCGTACAGATAAATATAAGTAGTCTATTTGTAATAAAAACGTGTATAAAATCAGGGGGATAATTCGAACTAGAGGGTACCGAAAATGCAATTTTTATAGTTTTTGTTTGTCTGTCTATCTGGATGTTCCAGCTAATCTCTGAAACGGCTGGACCGATTTTGACGGGACTTTCACTGGCAGATAGCTGATATTATACTTATAATATCAGCTATCTACTAGTGAATGTTTCTCCTTGAAACTTAATCCACTTTATTACTTTTTTAGGGCCAATGAAAAAATCCATCGGGTCGGACAAAATACTGTAAGCACAAGGCTTTTTATATTGCATGAGTTCGGCAGTCAGGCAGACGGCCCACTTGGTGGATAGCGGTTACCATCGCCTAAAGACATGCAACAACAAAGGTGCTATCAACGTGCTGGCGCTCTCTAATGGGTAGCTGGAACCTGGCCACTAATGCAGGAACACAACTCAAACCTGTTTTGGCAGCATACTCTAGACCAGGGGTGGTACCCATACAGACGGGCAAATACCCTACCACCTGGCTATGGGTTGCTTTGTCGCCGCAGGTCGCAGGAAATTGTATTCTTTCTAACTGACTTTCTAGGCTAAATGTTTACCTCAATTCTATGAGAGCAGCGTAACACACCGTTCAAGCCAGTCCAGCGAACTGTTATCAAGATTATGATTCCTGCATGGCTTTATTTTTTTATTGAAGGATTTCAGCAGACAGGTAGACAGCCCACTTGATGGAAAGCGGTTACCATCGCCTATGGACATAATGCGCTTTTGCTCTCTTAAGGGATGGAACCTGGTTACTAATGCCGGAACACAATTCAAGGTTGTTATGGCGACATTCTTTAGACCAGGGGTGGTAGCCATCATTTGTGGTAGCAGGCAAATACCCTACCACCTGGCTGTGGTTTGTTTTGTCGCCTCTTACGACAAGCCGCCCGGCCACAGGAAATTGTATTCTTTCTCCGTTCCTGCACGGATACAAATTACATCCATAATGTTATAATATGTATCATGAAACTATCTGTGTAATATCATTAGTATATATTTGAAGATGTAACATCCCATACTCCTTCAAAAGCATACGAACCTAAGCCCAGATGTGTTGACAAATTGCTTCTGAATTAATCATGAGCTAATAGGACCCCGATGTAATGCCAGCGTTAACTATGCACTAGCCGGCCTCGAACCCGCCACCCTAATGCGAACGGATTTCAGATACAAATTCATTAGTGAAGGGCTTTTGCGAGATCGTATCTGGTGTCACGGTTTAAAGGTTGAAATGTCCAATGATTAGAACCTTCCAGACGGATTTGAGCCCGTTCATTTCGGTTGTTTTCAATGGCAATCGTCTTCTTTTATACCTATTTCTTTTTATTGCCTGAAACAAACAGAGAGACGGCCGGCTTGATGGAATCTTGATGGATTTTAGCTAGACGTGTTGCTGGGGAGTTTCTTGCCGCTACTTCTCCTTAAGAGCAATAACACGTTGCGAAGCTGTGTACATAGATTAGGAAGTAAAATTACATTTTAACCTATATATGTATGACCTTCAAAAAGTGTTCTCCAGTGGAACTTATTTTGAATAAAAACGTTTGAATTTGAATTCGAAGGTGAGGACCGTCGCTTATGAACACCCTTCTACTACTGCGTAGAGAGAAAACCTCAATGGGAAGTTCTCTCCAAATCATTGACGTACACAGAATAAACCTTCTAGAGAATTGTCGCGTAGTGAGCGTGGGAGCTTAAGGAAATCGGGATAACTGGAAATCCTGTAGGTGGCAAGAGATACCTATACATTATGTACAGGGCCCTCTTAACTATACTGAGCGCCAAGTGCTTCACGACCTTCACATGAACTTCAGCCTGCGCCTCATCTCCCCTTTTCAGTAAATATATAGTATTATAAAATTCTTAACAAACAGTATCTGTACATTGAAGCTATTTATATAATATAATAATAAATAATAAATAAATTTTATTGAACTGAAATTTTTTACAAATTATACATGCAGTTACAATGATACTTAATTTAAACTAAACGTCAGAAACATAAATAAACTACTGACTAAATGACAATATCATAATTATAAGTACGTATTTAAATCGACATTAACAATTATATCATAAACGCCGGAGAACATGACGCAATTTTTTAATTACTTGTTTGTTTGTTCAAGATTCACGTAAAATATACCGGACCGATTTCGATGCGGTTTTCGCTGATCGATAGCTAATTTTTAGATTTAAAATCTGCGCTACTTCTATCACAAGAATCCAGCGGGATTTTTTCAGAGAATGATTTGTAATGACTAGATTAAAAAAGACGAGTTCCAATGCGATTTTATCAGTGATCAACAGCAAATTTGATGTCATAAAATTTCTGACATTTTTTATATCGGGAACCTCGCGGGAATTTTCCTGGAAGCAGTTCGAAGTTGTTCAGGTAAATAAAAATTAGCTTATTCCGACACAATTGTCACTAAAACGACAGCTGACATTCTTTTTTAAGTGCTGCAGTATTATTTATCTCAGGATATATAATACTGCAGCACTTATATTAATCATCAAATTTTAATATGTTTACGTCACATTATGTTTTCAGTTTTTTTTAGTGTTCGAGTGAGATGATGTTAAGTAATTTTCGAAACTACCAGATTATAAAAGAAAAGAAAGAATAAGCGTAAAATAGTATTAATACAATACTTAAATTTGTAAAATTGTACGCCATTATCACCCTGACTCTGCAAGATTTATATATATATAACCTTATGTTTAATTTTGGTACAGCACATATACGATTTTTGCAGTCAATTATACACTATTCAACAATGTGGAAATGTAAAGTAAAACGACCTCTGCAGTTGAGCGGGCTAAGCCTCTGGCGGCCTACCTCACTGCAACGCAGAGATTCCAGTTCAAATCCAAGCAAGGTAAAAATCGGAAACAATTTTTCTCCCTTACTTACTACGACCCCAGAGTAGTCTGTTGTATCACAAGCGTATCTTCTTAATTTGGGGCTATATAACATGTGCGTTTGTCTGCCGGTTATTATATTATATTCATATTTAAAGTAAAAGTAGAGGTCAATTTTAAAGAAATAAAGAACATTTTTTTCCACGTTTGCCACTGAACTACTGACTCACTCGGCTATGCAATGTAATGGTCTAGCGCCCACTTTGTTATTATCCAATGAAGTAAAGTAGTACGACCTCTAAAGTACACAAAACTAAATTAAACTCTAACTTCACATTTTTAAGGTTTAATATTGTGATTGTGTAATTGAATACATGAAATATGAGAGGACTAACTCAAGGCTAGTAGCTGAATTTTATGACGAGTAGCCAGTTGTTTAAAATATTTTGAGTCTAAAGTTCGTACTCAGAGAATTTAATGCAGAATTAACTTAAAGGGCAAGACAATTTCAAATAATAATCTTAACTTTTGATTAACTGGTGTTTAGGCTGATTTCATATAATATTGTTTGAGCTTTAAATACAACTTCAAAGCTGCTAGCTGTTGCCGGCGGATTCGCTTGCATAGATTACAAACAGTCACAGTTTGAGTAATCAAAAAAGGTAGAAGCTATTTCACCCCCTTAAGGGTTGAATTTTCAATAACACTGATATACGTGTACATTTACTCCTAATCAGTAACAGGTATATAACATTTTTGTGCTTTTTCTTTCTTTGATGACTTTAAAATGAAATGATGACTTTTCATACAAACTTATCGGCTTTTTAAAGTTTTTAAAAATCGTTCTTAGTGCGCAACTACATTATAAAAGGAATCCACATGCAAATTTTTATGGTCCTAGCCGCAGTTTGGATTGTGCGTTGATATCAGTTAACCAGTCAGTTAGACAGTGAGGCCAAGCATTTTTATCATGTATAATATAGACATGAATGAATATTAAATAAAAAATATTAATTATTAGTTATAATAATTACAAAAAGAAAGACGAGCAAAAACTATCTAAATTAAAAAAAAACTGAAACTATACACTTTTCACACGAGATTATTTTGTTTATTATTACGTTTATTATTTTTTGTTTTTTTTCCCTTTCTATCACAATTGAAAGACAGAAGTGAACTCATACGATAATGATCCATACGACTAGTTAATTAATTTCACTTTCAATGCCTCACGAATGAACGGATATATAATGCGCCTACGTACATATTTATGGGCAAAGGCCTTCATTGAGTGAATAGGTCACTAGTACCAGTTTATAAACATCGAAGTGTAGAGTTTGTTAATGTATTTACTCCTACGAAAATCGAATAAGAATAATATATATAATAATATAGTGTTACGAGCTACAGGACTCGAATTAAAATGCCGTTGGAATTACTATAGAATTTATTAGAACTATACAAACACGTATAATACAGATACATATATAACTGGACACAGCCAGTACAAACTGCACGATTCTATAGCACGCGCAAAGTCCGTCACTATATCGCTCATCGAATGTACGTCTTACTCGTATCGTAATCCTCGCTTGAATGCCTAACCCCCCCCCCAATTCGGGCATCGTTTTATAATAAACTGTATAATACCACTAAGGACCGCGTTGACTGACGTTTCCGAGAAACCGTAATCTGCACACCTGGTTAATTATTCCTGCAATATGAAAACAATAACAATAGGATTTTGTCTAATTGCAAAATTTAAACACAAAGTATACTAAAGGAGTCCACTTAGAAAAGATAATAAACCAGATGCGCATTTCTTTGTCGGTATGTAACAATAGAAATTAAAAGTTTTTTCTTTTAATAAATGGCAAAAATAAGTGAAATTTACTATTTCTAAGATGGCTAATCATATATTATTAAGTCCCATTTTAGAATATAATCATTTTTATTTTTATTATAATCCTTTATTTCCGTTTTTAAAAAACCGTCATTCATGTGTACATCTTATGTAGTGTGTAACGAAACAAATCTGGACAAAGTTGCGAAAACAGCTAGTTTGGTATTAATGTGGTATCAATAATGAAAAGAACATACTTTTCATCCGAAAACAAGTGATTGTTACAGAGGGGTATTAATTCGAAAATACGCAAGCCAACTTACGGTAAATGCTCTAATGTACAAAGGTTTAAAATGCAAATGAAGTGAACAGCACCTTCATCCAACGTATGTACTTATGCCACTACCATCCAACTCAGCTGAGTGAAACTGGGTCAGTAAAACTCTAACCCTCCAAAACAGCTTTGTTCTAAATTAATACAATTACATACACTGTCATTGAATTTAATCGTTCATTTGCAGTTCTCATTCAGATGGAGCCACTCGCACAAAATGATGAAACAAAAAGCAAATGTGATATTAAAATTTTAAATAACAATACTTTTACTTAAAAGAAGCCTACAATTGTACACAAGAAGTATATAATACCCCATCAACTTTTCATGCCATACCAATCTTGTTCAAGGCGTATGTATTAACGGCTTTCAAATAATAGTTTCGGTCTACGATCTCTTTATGATGTTTTTCTTCGCCGTCAAGTTTTTTCAGAATTCACACCTTCTCACCTATTTCATGCAGTCTGCAGTGGACAACAAAAAATACTAGTATCTTAATCACTGCCATCACTAACAACTACCAAGTTGTGACTGCCTAAAAAATCGACATAGTACGTATCATTCGATATATAATGATTTTCTTTAATAATATCATTTAATAGAAAACATTTTATAAGTCAAAAAATATCCAAAGAATCACCTACACAATTATCCTACCAGTAGGGTGTATAAATCTAGATAATACTTGATTGCTCATCAAACCAAACAATTTTAAAGGTACAACATTTTTAGAGACTAGGAATGCGTTCGCATCATCCTGGTATTGAAAACGTACTGTTTGCAATGTTTCAGGTAATAAAAAAAAACGTGTGCGTCTCGGGACGCCCGATAGAAGTTATAACTTGCGGGATAGAAAGGGAAGCCAGACAGACTGGCGCCGTAACGCATTATGTAACGAAGCGGTTTACCCTCCCATAAGAAGTTATCACTTCAAAAAACAATCTTAACCAAAAATGTATATTTTGTATTTTTGCACCTACATAATACGCTTCGCTTTTTTGGACAATCCAATAAATAAAGTAAAACGTGAACATCAGGCTATCTGTGTACTGTGTCCATTAATTTAATTAATACCTTTTATATCCCATCTTCTATACGGACTATTCTGTGTGGAATAGTTGACAATTTATACAACATCACCTGACAGTGGATATTAAACCTTATTGTTGAGTAGATAAGGTTAACACAGAACGTAAAGTTTGGTTTGTTCGAGTGAAAACAGTGGTTGGCCGATTCCCAAACCAGTTGCATATGCTTTTTACAGAGCGCGGCAATTAGTGTGAAAAATTTCTGAAAATGGGAGCGCATTACTCAGGGTGTATTAATTATATCGGGTAATAAATTTACTATAAGATCGGCTTAGATCTCTCATATTTAGGTGTGGTTTATTCACCACGCTTACTCAAGGCAGATTAGCGAGTTACACACTTAAGCTACGGCGATGTACATGTTTCTCGTGATGTTTTCTTCCACTGGCAAATAATAACATTTCTTTTTAGGATCAGTCAAAGTCGGGGCGGTTGTGAAGATTCGGCAATCGCCTGGTGCCAGTTTACTTGAGAATTATTAAAAAAAAATGCATATTCATGAATACTTGACGATAGCTAGATCCATAAGCCGAACGAAAACATATTTAAAAAGAAAACGAACAGCAGATATTCACTTTCTTATTCGATATTCAACATATTGATTTCCATTTTTTGGGAATTAAATAGGAGAACAAACATAAAAGAAAAGCTTTTTATATTTTCTTATCAATTAGAATTCAATCCTCATCGTATACATTATGGTTTAATTTTGAACAAATAAACGTCGGCATTCAATTACGAGTTTGAAGTTGTCACTCCATCTCCCCTTTTTAATAAAATACCAATTTTCAATAAGGATTTTTAAACACTTCAGCTTATTACGGAATGTGCCCTTGGCGACGGGTCGCTTGGCAACGGCACGCGCCGCGAATTCCCTAATATAACCCCTTTCCGAAGATTAGCACACAAATCTGACCTGCTGTTACTCTGCCGGTGGGTCATTTCAGTAATTACGTGAGGATGATAGGATTTGCGTCGTTCCGGTGAGAATTATTTGTAATATAGATACGCATTATAGATGGCGCTAGCATCGGGTAACTGAGTTTTAAGTAATGCAATTATTGAGGTTACATTCATTAGCTAACTTATAATTTTAATTTAGACTCTAAGTAATCTTAAGTCATAGGTTATACCTATATAGCTAAATCTTGTAGTACTATGTGTTTCAGATGCCGGCCGGAACATTACATGAGGGACGGGCGAAATTTAAAATAAATAAATACCCATAATCTGTCAAGAGTGAAAGTTCTATAGTGTTCCGTTAGTAGCTCACATCGCTCAAAATGGACCGTCAGCCGTTCCAAATGGCGGCCACGGTCGTTATCGTCGTGGCGAATACGTAACGTCACCACTTTCGACCACACAGCGCTCACAAAGGCCCATGTCAAGAGGTGGGCCAAAGTGGGCGTTAACCACAGAGCATTAATTCTCTCTAACTCTGTGCATTAAAGAAAGTGCGATTTTCAAATCAACCAATGACATTTGTGTATACCGTCAATAATGACACCAGCGCCTCATAATCCGTTTCCCTAGATTTTATAATTGTAACATCCGCAATCAAGTGGAACGGGAAAAATCTCGGTCGTGAACATGTTCGTGGTGAGTCTCTTGTGGAACGAGCCGCTAAGTAAGGTGCCCAGAAGGCTGGGAAGGTTTACTCGACGGATTCCCAAACTGACCCGTTGTTCGAGGTAATCACCAGCATGAGTCTTGAACAAACTTCAATAAAAAGTTGAGAATGTTATATCGCAAATAACTACTATAGTTAATAACTGTTTTATAGATGCTGCAAGTTTAACAAAAATATTTCTGTCAGAGACTACCTATAAAAAAGGAACCAGAAACTGCTTTACCACGACTGGTAGTAAAAATACATAATTACACTTTTTCATACAAAATAAAGATGCATTTATAATATTCCATTGCTCAATTGTTGAAAGTGATTATAATTTTTTGAATGAATGGATGAATAATTTACTGCTAATGGTTAAATGGATGTGCATCAATACATTTTTTGCAATGTCCGAGAATACATGTAAATTTATTAGAACTAAATAATAAATATAATAATAATATAATCGGCTGACAAACACACATATCAAATTAAGCAAGTTATGCTTATGTTATGCGTATACAAAAACTACTCTGGGGCCTATCCGAGACCATAGTAAATAACGGAAAAAATTAGTATCCTAAATTTACCATACCAGGAGTCGAACCCCCCCTTTAACCACAGAGGCCGTTATCATCAAATTGCATTATATAATTTTTTTTTTATAAAATATTGCAACATAATTAGTCATATCTTTGTCATTAACATATTCATTTACAGTATAATAACTTTCATTTAATAAAATTTCAAACACATTTTGAAAAAAAAAACATAATAATGTTATTGGTTTTTTTATGAGCGACTGCAGCTTATAAGAAACGTAGACTAATAAGATTTTTTGCAGTTTTCAGTTTGGCATGGCGCTAGTAGAACATTTTTAAAAATATTTAGTATTTTACGGTTTTAAGATATAGTATTACGTAATGCTAACTCACTAATATTTTTACCTAATGATAATTTGTGGCGAAACAAACCTTCCCGCCCATTGGTCGGCACGCCAGATGTTATGAGTTTGGTCTTGACAACTGTCACGGACATTATGGACAAGGAAATATTCTCATAAAAATTTACATAATATAGTCCATATAAACCTAGTCTTATAATTAATAGTTAAAACATTTAGCTTTGTGCATATTAGCAGAAAATTATATTATACGAAAGAACGGGTCATTTTATTTGTGCAATTAACCGTCAAATAGAATTAAAATTTCAGCCCCTGCAAAAAGATTGGACACGCTATAATATTTCTATTTAATTACATTACGCTCGATCACGTCTTTGAAAATAATTGAAATACTTTAAACTGCATCTTTTACAACTATTAAAAAGCTCAACTTATTAGTGTGGAAGTATTAACATGTTTACTTAATTTAGCATGAAGAACGTAAAATACTAATGAAAATAGAATACTTTAATTGTTTACTTGGTAACTTTAATGTAATAAATTAACTTATAAAATATAAATAGAAAATAAATACATTTTTTTAACTCGTTAACATATCCTTCTTTTATCAACAAAAGTCCAGACCAAAAGAAGAAACAGTATATAAATTTCACGTATAAAAGTGTTCCAGTAAGTCAGCTTTCGTGGGGACTTTACACGGAAAATGGTGACCTAGCCTCAGTATTTACTGCAAAGTTTTAAAGTATTATAGGCAGGCTACAATATAACCAATATTGATTAATAGATTTAGTTAATGTTCTTTTTTTCAAAATAGTAGTTTATAATATAATAAAACACTATTATTTGTAGATTAAAAAATACTTTCTAAATGACTTATTAACATTATCTCAAAAAATGGATAAATTAAAAAATCAGTAAATGCAATATAAGTTTAAAAAAAAGTTTCCTAGCAGAGCGTGGTTTCGATCCACGGACCTCTGGGTTATGGGCCCAGCACGCTTCCACTGCGCCACTCTGCTCTTGACAATGCGAGCGAAATATACGATCATAAGTCGTAGCCACTATTTCTAATGCGCATGCGAGTGACGTCACATTACCGTTCTTACCTGGTATTGCGTCATCCGACATTACGCGATAATGAACTTAGAACTTGTTTGGATCGATAAAAACATTATTACATTATGTAGCCTAAACGTCATATTTATAAATGTGTTTGCCTGTTTATTATAGAAAACATTATTTTAAAATGCTCAACACAATTATTTGATACTGGTAGGGGGTTTAATATATATACTATACAGTATTCAAGACTAGCTATTGCTCGCGGCTTCTCCCGCGTAGATCAAAAATAATCGTAGTTTAAGCAAAGTTTCATCCCATTTTTTACTCTTTTCAGGGGATGAATTTCCAAAAACATCGATACACGTATATGTACATATATACCTCAATATACATACATAGACTAACACGCACTTGGTAAAATTTTAACGACTAAACGAGAAATGCAATACCTAATAATAAAAAATGCATTTAAAACCCCGCCAAAGCATGTCTGATACAGGCGTGATACGCTTTGTTACAAGCTGGACTTCGGTAATGACATTTTTAAGCTTGGATGTTACTATGCAACATATTGGCAAGATTAAAAAATATAAATTATATCTAGGATATACCCGCGACTTCGTTCACGACAGGGAACGTAGATTATAGTTTTTTTGCCAGTATTTAAAATCAAATGATATTCTCAGTAGGGCAACGAATTTTTGAAGTGAAACTTCTTTAGAATCTTTGTGATTTGAAACTCCATGAAACGAAAAAGCGACACTAAAAAGAGATAAACAGATAAATTAAGACTAAGCCTACGAGACAATGAGATACAAGTTTTACTTTGTGCAGCATAAATAAGAGAGTCAATAAGACCGATGATTAAACATAAGTCCAATTTGGACCGAAATAAAACTGATAATATTATTTATTAAACTAAAACAGTGAAAAGTTGAAAGTGATACGTAAGAAGTTTAATTTGAATTATAGTATGTTGACGGGTGAAGGCTAAAAGAATTATATTTATGTTAATAAAAGTTAGAGAAGAATTATCTGAAGTTTCACTTCTGCTCCGTGTAAACTGCACACACATACACACAAACAATTATTTTTCAATTGTATGAAAATACGTAAATTCCGAAGATTCTCTAGATTATAATTTTAATCCCTGGATAATTAATGTAACTAAAAGCATTTATGACTAGATCTGTACTGAAGATGTCTAATAAATTTAGAAATTGTTATATCAAGCAAATCCTAATATCACGTGGTTTCGAAGTTAGGTAGTCCCGAGGAATATAAAGGCCCGGATTAAATTGTTTTAGTATTAATCAGACCCGAATCAGATAAGTTTTATGTATAACACACCCAGGAAAATTCCCGCGGGATTCCCGGGACATAAAGTAACGCAACGTTTAAAAAAGAACGTAAGTACGAAAAATTTTATGCACCCGAACAACTTCAAACCGATCCCGGGAAAACGTCCGGACCATTCCCGGGATAAAAATAAAGGTAATTTGTACTGGTTTTAATTTTCAATTTCGTTGAGTAAAATTATTGAATTCAAATCACTGTTGAGCAACAACTGGTTCTATACTACATAAAACTCACGTCTCTCCCGGACACAGGAGTAATGTAGCCAAAATTAAAGTGCTTGCCCAATTTCCGGGGGTAAAAATAACACCTGTCCCTACCTGCCCCCTAGCGGGTAATGGCGTGAAGATTTATCTTCTCGAACATGGAATTTTAATGTTACACACTCATTCGTGTATTCGGAAGAAATATAAGGGATATGTGGACTTTTCTTCTATTTATTGCTAGAATCATTAATCATTCTGTGCTGTATTTCTTTGTTGTTTTGAATGGTTCTATACAGATGGAAAAGCAGAAAATTTGCATGTTGTGATACAATGAATTAATTTCAATATTTGAAGGCATGGTTGGCGCAATGTTTTACTTAGTGGTAATGCTTTTTTCTTGGGATACAGCAGACAAGTTGCCTGCCCACCTGATGGTAAATGTTTACCGTCGTATAATTAAAACACCAAAGTGCCACCAATGTGCTGAACAACTCGAAGGCGAGACTGGAACCTGGCCACTGTTGCAGGATCAGGGGTGATAGCTGCTAAGAAGGGGCATTAGGGCAAGTATGGATGGATGGATATGATGCATTTTCGGTAAAATGTAGCTTTCGTAGCTAAATGACAAAACCCAAACGTTCATCACTATGCGTGGCCTTACTTATGGTCGGTTTCTATATCTTATTAACCGTTCAAATACCTTACTATTAATTATACTATAAGCTCTGTACAAGTCAAGTCGAATTCGTACAAATGGTAGCCCAGGTGATTGAGTAAGATATAGAATAATATATAATAAATGATAAAAGATATAGAAATTATAATTCTTGAAATCTATGAAAATGTATTTAAAAATATCCTTACATTGTTTTGAATATTAAGAAAGAGTGGAGTGGCGCTAGAGGTTAACACACACTCGTGGAAGTTTAATACCGAAATAGATATAATGAGTTTAAAAGTGCTATATATAAAGGACAATGTAAATTAATAGTGATCAATCAAAGAAAACGTAATTAGAAGAATAATGTAAATTACTTACCTAATAAAGAATAAAGTAAACACGACAAAAACTGAGAAATAAATTATGAATAACATTTTTTGACAATCACCATAGCCAGAGATTCTGATCTCAAAAAAAACCACGCTCATGGACACACTCGAGGATAAACAAGACTTTTCTACAATAATATATGAGTATATCTAAATTCAATTAACCTGAAATACATTTACGTCCATACACATAAATCTGACCACAGCAGACGGGCCCGTTCCCGCCCGATCTCTTCCACTTCATTTCTCATGTCATTTTCAGGCATAAGCGTAACGTGACCAACATAACATGAACCCTCGTATTCTGAGCTCAACCCGCGGCGTAAGTGTTGAAATATTAGAACGGCGAAGAGGGTGGAAGGTCAATATATTTTACTAATATTTTCTATATAGAAAACTGTATAGAAAGCGAGTTATAAAAAATATTGTAAGCGTGACTGATTGTGTGTTAAGTTTTGTTGTTTTTCTTATATATTTTTTAATTTACTTAATACTAAGTTTCAGAAGCTACGTATGTATCTGAAAGAAATATCGGATGCGTTTGGTATGACTTTGACATCGAGAACATCTCTCAACCTGCCATGCAGCTCCTTGATGTTCCATTCGTTGATGCGGTCGAAGGCGCTCAGTATAACACCTTTGTCTACTGCCACAACATCTCTGTGCAAGCCCACGTCCAACTCTGTTTGAGTCGGTAGCTTAGTCAGGGATTGAAAATTTTTATAGAGAGTGTGTATGTATATATATATACACAGACCTTACGACAATAAATCGGACCACGTTTTCGTCATGACGTACTCTACCCAAATACAAAAACGAATCAAGGTAGCTTCTTTGGTTTAGCCACAGGACCTCATTTTTCATTTCAGAATTTTACAACAACATGTATCTGTTATTGTGACCTAATGAGTAGGTTAGTGACCAAATGTATCATGTTGCCAGCTCGTCTCTTCATCATTAAACGCGGAAGATGTTCATTCTTACCAAGGTCAGTTAACCAAAATTTACAAGATGTTCTGTTTTTATTGTCTTTTTATCGTAATTAATTTGTTCGGAAATTGCTTTTTTTAAATTTTGACATTACGGTTGATTTAATAGTACCAAAAACTTTGTATGGAGTAAGACTGTTAAAATTATGATTTATTGTCATTTGAAATGAAACACGTTGTATATATATATATATATATATATATATATATATATATATATATATATATATATATATATATATATATATATATATATATTTATATATATATATGTATATATATTTATATATATATATATGTATATATATTTTTATATATATATGTATATATATATGTATATATATTTATATATATATATATATATATACATACATAACTTCACGCCAGGTCCCTTGCGGGGTAGGCACGAACAACAGAGCGCCACACAGGCCCATTCTTACATATGTATATATTTATATGTGTCTATTAAGTACAAAATATATGTAAGAAGCTGCATATCCTCTAATATTTATGTATACCTTTCATACAATCCACAGCCCGGGTTGTCTGGAAGAGATCGCTCTAAAGCGATAAGGCCGCCCTTTGTTTCTGCCTTGACACGAAATTACTGTAAATGATTTACTTTATGTGTATGTGGTGAACAATAAAGTATTTTCTATCTATCTATCTATACCACCTTTGACCAATATAATATGTTTTTATTCCCGCCACGTGTTGTCTGGAAGAGATCGCTTCTTAGCAATAAGACCGCCCATTGTGCACATTTAGAATATTTTGAGGCTACAAGTTCATCTGTATTTTCTGGAATGGTGTACTATAAAGTGTTATATATCTATCTACTATTTGTAATTAAGCATATTCTTACAATTATCACGAATGAAGAGATGAAAACACTTTAATGTTCAACATAATATAAAATAAATGTAGGGTGAAGAAAGAGCGGCCTTGTGGCTAACTATCTTTTTCAAGCAACCTACCTAGGCTTATAACAAAATAGTTTGACGTAATAGTGGCATAAGAGAATATATCATAATGCTACGGAGAGGTGTCGTAGGTTGTTATTTGAACATAATAGTCAACAAATAAACGCCCTTCATATTTTGAAAAAAAATATTTAGGAACCTTGAATAAGACACGTTATTGTGTTCAAATAAATACAAATGCTCAAACTCTAAAAATTCAGTAGACAGCTAAATCGGTATCCAATTTACATAGAACCATCACCCATTTAGGTATTATACTTCCAAATGGTAATATTAAGGACTTTGTTAAACTGGTCCTTGCTGAGCACTGATGTGGAATCTGGCGATAATGTAGTTGAGTTACGTGTTTCCAATGAATGTGACTAAAATTAATTTTACGTTCGAGTCTATACTAAAGCTGGTGTGCACCAACTTTTAACCGATGATTAAAATAAAATAATCGCAAAAAATTTATGCATTAACAATGATTATTTTATTTAAACGGCCGGTTAAAAATCGGTGCACACCAGCATAAATATTATAGTGCGAAACTTGGATGAATGTTTGTTTCGTTGTAACAACTATTCACAGTCGTTGTTTACTTATTATATATAATTAAAACTATAAATATTTAAATAAAATAATATATATAATTAATAAAATATATGATTATCAATTAAATATAATATAATTTAAAAGTCAACTAACATAATGTTTTACTATAATTCGATACACGTAAAGGAACGTCGCAAGGTGAACAAAAAAAATACGACTGAATGACGGTGGAGAGAAAAAAGACATTTTGGATTGGCTCATAGATGAGATTGCGTATTTTAACTGTTACATATTTCGAAAACTGTTCTATTTTATTTTATTCTAATATCTTAGTATTAATAAGCCAAACTAAATATACTATAATTTGTTTTTAAAACAAGTGCTCATTATTCCCATACTGGGAATTTGGTTGGGAGTAATCACCTCCCACTCTCTCCAGAATCTACTCCGTCGACGTGCCTGAGCCTCATGTATTAGAAGTTGCGAATAAGGAGTGCCGTGCCGTCCAGCATACTGCAAGGAATCTCAGGGGAGTGCGGTACCTATTCCAGGACTAGCCAGGAAGCCTGATTTTTGTTTGGCAAGAACCCTCTTATTTTCTTTAAAAAAAAGATAGTTTAAATATACTCATTTTCTTAACCTTATTTGATCGCGTTTTATTTATTTTAAGATAAAACGTGACATCGTAATCACGTTAGAATGGATGAATAGATCTGGATGAATTTTGGTTCTGAGATAGATTATAGTCTAGGCTAGCACAAAAGCTACTTTTTATCCCGGAAAAGTGAACGTGAACCAAGCCGCGGGAAAATGTTAGTTTCATATACCATAAATAAAATAGAAGTGCTTGTCTGTGATTCTCTATTCTGTCCATTCGACTCTAGTTAAAGACTAATTTTGGCATCCTATAAATAACTCAGTTTTCATTTATATTTTGACATTTATTTTGGATTCAGAAACAGACATTTCGACTTTATTTATCGGTATAGATTATTTATTTCCTATAGTTTGCGCCACGGTACTTTTACGCACACCCAGGTGTGTTTTTATTTCAATTTCACGCACGTGTTGCCAGTTTAAATCCAAATGTAATTGAGAGTTATGTAAATGCTAGCTCGTCCGTGCCGTTTACCCACATATGACGACTGTCCCATTTTCGTATTGAAATAACGCTGCAGAGGTTCAAAAACTTTCTTCCCATGTGGATTTTAAACTATCTACATTAATAATAAACCTCCGTTTTAACGGTTTTAATTGCGGTTTTTTATTAGCCGCGCTTAAAACCGGCGGTGTGAGTGCCTAAAAACAAAACATGCGCGTTTAGTGACATCGTTAAATTTCTTGAAAAGGTGTCGCGATAATAATATCATACCGGTATGTGTTAAATTAACATCTAAAAAAATAGATCGGAAAGCGCCAGCATTCTATGCCAGGCTAAATAAAAAACTGCGCTTAAAACCGTTAAAACGTAGTTTTATTATGTGTACAAGTCACGAAAACTTAAGAAACTACTCGTATTATACCGACATTAATATTTTCTGAATTTATATATTTCGCGACTAGTACATACATACATAATAAAACTGCATTTTAATGGTTTTAAGGGCGTTATTTTATTTGATATTTATTCCGACGTGATCACGGCTACTGAAAAGTGGCCGAAACGTCATTTCAGCCATTTGGCTGATCAGTCCAATACTTTTTCCATAAAAGCATAACAAACAGAAAGACATATATTTTTATTACGGAAACTATCCTATTTTTCTAAATAAAAACTATCCTATGTTCATCTTCGAGAATATATAGATATATAACACTTTATTTCTCACCAAATTTACAATTTCAAAACATACGATTACATTATTGTCATGGTAGAAACAATAGGCGGCCTTATCGCTTAAAGCAATCTCTTCCAGACGATCTAAGATAAGGAATATAATTATATATATATATATATATATATATATATATATATATATAAAAAATATATATTTTTATTAGGGGGTATATATATATATATTATAAATATATATTATATAATATATATATATATATATATTATAGTACAACTATGACAATAATTATCAGACGGCAGTTAACTGTAACGTTACAGACGGTACACTTGTTCCTAGAGAGCTAGGTACTTAACTGGTACAAATATTAATGAAGCTTATTTTTTTATTGACACATAAATACCGCTGTAAAGAGTGATTTAATGCCTTAAGACAACTTTTTGCTTAAGTGGAAAAGTGACAAAACAATAATAAGGACTTAACTCGCCAGTTTTGCAAATTAACTAAGTACTTATAATAATAATTATTATATCAGTCCACAAATGTCCCACCGCTAGGCTCGGGCCTCCATTATAGGGGGAACGGACAGTATGACACATCGGTTATCTCGATGTGCAGGTTGCATCACGATGTTTTACTTCACCGTTGTTAGCACGTGATAATTATAACTGTAGGCACATTAGATTAGAAACCTGACTGAGTGGTGCATGCGTTCCGGCCAGCACCGAACCCATGGGCTTTGAGTTTGGGACGAGTGCGCTAGCCATTACGCTACCACGACTTACTAAGTACATAAATAGAGAAAATGTAAATTAAGCTTAAGTGAAATAAGGATAGTAAACATAACGAATAAACTGTTTTTCCCTATCATAAAACATTTCTGAGATCTCTAGGACGAACCTAATATTGTAAAGAATCTATTTTATAGAAGCAAAACCTTGAACGCGTCTGAGCTGTTGGCACCAAGGACATCTCCCGAGTGGGGAAACACGAGACCTCCATTAGTGGGACAAGTTGTAAAGACGCTTAAAACGCCTGACGAGATAATAGCGGCAACACTTTGAGTGTTTGACGTAAAAATTGATAAGAATTATGCATATTTTATGTGTTAACGACGAAGGTAAAGCGGCTGTTTAGGTGTGGAGTGGATTTTGGGGTTGCTGAATTTTTGATAGCGACTTTACTGCGTGTGAAGTTGCTTTTAAAGGTTCCACGGTTGTGTCAATAATAAAGTTACTTTGATTTTTAAATGGCGGCCTATTCCAATGTGTTTCACAAATATTAACTATCTTTTGTTGTACAGTTTTACGGAATAATAAGTACTAGCCTATGTATAGCCTATGTGCTTTCTAGACTATAATCATGTCGTGCCAAATTCCATCCAGATTCGTTTAGTTATTCTGGCGTGATTGAGTAACAACCATGCATCTAAAGTTTCGCATTTATAATATTAGTATTGATAGATAATAGATTTAAGATATATGTAAGACGGATTGTATAATATTTAGGTTAAACTATATCGTCGTTTTAATGGAATAAACAATGTAAAATGAAACAAATAAGTATAATAAGGATTGAATTTTCAATCACCAATAAAAATTATCCATAGGATAAAACACAACATGCAAAAGTTAAAAATGACAGTTGCACTAATAAAACAGTTGAATTGTTTCACTATTGAATTTAGGCAGGTTATAATTTATTCGACTAAAAACTTTTATCTGACGATTGACAAATCTGCTCTAAAGAAAACTTAAGTTATATTGCACTCTACCTATAATAATTCAAGACTATAAGTAGAATACTGAGCCTACGTCAACGAAATCAATAAGTGTATCTCTTCTCTTTATATATAAAATTCTGGTTATTTTTTGGTCACTGAACTGGTCCTCCTTCCAGGGGGAATGGGTGTCATTTTTTTATTCATAATTGAAACCGGTAGATGGCGCTAGAATCAGGTCACAGGATTTTGATTTAAAAAAATTGTGTTTGGGTTCGTACGGGATGGCTTAGATTCTTAATTTGACCTGGTAAGTGGCGCTCGGATCCTAGATTTTTATTTTTTTCAGGGCAAGACAATGTATGCCGAGACCGCTTGTGGTGGTATAAAAATTCAATTCAATTTAACTTAATTTTACCTACTAAATAAACTTATAGGAAGTACCTAAATCTTGGTCTATGGACTGGGAAGTTTGCGTTGCCCCTCGGTTGTGCTCGGGGCAAGCCTGAACACGTCTGTAAACAATCAATATGCTAATTCGGTTAACCGGCCCCCAGGTGTCTGATGCAATTGCCAACACACAAATTTGATTGCGACCAATGTATTATTATTGGTTTTGATGTATTATGGGCATTGATTTAAATAATTAATTTTATGTATTTTTAAAAGCCTAATTTTGAAGTTGAAATTCCCACCAACATATTAATATAAAATTGTTTGTTTGAAGTTTGTTCCCTCTTCAAGGACGTGAATATGTGTACTCTCAATTCAGTAATATTGTGTGATATATTTTCTACGAAATACTGATGTTAATAATATTATAGCCGCGTTCAAGACGCGGCTATTATATTAGTCTTAGTATAAGAAAAGTTGTTATTAGTTAAAAAATATAAATAGTTGTAAATCCTTTGTTGATATATGTATATATAGATATACCTTAGATTTGTATATTTAGGTTATATTTTATTAATTTCAATATAATCTAATTATTGTTTGTTTTATTAAGCAACAATAACAATAAAATAAAAATGCTAATTGCACAAGTAAATGCACGCGTAAAAGTTCGCATTACTGAATTGACGTATAGTTGAATAAACTTCCGACAAGTTTAATAGAATTCTGGTTGAAAATACTCGATGGGCAACAGTGACAGACGTTTTCCGGTGCTTTCCAGTAGTCTGTTTTCCTGCGTTATCATAAAATATTTTATTTCTCAGTCAACTGATTTATTTTAAAATTTAAATTCACTTTCTATAAACTTTTAAATTGTTATATTTATAACTTTTCCAAAATTGAAAATCGGTTAAGTTCGTATCAGTTCACGTCACGCATGTTGAAAGGCACCGGCATAAAAACCATTATCGGTTTTGTCATTTAACTACCACTTTGTGATTTGTGATTTTATAATCGAAAATACCCCACATGCCCACAACTATTAACACCATCTACACTGATTTTTCATCATAACAATTTCCGTTAATAGTATTTTAAAGGGTGATTTTTGTTCAGCAATTCTCACCTCGTAGTTTAAATATGCGAAGAGAGGGGTCACACTTTTTACTAATTTGGAAGCAAAAATCTTTCTGTTAATTTAAATAAAAAAGTCGTTAAGGAAGTTTATTTTGATTTTTGTAGGCGGTGGCGATCTGTTATAAACGTCGTAGGCTGCGTTCGGGCTGGCCTTGTACGCGGCCGTCAATGTCTTATTATGCGACGCACATGCGCTGTGTATGGCGTCCACACGTCTAACGCCGCGGTCACTTTTAAACACATCAGCATAAAGACGCCGCGTTTTTTACGTCAATTAATCTGTCCAATCATTCAGAGTACATGGCAAAAACTTACGCTTGTTTAGATGTTTCCAGAGTGACAATCAGCACAAAGTCAATCCGACGACAAAAGTGTCGACCAACATATATTGTATGTAGAGTTTCCCCCGCGGCTACGCCGTATGAAAAAACCTCGGTAGTAGTAGCTATATGTTACGTACATAAAAAAAATTATTAGGTACATAAAACCTTCAAAACTTTAGGTTCTTGTTGAATTCACTCTAATTACAAAGAAAATAAGTCAATATATTGTAGACAATTGCACAGCAAAACATGAAGAACAATCGCAGCCAATGTAATGAATGATATGTGGGCATCATGACAACGAACTTGTTATTGAATTACAGCGATGGTTGTCTACATCGCGAATGCAGCGCCCTCTATTTAACTAATCTGTTATTTTTTGTTATTTGTTGCGATATAATAAGCCAACGTTAAGTTGTCGTACATTTTTTTGCTTTTTTGTAATTTTGTATTTGGTGAGGAATAAAGTGTTTTACTATGTATCTATTTATTATTCCGGGCTCTCCGAGAAGTGGGGCTTGGAGAAAAACAGGATGGAATCATGTTTCTTTATTTTATTTCCTTTCAACTGGTTATAATAGTATGTAGGCATGAAATCGCTTGCACAACTAGTATATACGATATAGCCAGTCCGTGGTTATGGTGTATGGGCACCCCACAAAGGTTCGCTCTGCTTGCGGTCATATATCACCTGCAGAAATGCAATTAACGGGTTAGGTGATAACATGCACCCTCGTAAATCTGGCCGCATGTAAAACTTACCTACTAGTGCATTCGCTTAATTATTTATATAATTTCATTCATAGGATGTGAGGGATAGGTTTAAGTTTGAATATTTACATATAGCTGAAAAATTCACGATCCCTTTTTATAATCTCTGGGGAACCAAAATATAATTATTGTTGTAATACTGGTTTATAATATTTGTTCTTTTATATTTAAATATTTTTCATAGTATCATAGCAACCTTTGTTACCTGTCTCTTTACA
The DNA here is from genome assembly GCA_012273795.1 of Dendrolimus punctatus. Taxonomy (NCBI): domain Eukaryota; kingdom Metazoa; phylum Arthropoda; class Insecta; order Lepidoptera; family Lasiocampidae; genus Dendrolimus; species Dendrolimus punctatus. The sequence goes on along the minus strand of CM022542.1, from coordinate 14,086,160 downwards.
AAATAACTCTTCAATAAAACATATATGAAGAAGACTATTTTTAATTTCAACATTTAATTTCAACAATTATTTTACTGTATTTATTATCTATGGCCCTTTGTAACCTGCTTACTTTAGTTAATAATGACAAATCTCTTTCACCATATCCCAGTTAATTGGGGTCAGCACAATATGTCTTTTCCTTTCACACTCCTCTATTCTGACATACATCTTCTGTCACACCACAAATCTTCATATTCACGAATTCCATCCATCTTTTTTTGGTCTACCTTTACATCTCTACATATCCATCTTGTAGTTAAAGATTATTTTTGTCAGGAGACTTTCATCCCTCCTCATTATATGCCCATACCAACTTAGTCTTCTTCTTCTCAATTTTTCAGTCACGGGTGCAACTGTCAAAGATCCCCTTATGTACTCATTTCTCACCTTATCAATTCTTGTAACACCACACATCCATCTCAATATTCTCATCTCAGCTGAGTGGAGACGTTTGTGGTTTATCACTTTAGTGGCCCAACATTCGGACCCGTAAAGCATGACAGATTAATAATGACAAATATAAAAATAAAATAGTTATGGTTAACTTACGCTCTATTGTCTTACTGTGATATACATATATACAAAATAGCAGCCTAGCCGTTGCAACGTTGTAGATGCAATCCAAATTGCAATTTTATCGCGAGCTGCAATCAAATACGTAGTCTAGTGTAATTTATGTATGTTTACCTGAATTTCCTTACGGTAGATGTTGAAATTATACATTTATATACATATTACGGGGCACCAGGGGTTGTCTAATATCATTACAACTGGAATTGTTTTTAAGGGTAAATTTGTGAAGATTTTGATATGGAAGCAAGATAAATAATACTCCGTAACAGTTAAATTTATTTAATGAGCATACACCTATACATTAAGCCGCGGTAGCTTAAGTCTAGATAGCTTATTGACTAACGTACCCATGTATAATACAATAACTTGGTTTTAAAATCTGTCCGAGAAACAAACACACCGTTTAGGCACTTTTTCCGATAATGTACATATTGTTAAAAAGAATATACACGCCTTCATAACAACAATTTAATTGCTCTTATTTATACAGGAATTATGAATATATAATTTACATATGGAGAAGTAAAAAACTATTTGCTTTAAGTGATATTTTTAGGGACTTAAACTAATAGGTTTTTTTTATCTTAGTATCTAAACTTAAAGAAATATAAAGAACGTGGTTTCCAATTAAAATATATAGTCAATTTTCTTTCTCAAATATGGTACTTATGATGCATTTTTTCTGTCATTTACAACTTTAAATTCTTCTCCTAAGACCTTTTTAAATCAATCAATAACATCATACTCGAGCATAACAAAGCATTCTTTTAAGCCATATTGATGTATATGAAATAAAAACCACAGAGTTGTTTAATATGTTCTATGCAGTAAACCGATATTCCAAAACTCCAATTGGATACAGTAGCAGTCCAAGTTTAAATACGATTCAGCGTAACATCAGATGAGATAATACGAGTTAGGCAGGATATACTAAAGTTGTTACGACACGGTATGCAATTCCCTAAGGTTTGCTTTTAGTATAATTTGACATTAGTGATGTGATTACAATACAAAGCCGTACCGAGAAACGCAGAGCTAGTTATAATTTTAAAGATTGACAACATGACACTGCTTAAGTAGAGCCAAGAACGATTTTGTTTAAATAGATATATAGTTCAGACAAGAAAGTAAAATTAGTAAACTATAGATTATAAAATAACATGACTGCATTATAGAGTACCTAAAATCGAAAACAAACATCTTGTAATTCTAAAACTTTTCATGGAATATTTTTAATTACTTTTAGTAATAACGCTTGTTCACAATTGAACCTTTTTCCTCCGATATAATTTATATAAAGAATCTAGCAATAGCAAAACCTAATTAATCAGTTAGAAATTTTGAAAAGAACTAGGGTTATAATGAGTGGAGATTAAAGGAGTTATTTACACTTAAATTTATTAATGATTCTGCTCTACTCTATCTATTATTATTGTTCTCTATGTGGTTGAATCTACAACACAACTTCTATGTTTCCAATAAACAAGATAAATGGTTGTTATGCAGTGAATTGGCTGCAATAATTAAATTGCGGATACTAACAAACTCTCAACTAAATTCTGAGTCAACTATCAAATACCTTTGCACATCAAAGCATAATTCGATACCTCTTAAGTCTAACCCAAAGTCCAATATTTCCCGATCAAGCTTCAGCCAACACGGGGTACATTAAACTCGATACACATCAAACCGCAACTATACTATCAATTGAAAACTACCCGCCCGTGATTCCGCTTCTATACCGTCTAGAGTACTTCGTAAATTGGGGCCGCAATCACTTGTTGATCGCACAAGCTAAATACAACCTTATCATTTACAAGGTAAAGCGTTATTTTGTTAATTTTGAAATGGCGAATTATGTCGTTCTATTAATAAGTCTTTGAGATTTTGCAGCGCACTGTATTGTTTACTTCGTTAGTACTATGTAGATATTAGTTGCACTGTTCCTAATTAGAAGCTAAATAATATTATGCAATTTAGTTTCTAGTTTATTTAAGATATTTCAACCAGGTAGCTTGTTAGCTGTAACTATTATAAGATTAATAAAAAGATTCGCCGTCTATGAAACTTTTTAGATTTACTTTTTCAAAAACATATATATAGGCAATTACATTCATAATTATAATACATGAATGTAATTAAGTAAAAAATAATTCATCCCTTAGTCTCTAGAGGCTAGAATGATTTGTGGCGTAATCAGGTTGTTAAGTTTACATCACCATATTATTTTTAAAAAAATAGTTCCGAAATATATAACATCATCCGATACTCTAAAATAAATTAACTATACTATAATAGGTATGTACATATTTAAAAACATGTAAATCGCTGTGCTACACACAAATCTTTTCTTTTTTGTATCCCAAGATTGCCTGGAAAAGATTACCTGTAAGATTATAGGAGATACAGAACTACTAGATTTTTAAAAGTACGATGGAATTTATTATATTTTGATGTACAATAACGAGCACTATATTTTAATATATCCCCTGGAAAGTATCCAACAACTTAAGATAATTTCCTGCAGGTTCATGAAACCAGTTTTATGAGGACATAACTAGTGCTTAATGATGCGTTTCCATAATGCAGATACATACTATGCAGTTGTGGTCCGAGTAATATGCCTGTGTGTAGTTTGCATCAGAGATATTAGTATTGATAGATATTAATTCCATTACGAGCCAGACTTGACGAGCTGGTATATGATAACTACTAATTGGATGTGGCGTTAATAAGAGCAAAATGATTAATTAATGAAAATACAAAAAAAGTCGTCAGATTATAAATAATAAATCGACTTGAGATAATAATTTAATGTGGTCAATATATCCCAAACATTCATGGTTTGTAGAAAAAATATTTTCTTATATATTCTATTTTGCCAAGTATGTAGGTATTCACAGAACAAGAAGGTATAAACACGATCAGATGGTCAAATTTCTAAATAATTTTAGCAAATTAAACCACATATTGATATCAAATCCAGAAAATAGTCTATTAGAAAATAAAACTACTGCACGAGCAACTGTTTCTCCAGGGAATGAAATTACGCTACGTATGTTAGAATGAGAAAAAAGGGTATTTGACAGTTAAATTTAGGTTCATTGTGATACTACAGCAACAATGGCAAAATGAATGCCAAAGGCGTTGAAGATAAAATCGACCAATTAGAAGTAGAAGAAGAGACACTTTTCCACCTAAAAAACCTCTGATTTAATATAAATGTAGTTAATGTCTTCATAGTTGTTCTATATTAATTAAGATTGTTTTTACAAATAAGGTACAAATAATATTGTAATCTCAATTAAAAAAGTAACCACAAATGCACTTCTTTTTATAATTTCCTGTTATTAAAAATACAAAGTTTTACAAGAGTCATAATTTACTTTTATACCTTCATTACCAGCGTCTCTCAAAGGCAAGCAAGTAAGCCGGCACTTAGACAAAGCGTCTCATAATAGACATCTCCTTAACCTGTCAAAGGGTGGAGCGAATATCCAATTACATAACAGCAGAGGCGTAAAATGGCACTTACAAAGAATATTAAGGATCATTAAAATAAGTATTGTTATATGGATTAAAGAAGAAATGCCCGTATTCAATTTTAATGAAGATTTTAAACGGTGTTATAAATATTATTGTCATACGTTCAGAAGATTCAAATTTTTTGTGAAATTTTAATTTTTGTCTAATCTGAACGAAGACTACGCGGTCTGGTATTGAAAAGAGGTAATTATTAAAAAAAACCGCATGCACGACGCATCATATTACGTATCATTTACTATGCGACGACGTTTTCAAAAATAGGCGACATTTTCTACAGATTTCCTTTTTTGAACTGAAAATATTAATTACTGCAAAAAGCGAATGAACTTCTTGGAGGGAACTTGAAATGTTTTGCTGCGGAATGTTTTTTTTCCAAAACATATAAATCTGACGTTGACGTTGTTAGGCAAGAAATATTGATTTTTTATGTTGACAATACATAGTTGACTGATATGCCATTTGCAGATACCACAAAAACCGCTACGCTTCGAACAAAAACTTATTTGGCAGAGGCTTCCTAGATTGGTCCAACTTACATCCGGTGCACATTTACTTCAAAATTGATTTTAAACTCGTATAATCGTACACATACGAAACAAAGAAGCAGTATCCAACATATTCCACAGCCCAATGAGCGAATATGTCTGTAGAATAGTGTTGAGTAGTACACGTGTGAGGCAGTACGGCACTTGTCCCGTATAAAGTAGATTTGTACTGATACGGCTTAAAATTTAAGTTTGTACTACTTCAAAAATTTTGTCCCACTTCTACTCACGCGTCAAAAGTAAGAGACAGGACGGAACGTGGTCAACAGTACATTAACGCCTCTACGGATATTCACATGACAAAGAGGGACAACATGCCATGTGCGACTGCTAGTAAAATGAGGTGACCGATACCGATCACATCCGATTCTTAACGAACATTTCCGAACTAGAAGTTTTGTACGGGATAAATGAGTGATGCTCGCCTCATTTAAAGTGGTACATTGTACTGGTTCAGTACAAGATGTCATGTTACTCTTACAAACTCATTTTAAAATTATGTCCTACCGAACTCTACTCTAGACCACGTTGTTATTGTTCACGTCTTAGCAACGGACTAAATATGATTAACAGTCGTTACTGAAGGTCAACCAAATAAACTCCCACTAAATCGGCCCATTTCTGCCCCATATAAGCGAAAATGGGTCGGTATTCACGCCAAATCGCGTATAGGCGCGATTTTGGGCAATATATCGGCATCGCTCACATAATATTGGCGATATTTACGCAATGTCCGGAGTTTCCAACGCTATTTATCATAGTACACAAATATCAATAAGTTGGTTATTCGCGGCCGGCGCGACCCGACAGTAACTAATGGGGTTATCCGTACTTTAAGCCTGTTGTATATAGGGGTATTTGGTGAAATATTTACAAAGTATGTTTTGACATTTATGAAATGTGGGTACAATGATTTAACTAATAAATATAAAAGTTAATTCTGAACCCGTTTCTATTAGTAACTGTTAGGTACAATTACAAGTAAATAGTGTTTTGGAGAGTCGCTTAAGCTGGTACGGCCACGTTTTACGGAAACCGACTAGTTACGTGGGGAACAAATGTCTAACCGTGCCATCTCCGCCAGGTCCCGGTCAAAGAGGTAGGCCCAAAAAATGATGGTTTGACGTTGTGAAGGATGACATGCGTTACAATGGTCTCAATACAAGGGATGCCGAATATCGCGCGAAGTGGAGAAGAAAAAGTAGTAAAGCGGATTCTGGGCGTTGAAGTGATCGCTCCGAACGCAACCAGAATTTAACGCCCGGATGATGATGAGTGTTTTGGAGAAAAACTGAATTATGTTAAGACCCTATTTTTAACTCTAGTTTATTTTGAGAGCAAACATTCATACAGGTTACATTGTATTAAGCTTTTATCTAGGCGCTATTTACCCAAATAAAAATACGATACTCCCGCGAAAATCATACCATTTTCCATAATAAAGCATCCTATGTCTATTCTCGGTATTTAGATTACATATAATTATATAAAATTTCAATAAAATCAGTACTGTCATTCTCGGAAAGCATAACAGAGATAACGTTAACCGAGTTACTTTTGCTTTAAAATATTAAGTATGGATACCTTTGTTACATACATACACGCCTCACGCCCGTTTCCTATAGGGGTAGACAGAGACGACAGATTTCCATTTGCAATGATTTTGATACACAACTTTCACTGAATCACACCACATATTCATATCATATTATTATGAAGAAGAAACTTTTTCAGATGATTTTTATTTGGCTCAAGTACATTATACTAAAATTTCAGTAGTAGTTACTTTAGAAGCATGTATAATGTTATTTAATATAAAATATGTTTCAGTACTCAAACCTTTGCATGTAGTCAAGTCAGATCGGAATTTTTATCCTACACTAATAGTCATCTAAAACATAAAATAAACTATTCTTTACTTAATAGGCATCTAAGAATCTTGACAACAAATCTAACTCAGACTTTCAAAGAACTAAAACTAAAGGTTCTATCTATTAATTACTAAGTAGATAAAAACATCCATTAGGGAAAACTCGTTGGAAAAGATATTCTGGATTATCGCCAAAAGCTGTTCGGCTCATTTTTTTTCTAAGAACCGACAGTTCCTGTGTCTTGGTCATTACTTAATCATTGTCAAAGCGCGTTAACCTTTCAAAGACGGCGTCAGGAAAAAAAGGAGAAACTGCTGTAGCAAAGAATAAATTTTATAAGAGTAAACTAAAGATAGAGCTTTTATAAGTCACAAGTCTCGTACAATATCACTCTTTGCTTTTATTATATTAATTATAGGAGATTCACGTGCGTGATGTTTGTTTGGTTATTCGGTATTACAGATAAATAAAATATTTTTAAAACTGCTTTAGTGATTGACACGAAAGTTGACTATATATAGGTAAATAAGTCAAAACTCAAATATCAGTATTGTGTGAAGCGACAGCATTTAAAATTAATGATATAGAAATGTGAATTAAATGTAAGGTTGAAATTAAAGGTCAGTGTCAGGAAAATGTGACACGCCGGTAGCGTGCAGCTTTTGTAACACATTATCGCCTAATGACATCGATCTATCTGTCTATCCTTTATATATATATTACATAGCCGTCTTTCTCGAAAATTACTAGAACTATGCGGACAAATTTTGGAATATAAATTTACGGCAAATACGCATTTGTCGGTCGCGTACAACGACATTTTGGACGCATCGGCTTTGTAATGGAACACCGCTAAGTGTGTATTTTTCCATATTGGCTACACGCCCCTAAAAAAGACTATCTTATATGAACAGCAAATACTATGTTTTGACACTTGACTAGACCGAGTGATTAACAACATGTTTTGCTTCCCGCAAAAGTCTCGCGGTTGTGCCAAGTTCTCAAAGAAGTAACCATAAAATTAATATTGTCTTATCTGTGCCGCTGACTGATCTTTCTAGACCTAAACAAATGTTGGGAAATTTTTATGCAGATAGTTGTCTGGGAAAATTTTTGTTTATTCGTTTAGCTTGACCTTGATAATACAATATTGAACTATTTTCATTTTAAGAGCCCTTTACACAATGTTGTTCCCTTTCCACGACATTACCAAATTTAACCCACTACAAAAAACTAGGAGGTTCTCAATTGTCCCATAAATATTTTTTACGTATAGCCATAACTTTTGTGATGATTTTAATCATTATTCTGCGTTGAATTCAGTAAAGCTTCAAATTATCCCATGTAAATTTAAGACTAAATAAATTTGGGTGTCAAAAATATAGCAGAATTTCTTCTAAAAAAATCTAGTGAAAAGGAAACCGACTATAATAATAACTAATAGCAAATCTTTCATTTCAACAACATATTGAAATCGATACGAATTTGGAAATAGACACCCCGGCACCTACTTACTGACTTAAATAAAAAGTCGTTTTAATTTTTACACTGATTGACTTATGGACGGAAAAATAATCATCAGTACGAAGTACGAAGATTGACCCTAATTTTTAATTGTTTGGCAATTTTGTTGTACGATAGTATAGCGACAAGCAGACTATACCTTTCTATCAAGTTTTACTTTTATAGTAGAGTCGGTAGTGAGAAAATTAATATTGACATACAAGGACAGATAACAAGAAGGCCGGTCAAAAAACAGATAGGACAAATTTCAACCTACGAACATATTTATTCAAATTAATGTTCGTGCATTTCTTGCCTTACGAGGCATTTGCTGATGTATTTGTGCTTGCTAAAACATATAAAGACAATCGAAACAAAATAGGATATCGCTTCGAATGAGCTTGGTAAATAGTCTGAAATGGTATATCGTTTAGGACCATGACATGTTTTAGCTAGGTTTTGAAATCACACAGCTAATTTCCTAAGACATAGACACCGAACCGTCATGCCGTAGAGGCATATGGCCTTACTTATAATGGTTTGTTATATTTTAAGAACCTGCTCAGCAATTGATTAACGAAAATCTTACCCATAAACTCCTCTTAAGGATAAGAGGTGGTGGTAAAGTAACTCTTAAATAACTGTCAATAATAACCGACATCGAGAGGTAGTTTAAGTGACTGCTAAGAGGCAATACGGCAAGTTTTATTTGAAACAGCCATTGATTAGGGGTTTAAGAGTCTTTTATTAAGAGATGGGTAATCCTTTCTAACGAGATTATTATAAGTAAGGCCCATAGTCAACCGATGAACTTATAACAAGTCAGCGTCGGAAGTGCGCTAGTCGCACTGGACAAAAGTTGGTAATGAGATATCCCCCGCGGTGGGATTCACTGCCTACCGTTTGTAAATAAACTCGTCACTGTGTGCTGTTTGGGTATTAGTGCTGAAAATACAGGAGGTTCATTTGATAATATATACATAGCATGTTCTGGAATAGAGCCAGAAAATAGAGACTCCGATATTAATAAGGCGCACCGTTAATAACTAGTAATTTACATCCAAAAACAATGACCCAAAATAAGTGATTTCCTAACATATTCGTATTTCATTTATTACAGTCACGATGGGTAGTCCGCCAATTAGTCTGGTTAATCTAGACATTCGAAGGTGTATAAAATAACAAGCTGAAAATCAGTTGATTGTAATAAATGAAAAAGTTCCCCATCATTCCTGTGTGTGGATTTTGTTAAATCGAGGCTTATCGCGATTTTCAGCAAAACGGTAAGTTTAATCATAAAGTACTCTAGACAAAAATTGTAGATCATTAAATTATTAGCCACCGTTTCTGAGATATAATGATTCAAAAAGTTGTAAAATATATAACAACTCTAGAGATGTATATACGTGGCGTACGCATGCATATTATGACTACAACAATTTACAACAGTTAAACTGTTGTATATAAGTAAATGTACACACGTGTACACACATATTTATAATTAAAACAAATATTTACATGTATTTTGTAATTAACATTTTATGTATAAAAGTTCATGTATAATCAGTGGAGCACTACTAAAACTTCACCAGTCTATTGAAACAATATCGATTCTATCCGTGCAGGAACGGAGAAGGAATAAAATTTCCTGCGGCCGGGCGGCTTATCGTATGAGGCGACAAAAGAACCCCAGCCGGGTGGTAGGGGTTTTTGCCCGACTGGACGCTACCACCCCTGGTCTAGAGTATGCCGCCATAACAAACTTGAGTTGTGTTCTGGTATTAATTACCAGGTTCCAGTCTTCCTGAAGCGAGCAGCAACGCATTTGTAGCACGTTTGTTATTGCAAATGTCCATAACCGATGGTAACCCCTTTCCATCAAGTGGACCGTCTGCCTGTCTGCTGAACTTCTGCAATAAAAAAAATGGTGTAGTTATTTAAATTGATAATTTTATTATAAAGACATCTAAAATATTGTTACTGCGATTTACTTATTGAGAATACTACGCCTCATTTTGATTTCTAAAACTATTTCAGAACAACCTGTGCTTCTAATTCTAAGCCTTCCCCTTCACGTCCCGGGTAAATCACGGTTGTGATTAAGTGCGCATTCCTTGAGATGCATTAGTGCGAGGGGTGCTAACGATTGCAGTACTTACTGGTGCTTCTCCATTATTTCAATAGGAAAGTAACAATCAATGTCTAGGAAGAGCATGTATCAAGACTTATTTACTAACGCCGTAAGCACGGCTTCACTTATTTTTCAGCGTTATATTCTGTAATTGTACGCGTGTAAGTATCCTGTTTTTCGATATATAAAGTTTATATTTAAAAATAAAAATAACAGTGTTCATATGTGTTCTTTCTTCTTCTTATTTCTAGGTAATTATATATTTAACTATTCACTTAAATTATTTGCCTTTATATAAGTTTTATGCTTTTACTAAATACCCCATCATCTTAACTACATATATAATGTTATAATTAATACTAAAATGCAACTGGAAATAATAGAAATTTAGTATATGCTATCAACCTGCAGCCTATCCGTGCAGGAAAGAAGAAATAATACAATTTACTGAGGCCGGACGGCCTGTCATACGGGGCACCAAAACAACCCACCGCTAGGTGATTAGGCTTTGCTTGTCTGGATGCCTGCCACCCTTAGTCTAGAGTATTCCGTCATAACAACCTTGAGTTGTGTTCCAGCATTAGTGGCCAGGCTCCAGTCTCCCTTCAGTGAGTAGCAGCGCATTTGTAGCACCTTTCATGTAGCAAAAATGTCCATAGGCAATGGTTACTTTGGTAACCGCTTTCCATCAGGTGAGCCGTCTGCTAATTATCAAGTCTAATAATAAACCAATTTCTACTAACAAACGCGTAATCAAGACAGACGTTATTTCACCAACAAAACGTTCACCCTCCTAAAACATTGACAGGTATAAACTACACAATATCTGCAATGGAAATGCCGATTGCTATGTTTTATTAAGCATGGCTAGCAGCTAGCTAAACGCTGCCCATTGAAAACTGACCGTACTGTAGCTAAAGTAAAATGTTTACATGCAACGTCCTAACATCCATCCTTTTACCAAACCATTTTATACTTTATAATTGGTGTTATATGGTCTAGATTTAATTGTACGGGAAGGAGACTGGGTGTTTATGCCGAAGGCTTTATATGAAAAGCTTCAAACAGAACATTCCAGTAATGTATTGTTGGAGTAAGGGATGAAACGGTACCTAACTTTTGTTGTATGCAATCTGCGTTTCCCATTGTTTGATTTGTATAGTCAAAGGATATTTAACTTTATAGATACCACGATTAAGTTTGTTTTTCTTGTTAAAACAATATGAAAATTACAAATAACTATTGTTAAGAATAAATTTACTTTGGAAATGCTTTTTAAACACGTTAATTTCTATTGACAAAAGAAACTAAAGTTAAAGGAAAATCTTGGTTATTTTCTTCGGAATAGAAATTTCGAGTTAACCCGTTGGATCATTTGGATACAAAGAAAATATATTTTGATACAAAACACAAATGCGGTCTGAAATAATACATATACAACGTGTTTCATTTCAAATGACAATAAATCATAATCTTAGCAGTCTGACACCATACAAAGTTTTTGGTACTATTAAATCAGCCGTAATGTCAAAATTAAAAAAAAACAATTTCCGAACAAATTAATTACGATAAAAAAGGAATAAAAATAGAACATCTTGTAAATATTGGTTCACTGACCTTGGTAAGAATGAACAACTTCCGCGTTTAATGATGAAGAGACGAGCTGGCAACATGATACATTTGATCACTAACCTACCGATTTAGTCATAATAACTGATACATGTTGTTGTAAAATTCTGAAATGACAAACGAGGTCCTGTGGCTAAACCAAAGAAGCTACCTTGATTTGTTTTTGTAGTTGGGCAGAGTACGTCATGAAGAAAACGTGGTCTAATTTAGTGTCGTAAGGTCTGAAACACGCTGTATGAAATAAGTAAGGTTTCGAAGCTTGAAAGAAAACTCAAATATTACTACATATATGATATAAATGTAGACCAAAAGAAAAAACTCGTGGTAACGTAATAGCTCGAACCCCAAACGCAAAGGCGCGAGTTCGAGTCGTAGCCGGGCGCATGCACTAGTACTTAGACTGTTTTCTGACCTAATGTGCCTATATTATTATTGTCACAATTACCACGTGCTAACAGCGGTGAAGGAAAACATTGTGATGAAACATGCACATCGTGATACCCGATGTGTCAAACCTGCCAAGTCACCTTGGACAAGCATGGCGGGGGTATACCATCCGTTCCCCTGTAGCAGGAGGCCCAAGCTCAGCACTGGGACGTTTATGGGTTGTTATTATATAGACCAAAAAAGTTTGACGGATTGTGTGCAAGATGACACTTGCTGGAATCGCGGAGGAGTGAAGTAAAACACATACTATGCCTACCCAAAATTATTGGAAAAGTTGAAAGGAAAGAGAATTTAGGCAGGTAACTAAAGGAGATAATTTCATCAAATACATTTTTTCTTTATTTCTAAGGTTTCGCAGCCTATTCATTACCTGTATGGAATCCTTCAATGTACGTAGATTAACACGCACTTGTCCATATAATTATTATTTCAATCACTTTACCCTTACCATTTAGGCATAATTATTTACCTTATGTGTATGTGGTAAACAATAAAGTATTTTGTAATCTTCATCTATGTATACCAGTATATTAGAAGATTTAATCTACGACTTGAAGTCATACAAAAGTCAATTAAGTGATCTTTAGCACTATTGTAAAATTCAATCTCGCAATTTACAAGTGAATGATTGAAAATTAATAATTAAAGATCGGTCGACCATTCATCCATTAGAGAAAAAAATATTCCACCGATAAGTCCCGAACGTCTCAAGTCTCAAATAACTTACAGAAATTATTAAAAATACCTCAAAAGTATAAAGAATTTTTACAACTTCTCCAATTTTGAGTAATGGGGGTTAAATGTCGTGAATTTCAAATTAATTATTGTTAAGGGTAAAGTAAATTTGTCTATAGTATTCCGAAAAGTTAATTTACTTTTTAGGAATTCGTTTCTAGTGTTTGCTTAAGTTTCATAACTGCCTTGCATAATTATACTACGATTTAACGGTCTTAAGCACGGTTTTTTATCAACTTTCTGTGCGACAGGTCGGTAATGGATACTAATGACGTATTGAATATGTGATATTCACTAATACAAAATTAGGAGTATTCTGGCAAATTTGTTTAGGCAAATTTGAATGTGTATTTTGTGGCATTTCACAATTATTTTGAGATATAATTGTGAAATGTATATCTTCTTGTTTTCATATAAAGAAATATCTTGATCAACTTTTCATCAAAAATGCTTATTTATAAAATTTCATGAAAATCATTTCATCTTATACTAACATATAAATCTGAAGAGTTTATTCGTTTGCATAAACGCGCTCATCTCAGGCACCACTGGTCTGATTTGAAAAATTATTTCAGTGTTGAATAGCCCATGTATGGAGGAAGGCTATATCATATCTATATATGATATAGCCTTCCTCGATACATGGGCATGATATAGCCTATGCTATATCATCACTCTAAGACTCTAAGGAGCGGAGCATCAATGAAGAATGTTTCAAAATCGGTTTTTTTTTTAACTATTCTACGCGGACGAGATCGCAGGCAGAAGCTAGAATCCAATAAAACCATAATATAAACAAAATTATACAAATAATAATAATAATATAGTCAACGATCATCGTACCGATAGTGGTGTCCGTTAATAGTTTAGTAGCGAAGAGCCTCAACCGACATCTAGAGAGGCTCTCACTCGGTAAATGGCTGAAGGGCCAGATACAAAGGCGGTTCTCCTGAGCACGGCACGCATTGTGAGGAAGTTCCTGTCTCTGGAGCCTTAACCACCAGTAGCTTAAGCCCTAGGCCCCGCTGCCGACGGACGTCATATTTTTATATTTTTTTAATATATGTTTATTTTTTATACATATGTATTTAAAAAAAAGAATATGAATAAATCTACATGTATAATAATAACATCTAAAATAATAATTAACTATAGGAGTTGAGATGTTGGCTTGGGTGAAGCCTAAAGTGGGTGGCAACACATCAGAGCGTAACTCCGTGGGGCCTCCGCCAGTACCTGCTAGAAAGGGAATGGCGCAAGAAATGCAGGCCTGACGTCACGAGGGTTGACATGCGTACCAATGAGCTCAGAATATGACGCGTAGCAGGAAACAAGGGAAGCGGATCTCGGGCGTCGAAAAGAAGGTTCGGATGATGATGATGACGAGTACAGTTACTCCTCAACTAAGCGTATAGTAGGTATCATTGGTTCCCCACCTGAGATTAAAAGACAGACTGTAGTTAGTTACATATTAAGAACCTAAACGTCTTCTTCTCAATCTTACATACAATTATGGCCACACAATCTGGTATGTTAATGTTTATAACCCACTAAAACACAGACATCCACAATCCACAGCCCCCACCGAATCTCGAAACCAACACACGTTACTGCATTACACCATTGCTTTTTTCTTTCATACGCGGATAATGCGAAAAATATGTCGAAGGCCTGAATGTGGTGACTGTTTGAGGTAGCAGGATAAAGGAATGCTTACAATGCAGCACTCTTGCGAAGATTCTATTTGTCCTGCGAATACTTGTAACGGAATGTTGAGACTAAAGAACACCTGTAAAAAATCGTAAATTTCCCGGAAGATATTACTTTAAGCAATTAGGCCGCCAATTTACTTATAGTATTTAATACAATATAAATGTGTTATTTTTATTGGGGTTAGTGTAGAATAAATAGAAAGTATTGTTGTTGTTCAAAATTTATGGCAAAATAAATAAATAAAATGTAGTACGTCATGTTCTTTATTATAACTATAGTAATATTTTTTTTACTTTTATTGTGTCTCTGTGAATATGCACTGTTTACTACAACTCCATTAATTATTCAAAAGTCTTTCTGTAAAATACTTCTGTATAAAACTATTTAAAAAAGAACTTGAGATATAAATAGAATAAGAGATAAATATAAAGCAAAAAAAATAGCTATACGTCTTGCTGGGGAGTTTCTGGCCGCTACTTCTCCTTAACAGCAACAAGACGTTACGAAGCGGTGTACTAGGAAGTAAAATTAAAATTTTAACCTACATTTTGAATAAAAACTTTTGAATTTGAATTTGAATGATACATCTATTAAATTACATATACAGGTCCAACTTTAATTTCTACTTGAAGATTATATTTAAATCAATGAGCGTATGAGGCTGTACTTAAAAAGAATGAAATATTTTAAAGTATGACAACTCCGTAGTCTTCTTTAAAAATCGATGCTAATAAGAAGAGATGCTGTGATTATTCTTAACAATAAATATTTGTTTAAATTATTTTTTTGCTATTCTTATATTATATTTCCTTTTCCCCTATTGCCTTCCATTTTATTGACTCCTATTTTATTTTCTAACTACCTTATATTATAGAAAGTCTTGGAAAAACTAGTTTAATCAGGCAACCATGTTCAGAGGACTGACCTGTTCACTGCAGGACGTAGGCGTCCCCAAAATTGCTTGATCCCGGACTAAAGCAATAGGTATATAATAATAACGTGAGATTTTTTTATATACGAACTTACTTAATTTCTTCATTGTGGGTAATTTGATGGATGTACTCTAATCTGATGCTGGATTCTTTATTTTTGTATATTTTATTTTATAGCTGGAGTACAGTAGACAGGATAACGGCCTACTTGATGGAAAGCGGTTACCGTCGCCTATGGACGTTTGCAACTCTCGAAGAAATTTTATGACACCCTTTTTGAAAATATTCATATCGCAGCGCTGTGGGAAAACCTCGACTGAGACCTCATTCCAAATACCCACGACAATATGTATGAAACATTCTACAGAACCCGAAAACAGTCTGAATGTCATATATATGTCGAACAAAAAAAGAGGGTGGTAGCTGGAGGGTCCGAAGCAATCTCGAAATTGAGAATCTCATAACGAAGCCTAACATAGTTGGAGAAATAAAAGCTCACCGCTTCGGTTGGCTCGGTCACCTAAAACGGATGGAAGAGGATCGCAGCGTGAGGAAATTATATTTGGGACAGCCGGTAGGTCGGCGTCCTGTCGGCCGTTCTAAATATCGCTGGAAGGACACAGTAGAAGCTGACCTTATAAACAAAAAAATATATATTTACGACTGATATTAAAAGAACTGAAATAAAGGCGAAACTGTATACGAAATTTAAAAGAGACATGTCGCTGTAAGCTCTCCCTTAGGGCAGAGAGTGGGGATAGCCATCATAAATCATGGCCGCGGCCTGCGTGCAGAATGCGCCCGTCGGCGGTTTCACTATATCCGCCTGGCGGTCAAGCTTTTTCAAGTGCTCAAAAGATTTATCATAGATAGTCGGATTAAAGTGGAACTCGCGGAGTTTCAGATCCATATCTAGTTTTCGTCTGTTACTGTATTGCGGTTTTTATCTTTTTTTTCATTTATCTAATATGCTTACAGTCATATACATTATAAACACATTCGACTGTGGCAATCGCATGGGCTTATTCGTGCCACAGGGAGACATGTACACAGTATTGTTATATAAAAAATAGGAGCAAGGCGAGTAATTGTTATCATCATCATTCTAGTGTTTAGTTCTGATTTGATAACAAAAGCGGGGTTATCATAACTCTAGTGTGTGGTTCTGTTTTAGTCCAGGTCTGCAATGTGAACCTGATGGTCAGATTATATTATCTAAGAGAGTAAATACAGTAGAGTATATTATTTCAAAATTAAATTTGTTGATTTTTTTTTATTGTACGAGTTCAGCAGACAGGCAGACGGCCCACCTGATGGAATGCGGTAACCATCACCTATGGACATTTGTAAAATCAAAGGTGCAACAAATGCGCCGGTGCTCTCTAAAGGAGATCAAATCCATCTAATACCGGAACACAATTCAAAAGTGTTATGAGGCATACTCTAATAGATCAAGGGTGGTAGCCATCCAGGCGGGCAAATACCCTACCGCTGGCTGTAAGTTGTTTTGTCGCTTCTTACATAAAGAAACTTCGTTTAAAAAAACCAACTTCAAAAACTAAAAAACTACAAAATAACTTATTTCTTAAACGATTGTTATTAATACATAATATCTTAAACATCTAAAGTCGGTGCTTAGTAATTTTCAAAATAAGTAATTTTTATGTTTTACTTTGCACCGCCTTCAAGATGTTTTATATTATACTAGCGAGCCGATTCCACGGTAATGATAAAAAAAAAACAAAAAAAATAATGTATAAAAAATAGGGCTCGAATGACATCATAAAAACTAAAATTGCAATGTTTATATAATATAAATTCTTGAATATCTATTATGAAAAAACATCAAATTCGTGGTATTTAAAATTTAAGCACATAGGATATAACAGAAAGGACTTTTTTATATATTATATTGCGAAGCGGTAGTAAATTGGATTAGGCTCCAATAAAGTAAATAACAACCGTAAAAAGAACGAAGTAATTAAAATGAACAAGTTGACGGTAGATTAAATAAACACTTTAACATTACTCATTGACACTTGACCTCTTTGACTTCTTAAAACCGTAAACGTAGTTTTATTAAGTCTATTTTCCAAAAACTTAAAAAAGTACTAAAAATGTTACTGGCAACATATACAGCGCCCGAAAACAGTATTACGCTTACACGCCACATCCCCGATTTACTGAATTTCCAAATAAACTACATTCAAAGCGTGTTTCGGACAGTCTGAAAATGCCATTGCAAATATTTCAGCGGGAAATCCCGAACATGGTGACGGGATTTATTAAAACACCTGCCTGTCCGGCAACATAAATCTTTGATTTAGTTGTTGAACACGTTTTTTACATTTGGGAATTTTCATTTTGAATTCCTATTTTGTGGGTATAACTATATATCATCTATACATATAATAAAACTGTAGAGGTCGAATTTCTGTACAATAAATAAAAATGCTAAAAATCGAGTCAGGGGGATGTAAGAAGTGAAATAGAACTAATTTAGATTTTTTTCGAATTTTTTGTTTCTCTGTTTGTCGGTTTGTCCGATGTCTGTCTGTTTGTACCGGCTAATCTCCGAACGACTGGACCGATTTAAATGAAATTTTGCATGAGGGTAGCTTATATCCCTGGTCAACATACAGGATACTTTTGATCCCGAAAAATTAAAGAGTTCCTGTGGGATAGTTAAAAAACCGCACCACGTGGACGAAGTCGCGGACTGAAGCTAGTCAGTTATAAATGTGAAAAATTAATATAACGTAAAAATAAAATTAGACAGATGCATGGCAGTACATGCACTACGAAAAGTTTCACAAAGGTGAACAATGTTCACGGGTTGCGTAATTTGGCTATGGAACTGTTCAAAAGTATTTTATCGAAAATATCCCATACTTTTTTTATGTTTGCTAGTAGGTAAACTGGCAAACGGACCACCTGGTGATAGAAAAGAAAGAAAGAAAAACTTTATTTGCAAAAAATAGGTAGGTGATAGGTGGCTACCGTCGTCCATTGACATCTGTAACACTAAGGGAGCCGATGCGTTGACTACCTCGTTAAGACTAGGTATCTGTTCACGCCCTTTTTGAAGAGCCCCATATTGTAGCGCTCTGGGAAAACCGCGAGAGGGAGTTCATTCCATAACTTGGACACATATGGCATGAAGGAGTGTCCGCCAGGTACCGTGGAGGACTACCAAGTGTCTAGCAGGTAGGGAGGATACTTCAAATACTACTGGATGGATTGGAGTTTGCAATCTGATCCCACCGTCTTCCTTCCATCATCGTACAACCAGAAGCACTGGCATGCGACACCGCTAATGGTGGATAAACCTTTATACGAATAAAGCGCTTTGAGTCCACCTTCATTATGCGCACTGCAAAGGAGTGGAACTCACTGCCGGAGGTTGTTTATCCCGAAACCTACAACCTTACCTTCTATGTAAGCATGCTCCATCTTAGACCATACCCCCGTTCGAAATCGCGAGAGATAATGAAAAAGCGAACCTGTACAGATTTAAAAAAAATGTTCAAACCATTTTTTTATTAAAATATTTTATAATCTGAATTTGCTATTTGAAAAATTTCTGTAATCTCGTAATTTTTTTTTCTATAAATAAGGTATTAAGAAAGAAATACCTTATTAATATTACCATCTAATCTAAGAAGATTAATAAGTAATTGAAATATAACCTAAATTAACTAAAAGTATTCTTACTAAGAAAGTGTCCATTATCACTTTTTTATTGTCTCTATTAAGGCACCCTTTGTTCATGTGTCCTTTATTAATAACTAGCACATTAACTACACTTTTGTTTTGTTTATAGCACTAGTTCAAATGGTCTTGTCCTTTTGAGCCTTCTCGTTATGTCCGTAATTTCTGAGAACAATCATTCGAGATACAAAAACTTGCGCATATAAGAGTTAATAAGTGTTCCGTTCACCAGGTTCCATCACCTGAGACAATTTAGCAAAAATTAGCCGACTTCAAACTAAAATAAAAAAAAAAATACTTTCTACATGTCTAAGTCGGTGCGTTATATAATTTTGTTATTGTTTCTTTATGTTTAACTTGACACCGACTTCAAGATATAGAAAATATTTATTTATTGCTTTTCAGTTTGAGGTCAATTTTGGTTTTCTTTAAAAAAAATATCAACTTATTAGCTGCTTGAATAGTTTTAGAAATAATATTTTAAGCGTCTATAGAAATTATACTACTGGCACGCGTATACAAGTTGTGTTTCAAAGAATGTATAGACCCTAATAAAACCACGTTTTAACGGTTTTAAGCGCGGTAATTTATTTGATTTCCATTATTCCGAGTTTCGGCCAATTTTCAGTAGCCGTGATAAATTAGATTGGGCTCCCATAGAGCAAATAATAACTATAAACAAAAATTAAAACTAAATAATTAAAATGAACCAGTTGGCGGTAGGCTAAATAAAATTTATCTATCTACAATTGATGGAGAAATCATAAACATATAAACAAAAAAACATTCAGTCAAATGCGATCCTCCTTTTTTGGACGTCTGTTAAAAATAAACACAATACTAGGTAAGATTCTTAATAAGTATTTATAATAAGAATACAGACCTTATACATTCTAGTTAGGTACACTGAGTACAAAACTAGAAGCAGGTGTAAATAACCGTGCAAGCACACGATCCTGGTTACTCGAGCAGAGTAATGAGCCGGAATGTGGGCTGGAAGTTTTCACATTATGATAAAACGAGGGCGTTCGTTGCAGTGGCTATGTGTAGGATTGCCAACTTTTAAAGAACTGGGTTAAAAGCTGTTAAAAGTTAGGGAAACGTATTGAAATTACGATGATCAGGTATCGTTTTTCAGAGGGAAACAAAATAACAGTCTTAACCACTTATTTAAATTTTGATAAATAAATTGCATGCTTAATCTAATACTGTTACGAAGTGCAGTAATAGAATGTATTGCCATACAGCGCGGCAATGCAGCCAGCGTTCTGGGCACGCTCCCCGTTGGCAGTGATCTCCTATATAGTGTATTTTAGTTTCGATGTCCTACTTATATCTCAATGTATTTAAATTGATTTGACTGTCCCTTATATACTAACTTAAACTACTATTTAATAACTATTACTATCCAAAACAGTGATACTTACAAAAGAGACAAAAAACGCCATTTTAGCATGTTCATCAGTGATATTACATGCATTATTACAATGCCTTTTGGATAGGATAGTTCTGTTCAGTGGATATATCTGTTAGTTTTAAACCAAGATTCGCGATTTCGATCTGTCGATTTTGAAAAAGATTGAATAGTGTCAGTATTAGATTAAGCGTACGACATACGGGTATCGTTTCTTTCTGCATTAGAGTTTTAAGAATAACTGGTACGAATGACGTTGGTGTGAATACTGGCTAGAAAACAAGTACCGTTCAGACTGTTTTTTTTTTACCTAATGTGCATATTATTACATTTACGAAGTGCAAGGTCAAGGAAACTTGCAGACCGAGATAACCAGTGTATGAAATCCACCAATATTTTTGGAGAAGTGTCTCGGGTACATTTACTAGTTTTGGCTCTCAGCCTGACTGTTTGGAAGTTTGTCTTCAATAATTTCGGAAACGGCTTAACAGATTTCAAGAGAAATTTAAAAATATAAAACAGGATTACCTTTGTCGTATATTTCGATATCTTTTTACATTTTTTTTATTCATAATTAAAAGGCTTTGTCGCTTAAACGGCCATGCGGCCCTGGTAAGGACTATTACGTAATATAACAAAACAATAGGTACCTAATCACTGATTTCTTATATCTACCTGTTTATACAGAATTCTGGCGTCATTCGAAGGTGGGGGGTTCTGAAGGGTCTGTCAGAACACTACTAATTTGATCTAATAGCCATAAATTGACACCACAAATTTGTATATCTTGCAGAATGAGCGGTTATGTAGTATATTTAAGAATTTTTTATTAAACAACGTCATATATCTTAACGCTCAAATTTTCGCTGCCGAAAATACATATAAACAAAAACACAGAAACTTTTTCTGTCTATTTACTGATGGATGTGTATAAAGGATGTGTGAATAGGCGTCATCACTTATAGGCGCACCTGCTGCCAACAAATTACTTGATTCACTTCTCTCTTTAAGGGTTTGACATGAGCTTATAAAGTACAGATGGGATGTGTAGGGAGGAGTAAGGTAGGTGACGTACAATGGAAATAAAAGTTCTAAAAAGAAAAATCTTATTTCTATAATACAATATAATAAAGCATACGTTTAGATGAGGTTTGTAGGTAGCTAAGGTGATCCGCAGATTTGCACCAACTATTGATTCCAAGAAGTTTATGATTCACACTCGTATATATTTGTCAATTGGTCAGATGTATATATGAGTATTATTTTAGGATATAACTTACAACACAACTCGAAATTCCCGACATTTATATTCACGAAAAATACAAGCCAACTTTAAAAAACACTCAAATAAATATTCCAACCAACATCTCATGTTAACACCTAAAATAAACACTCGTTTACAGTCCAAAAAATAACGCAACACCATATCTCGTATAACATTTTGCGAACCACCTTTGTAAAAACATTTCCAGCAGACACAGACCCCTCTTCACTTACATCTTGTTAGAGAAGAACGCTCTTATCATTCTGGATAACCATTTTCGTTGAAGTTTTCCGATAGAGAATTTTGTATTGGGGAAGAGGTCTTTAAATATTGGTGTGCTGTCCTTAAAGCAGTAACATAACTAACCATCAAACAGGCTTGCGTACTTAGAATAAATTTTCAATACAGTCGTGTACGGATCGTTAGTTCTTTTCAAGGGTTTTCGTTTATTTACGAAGTGAGCTTATCTCCGAACTCGCGGTGCTGGCAGATGTTAAACGAACCTTCTTGATGCGTTTTTAATACTGCGTTTAGGATTTTATGGTGTTATGTTTGATTGATGAGTTTCGTAACACCATCTAGCAAGTATTGTGTTTGTTAGATAATGAAATAGCAATGGTCAGTTTGGCTTTCGTTAAGCGATTTTCTAGGCTCTACTTGTTTTGAAAGAACTAACATAAATACCAAGCCACTCACTGTTCAGTTATAATGTATTTTAAACATGATTATTTATAACTAAAAATAGGTTCGTTCTAATTTTAAAATTTACATCTACATTGTTTGCAAACTAATTTAAATTATCGTGTCTTATTGAAAAATGGATCTATGCCGGGAACATATTCGCGCTGAATTATTACGATTCCAACCGTCAAAACGTGCTAGCAGTGAAAAATTTAATCTAAAACAAGTAGGCGAGTTACGTATCAAGAGATTCACTGCAGATTGGATTGGGAAGCCTTCACGAGATTCTACACGGGCATCTTCGTGTGAGGAGGATAGTTTCACGCTGGGTGCCGCACCAATTCACCGATGTTCAGAAGCAGGCCCGGATGGAGTGGTGCCGTGATATAATAAACGAATTTGAAGCAGACTCGTCTCGGCGTGTTTACTACATCATTACAGTTGATGAATCCCGGATTTGCAATGCGATCGAGAAACGAACCGAACGTCGACGCTTTGTGTGTTTCAAAACGAATCAACGCCTACCAAAGCGAAGCGATCTAGAAGCAGTGGGAAGATTTTGATTGATTGATGCCAATCGTTGCGGAGTGATGCACTGCTTGGACCAGCACACCAAGCTTTTTTGAGGCGCGTTTAGCCTTGCTTTCCAGATGACCCCGAAACTGCACGTCATTTGTTATGTCGTTGCCAAGGATCCCAACACTATTAGAGATAGTAAAATGTGTTCCTTTACTTCACAACAAATATGCACATTAAGTCATAAAACTACCTAAGCAGTTGCTTTCCTGCCAGGATTCGAACCCGCAGTCTGTGAGTTTAGGAGGTGAGTGCGCTAACCACATGGCTTCCGATAAACTAATTGATTACATCCTATTGTAACACCATGAAAAAGTTTGTTGTTTGACAATTCTAAAGTTTAAATTTAAAGCCTTACTCGATAAAGATTACAAAAAATATATGTAGACAGCATTGTCGTGAGCCTTAGCTGTTTACTGGAAGTTCTCGGCTCGGTTGCCTATACCGATGCGTTTGTATTAAAGTAGCCTTGTTACACAAGGTTAGAAGGTAATATATAAATAGAACAAGATATTACAGGCACTGATACGTTTAGTACCCAGAGTTCATTTCATTTCAAATTCTTTGCAGAACAGTTTAGTTTTAAAGTTAAATGTTAGGTGACTTCAATAATAAATTTCATTTAGTTTAGATAAGAGAAGATTGTTAACATATCCAAACAAAAAAAAAAAATTTAGATACCAACCAACAATATTGCAGAATGTGGTGCTTAGTGTACGTCAGTTTACATTCTTGAACTAATTATAAGAAACACAGAATGTCCTTTACCCGAACCTACCAAACGTCAAACCAAAATAATATGCCCCTGTATCCCGCATAATACTAGTTTTGCCAAACGTCAATTTTATATCATCAGTTGTTTACTGTACAACAAGGTACATGATGCATGTGACATCATATATTTAAACAGACGTGAAATCAAAGCAACCACCCAAAAGTGGCTTATGCAACTAGATTATCATAAAACTGAAAACTTATTATATAACATCATATAAATTAACCTTATTATATATATCACAATATTGTAATCCCTCATTTGCAAACATACACTCATACACACACGCACACACACACACACACACACACACACACACACACACACACACACACACACACACACACACACACACACACACACACACACACATACATACACACGCAAAGAAGTTAAAATTTATTTTAAAAAAATAATTTTGAGATAAATTGTTAAGTTAGTCACACACGTATTTGGTGTTCGCAATACAGGCTAGTCCTAGTGCGGAACCTATGAAGCAATATTCTATGTATTTTTTGTCAATAAATTGATTTGATTTGATTTGATATGTATTAAATCTGATCTTTAGCATCCGTTGTGAACTCTTTTTTTCTTTCACATTCTTCCAATTATTTGGAGTTAACACAATATGCATTACCTTAGCTTATTAAGCTTATTATTGAAGTTTTAGTAGGGATCCCTAATTTTTTCTATTAATAAATATAGCCTATATTAACCTGGAATAATGATACTACATTATTTAATGATGAAATTTTTTTTTAATCGATCAGTCGAGTAGTTTTTGAGTTTATTCGTTTTTTTTAATAACAATACTACGGACTCGAGGTCCGTACCCTTTTTACAACTTGATTACTGTTACAATTTTTTGAGTTTATACACGCTTATTGTTATCTTATCTTACCCATTATAATATTAGTAGGGATAGAGCACTCTTTTCATGGCTTAAAAAACCGCATTAACTAACTTATATTTATTGATATTACGCTTATATAAGTTTCGGATAATTTCCTTTAAAACATTGAGTTTCTTATTTATATTTCCAAGAAATGACACATATAACAATTAATTGAATCTATGTTCTGAATATTATGCCAAAACTGCCATAAAATTCCTTTCACATTTTTTTTTGATAAATAAGTCTGAGGGATCCGACTATAATTATATAGGAACTTTATCCAGCTAAATATCTAGTCGAGTATTTTATGATTTCTATTTATATTACTTTTATGTATATATCTTATTATGTTTTATTATACTTTATTTAGTTTTTCAAGTCTACTATAATTTTTCTACTTTGTTACCATCATTTTCATTTATTTCATGACTTTTATTTTCACAGCTACCAGTATAGCTCAAGTATTATTATTACAATATATATACACAACGTAAATAAAAACCAAACGGTATTTATCCAATACTACGTCCCAAACATTCTTTCAGCTCCACATTCCAGTATATTCCTAAACTTTTCCAGCCATTTTCATATTATCCTTTCGCAGGATTCCTTTGTTCCCATATAAAAATATAATAAAACTGATACTTGTAGTATTCAAATTATGCCATTATGTTGTTTTCATTGCTATAAATAACGTTTATGTTTAGTATTTTCTAGGACATTGTATAACAATCGAGTTTATTTGTGTAGTAAATGACAAAGTAATGTTATTGCTTTCACTATATTCCCCCACAGAGTGATTTAAAGTGGTTCTACTGCTTCCGAATATATTACAGAATCGTCACACCCGTCACATTGTTTTGCGGTATTAATGATATTTACATACATATCTTATGTTGGAATCTCCGACGAAAAGTTTTTAAGCTATTGTATAGCTTTGAGCGCGGCGACTGAATGAAGAAATTCCGGAACGAAAATAAACCTAACACCTCCCACTCTGCCTACCATGCGCGGTGACGGGGGCGTGCGGTGGCCACAGTGACCCGCGAGCTCTCGTAGAGGTATGTCAGGTATTTCAAACTGTGGACGACGAGCTGCTCCGAAATCGGACGAATGCGTATGCAGCTGATTGTGAGAAAGTATATAGGTATCTATCATATCTTTATAATGCCACACTCACCGCGTGTGCGCCCTGTAAGTATCTTATTAATTTGGTGTGGCATATTACTGGCCACCAACACTAAATATTTAATTTAATTTAGAACATGATGTTTCTTTGTTTTTTTATCTGTATATGTTTTCCCTCCAGTACTATTAAATCGTCATTGTATTACCGTGCATTTACAGTTCACAACAAATTCATATTTAAAGAAGTGTTTTACACTTATAAACATTAAAAAGTATCTACGAAGCATATACGACGAGAATATGGTAATTGATAGTTGTAGCGTCATTTTCGCACAGGCAATTGGTTGTTTCTTTTTGTACGTATCCTATCGCATCTTAAAACTAAATTATAGGAACATTCGCCTGAATAACCAAGGAAATGATGGATACTATAAAATTTATTATATAAGCTAGTTGTAGAGAAAATAAATCATCACATCAATGAAACAGAAGATAGGTAGCAATTTCAACTTGAAGAAAATGCAATAAAATCGTTTCCGCACGATCCAAAGCGTTATAAAGCAATAAGCTATTAGGCAATAAGTATTATTAGTCCTACGTTTTAATATAGAAAGAAAGAAAATAATGTTTATTTAAAATTATTAAAGTATACATAAGCAGTTTAATAAAAGCCAAAACTTAACTAACTCTAAAGAGGGCCCTAACTCAGGAAATGCCGGTTGATAACAACCAACGCTGGTCTTCCGTTAGTGAAACAGTAACATACCTTCACAGAAGAAAAAATACTAATAACTAATGAAATTTAATATTAATTATCTAATATATAAAATTCTCGTGTGGCGGTGTTTGTAGTTAAACTCCTCCGAAACGGTTGACCGATTCTCATGAAATTTTGGGCATGTTGGGTAGGTCTGAGAATCGGGCAACATCTATTTTTCATCCCCCTAAATGTTAAGGGTAGTCCACCCCCAAATTATCATTTTTAATTTTTAGATTATTATTAATTTTTTTATGATACAGCTTTAAATAATACATACAACACTAAATTTTCAACCCCCTACGATCAACCCCTATTTTTTATTTGTTTTAATAAACTTTAATGCTGTCGGCATATCGATTGGAGCTTTTCCGGGCAGGACGACGTCTGCCGGGACACCTAGTATAATTATATAACAGCTATTATGAGAATAACATTTTTAGTATTACTCAAGTTTGTGTAATTGTAATTATAATAATCGTCAGACAATCACACACATTGTATATCCTCAAGCTAAACAAGTTACGCTTATGTTATGTGTAATTTACAAAAGACCACTCTAGGCTGATTACAGACACCCAGATCATAGTAAAAACAGAGAGTTCGTTTCCGAAATTTACCGTGCCAGGAATCGAACCCGGAGCTTCTGCGTTCCAGACAGTTTCGCTGGCTAAGACTTAGCCACTCAATCACAGAAGCCGTCAAGTATGAATATGCTCTGTTGGTTTTCATTCAATGAATAAATAAAATTGTTATTATAAAAGGAAGTTTAAGTTGTTTGAAAGTACATTCAACGATTCTGACATTGTTTACAATGTTTCCTGTGGCGACATTTCTATAAATTCGTTTTTTCGCAAGTATATTTAATTTTTGTAACGGAAGTTTGCATGAGTCACGCCATGCCGTTGCTTAACTTTCTCAAAGACCTTTTGCTTTCATAATTCCTGAACTTTACCAACATTCAATTATGTCTATGTATCCGATATGGAAATTTTTTAGATTTAAGAAAATCCCGAATTTTTATGAAATAATTATGTCGTCAATCCGACTCTCAATCTGTCTTTGTATGTCACAGCAATTGTTTGGAAACTACTAAGGGTCATACCTCATTAGAGCACCGCTACGAGTGCACGCTGCGTTGTCAACTAGAAAACCTCAAGTGAACGTTGATTGATTCATGAATTACCGCAGTCTGTCAGCGATTGTAACTAGATACGAGAATCACTCTGAGTGTAGGATTTTAGAACGAAGTTTCTTATCGCGCGTTGCGAAAGGGGGCTAGACAGAAACAATTAAGACCAAAAGTTGTAACGACACTTTTGGTTATAGTTGTAAGCCGTGCGGCGTGTGCGTGTTTCTCTGTCTGTCTGTCGCTCTCTCTCTCTCTCTCTCTCATAGAAAGCAAGCCAGTTATTTTCGTTTCGTTTTTCTATTTCGCATTAAACAGTGTGGTGTAGCGACGATTATTTTTGTTGAGTGTATACAGGTTTTTTGTAAATAATAAAAAATAATAACAATAATGAATCCTGACAGTGTTTCTGCACAAGTTCGGATATTGCTGATGGAGTTAGGTAAGTAGAGATTTTATACAGACAATGAAAACAATAATGACTAACTTCGTTCAATCTAGGTGTCCCTTGACACTTCTCAAGTTTTTTTTTAATTGTTCAGCAGACAGGCAGACGGCCCACTTGATAGGAAGCGTTTATCATCGCCTATAGACATTTGCAACACCAAACGTGCTACAAATAGGCTGCTGCTCACTTAACGGAGACTGGAACCTGATCACTAATGCCGGAACACAACTCAAGGTTGGTATGGCGACGTAATTTGGACCAGGGGTGGTAGCCATCCAGTCGGGCCACTGCCCTACCTGTGGATTGTACTGTCGCCTCTTACGAAGCCCACCCGACCGCAGGAAATTGCATTCTTTCTCCGTTCCTTCACCGATAAAAAATAAACTCATCGACTATGCATGGATAGTTTCCGAGCAAGGCGATCAGGTCACGGTATTCTTAATTCTATATGAAAGAAACTAAGTTTTATTTTAATCTATAGGGTTTATTAAAAGCAGTTTATCAATTTCGAATTTGCAAAACAAACATTCACACAAAAAACCCTAAAAACAGTCTATGATCAGATATCGTACAAATAAATTTTTGCAATTACTTTGAAAGTATTCACGGATATTTCAATCTTATGTATTTAACTATACTATTTATATGTATTAATAATTCTGAGCCATAGTTCACACACTCTTCTTACTTTTAAAATAATTCAAATTAACACAGTTGCAAAACTACTCGACGAAGAAATTAAATAAGCTTTCTACTGCCCCACCACGCTCTAAAAGCAGCGAGACGCCTCGTAATTGTTACAAGGTGCCTTTCTGTGCATTTCATCAGCTCCAAACAAAAGAGCGAGTCTTTTGAAAACTTGTCTACTTAAAAAAGTTGAGAGAAAATAATGTTTCTTGGAAAAATAATCTTGGTTCAATACCACGTGCGGACACACAATCGGCTATTTACTGCTACTATTGCATAGTCTTACTTCTATATTCACTAAATACATGCACATGAAATAAATAAAAAATATTTGACAAGTTGACAGATTATAAATTCCTGGAACACTACACACCCAAATATTCTTATAGATTCTGGAGAAGGATTTATAGGCCTTTTGTCAAAAATAAAACAATATCAAAACATGGAACAGAATAAGAAAGGCAAAATACCTACATAATTTCTCAAGTTTTGGATATAAAATAAACCTTTTGAATTCAGTAAGAATCAATGAGCTTTGTGTTTCAGTGTGACATTTGCGTTTTTATTTCATTCGAAAACTAATAAAAGTATAAGGTCAACAGCTAAAACCTCATAAAAACATATTAACAAATTAAATACTTTCTATTAATGATACAATTACCACATGTTAACAACGGTGAAGGAAAACGTTGTGATCCAACCTGCACATCGAGATAACCGATTTGTCAAACCTGCCAAGCCGCCTTGGAGAAGCGTGGCGGGTATACTGTCCGTTCCTCCTATAGTGGGAGGCCCGAGCCTAGCAGTGGGACATTTATGGCCTGATATTATATTATTAATGATATAATTGCAAAAAAGTTATAGTCTTCTGAAACAAACATATCTATAGTTGAGTCGTTCTAAGAAGCTCCCTTTGAAGTTTTATATAAATACTGATGAACTAGTACTAACATTGTAATAGTTTCAAAATCATTTATATCAAATTAAAACACAAGAATTACTTAATTTCTTTAGAAACACGACAACGACGATCTGCAGATTGATGTATAATAGAAAAGCTTAAAAATATATAAAGGTTATGCATGTTTTATATTAAATATATCTTTTAAAATAATAAATCGTTTTCTTATAATATTTTCTTAAGTTTTCGCGACTAGAATACATAATACAAGTACGTTATAAAGGTTTTAAACACGGTAATTTATTTAATTAATAAATTACCGCATATAAAACCGTCAAAACATAGTTTTATTATTAAATCGTTTTCTTTCAATCAATTCTGTAATGTATAACTTCCTATATCGATTCCGATATATAATCGCATCATCGTTGATAGTTTAACTACTAAAATCAGTTTTATCAGCCAAATGTGGCTCTATAATACGGCCGAACTATATCTATTACAACTCCAAAAAACATAATGTGCGGTGTACTGGTTTTCACGACAATGGTCTGCGCACTCACTACAAATATTGTCAACGATAATATTGTAATTTTAATAATACGGGAAAGTTTTGATTAAATACTCTCAAGGAAAACAAAGGATAAAATTATGAGACTTTCGTCACCTCTACAGAACCCTTAATAGTACCTACACTAATACGCACTACCCAATTATTATATCAACAAACAACTTCCCAGAATATATTTTTCAAGAAAACAACATAATTGGAGCAGCCAGTCCTTTGGTGTGCGAAATTAGAGGCAAAGCGTTGCCAGGCAACGGGACAAGTGAAGAAATACGCCCCACGACCAATTAGGGACGGCTTAGATTTGTTTGTATAAATTCATCATCAAGTAATTTTCTTGGATATTTGCTTAAACCGATTACCTTTTTTTTCGTTTAACAGCTCTACGGACTCAGTTCCGTACCCTTTTTTTACAACTTAATTCCTAAATTTAATTTTTAGAATTTAAACATATTGGTTATTTTGGTTCTTAGGTCTGACATTAGTTTAGTGATTTTTGTGTTGTGGTGTACCTTACGAATAACTTATTTTATTAATTTATACTAATTTTAATACTAAACTAATGTAGAGTGTATCTGTTACACGCTGGTGTTGTGAGGAAGTGCATGTGCAGTGTGTGCCTTATGTCTATCTATACCTATATATATATTATCCGAACCGATTATCACTTGATGGAAGCTGGTTACCGTCGCCTATTGAAATCTGCAACATCTGAGGTGCTGTCGATGTGATGTTACCGACTTAGAAGTGTTATGTTAAAGTTTAGTCATGTTAAAACACAACTCAAGATTTTTATACAGACTACCTTTAGAATAGAGATAGAGGCTATCCAAACGGACAAATGCCCTACCACTAGGGTTGCCAGATGTGTTCGAAAAATTACCGGACAAGTTTTAAATTTTTTTAATAACATATAAATTCGCTGAAACTTTTAGTTAATAAATTTGCATCCAAGACTAAATTCAGAGCCGATCGATTTTTTCATATATTTAGCACGCGATGCCACTGCTGTTAATAAAGTTTTACTGTCTGTAATGCTATCTTTGAATTCCGTGCCACTTGCAGTTAAATTACAAAAACGCACGCTTTCTTACAGTATTTATGACAAGACAAAAGAAATGACAGATAATTAACGAATTTGCGTTAAAATCGGACAAAATGCGGTTTATCAAAATTTTGTTGACCGGGAATATAAACAAAACCGCACTGTCCGGCCGAAAACTGGACATATGATATCTCTACCTACCACCCGCATGAAGAAATGTTTATTCTTTCTATGGCTTTCACAGATAATATCATAAATTGAATGTAATAGTAGGACAACTCTAATTTTAACATTTCGAGAAATCGCACATAAAGACGAAGAGCGTGATCTCTGCCACTGGGTGGTGTAAGCCCTCGCCCGCTTAAGTAACTTAATAGAAGGTCCCAAGTTCGATTCATGGTATGGTGATTTCATGAACGAAATTTCCATTGTTAACTTTATTTCTGGCTGCCTGGGTTCGACCCAGAGTTGCATATAACCTTTAACACAAGCGTAATTTTCTTAGTTTCAGGATATATAATGTGTGTATTTGTCTGGAGATTAAAAAAACAAGTATATTTATGTATGACCCACAAAATATGAGAACGTAAATCCTATATTCTAAAAAAGTATATTGACCGGAAGAATATGGCAACTCCTTAAGCTTTCTCTCAGTAGACGTCTGCTTAGTTTGAAGATTGTTAACAAATATTTAGGCGCTGCTGATTTCATACACTTATAGACAAGTTTTTATCAAGTCGCTGTGTACCATTTACACTATACCTACAATCTGCAACAAAGTTAAAACGAATGTTGAAATTATTGTTCGTAATAGGAACGAACAATAATTGCAACATTCTTGTAAGTAAAAATATAATTGAAATAAGTATTAATCCAGATTTTATACATAAATGTAACAATGACTTTGTTTTTGCGTGTCTTCAGGTTTGTTTGGCCTTGGAAATAAATCAAGTATCGATAATTTCAGAAACAAAATTATATCGTAAAATATATTAGATACCATCAGATAAAGGGATTAAGGTTTGAAGTTAAATCGAAGTTAGATTAAGTATCTTTATACTTTGTATACAAATGAAGTGTCATATTAATCTAGTTTAATTAAAGAAATATTTGAGTAATTATTTAAATCACGTAGATATAGCAGATAAATTATGAGCGAGTAAAGCCGCCTTAAAAATTGTAGTTTTGAATTTTTTAATCTAGCAGCTAAATATTGTACAATTTGACAACAAACTTGACAGAGTGAAAATATATAAATTTGTCAATTATTACATCAATATTTAGTAACTATACACTGGAACATTTGAATTATTCTTCAAAAACAATATTAATAGCTCGATTTGAACCTTTTAACAAACAAAAATCAAATTAAGTAAACGCTTGGACTCTGAGGTCGGTCCTAAGGTCATGGGACTCTAGAAAGATCTATTAAAATGACTAACTGACTTCGACGACCTACTTGTAACATTAAGGGATTATTAGTAGAACACAATTAAAGTTAAGTTTCCTTAATGTTACTACTTTATAATATAATAATATTCCTTATTTTTTAGAGTATAAAAGATTTTAGTAAAACAGTGTTTGTTTTGGCAAAGGCCTCTCCATTCATCTCCCAAACACTAGTATATATAGTGCGGGCTATAAAAACATTACACAAACAATACCCCTCGCGCCCCCATTGCCATAACAAAACCAAACTCAAACCATATCCACGGAACACGAATGCGAATTTCTCAAGTGGTCCAAACTTTCCCTGGCGTCCCCTCAATAATTCTTAATTAAACCGACTATTGTTACACCTTGCGAACAATTCATAACAAATGTCAGCCGTTAATAGTCCAAGTTGTGAAAGAAGCAGTGGCCAAAAGACTGGCTCCCCCGATAATTGGTTTTCCCAACCTCCCTGCACACGCGATAATTGAATGCGTTGGCTGCTCGTTTACTCCGGCATACTCTTTGGCACTTCGGGCTATGTGCAGCTTTTGGGGTTCTGTAGGTTCTTTGGAAGAAAACTTTTTATAACGGGACGCAAACCAACTTACAGAGGAATTTCTTAATGACGGCACAGAAGGTAGAATAGTTAGGCTACTTGCCTTCACAATTTATTATTGTTAGAATTCCCATTACTAGTTTGGTTACATTTCTTTCTGTGCTGGAACGGAGAAAGAATACAATTTCCTGCGGCCGGGCGGATTGTCGTAAGAGGCGACAAAACAGCTTACAGCGTGGTGGTAAGGTATTTACCGGTCTGGATGGCCACCACCCGCAAGTCTGGAGTATGCCGCCACAACAACCTTGAGTTGTGTTCCGGCATATCAGGTTCCAGTCGCCCTTAAGAGAGCAGCAGCACATTTGTAACACCTTTGGTGTTGCAAATATCTATAAGCGATGGTAACCGCTTTCCATGAGGTGGGCCGTCTGCCTGTCTGCTAAACTCATGCGTTAAAAAAATACAATAATACTTATTCTGAATCTGTAATCTCCTATATTTATTTCCATTTAAAATTATACAAAGCTAATTTAAAAAAAATGCATAAACTGAATAGAATGATAAAGATTTTCTTTATAATAACAATGGACAGACAAACACGTGATATTTAAGATAAGCAAGATACTCTTTTGTTCTGAGTAATATACAATGGGCAACTCTAGGACTGATTCCAGCACGTATACCAAAGTAAATAAGAAAAAATTGTTTACAATACCATTTCCATGTCCATGTCCATTCAATTACAAACAACGTCGTTAGCATCGAGTCGTTTTTAGTTTTCTAGTGAAGTTATATTGTAAACATTGGAGTTTTTTTTGCGACACAAATATTCCGTAAATAGTTTTGGCGTGTTTTCTATACTATAGCAGTAGCCTAAGTTTAACATGAAACAAATACCATAACGCATAATGGCACATATAATTAAAAGGCTGGTGCATATCGGTGCAAGTTTCATGCGCCGGAAACCATTTCGGGGGAAGTGGCGCGCGCCAACGATTTGCCGGAAGGCAGCGGCCATATTGCCTATTTATGACGCAAGCGCCATCTAGTAGCGCAGAATGATGAGTTATGAAACTTTTAGTACCTTGGTATATGTTAAGACTGATAAGGTGGAAACAATACAGCGTTATTATGATAAGTAATTTAATAGACCCGGGTTGATTTAAACAAGTATGTGCGTGTCATTATGTATTTCTATAAGAGTTTACTTGAGACCTTGATACCTGATGCGAAGCGGTTATCGTCACCTATGGCCATTTGCACTAGAGGAACACCAAATTGCTGCCGGATTAAAAAAATAATAATGACACCTTCAAAAAAACATTGCGATGTCGCAGAGAAAACTTCTGCTGGGAGCTCATTCCGAAGATCTACGGATGCGCAAGTGAAAAGTTTATATATACATACATATATAATAAAACTACGTTATAACGGTTTTAAGCCAGTATTTCATTTGATTTTTATTCCGACATTATACTAACAAATAATAATTGTGTGTTCAATTTCAAGGCTTTTTTTATTTAATTTATGCTTAATGTCACATAATTAATATTCAAAATGATATTAACAGGTAATGATAAGCCGCAAGAGTAAATTCATATTCATGTGACGTGAGCCTGTAATGTGTGACGTCTTACGGTAATGATAAGACACGATAATGAGGTATGGTAATCAACCGTAGTACACAGACAAACGGAGCAGCCTACTAATTTCATATACGTCAACAAAGCGTGTTGTAATGAGGAATGTTTAGGCGTGAGGTGGAATAGAGTTGCGACGTAATTAGAATGTGGTTTTGCTTAAACATAGCTTTAAGGTTTATTTATTTATTTAATAAGGATCACGTGGTAATATAATCAGGACTTGAACCGGCTTAAAATTAACCGCCTTTTAAACTATATAAGCGGTTTTACGTCAGAAAGAGTGTTTGTCAACCTGCTGTTGTCACACCGCGGTCAAGCATACCAACTAATGGGCGCACCCCAATCTCGACGGCATACGTACGTCGTCGGCCCACTGACGGCGGCCGGTAGTCTAAGAATGCCCTCCGGCGCCAGCGCATCCTCCTTTGGTGGAAGCGAAACCAAGATGTGCGCTCACGTTCCCGCTCCGCACCCTCCTTTGCAAGCATAAAGCGACGCAAAAGGAGACGGCGTGCCATCCGGTATGATGTAGACCCTTTTTTTTTTGGCCAGGGGAAATCCGTTTGAGGACTAAGCCGCGACAGGCACAGAAGCCTGGGGGATGCTCGCGACCCGGTGAGATAGTGTGGGATTCGCCAGATCGGGGGTGGCACTAGCGTGCCCGGTCTGAACCGGTGCCACGTTATTGCCACTCCCCACTTAGGGATACCCACTAAAACCCCTCGGTGTTCCGTCCTGCGCCTTATGCCAGGGCTACGTGTATGCGGTTTTCCCAACTCCGCTGCCCTGGCAGGCGTGGGCCCCGCTCACTGGGCCTCTTCCAATGCCGGGGAGCTACTCCCCCGGCGACGACTGGGTCTTTTCGGCGTGGGGCGGTTTGTAACGCGCCCCACGGGAAGAGAGATGAGCGCGCGCGGAACACTCGCGCTCTCATTTCGACGGCATGTGCGGGTGAGTGAGAACCTCTATACCCCTAGAGGCCCCACCCGCGCCGCCCGCTCACGGTGGCCGAAGGTCTAAACCAGACCTCCGGCGCCGACGCGTCCTCCTTTGTCGGGAGCGGAGCAGGGAATTACGCTCACGCTCCCGTTCCGCCTCCTCCTTCGCAAACATGACTTGCTCGCAGAAGGAGGAGACGGCGTCCCATCCGGTGGAGCTCCCGACCATGGTGCGTACCACGGCCGGGAGGGTATGATGTAGACCTGCATCAACCGGTTAATTTCACTAGAAAATTTCTCTATACGATAACTGTTTCTAATATAAATATGTTTACGTCTGTGTATGTGATGTTTGGGTGCGACTGAAAACTTGATGTATCAAATAGCTGAGCTTTGAAAGTGTGCGACAGAAACGGTTCGTAACCGGTTTACTCAACTAAACCTATTTAACGAACTTTTCTTGCTAAAAACCGGTTAATTGAGATGGAAGCTATACATACAGGCTTTAACCGGTTCGACATTGTGCTGTAATTAAAGTATTAATACGAGTAGATTTACAATTAGACCTAATAAGTGGTGCTGAAATCGGGTTCTAAATTTATTTTCTGCACAGTACAACGTCTGCCAGGATCGCTACTGATATATTCAAGAACCAGTCTTATTTTGTAATCATCTCTCTATATATACATAATTCTTTTGTACGTGTGTTAATTATTGAACTCCTCCGAAACGGCTGGATCTATTTTAATTAAATTTCTTATGTGCGTTCAGGTGGATTAGAGAATGGTTATGAATCATAAATGGATCCGGTAGCGCTGGAATCAGGTTATAGATATTTGTTTTTTTTCAGGGCAGGACGGCTGCCGGGACCACCAATAATTTAATAAATCTGCCGGCAGTGACAAGTTTGTATAAAGAACTTAAAATAGAGAAGGTTCCCTGGCATGACTACTTTTAAAATAAAGTTTTACGTTTTGAAGTAAGATAAGTTAAATATTTAAAACAATATATACATACCTACAGTTTTCTATTATGCACTCCAATAAAACAGAACAAAAGAACGCAATAGCACCACTGTCCATGCAAAATATTGAAATCCTAAAAATTCCATCGTTCGAAAACCGTCTACCAATTTTACGAACCAAAAAGGAATATCTAAAAGTGACCTAGTTCAGGCTTTATGTTCCGTTCTACTTTGAAGACGTACTTGAACATATTGCACTTTAAAAGCACTCTCTGTTTTACAGTATAGCGAACGTTGTCAAGGAAATCGTTTTCATTTTAAGACACCGATACATAATTTACTTAATTAATTATAAATAACACGT
Source organism: Dendrolimus punctatus (assembly GCA_012273795.1). Taxonomy (NCBI): domain Eukaryota; kingdom Metazoa; phylum Arthropoda; class Insecta; order Lepidoptera; family Lasiocampidae; genus Dendrolimus; species Dendrolimus punctatus. Next base: position 14,048,615 of record CM022542.1, on the reverse strand, counting down.
ACATCAAATTGATCGTGTACTAGCAGAAGGTGATGTCAGGAGCCTTAAGAACAGACGAGCGTGCATGACAAGAGCTATGTATGTCAAAGAAGCAAGTGAGGTGTATAAGAATAAGCCTAAATGGCACTCTGTTGTTCGTACAAAATCTATACATATTTTTACGAGTTGCAGGACTCGAATTAAAATGCCCTTGGAATTACTATAGAATTTATTAGAACTATACATACACGTATAACACAGGTACAAATATAATTGAACACAACCAGTACAAACGTAATGCACGATTCAATAACACGCGCAAAGTCCGTCACTATATAGACTATCGAATGTTCACACGTCTTGCCACGCTTGTGGTTATCGCTTGACTGCCTCATCCCTGTGTTGGGGCATTGCTTTATACTATACAAATACAATATGTCTCGATACAATACTCGACGAATTTCCAAGAATCACACCTGGCTAATGATTATCATAAAGATTACAATACACAATGAACTGTTTTCTAATGAAAAAATTAAACACAAAGTAAAAAGAAGTCGAAATGCGGGAAGGTAATAAACTGCAGGTGAGAATTGGTCTTTGTGGTCGTAGCAATATAATAATACTGTAGAGGTCGAATTAAGTCGAACCTGACCCTGAACCCGGAACACAACTCAAGTTGTTATCGCGATATACTCTAGACCAGGGATGGTAGACATCCAGACCACCTGGCTCTGGATTGTTTTGTCGCCTCTTAAGACAGGCACCCGGCCGCAGAATTAGTATTATTTTCCGTCCCTGCACGGAGAGTAGTTACTTTCCATAGGTAGGCAGTCTGCCTGTCTGCTGATTTCATGTCATAAATAAAGTCGAGTAAAAAATATTATTTAAGTTAACACTGTGACTGTGGATGATTGATCAAGTCTTAGCCCGGTTAGGTCACAAGAACGCACAAGTCCCAAATTTGATCTCTCATAATGGTATGGCAAATCTCGTAAGCGAGCTATCTCTTCAATTTTTTATATGTTCGACCTCAAGTTTCCTCCTGAATAACAGTGATCATACGATATGCGTAAACACATTATCTTGAGGACACATATCATCCTGTTTGTTTGCCAAATAATCAAAAAACTTAAATATAAAATAAATATTCTGCAAAAAGAACCATTGTTTATAATGAGTTTGTGGTTACCAGGCACCAGGTAATATAGGTTAAATATCGATTTTGGAAAAGCAATTTCACTTTAATATCCACTAGAACTTCAGAGGTGAGTTGAATATTGGTTATATGAGGAATCGAATGTACGTAATATGAAAAGTTTTAAAAATGAATATAAAGATGAAAGCGATGTAATATTCAACAGTCGCGTATAAAATTTTAGAATGTCGTATCAAATACTTTGTAACGTGCTGGGTGCAAGAATTTTACCTTCATACAAAATATATTACGTATACATAAGTAATATGCTTTCTCACCTTTAGCACATTTTATTAAGTCACTTAGCAATATCCATAACATTATAAAATTCTAAACACGCCGTGTCTATACATTAATACTATTTCTAAAGAAATAACTGGAATAGAGTTATCCGTGCAGGAACGGAGAAAGAATGCAATTTCCTGCGGCCGGGCAGCCTGTCGTAAGAGGCGACAAAACAACTCACAGCCAGTGGTAGGGTATTTGTTCGACTGCATGGCGACCACCCCTGGTCTCGAGTATGCCGCCATAACAACCTTGTGTTGTGTTCTGGCATTAGTGACCAGGTTCCAGTTTCCTTTAAGAGAGCAGCAGCGCATTTGTAGCAACTTTGGTGTTGCAAATGTCCATAGGCGATGGTAACCGCTGTCCATCAAGTGGGCCGTCTGCTTGTCTACTGCCAGCTCGCCGGTAAAGCCAAAATAAGCAATTCTAAATGTACCATGTTTATGTTAATAAAGATATGTTCAGTCTTGGATGGTTTATTTCTGTACACAATACAGGTATCTTATTTGTAAATCTTAATATTATGTGTGCCGAGAGCTCCATGTAAAAACCAGAGAGGGGGTGCGAAGCTCCGGGACGTCACGGTTGACGCGCCTGTTAAATGACGTTGAGAGACGCGTTTCGTTTCTACTACAATTTCAGTTCGTAAAATTGAGCGTTTCACCACCGTCTCATCTAATATTGACTGATGACGCTATCTAGGATGGAGTATGGCTAATTGCCTAGCGAGAAGTTATCTATTATGACTTAAAGGCTCCTGATTGTATTTGTTAGTAAACCAGACTCCAGCCAATAATTCAATTCTTTGGGAATGTGTATCAGAAAATACATTTAAACATCAAGATACTTACAGTGTACATGATATTGTTGATTTAATTATCTGTTACTCGATTATACTATAATCGTTCTTCTTGGAAACAAAGGTAAACCACTTTAAGCCAGTATTCAATAGTACAGAGTCGCATCCACCAGTGTTAATCGCATTTTCACCCCGGACTGTCGACTTTGTCAACTGTTTAAACTCAGTAACTGAATTGGCAGCGTTAACCTGTTTAATATCTCAACGAAACTGACTTCCATTATTGTTACAACAATTGAATTAATACAAATTGATTTGCAAGTTCCATTTTTATTTGCTAACTATTACGCCTGGGACATCGATTACGCAAGATTTGGACTTTGTATTTGTTGGAAAATATTTTATATAAAAGATTGTGCCATCTTCATCATTCATCATCATTGACGGTCCCTGAAGTTGAGAGGGCTAAACCTTTATGATCAGTATCAGAATCATCATCCACTGACATCAAACAAAATGTTTGTGTATAAAATGGCCATTTTTTTGCTAATTGTACATTTATTTAAAAATCTCTGAATGGGGATCAAAATTTCTATTTCATTACAGCCCCCCCCATTACTGAGCTGCTGAAAGTATCCATCCTGTATATTCCATCTTCAACCACAATAATGCTTAACACTAAGTGAGGTGGTTTAATTCCAACCTCTCTTTTTTCTTTCTCCTTCTCCCAATGATTTGGGATCCGCCCAATAAGTCTCCCATCTTTTCCCACACTTTTTATTCATTTCGGTCATACCAGACTTTTCTATTCTGCCATATGTCCTTAGTCATACCATAGACCACCATAATTGTATTTGTAATGTAATACGAACCGTTCCAATATAAAAAATAACGTCAATATAGTATGTACCATTTATTTTGACCCAATAACAGTGTAACATACAACAAACACTCCCCAAGCAAAAGGTTCTTCGTAAGAAATCTCATCGGCAAATCAAACAATGTTACTATACAGAAACTCAACAAATAAATAAGACGAAACCTCAGCCCTTAGTTGTAAACAAATACAGTGTACTGACACATCTTCGTGTTGAATCCACGTTAATCCGTTTAGAGGTCCAATCGGAGGAAGGGCCTCGACTATGAGCTCCTAACCTCATGAAAATGTATCAGAAAAATCAAGTAACCGCTTCCACGTAGAGACTCGTGTGGGTGGTCCGAGTTGTAAGACATAAGCGATTTTACGGAAGTAATGAAATATTATATTATAATATTTTTAAGATAATAACACTTCTGGTGTTATAATTTTCTGTGGAAACAGTATCCACTTTCTATCACATGTATCTTCAACTTATTATAATGATCTAGTAGTGTGTATACTAAATATCATAATTATAACCACATGAAACCGGCTGCATAATACACGCACAATTGCAAAAACAGATATTAACACTTACAATACGTATTCGTAGTATAACTTATTTTTATTTCATAAACAATATTTAAGACTCTATATTGAGAGTTTCTAAACTTACAAGATATTGAAATGGACCATACGAGTTAAATATATATTCCTGTTTAATTCTTAAAACTATCATTACAATTCGGTGAGCTAAACCCATTTGAGACAAATGTTGAACAGACAGATTAATATCCTAAAAACCGGTCATCATTCATCTATTACATATTAAGCATGTATCACTAGCACATTTTCACATTTATTAGGAATTTATACACAGATAGTTAAAGGCGTTTTAAAGCTAAACTGAATTTTTGGCGGGAACTGAAAGGAGATTTTGTCCTGTGCATTTTTTTTCATGTGTAAAATTACTCTAAAATGAACAGTAGTTGCAGGATATGGATAGTTTTATGAGTAGTATCTATGTGTTTTTGTAAGAAATGTGAACTGTATAGTCATATGTGGCATTTCGAATTTTCACAAGGACTCCGTTGAATGGCGTCAGTTAATAACCTAAAATTCAGCTGAGCTTTACATATTCTTAAGAAAATTAAAAAACTATATTGATAATATATTAATCTAAAATCTGGCTCAAAAACCTAGCTGCCAAGCCATAAACCTAAATAAATAATAATAAAGCGAAACTCTTGTCGCTTGTACTCTCAAGATCTCAGCATAAATATTCAGTGTGGGGCGAAGATCTCTTATTAATGAAAAAGGGTCACGAGGCATTTTAATTCAACTACGTGTTAAGGATTTCGCTGGGATACTTACGATCCTGGTTGTATTATGCGCCCTGAATGGATTTACTTGTAAATAAGGTCAATGTCCCAGAAAGAAATAGTATCAGTGAGAAAGGCTTCAATTTTCAACTTTACTGATATCGTACGCCATAAGCTATTACCACAATATCGCGGGCTTCAAGCCAGAGGGGCGTATAAGCCAAATTTTCAGGAGATACAAAAAACTTTTTTTTTTCAATGTATCTCTATGACTGAAAATTTGCATGTGTCTATGAAAGTACTTCCTTGATTACGTGAAATGCTCTTTTTTAATTAATCTACTATTAAGAAAAAAACAGAGGTGGTGTATCGATAAAAATATAACTGATAGACGAAATAAAATAAAAAACGCATTTTTTTATACGCCCTCTGGCATCAAGCCCGCGATATGTTATTATGAATAATAAATCATATCGACTTATTTGCTCATCATTCGTTCCCCGTGCTAATTTAATTCACTGTCTAAACTAACCCGGCAACCGTTGCTCAAAGCAGTAAATTGTCGACAATCCCAAGCAAATACAAGGATTACACCATACAAATAATTCTTACAAACACCAGGGGCCTAAGCCAACGCATTTTCCTGAAGGAGGTACCAACAGCCCTAGTAATTACTAGGGTTAAGCGTTAAGACCCGAATTCCATGTTAAAGGCCCAAGGGAGGCCCTGCCAATGTACATTATCACCTATTATCTTTGACCCCTAGCACGGTATACAAACAACTGTTAGTACTTCGGAATGACGGTCGTCAGAGATCAGGTTACGATGGTCCGCTGGCCTTAAGAATATCATGAGACAAATGGCTGGTCTTTATGCACTAAAGCTAAGGACTCGATGGAATTAAATTTTATGCGTAATTAATTGTATTTTGTTACAGCCAAGAAGTCGTGGCAGCTTAAGGCTAAGACACCAGCATCTTATCCAATTACGTGACTTTGAATTCTGGTCAGAAAGTACGCACCATTTAGGCCCTTATCCTAAACTAACATGCAAAGATATTTTTATCATTACCATATGCTAACATGAAGAAAAATATTTTAAGGAAACAAACTTACGATCCGTATTCCCTTGGTCTAGAGTATGCCGCCATAACAACTTTAACATGTGTCCGGCATTAAGGCCAGGTTCCAGTCACCTTTTGATTAGCAGGGCATTTGTAGCACCTTTAATGTTGCAAGTAGGCGATTGTAACCACTTTCTATCAGATGGGCCGTCTACCCGTCTGCTGAACTCGTGCAATAAAAAAAATAAGATCCTAGATAAAAAATACTCAAAGAAAAAACGTTTACCAGCACGTGACATGACGGTCATTGTCGTTGTCAGAGCTTAGGAACCGTTAAAAAATAAAACCGGTTAAAACCTAAGTAGGTAGGAACTATTGTTTTGCTTTAACTTTATGAAGTGAAACTGTTTTTGGTAACAAAAGTTCGTTAAATAGGTTTTGTTGAATAAACCGGTTTTCGAACGGTTCTTGCCGCACACTTTCAAAGTGCAGCCATGTGGTAAAGCATGTTTTTAGTCGCACATTGATACATGTAGAAAGAGAAATTAGTTCTCGCGAAACAAACCGGTTGATGCAGGTTTCACAACACTTTCTTTAAGGTTTTCGCTCCGAAAGAAATAATTGACTAAAACCGGTTACAACCGCTTACTGTAACCAAGGCTCCAAGCATATGTCGTTGGCCCTATTGCCATCTTAAATAATAATTTGGTAGAACAATCACTACAAACAAATAATCAATTAAAACAACTCGATTATATTCAATCAGTAATTTAACTCGTTACAGCAATCTAACAGGAATGGCTGTGATCTACGTTGATAAATCTTGTTCGCGAATTCAAATAACTATAGTTACTTAAAGTGTGCCTGTGCTTTGTTGTATAGCAATAAATAACAAGTTGCAGCAATTTTGTCTGTTTGAATATTCAAGAGTTAGTTTAGACTTGATGGAAACTAGTAATTAAAATATCTGCGTGGGAACAATTTATTGTACAAAATAATTCAACCGGAATAATCTCTGTATTTATAGTCATGATTACGGAATCTATTTATAATTAGGTCTGAGATAGCATATCACTTTTAAATATTAGCCTTTCCGTCTAATATCGTTACTTTTGAAGAAATTTTTTTTTTTTTTTTTAATTTTCATTCAAAATAGAGTCTATTTCTGCGTTTTAAGATGTAGTGGATTACGCTTATTAACCTCCAAGATGATGTTATATATTATTTGTTTTTTTTTTTTTTTTTTTTTTTTTTATTATGTCTATATATGGTACTCATGATGATGATCCATAGCATTATCGGTGTCATATCGATTATATATTGTATGTTCATCTGGGACAATGTTAACGTTATTGTCTATGGCCAAACGTGTCTTATTTGTAGCCTTAAAAATAACGCCGTCTATCAACAGTGATATTACTGTGTATATACATACATTATCTGTCATAATTAATGTCCTAACAATTAATAACAATATTGCATCACAAATAACGCATTGAACCCATCAATACATCCGCGTGAAACAGTTAATAATTAAAACTATAACATTATCCCTGATGAAGGAAGAATATCGCTAAATGAAATCAAAGACAATATCGGACAATAACCCCTTCTGAATTCCGAACGATCGTTGACCCCAAATTAACTCGACCTAATTGTTCACAGATTTTCCACAGCAGTCGGCATCTATCTACATAGGATCCAATTAAATAGGTTTGTTGACACGGAATTCCTTCAATTATCCTTTAACAGAAACTATTTCCTTATAAATAATATAAAGCCTGTTTTACATATGCATTAGTTAAGTATAAACAATAGCTAACTTATGAAACTGGTTAGTACAGTACATAATTATCTTGGCTTGGACAGAAATTTTCCAGTTAAGTAAGAAGTTGTCGATTGGGATGTCTGTCCAAATGATTAACCACTTATTCACAAATTTACTAATCACTTAACTATTGCAAATGTAAATCAAGCTTAAGTAACCGTTTACTATTCAAATTCAATTAAAAAAATATATAATTACACGTAGACGAAATAATGAAGAGGTAAACATAATAAAATAAAAACATATTCGTAATTTGAGACAGAAAAAATAAGTACCATCGCAATAATGAAGAGACGTACTTAAAACTCAATTCAATTAGCTAAGCTGTTGTTATAGCCCAGGACTAAGTTGCAAAAGAAAAATACGAGGATGCTTAGTGGGTATCCAGTAACTGGCAGTCATTGAGAGTTGCACGTGTCAGCTGACAGCTGACCAATAACAATATAATAATAATCATCTGAAATATTATAATCAAAGTTTATTACACTAAGATTATTACAATTATAATACTAGATATTGGACACTAATACATAGAAAATTAGAGCAACTCCAAGAGTTGTCTCCACGTTTGCCAGGTGTCGAGCAGCAATTACTCTCCAAGGGTAGCTATTATCGACTATAATATGCGATCCCTGTCCAAGACTGTCGGTTTAAGACTTGGTTGTAGACTGTCGTCGGTTGACGACCAGTCCCCTCTGCCCGAACACCGAATATTTATAAGATCCTCGTAGTGCGTCTGCAGTGACACTATCCTGTAATACTTTGGCAGCACTTCATTTTCGCTTCCGTCATTACACCAACTTTCGCCATCCGTATAACTTCCAACTTCCGATTATACGACTTCCTACTACATCAATGAACAATCTATCAGGTTACTGACTACTTCCGTAATATGGTTGTTTTACAATAACAAATACGATTCCAACACGGCCGTCCTGCAATTCACACGTCCTCGGTGTCTGCCAGTCTGCGAATAAAAATAAAACACAGTACTTGTTCACACAACCACTCGGCCACTTCCGACCACTAATGCCTAAAGAACCTTTGAAAACTTTCAATTATTATTTCATGGATTATATCACAATTTCACGAACTCTACGTACTAAACATTAGATTAAGCTATCACACGCTGCCTCACTATCCCTAAGCAGTGAGGTGTACACAGAACATATTCACATCACAACAAAGAAAGACGGCCGGCCATCCAAAATATCGCTGGAAAAACAATGAAGGCTAACCTATGTGAGTTTCAGGCCGATAATACTTAGCAAGAAACTGCCGAGAGCAGGGAAAAATGGTTGTTGTCATTTCGAAGGCCTAAAACCCACTTTCGGTCGCTGAGCCAACAAAGTAAGTAACAAAAAAGAAACGCTTGTAACTTAGCTTCATATTTCAGCTTTACAACTCAAAATGTACCGATTAAAGAAAATCCAATCAACAAAGAGTTCTAATTGTTACATTTTTTTAATTAAACCGAACTCGCAAATACTCCGGGACGTCTTGTGTGACGTCACAAAGAAATCCTCTATCCATATATTTAAGCTTTCGCTGAGCGGCAATAACAGTAAAGCGTCCTGAGGGAACACCGAAACAGGGTCGCATTCTGGAATTAAGGTAAGGAAAACCGAAAATAGAATATGTAAAAGCATAAAAGGATAAACTACGAATGAATAAATGTCCAAAAAGGTGACTCCAAAAGATTTACCTTTTTTAAAATTATGGTCTTGCTTGTCACGTTTTTTGGAGTTTTATTTTTCTCAAAATATTTTTTAAACTTCTTCCGTCCTAAATTTCAACAGAAACTTATTAAAACATAATACAGATTTTTGATTGACGCTATCAAAACAAGCAATTATAGCTAAATAAAACTACCAATATTCTACAATTATTATGTATTTTTTCACATGTTTATTGCAAATAATAATAAATATATTTCACTCAAATCAGAGTAAAGTTACAATGAGTCTAACTGCTTTCAACAAACGCCCCATGTAAATATTTTTTGCTTTATTTTTGTATTATGTGCTAGCGGATTTCGCAGGTAAGAGATACCAAGGATATCACTTTTCAGGGCGGCCGCCATTTAGTATCTTTCAACAGCTCACTCACTGCACTTGTCAAATAACTTATTATTTCTTACATGACTGTCTTTTAACACCCCAAACGAATCCGAATACAAAATGGTGACGCCTTTCATGTACCAAGGCAATATTGGGGGGACAGAGAGATATAAATATATACTATTATACAAAAAGAGAAGGAATATGCATCAAGAATATGTATTGTGGTTTGAACAAGAGATGGCAGTACCATGACTTGAATACCATAGTTCAACATTAAATAATAAAGATATTAATATTTAATTATACTTTATTCACAAAACAATTATAAAATTATATATAATCAAATACAATAAAAGAAAACTTAACTTATTTGTATTGTATTCTACCCACAGTCCCTCAAGATGTCATATATAAATTTCTTATATATTACATAATTTATAACATACACATAAGTATGTACATTCAAGATGGTTTTAAATATAATTTGAACTAAAGTATGCATGAATAAAAATTAAAACTGCACGACAAAATTTCAAGTTCCCGTTATAAAAACTTCTCTAAATATACGTAAGTATTATCTAAAGAATGTGTTCAAATCCACCCCTGTATACACTAGGGTTGAGATTTAAGAAGATAGGTATTACCTACAGCACTCGGAGTGGAGTGTCTCACTCTTTATGGACAGTTTAATGGCGTGACGAAGTGATGTCTTGTGTTAATGAAAACTGCTCAGGGCTCTGGAGCGACGATAGCGGAAAATTGGAACTTGGTTATACTGACATAGTTTTTGCTTTACATCAGGTTTACCCGCTGGCAGTACATCGGTCTTGTTTAGAGATTTCTTCACAAGCTAATTATTATTACAAGATAAATATTATTTAATTTTCTTGTAATATCTCCTTGGACACCGGGTTGCCTGAAAGAGATCGCTATAAGCGATAAGGCCACACATTGTTCTAATGGAAATGTGTTTATATTAAATATCTAGGTTTAAGTAGTGAACAATAAAGGGTTTTCATTCATTCATAATTATTTGCAAGAAAGCAATACAGCTGTCGAGTAATAACAATGTTCCAGGAGCTTTTATTATTAGTGATTGCTTTATGTATGCAGTTAAGAAATATTTTTAAAAACAAGTTAATCGTAAACTACAAATACAATAATAATTTATGATATAAGTAATTATCGTATTCATACTGTGTTTGCATATATAGAAAATTGTGATAAGCTGAAGTTATGCACCTATTTAATGACGGTTTATTAAAATTATTTTAAAATCTATACTCAATTTAAACAGTAAAGACATACGGTCTTATTCATATTAGAATAAGTTTCTAACTTCTTTAAGAACCATAATGAAGCCTACAAACTTACTCTAACCCAATATAAATAAGACTGCTTGTTATTATTTTTATAAAACCGTGTTATGTGTCTTAACAATTTTTATCAATTAATGATCGTTTTTAACCGCAACCTTGTAACTTAAATTTTCAGCGAAAAGCGTTTTGCTATTTCGTATAGTTTCGGTTTGGTCATAAATCGGCCTGCTTGAAAAATTAATCTGCTAGTCTACATATAGAACATACGAGTATGTAAATTTAATAAATTCATCAATTTTTGTTTTTAGTGAGCATATACTTCAGCCAGGTGGTAGGGCATTTGCCTCACTGGATGGCTTCCACCCCTGGTCTGAATTCTGTCGCCATAACAACCTTAAGTTATGTTCCGGCAGTAGTGACCAAGTTCCAGTCTCCCTTAAGAGAGTAGCACCTTTGGTGTTGCAAATGTCCATAGGCGATGGTGACCGCTTTCTATCAAGTGGGCCGTCTGTCAGTCCGCTGAACTCGTGCAATATAAAATATAATAAAAGCATTTCCGCCAACACGACCCGTAAGTTCACTTTCCGAGAGTTATTGTCGGACACTGAACTCCGTTCTGGCCCCCTCAACCAAACCATAAAATAAATAACATAACTATAACCCAATCTGATAAGTGCATTCTAGTGCTGTCCTATGGGTAAAAATAAATTGATTACATTTATAAGGAGAGTCGATATTTATATCATCTTCCCTTATTAATGTTATTAAATACTATAAGCTATAATATGTGAATTAATTAATCGATCTAGTAATTAAAATTTACGATTAATATGCTTAAACATGTACGACGAATAAAGCCTGCTCTGCGCTCCACTGGCCGGTAGGCCGAATTTCCAGAGCACTTCATAAAATACCTACAGATGTATTTACCTACTAATCAATACCAAACATGTAGATAATATTCACTCAATACCAAACGTGAAATTAATTTAATAATAACAATTTAATTTCTTCCAGATAAAACGGATCTTTTCAAACAAGTTTCATTGTTAAGTTAGAAAAGGTCACCTAGTTTACAACTATTTTCCCATCTTTAACAAATTAAAAAATCACTAAGAAAGAAAGAACCCCACAAAAGCAATCGAAGGGTTCAAGTAATATACGAATTCTATTGTTTTTAATATATTAATTATGCTAGGTTTCATTATCATGCTATTGTATGGACAAGTAATATCAATTTTCCACTAATGTTAAGAAGAATAAATAGTGAAATATAGAAAGTTAATATATTGTATATATAACGTCGATATTTTCGTGGACATCCCTATCATAGGGACATTATATGGGGTTTTCAGGCGCTGGTCAGTGAAGGCTTAGTAAAGCCTTGAAGCATTACGGGGTACGTTGCTAAGAAAATCTTTATTAATAGACGCGTACTACTGCTACAGAATCTTAGGAGGCATGAACTGACAGCGATTGATAAGAGAAACTAGTTTTGTTGTATAGTGTTCATGTGAATTGTACACATCAAAATAAATATCACAGAAAGTCTCTTGATTTTCGTAATCTAAAAATATATTTTGTTTATCTTTACGTAGTATAAAATAAAGTCGTTTTCCGCGTATGTCTGTCTATGTCTATATATACGCTAATTCCTCCAAGCCACACACCGGGTTTTTAAGCAGTTTTCGCCATCGGTTAGATAATTTATCCATGAAGAGATATATAAATAGATAGATAACTTTATTGTACAAATAAACATAACTTAAGACTAAAATATTATTATGTACAAAGGCGTTTATCGCTAAAAAGCGATCTCTTCCAGACAACCACAAATGAAATTATATGATAATCGCGATGGTGTATACGTAACATATAGTACAAATACTTACATTTAATAATAAATACATAAATATATATATATATATATATATATATATATATATATATATATATATATATATATATATATATAAATATATGGATAAATTTATATATACATAGATATATACTAATATACATATCTACAAAATATATAAATATTTATAAGTGAATTAATATCATATTCCAAAGACAGATAGTATTTTTAATCATAGTTTAAATATCGCTAGCGATTTGCTGTCTGATCTAACAGGAAGCGCGTTAACTGTAAAAGAATGTTATAAAAACTGAGTTATGCGCAGGAGTGTTCAATTAAGTTAGTAGAAGGCGCAGATTATGAGACAAGAAAGAATTCAAACTTTTAAGTAATCGAGTACTAGAAAATAAAATACTATAAGAAAGCAAGATGTGAGTATTCCGAAATCGAATGCAACCACTTGAGTTTTTTCGAATTCAGAGACATGTCATATTTGCGTAGTCCAATATGAACCTTATGCAAAATTTGAGCGCTCAAGTTTATGAGTTGTTTTGGTTAAATTTAGATAGCTGCTATATATACAAGCTTAAGACATATAAAAACCTAAATATTTTTTAAGTTTTGTTTAAGTAAAATAGAGCTAGTCATCAAGGCATGGCATAAGCGCGGGTCTGTCAAAATTCAAAATCAATTTACGGTCAAAATTCTGGAAATATAAAACGATATAATATTTTGTTAAGTTTTCGCGACTTGTATACATAATAAAACTACGTTTTAACGAAACGCGGGAGTAAACAAAATCAAATAAATTACTGCGCTTAAAACCGATAAAACGTAGTCTTATTATAAAACGATATTTCAAACTCTAATACTATATTTCTACATCAAAACGCTAGAGAAGATTTGTGATGCTCTCTAGAAATGACATTCCTAGTATAATCCCTAGTTTATTATGCATTCTGACCGTGTTAGGAAAGTAACAATAATCTGAAACATTATAATCAAAGTTTATTACACTAGAATTATTAAGACAAATACAATTACAATATTAAATACAGCACAATAATACACAGAAATATTAGGACAACTCCAAGAGTTGTCTCCACATTTGTCAGGTGTCGAGCAGCAATTTACACTTAAAGAATACTGCGATTATCGAACAGTAATTAACGACCACAATATACTATGCGCCTTTTGTCCAACCGATAAACGTAGACGGTCGGTAGATTGCTGGTTGTAGACTAGTTGACTATCATTTGTAGACTGTCAGCTGTAGACTCTCGTTGTAGACTAGTTGTAGAGTAGCTCCCCTCTGCCCGAACACCAAATATTTATAAAATCCTCGTAGTGCGTCTGCAGCGACACCATCCTGTAATACTTTGGCACTTCATTTTCACCAACTTCCGCCATCCGTATAATCCGTTCCAACTTCCAGTTACTCCATTTTCGATAACTGTTGGCTTTATAATAAATGCTTCTATGTTGACATCCGATTATACGACTTCCGATTACTACATCAATGAATACTATTCCAACAACCGCATGTTATACCGGTTCCAATTACTGAGCAACTAAAGTTCGTGGTAGATCCATGCTATAATAATTGTGTTTGACTACAGATCTTAGGGCCGTTTCGATCAGTGTGATAATACGTTCACACATAATATCGGCGTGAAACGATTAACCTTGAGCTAATTGTGTTCCATGCAATGAGAGATAGTCCCGATCGCCCACTTCCCCCACCACCTTTTCCATTCGCCTATCCCATTCCTACCGTCTAACCCCTCTATCCCACCTTCTTTGGACGAGTTCCTTTAGTATCTCACAACGCGCAAAATGCGCCGACTGCCGTTCCACATGGCGACCACGGTCGTAACGGAGAAAATGTCACTAATGACGTCATCATTTTCGATCACACATCATTCACAACATACCATGTGAAGAGTTAGGTCGAAGTTCTCTCTATCAATTGACACTGAAAAAGGCGCGATTTTCAAATTAGCCAATGATATTTGTGTATTTCGTCGTTTATGACATTAACGCCCCAAAATCCGTTTCAATAGAGTTTATGATTGTAACGCCCGCAAGCAAGTGGAAGGGGAAAAATCGCGGTCGTGAACGTAGTCGTTGCGAGTCCCTTCTAGAACGTAGTCTTTATCCCCCATTTTAAAGACTTCTACCCTGGTGCTGTAAACGTCTATAGCCAGTCTATAGCCCACATGGCACTAGATAGGATAATATATATATATAGGTATAGACATAAGGCACACACTGCACATGCAATTCCTCACAACAGCAGCATGTAACAGATACACTCTACATTAGTATAAGATTAATATTCAAATTAAATAAGTTATTCGTAAGGTACGCCACCACAATACAAAAATCACTAAATTAATGTCACACACAAGAACCAGTAAAACCGATAAGCGTGTATAGACTCTAAAAATTAAATCTAGAAATTAAGTTGTAAAAAAGGGTACGGAACTTGCGTCCCTAGAGTTAAAAACAAAAAATCTATAGCTGTTGATAACCACTTTCCCTTAGATTGATCGTCCACATGTATACCAACTTCTCAAAAGAAAGACTAAAATCTTCTCCTGTGAACTAAGATAAGAACGTTGCGATAGATGTTTGGAGTTACAAGATACAGAATATTTTTATGTAATGCATTATTTGATTTATATGTCATAGATACATCAGACAATTAAATAACGTAGTTTTCCATTCGCCCGCTTACAGTTGTACGCAAACGTTATTTTACCTAAAAACCTCATAAATATTCTAAATAAACTTCGCTTTCTACAAATTCTTGAATTAAAGAAGCATTTGCACGAAACGTTACCTTTTATAATACAAATACCTTCGTTCTGTATACTGATAAGGTTTTAAATCTTAAATTATTCAGACTTTTTATTTAATAATTTACTTCTAAATTTCACCCTTATAGTCTGGTAATAGTCAAAGTGGATTATTCATAACAGTTAATACTAGTAATAATGGATAATTAAAACACACGCGATTTACGAAGACTAGTCATAATAAAGATTAGAGATTAGGATAAAGCCTTGATAACGTTTGCTTGTTAATATTACACCGTAGACTTTTGGACTCGATAACTATAACAAGTAGCTTAATTTTATTCAAAGCTACAAGTAGTATGTGTCCACGACTATAACTCAGACGAATAAAAAGTATAGACGGAGCTTATTTGAACAATATCGTCAAATGAAATTAAATCATTTTTAACCGACTTTCTAAAGGTCCTCAATTCGTTTATAGTGGACCGATTTTCAAAAATTTTCTTTTCTTCGCATGTTTCCCGAATTGGTCTCACTGTCACCATGTCAGGAACTGATGAGTGGATTCCAAGGAAAAGAAAAACTCACGAAAATTGTTAACCAACCGATTTTCAAATTGTTTTCTTTACTCGTAAGTGTATACTCTCAAGATAGTCCCATGGTCACCAAGTCAGGTCTGATGAATAGATCGGATCCCAGGTATATCGAGCATAACCCTTATGAAAGAACGCCGTGCGCCTAAATTCTTGGAAAAAAGCTTGTATTCACACACTTATACAAGCTTTTTTTATTACATTTTTTGTGGCATTTAATTTTTTATATGCGCGTTACGTGATTTTTCCGTCAATTGTGGATCTATTTTGATTTTTTTATACGCAAGTGTGTATGCTGCCGAGACGGTGTCATGGTCACCAAGTCAGGATCTGATAAGTGTAAAGTGTAAGTTCTCAGACAAATTCAAAATAACCCTTATTAAAAACGCCGAGAGTTTAAATTTTGCTAAAAAGCCCGTATACGCGTGCTAGTATTACACTTTCCACAGAACGCTTATTTTTTCGTAAGCATGTTACGCGTTTTCTCCGTCAATTGTTGATCGACTTTCAAATTGTATATTTAACATCCCCATGCAAGTTCTACATTTTTTACAGGTGCTTAATATATTATTTCTAAAGCGATTGAAGTATTTGCGCAAATAAAAAATAAAAATACATTGTCTTTACAAAAACAATACTTTCACTTTACATTAGCTATTAACTAACTTTGAGATGTCGTAGAAACAAAAGAAAGAAGAAGTCGGTTTTGTTTTTTACAAACTCGTGTGTGTAATCTTATGTAGTATACACGTGGTTTACGTCTATGTGGGTAATAGTACTGTATCCATCGGAAATTATTTCACCTTTCTCCCTACTAATTCAATTATTTAATACTAGGTTCCCGTCACATACTGCAGCATGATCGGCTTCCTTTAGCGGGCTTTACTCTGAGAGTTTGGAGCTCCGTCTACCTATTTTGTTCGTCTGAGGTGTTTAGGGTAATATCATTAACAGGGTGGCGACGATATATGTACCTATGTATAGTTAGAATCCGGTAGTAAATTAGGGACAGCTGCATATGTATATGTAAATGAGACTTAAAACATTTTTTTTTCAGTGTACGTAGATTTGAGGAGTGCCGTTATTCACATCTTCAAAATTATAACAATGGTCTCCGATATCTTTGAGTGAATGAATGAAAACATTACTTTCTTAAAACTAAGTAGGTAGAGTAAATGTTAAATAAACCATTCTATCTAACGACATCACTGCCTTGTAACTTTGAAACTACGAAGTGGAAAATTCTGAATTAACTTTTTATTGAAGGAAGTACAACAATTTAAATTAGTATTCTATATAATAGAATACTTTGTCTATGGCATTATATAAGAAGGTTTTATAACACAGATAACCTCAGGATATGATAACTTAAGTAATTTTTGGGATATAGGGTAATTTCAATTAAATGTTTTTTTACGGTTCCGTTGTCAGATGTAGGAAATAGTATCGACCATTTGTCACATCTACGAAACCCTTTATAGTTCGCGACAAGTTACGCACTGTCTCGAATTTTTCAAATTGACTTAAATAAATTAGAATTAGAGAATGCATTCAAAACCATTAACAAACAGACAACTCAATTAAAAAAATATAAAAAGAAAATTATTTTAAAGTTTATACTTTAAAAAAATACTTTATGTTAAAATATGTAATGTGTGTAGAAATGTATGTGTATATTTATGTGGTGTTTATGTATGTATGTGTATGGTGTGTGTACAGGTGAACGCGTGAGTGTGCGGTAACAGACTCATACTAGTATAGCCAGTTTAGCAAATTCTCGGTACCATAAGGGAGTTCTATTAGCCAGTTGAATAATTTTAATTTACACTCGCGATAAGAAAGTACTTCTAAATGATCACCAAAAGAATAAATCGCATTAAATTATAAGATCGTGGAAATATAAACTTACAATATATCTCCACATTCCACCATAATTGTGCCCGACTTGAGTTATAGCGCAGCTACCAAGAGCCCAAAAATTAAACAAGTTGTAACAGACCGCAATGGTACAAAACAAGCCGGAAAAATGACAAACAGTGCCTTATCACACTTGTGCGTGTGACTCAACAATAAATTCGGCGGAAAAATCGTCGGTCGGGCGGAGTCGGGGGCAATAACGTAACTAATGTTACGCCTTTACTCGTTTCTAGGGGATTTGACTCATTACTGCTCTTTAATTATGTTCGTGACTTCTGTTTGGGGGACATTTAATTGTTATAAAGATAACAAATTGTAGTAGAAAATTTGTTTTAGCAATATCTATGTTAAATTCTTACACAAGAAACGCTGTGGGCTGAAAAATTGAACACAATACACACAACACCAATATTGAAAATTGAATATTAATATGGTTTTGATTTTATTGATGGAAAGCGGTTACCATCGCCTATGGACATTTACCTGAGGTGCGGCCAATGTGCTTTCGCCCACGAAGGGGGTACGGGAACCTGTTGCTAGAAAACAATAGGGGAGCGGACAACTCTATTGAGATACTTTTTACAGACTTACAAAACGTGGCAGCCTCATAGATTTTTTATAAGAAAGATACCTATTTCTAAGATAATAAATAAAACGAGTCAAATAGCGCATTAATTAATTATTTATAGGTAGGAAAGTGACGAAATTGTGTCTATCATATGAGATTTTAAAAATTAGATGATATATTAATATAATGCCTATCGTGTTTGGAAACACACTGCACTAAAGTGGTAGAGGACACCAGGAAAAGGCGGAGGAATGACGACCATTGCCTCGACTTATTCCTGAACTGCGGTGCTGTCACTATATTAAAAGAAAACGCTTGTACCTAGACTTTATCTATAATAATTATTATTAGTATATAGATAACATTTTATTTACCCTAATTAGAATATAGTATTTACAATTGTATTACAATAAACTTAAAATGTAATACTAAGAGCCTTGCCAAACAGTAAGGGTGTCCTGGCGAATTTATTAAAATAAATATAACGTCTGTGTTTTTATATGTAAAAATATTAGAATTGATTGTAACATGTGTCCGCATCCATATTTAAGCTATTTTTGGCAGCAAACTCAACTACTACTTCAATGGGCCGGTAATCTTGGTTCTTTAACGGATATCCTTATGATTTGACTCGTAAGAGATAGGGCCAATATGTCGCTCCACAGCCCGCTGAGTGATCTTTAGTTCGTCAATATTTTGGCACCACACATCATTTACACGTAGAAAGCACTGCTCAAAGGCATTCATCTTCAACTAACAATACGAGACTGAAAAAAGTGTACCTATATAAAGTTCATTATAGTAAAGTGCTATGCTATAATTTTTATGAGTTTTTATAATATCCTTTAAATAACTTTTGTCTGATGATTGCAAAATCAGCCCAAGTAATAAAAAACTAAGTAATTTGAGGTTGATTTTGTTATCACCAACTGAAATACAACTTGAAAAAATATAGGTCTGATTAAAATAGTAGATTACATTAATTCACGTCATAATTAGCCAGTGGATAACTTTATGTGATGATTGAAAAATCAGCCCTTTGGCAAATGTTGTTTTAAGGCAGAGAACAATAACCGGTTACATTATTCACTCTATATTAGGGACAGTTATTTGTGACTTTTATATGTATGTGAGGCTCGAATCTATAAAAAAAGCTCCTAATTCGTCTTATAAATATTATTTAGTAGAAGACACTTCAAATATTAATCTTAAATCGCTCAAGCGTTATTTACTCAGGAAAATTCTCAATAATTTTTCATATCTTAAAACCCTTGATTTATCATATACTATATTCATTCCATTACTTGTGTAGTAGTTTATTACAACGATTTAGATGCACTGGCACCATGTGGGGCTTTCCCCACAGGTTGACCGTTTGTATCTACCTTCAGAATGCGGCGAAACACAAGTATTTAGTGGTAGTAAACGCGCTTACAATTTTACACTACACTTTTACGATGTTTAACGATTTGGCTGTTTGATGTTTGCTCAGCGGAACTAACCACTGTTTGCTTTTCCGTATAAATAAAATAACTGGAATTTAGTGTCAACATCGACAACTGTTAAACAAATGCCTCTGTTTGTTAGTCAATATGAATGTTGCGCTTACCTTTAAAGATGGTCAACTACGTGGCATTTCACATATATTCAGTGTTTCGTAGATATGATATTCATCAACTGTTTCTGTTAATTAGCTAAAATATTTAATTAACAACACGAAATTTCAGCAACTACTTATTTTTTTATTGCAGGAGTTCAGCAGACAGGCAGACAGCCCTCTTCATGGAAAGCTGTTACCATTGCCTATGGACATTTACAACACCAAAGACACTACAAATGCACTGCTGCTCTCTTAAGGGAGACTCCACATCACAAGTTGTTATGGCGGCATTCTCTAGACCAGGGGTGGTCGCCATCCAGTCGAGTAAATCCCCTGCCACCTGGCTGTGGGTTGTTTTGTCGCCTCTTACGCCAGGCCGCCCGGCCACAGAAAACTGTATTATTTTTCCGTTCCTGCACGGACTACATGGATCTTTAAATGTATTTTTAAGAATTTCGAATAGCATATATCATCATCTATCGTCTTGCAACTGCTTTATTTATATACGCATGACGATCAGACTTATGTAGTTATGTTTTGAGGCATTTTTTCACAAAATACCAGGAAACCCTAAAAGCAATGGATTTTGTTATTGAAATAATAACTACGGACCCTGTGATTGACCTGTTGTGTATAATGACACACAATTAGTCTATTTTTGATATAAATAATAGATACAACTGCAACTAAACAAACTTATGTTTACAAGTTTTTCTATATTTTACTCCGTACTAACTTTCATTTAATACAGATTAAAATAATTATATAATTAAAATATATTGTAAAACATGAAAATCAGTGGCTGTTATTTTAAGTGAATTATTAACTGACTTTCGTAACTGCAGTATGCATGCTTACAGCGAAAAATGTTAACGACAGCTTAAGAATTACTGCGTTTCTATAATGTATGGCTTCAATAACTTAGTCTGCGTCTAGACGTTTGACCATTAGAAATCTGGTCAGCGAAATCTTTATTCACGCGTGGTAAAATATAACGATACTATAAAAGTCAATGATCTGCAAAAAATAAACGATATACATTTAGTCTTAATAGCGTATGTTGCTTTTTGATGTTTTAATATTCCCTTCTTTTATCCATGCACGAACGGATAAATAACTTGTTATCGTCTTACTTTTAAAAAATCACTCTAAAAGAGGAATCGAAAGCTACTTTGTTCATAAGAATGTCATACACATGTTCTCACGTAAAGTCATGGAGGTTGTGACGTTTAGCATGACGAAAAAGTATTTTAGTTAAATGTCAAATACAGTTCGAGGTATTCACAGAAGCGACCACGTTTTACAGAGACTGGGTAATTATGTGGAGAATAAATGTCCAGCCATGCCACTTCCAACAGGTCCCGATAGAAGGGGAAAACCCAACAAATGCTGCCTTGATGTTGTGAAGCGTAACATGCATACCAATGGTTTCAAAATAGGTGGTCTCGAAAACCGCGCAAAGTGGAGATGAAAAGGTAGGAAAGCGGAACCTTTTTTTTGTCTAGATGAATCCATTTGCGGACATCTCACTGCTTAGGCACATGACAGTGATCACTATGGGACTTCCCAATTGCTTTGCCAGAATACGCACTAAACATCCCGGCGTTCCTTCTATCGTGATATGCCGTAGCCACGCGATCAGGTCGTGACTGACGCTGCAGCCCTGACTGACATGGGCTCAGCTTCATTTGCGGATGAACCTCTCCTTGAGCCAGAGAATAATTGATTAGTCACACAAAATGGATTTTATGTGACTAATCAATTATTCTCAAAAAAGCGTACCCTAAGCATTGAACCGAGTTTTGACACTTGGAAAAAGATGTATCTGTTACCTTGTTGAATAATAAAGTGCTTACCTATCTTCATCCAATTTAAGCTAAGGATATCATTTGATAATTTCTTTCTCAATATTCCCTCAAATATCGTCCTATCACTCACTTAAAAGCAAGTAACCGATGCGGTATCGAAAATCAGCGATCAGATGGGCCGAAACCGACCCCTTGTTAGCATAATGAAGTCCGACGCTATAAAACTCGACTCGGGAATTGAGAATTAACTTCATGAAACATTCGTTTTCTTCACTTACTGTAGTGTAATTTTAAACAACGAATGTGAACGTAAGAAGTATTAAATTTCTTTTCTAGTTTATACAATCTGTATCTAGATACACTGGTAGTAGTAAGACAATAGCATAAAGTTCCATTTTATGTTGACACTTGTTATATTCGTAATACATACACAATAAATCTGTGAAAGCGACCGCTTTTGCCCCCTTGGCTTCAAATCACCGGTGAAAGTATTTCGTTTTCCTAAATGGCATAGTAAGGTTTAAGCTTCAGTTTCAGGAATGAAAGAATGGAATTATTTAAGTTTCAGATATGGAAGAAGATACTAGGAATGACAAACGCCAAACAGAAATACGGATGGAGCAGACGAGTCCTGCATATCTCGACGAACGAAGTACAGGACGCCCTCGGACGATGGCGTCCTGCGACGAGGGACCGACGATCTGTGCAGGGCACCGGTGGGGGCTGGTTGAGAACAGCGGAGCACCGGGACAAGAGGCGCAAGCTTAGGGAGATCTACGTCCAGCAGTGGACAATGGTTGCCTGACGAAGAAGTAAAAACATAACTTTGGAAAACTTTTAATCTTAAATGACCAGATGGTGCTACAGCATATTTCTCCCACTGTTTTATATTATTTTAAAACATTTGCTTTCAATTCAATAAGTAGAAAACAATCATTTTCTAATTGTTTCTTAAGTCGAATTTTTTTAATATTACATTTTTTTACGATACGTGGAAAATATGGATGGATGGTACATCCAGCCATATTTTCAGTCAAAGAAAAAATCGAATCATTAGGGCAATTGACAAATCAACTGAGAAAAGTTTTATCTAACAAAACGACGACGCCACCTAATTTTTTATAAACCTAACAAGTTATGACGTCATTTCTTTAAGGACTCACTTAGCGTATTCAATATTGTTTTCAGAATAACTAAAAATATTTTATCGTGATTTTTTAAAAGTATAATGATAATAA
Organism: Dendrolimus punctatus; assembly: GCA_012273795.1. Classification (NCBI taxonomy): domain Eukaryota; kingdom Metazoa; phylum Arthropoda; class Insecta; order Lepidoptera; family Lasiocampidae; genus Dendrolimus; species Dendrolimus punctatus. The sequence goes on along the minus strand of CM022542.1, from coordinate 14,025,517 downwards.
GTTTTAACGCCCATTCTTTTATGAGAACATTGTTTCGGAATTCATTGCAATATGTTTACAAACAGAATTCACATTAAAACTTTGAGGAATATCAGTAGAACAGTAACATTGTGAAGGTTTTAGCTAGGCACGTTCACAATGCAACTGCCGTATCTGAAATATAGGCCATAAAACGCAGCACCGACGGGCGGGTCGTTATTCCCAGATAACCTATTCAGACCTCGTCTTTGGAGCGACTGAATGCTGCGACGCTTTTCATACTAGATAATAGTAGTGATTTTGGTAAGTGGGAACAGAATTCCGAGTATTTCAGATTTAGCTACAATAAGATTTTATTAAGAGCTGTATGGAATATAAATATTCGTTACAGAGCTAAAACATTATATTAATTATATTTTCGATATATTTCTAGTCCATTTTCTACACCAAAACCTAAGAAAAAATCTATATCTAAAACAAAGACATCTCTTATCTACATATATAAAAGAAAGTCGTGTTAGTTACATTATTTATAACTCAAGAACGGCGGTACCGATTCGGTTGAAAATTGGTGGGGAGGAAGCTTAGAACCAGGAGGTGGACATAGGATACTTTTTATCCCGTTGGAACCGGTAAGTGGCGCTGAGATCGGGTTCTAGAATCCTCCTAATCACCTGGACGGATTTTAGTGATTTTGTTTCTGTGTGTTTGAGTGGGTGGTGTTATTGAATGTGCATCACGTTTGTACTGGTTGCGTCCAGTTATATTTGGTACCTGTGTTGTACCTGTTTGTTTAGTTCTAATAAATTCTATAGTAATTCCAAAGGTATTTTTAATTCGAGTCCTGCAACTCGCAATACTATTTTAAAAATCACCAAGAAATTCTTTAGTAACACATGTCATATTTCAATAAAATATCTTGCAGGGTTCTGAAGACGTAAAATCCACATTCTGCGCGAACTACGTGGCACAGCTGATATAGCTGGTACCTGTCACTTCTTACAGATTACATAAGTAATTGCTCCCACAACTGAAACAGCCAATTACGCCACAATCTCTATATTATATGGTCCAGCTCGTACTCAATAAACAAGGCATCTGCCAAACAGCACAATCTCTTGGCACAGGTCCTGTTTCCAATATCTAACGCATATATTTACTTATCAGGCGGACATTACGTACAATGTCTGACTTTAACATTATCCGAATTTCAAAGTTATGTAACTTTTGTTCTTTAATAGTCTAAATAAAATAGGTCATAAGTATTTACTAAAAACAAAATATGGGCCCCTAACCACTGTCACTTGTCGGAAAAGTTCCCAAAAGGCTGCCGGCGTTGCCACGTTGTTTAGCAACATAGCATCTTATTTGTCTGTATGTCCTTTACAGAATCGTAAATTATACATTTGATTGTTGTTGTGTATGAGCCAGAGAAGGTTGCTAAGTTGGGTCACAATTGGACCCAGTAGGTGGCGCTGCTGTCGGCATATTGATTGAAGCTTTTTCGGGCAGGACGACGTCTGTTGGGACAGCTAGTTTATAATATATGTTATATTATATTAGCGGTTTCTCTTATGGATAAAATTCAGAAATTAGGGTATCCATTAGAGAATGAAGGTAACCGACATAGCTCGCAAAATTAGCAACTTGAAGTGGCAGTGGGCCGGTCTCGTCTGTAGCAGGACCGACGGCCGATGAAGAAAACGAGTCTTGGAATGGAGACCACGTCTCGGCACACGTAGCGTAAGACGCCTACCAGCTCGGTAGACTGCCGACCTGCGCAAGGTTGCCGGCAGGGGTTGAATGAGGAAGACGGGAGACCGGGATATATGGCGCGTACTTGGGAAGGCCTACGTCCAGCAGTGGACAGAGATTGGCTAAAAAAGATATTGTATAGATTCGCGTTAAATGAACATTGCACCTGATGTCTGGTGGAAATCCAGTCTAAGGTGCAGCACGCTTACCTGTTCACGCAAGACTTGAAGACTTCTAAATTGTGCGGTTCAGGAAAAACAGATAACGAGTTCTACTCTTTGGTTCGTCCGCTTTGTTGGTATTTCTACCATATATCGCTGGCTGTCCATGGGTGGTATATCCACTTATCATTATCAGTCTGCTAGTTTGCTTATACATAAAAAATAAAACTTTCAAAAACTACTTACATTTGTATAGATATGTCCCGTATACGAAAATAAATGTGAGAGCATTATTTTGAAATGTATTTTATATTTCCTTCTTTTTGTAGACTACTAATAATACTAATAAATTTTAAAAACAACAATTGTCCCAAGAGTCTGGATCTAGAGAAACCCCTAATATTTCTATCTTAACAGCCTAATCTTTGGTTCAACATTTACAAACTGCTGTCATAAATCACACACGCTGTTGTTGTAAGTAGTTGTTGGTGTACCAAATTGTGACATTTAATTTTGTTATATAGTGTAGGTTGTGTATCGCAGGCATGCTCTGTTCAATATATATATTGAACAGAGTTAGTTTTAATTTTTTACTGTATATAGTAAAAAATTAAAACTAACTTTATAGCAGCTGGTTAATAAATAGAATAGTAGAGTGTTTTACATTTACCGTGAAATAGCTGATAGAGCTCTAAGTCCAATAATATCCAAAGTAGAATTTAGCGACCCTATAAAATTGACTACCGGTATAAATTTAATATTTCATGTCTATAATTATATCGATTGTTCAAAACACATTTAAAATTACAATTTTGCAAAAATCTGTCCATTTTTTTATGCATTGGTATTGTATTGACATTACTTGTATGGTTGTCAATTTTTACCCACAAGTAAGGCAAATGAATGGATAATAAGTAAGACGTAAGAACCCGAAATAAAATCTTGTCGCACTGAACATGTCAGGTCTACAGGTCAAATTTGCCAAAATGAAGACATGTTGAAAAATCGCTTAAAATTGCGATAATCAAATGCATAATCGTATATTTATCAATAGTTTTGATTATGTACATATCGAAAATTGTAAAGTAGTTTTTTAATTGTTACTCCCTTCCAATTTTATAATGAAACAAGTTGACTTCAAATATATTGTTACAAGTGGCGAGACTCGAATTAAAATGCCGTTGGAATTATTATAGTGTTTATTAGAACTATTGAAACACGTATAACACAGGTATAAAATATATAAAATAACCAAACACAACAAATCCAAACGTAATACAGAAGGTCGTAATTCAATAAAACGCGCAAAGTCCGTCACTATTAGGTTCCCGATTGTACACACATCACGCCTTGATCGTAGTTGTCGCTAAACTGCCCCATCTCCCCATCAGACCGTCGTTTTATACCTCACAAATACAAATATGCCCGTACCGTAGGCGTCTTAATCCGCAATACCTGGCTAATGATTCAGCCGCAAGCGGCCATAAACAAGAACAATAGGCTGTTCTCTAGAAACGTATGCCAATAAATAAGTAAACAAAACAAGACGATCATAATAGAATTACAATTAGTTCAAATGCCGACAGGTAATAAAATGTTTTTTTACTGATTAGGAGTGGAATTTGTTTTTGTCGGAACCTAAGTTGTAACAATATGTACTTCACTGATGAATCTTGTTTGAAGTGATCAACATCTTACCCACTGTTACACACAACACTGTAGCAGTCAATGAGTCAGTTGGGTCAGCCGGCGCCACATTTGTCAAAGGCAACCAAAGAGCGCAACCCGACGTACTTTGTGAGCTACGTTTGGCGTTGGCAAACTCAACACACAGACATTTTCGACATTACTTTGATTAAATTTTGAAGGCAACGTATTCGGGAGGTTTCAAGTTAACAGTTGGATTACCTGCAACAAAAGAAAATTAAGTTAAGTTCTCTGTATCACTATAGTGTATTTAAACGTAATGCTACTTGCTGAAATATATACATATGTTCCTTTTACTTGATATTCCATTCTTCTGTCATAAGTGAATTATTTCAGCATCAAGTAACTACTTTTGATCATATAGTGGTAGGTAAATAATTGTGATAGTAAATTTATTGAGATATTTGTATATGAATAAATTTGTTATCTTTTCTATGTCTGTGTAATATGTAAGACGTAATAATGTAATACGCAGTTATATAAAATAGAAAAAAATAGCAGTTTTCGTTTTATCGTCTATGGACATTAAATTAATCGTAGCGTAGTTTTTTTTTTACAATGAATAGGTTCGCGTTTGACCGGTATTGCGTCTGATGTCAGGCGGAAATGCAGTCTAAGGTGGAGCACGCTTACCTAGGAGATACCTGTTCACGCGAGACTTAAAGACACCTAGATTGTGTGTCTTGGTTAAATTAACTTAAAGAACGCGAATTCGAAAGCATGAACCGCTGAAGCAGTAATTTGACCAAAATGTGCATGTGCTTATTACCACGAGAAGGTGAAGGAAAAATAATCCTAAATCCCGCACATCGAGATAACAGATTTGTCAATACCACCACCTGCCTTGAACAAGGGTATACCGTTCTTTCCCCTATAAATCGGAGGCCCGAGCCCAGCAATAGGATGTTTATAAGCTGTTGTTAGTATCTAAATTAATATTATAAAGAGAAAAGATTTGTACTTTTCGCTTTTTGTTTTTTTACAATCGCCCGTATTGTTCGTTCGAAAGGACAAACTGTCGTTCCAACAAAAAACTCCAACAACTTTGTAATTTTATGATTGTGATAGTTTATGCAATACATGTTTATTCTAATCTATTATATTTTGTATGTTACTAAACTCAGAAACTACTGGACTGATTTCAAAAATACTTTCATCATTAGAATGCTACATTATTCTTGAGTAACTGAAGCTATATTTTGTAACGTAGTTATTTTCAATCACAATTATTATTGTCATTATTGCATATTGAAGTACCCGCCTTTAAAGCATATAATTTCCTACCTTTCGTTTACCGGATGAATTCCTCGTCTCTTTTAATTATAAATTTTATTCTTTAAACGTATTTACCTACATATTAATCCCTACAAATGAATAAGATCCTCACGTCAATTTTATTCTTCCTAACATGGCTGTATGAACGTTGTACCCTAGTCTCTTTGACTGTCACTGTCAAATCGACGTCGCTTTTTGTCAGTAGTTTTTTTTCTAAATATCGGGTTAATATCAAGTGAATTAATTACAGGAAAGAAAATCGGGATCTACTAAAACTACTAAAAGTCCACCCGTGGAACGGGTCGCTAGTTATGGATATTTGCGAGAACAGATGTGTTGGCAACGCTCTGCCAGCCTCGTATTAATTTAGTGATAGGTTAAAAAAACCATACCGTACTTATAAATCAAAACCATAATAATATACTCTAGATGTTTTAATATTTAATAAAAATACATATGCGATGGAATAGAAATGTAATAGTGTATGTAACACGTCACCGCTCGAACCATAAAGTAGATTAAATTTAAATTGTCAATTCGGTTTTACGACCGACAGCGGGTGCCCGAACACAACCCGCCGTAATACTACACACGCGTATTTCCACATAACTACGATCAAATGAGGAATTCGGCAAGTTTATCTTCGTGACTAGGAACGCCTGCAGCTTTGTCCACATTGTAACTACAGTTGAGCCGTTCTAAGAAACCCTATTTCAGGTTTCATCATTGACGAACTAACTTTTTAACAGTAACAAAATAACTTAATACCAAATTAAGCACCATACCTAATCCTGTAGAGACATAACTCTTGATAACGTACTTTTTTGTCTTAAATATTAGTGACGTGACAGAATGATTGATGTGAAAGATTGATGTATAATCGAAAAGTTAAAAATAAATCATGAATACGTTATGCGTATTTTCTTCATTTAAAACATAATAAGGCAACAAAATATAAAATATATTTTTGAATATTCGGCAATGTGTGATTTGTATCGAACTATAACAATAACAACTAACACCCACAGTGGTTTGAAAATGTAAATTAATCTTAACTTGTTTTAATGCCTAAAATTTTTACTGACATATTTAGAGCCGTTAACTCAATTTGACTGTTCGTGCCTAGCCAAGAGAGGCTGACAGAGAAACATACAAAAACTGACATTTAATAATAAAATAAATTAGTTATCATACAAAAAGCAATTTTCACTTAAATGGTACTTTTATTTGTATGGATCGATAGCAGTGAAATCACAATATACTTTACATACATATGATCATACATACTACGTCTGCTTTCTGTGATTGGATGACAGAGGCAATAGCTCAGAATAGGCTCATTTCTCTGGGCGTATTAAAACATTTATTAATCATGATTAAATAAACCCTATGTCACTCCGGTATATTGTAGCTTTTTACTGCTGAGAAAATTTTCAAAATCAATTCAACAAGCTCACAAACTTTGCCTCTTTATAATATTAGTATAGATTATGAAAGTTAACTTCTATTTTACTTACTATAATTTGCTTTAGAATTTATATGTGTTATGCAATATGATAAACAATTGTTTGATACATTGAAAAACTGGGCAAAAAACTACAAAAACATTGCATCTAATAAAAACAGTGAAATTCCATTTAGACATAGAAAAAACTCAGAGCTTTGGGTTGTTTTCATTAATACAGAACAAATAAAAATATATTTATGCCTGAAGAATACGCGACTCGGTGAAATATGTACAATGCGACCGTATTCATTATTCAGAATTGGTATGAAAAGAAGGATGGCAGTAGTGATGGGACACCTTTGTAACCAACATTAATATTAGGGTACGATTGATAGAAAATGGCCAGTAATGGATAACGATATAATATGATAGATAGATAAAACTTTATTGTACACCAATACAAACATGAACTTAAAGACTAAAATTATATCTAGTTATGTACAAAGGGCGGTCTTATCGCTAAAAAGCGATCGCTTCCAGTCAACCCCAGGAATGAATTACATACATACATACATAACTTCACGCCAGGTCCCTTGCGGGGTAGGCACGAACAACAGAGTGCCATACAGGCTTATTCTTACACACCTCACTTGCTTCTTTGACATTCATAGCTCTTGTCATGCACGCTCGTCTATTCTTAAGGCTCCTGACATCGCCTTCTGCTAATACACGAGCAATTTGATCATGGAAGGTGTGTCGTGGCCTTCCGCGACTTCTGCATCCATCCACTTTTGCATTGTATATCTGTTTAGTCATTCTTTTATCATACATTCTTTCCACATGCCCGAACCACCGGAGCATTCCTTTCCTTACCTTTACCCCGACACTCTCTTTCAGACCAACTCTCTTTCTTACTTCGGTATTACGAACGCGGTCCGCGTGCGTCACTCCGCAGATTTTGCGCAGTGCTCGCATCTCGACCGCGTTTACTCTACTTTCATGCTCTCTATTCCCTACCCAACTCTCGCTTCCATACGTGAGCGTAGGTACCAGCACCGCGTTGTGTATGGCAAGCTGGGCCTTCTGGCTGAGGTTCTTAGCGCCTAGAAGTTTACCTAACGCTCCATTCACACTATTCCCCAAATTTACTCTTCTTTCTATGTCAGCGGTGTACCTTCCATCCCTGCTAAAAGCACATCCAAGATATACAAACTCATTCACTTGTTCCAGCATAACATCATCGACCATTATCCTTGCATTCGTTCTGGTTGTTTCTCTTTCAAACACCATAATCTTTGTTTTCTTCGCATTCAAATGTAAGCCTCTCGCCTGGCAGTCATCTTTCAGGAATGAATTTACTATATGAAACTCACATTTTAATAATAAATACATAATTTATATTTATATATATATATATGCATAAATTTTATATATTACATAGATATATACTTATAATACATGTAAATATATTATGTTATGTGTATGTACGATGACACGCTTAAGAAATGGAAGATCCATTTCGTAAACGTGTCATCTTTGTAAGAACTATTTGGCATATTGTTAACTTCCTATATATAAGGATACATTTATGTGAGTATATTGTATAATATTTTATTTACATATATCTTATTAGTATATTTTTTTTATTAATTTATGTATGTTATAATGTAATGTAATTTATGTATCATGTATGTATTTATTAAATGATACTTATTCAGTAAAGTGAGAATAATGCAACATATTATATATAAGCCCTTAACATTTTTTAATGATAAATAAATTAACATCCGTATTCTTCGATCTATCAAGTATCGAAAATAAATACACGTCAAACATAATAATCAGTAAATTTTTAAAACTGCGAAGAAGGCACACACAATCCCAAAAATAGTTTCATGTATATGTTACACTAGCTGTGCCCCGCGGTCTCACCCATGTAGTGATGGAAAATTATATTATATTTTGGATAATTCACACTATATTTTTATAAATTATAGTCTATGTGTTATTCTGATGTGTAAGCTATATTAATGTAAAGTTTCATCAAAATCCATTAAGTAGTTTTTGCGTGAAAGAATAACAAACATACGTACATCCATACATTCTTACAAACTTTCGCGTTTATAATATTAGTAGTATTAGTATGTAGTATATACTTGTTATGTTTGCAAATAAGTAAACTGACACTTTCCAGCTGCTGGCAAGTGGTTACCGCCGCCCATGGATGACTACAACACCATTAAATCGACCGATCCGTTGCCTATCTCGTTGGGTTTGTCTAAAATAATTAGTATTTCGGCTGCAAAATCGTATACAAAACCATCGAGTTCCCATCACTAGTAGCTTACCAGCCTACGCGGTCGAAGGCAAGCCAACAATTGCGGATTTCGTCGCTCAGCACAACCGCGGTACCGTTCGAATTATTGAGGGTTATAACTCTGTAGTCAGCACAGTGAATTAAAGTAGGTGCACATTGCATAAATAACGACATTTATAAAACGTAATTCACCAAATAAATATGGGGCGACGAAGCCTACCGACGCGGCGGCTTTTTTCACGCTTCTATGTGTGAATTTATTTCCTTATGTTACGTACTCATACGAGTATGTGTTATTTGATGTATATTTGTTAGAGTTGTTTGGTATAATATTTCAACAGTATTATATTCCTTAATACGGTTCGGTTGCCCAACAATAAAGATGAAACGTCTATGCATGTGACAGGCATTTCTTTCAAAAACTTATTAGCTTCATATTCTTGTAATTCTCAATTGAGGCTAGTTTTCGATTTCGTACAAATATACGAATTAAATAATTAATTTTGTGAAATTGTATATACGCTATAAGACCCTTAATTCATGAGTGATATTATACAACAATATGTTTTAAATAATAAAACATTGATTTTGAGATTTTCTATAAAAATAATAACGGTTTGGAGCAGTGTTACGAGTTACATTTTTCAGTCAATCCTTAATTTTTTTCATCCATTATACAAACTGTGCAGTACACCCATATAACCCGGCCATAACGTTTAGAACATGAACTATTTTTTTGTTTTCTGTCAATATTCTATCTTATGTCATTGTTTATAATAATAAACAAAGTTCAATTTGTCCTTGATATTTTAATTTTAACATTGTTCCAAATCTAAAATCCACTGAAAACCTTTTTGAATTTGAAGCATAAATCTTTGCTTTATAATTCGATGATATTTACCAACAAATAACCGCCAGCATGACAGGTTTGTAATGGCGTTGAGCTACTTTTTATCAAATAATTGTCCTGTTAATCAGTTATAGGATGTTATAAAGCTCTGGCTTTTAATCAATAATCATTATTATTAAAGTAAACATCGTAGGTTGTTGATAAAATCGGTATATCGTAAATAAACCTTCTTTTTAGTACCAAAATTTCGTTTGTTATATAATTGTAACAACTAAGGCCCCGACAAAGTCAAATTCCACGTACAGACTGTAAAAGCACATTTTATTACCTGTCGGCATTTGAACAAATTATAATCCTTTTATGGTTGTCTTCTTTTGCTCACTTATTTATTGGCATAAGTTTCTAGTTATTGTGGAGAACAGCCTATTGTCCTATTGTACTCATTTACGGCCGCTTACAGGCTGCATCATTAGTCATGTGTTGCGGATTAAAAGTACAAGTTAACTCTAGGAAATTATGTCGACGTTGCCGGGCGGGCACATTTGCAATTGTGAAGTATAAAACGACGTGCACGTGACGTGTGTACATTCAGGAAACTAATAGTGACGGCATTTGCGCGTTTTATTGAATTACAACCTTCTGCATTACGTTTTGATTCTTTGCGGTCGGTTATACTTGTATCTGTGTTATACGTGTTTGTATAGTTCTAATAAACTCTATAATAATTCTAGCGGCATTTTAATTCGAGTCCCGCAAACTCATAACAATATTGAAACTGCCATAATTCAAACAAATGTGCGAAAGTGACGCTCCTATTATTTTCTAGTTTTTTTGACCTATCTATACCTGCATATATTGTATAATAAATGACTACACATGAAACTTAGCACTGAAAATATCATATTTCAATACCCAAAATGTAGCGATGCTGCCATATACTCCATTGAAATCTTACATGAGCTTTGCTTTTTGTTAGAGGACGCAATTTTATTTTTGGGACATGTGTGGGGGGTCAATAGAAGCTTTACCTCAAGTTTGTAGGGTCGCCACCCTTGTCCCCCCGGCCGCCATCTTGGAAAACACTTTTTTCGTGATATCTCGGAAACTATCCGTCTTACAAGAAATTTGTAAAGTCATAATTTGTAGCAAATTGTTTAGCATACAAATATGTCATATAACTTTTTGCCCTAAATTAAAAATTAAAGAAGTTATAAGCAAAAAAGTGAGATTTTTTTTATTCATTCCTAACTCTTTTCTTTCCCATAGAACTTACCAAATTTAACTTATCGAATGTTAAGTAGGTAGAAAAGGTCCCCCGTTTTCCCCGCCACCTATGAGGTGATTATGATGTCAAGGATTACCTTATAAGCAAAGTGTCCGTGGAGTAGGCCTACTGCGGATACTACGTAAAAAAACGCGCCTACGGACTCTACCTCATAGGTGGCGGGGAAAACGGGGGACCTTTTCTACCTGCTTAACATTCGATAAGTTAAATTTGGTAAGTTCTATGGTAAAGAAAAGAGTTAGGAATGAATAAAAAAAATCTCACTTTTTTGCTTATAACTTCTTTAATTTTAATTAAGAGGAAAAAGTTATATGACATATTTGTAGACTATACAATTTGCTACAAATTATGACTTTACAAATTTCTTGTAAGACGGATAGTTTCCGAGATATCGCGAAAAAAGTGTTTTCCAAGATGGCGGCCGGGGGACAAGGGTGGCGACCCCACAAACTTGAGGTTAAGCTTCTATTGACCCCCCACACATGTCCCAAAAATAAAATTGCGTCCTCTAACAAATGCAATACTCGACCCTCAAATTGTAAGTGGATGGAGTAATACCTTTACCACTAAAGCCTTATACATACAAAATATAATAACGCTACATGTTAGAACAATGCCTCAGGCGATATCAGTTTGCTTTGCAACGAACATGTTTTTGTGACATGTCCTATCATAACAAGCTTTATGGGCGTTATACATATGTATAATGTTTAACTAAGCTACTGTTATGTACAACAACTGTCTGGTGAATAATTAGTGACAAGCCTAAAACACAGTTTTTATGTAACATATTATCTACCTAACTGTAATTTATAAGGGAGGTTTAGTGAAACATTAATTTGATGATTAATGTTTTATGAAGCCTATGTAATAGTGTATTGTATTAAGTCGATGGCATATGTTAGAATAAATTCTAAAACAACGTTCACATACAAGAGCGACCGTTAAATATATTGCATTAAAAAACTTACTTTCAAATTATGAAATAATTTATTTACTCTTTAAACAATATAATTAAATAATTTATTGGGTATAACAATAGGTGGATCCTCCTAATTGATACAATTGTTTTCTTGAAATTATTGTTTAGTTATACTAATTATTTAGAAATGTGCATGTGTGTGTTGTGTGTCGGGCGCTTGCGAGCGTGCGTGCGTGATAAAAGGAAGTTTGACAAATCGTGTGTGACAACATTGTGGATGGTGGAGCTGGTGCCGGTAAACCGCGACGTACTTACCACGATCAAATCGCAGATGTTCTGATAGGTCAGAAAAATGGTTGGGTAAAAACCACCAAATAAACGTGCATGTGTTCAACGTACAGCTTTTTGCTGACGCTGCGGCCTACTTTAATATTATAATAATATTAGTATAAATAAGGCTGACAAATACTTTGCTATTGAGTTGCAATCAAGTTGCTATCAAGTCACTAGGAGTACAACCACCACTAAGGTGAACCCAGGGATCAGCGTCCAAGATCTAATAGTACGACAATAAATCCCTGAAAGCAACAAGGTGTATTTTCTTCACTGATCTATAAGGAAGTGCCAGCACTCCACCAATTACGGCCAGCATCCACCACTACAAGCAAGAACAAGTCTACAAACTGTACAATGCATATATGAAGAAATTGATCAAAAGAGACGATCGTTTCTGCCTACCCATATATGGGAACAGGCGTGATAATATGTATATAGGTATATATGATATCCAATTTACACACCCAGGAATTTACGAACAAATACTTGTTTTAAGTACTAAAATTTTCTTTTTTTGTCAAAGTAACTACAGAAACCTAAAACGATGCAAAGACTAATCTGATAAATATTTACATCCAAAATTTATGATCAGAGGGATAACAAAAATCTTTCTTAAGGCACGTTTAATATTTTTAGACAAAGTTATCTTTTAATAAGAAATTATGTTTACCCAATTTATTATGTTGACAATAATTCAGTATCGACATGATAAATTGGTGTTTCGATATATTTTTTTTACCTTTAGGAAGGTTTTCACTATAGTGTTTTAGAATATTGTTCTAAATTATCACACTGGGTTCTGAGGTCCCACAACACTTACAACTGATTTCGTTGGCTCAGCGACACAAAGCAAGTTTTGAGCATACCTCTATCTTGTGCAGTCTCTTGCTTATATATAATTACAGGTTTGATGCTCTATCAGGTCTGCTTCCACCTTATCTTTTCCGTTATATTTAGTACGATCAACCGGCCGTTGTCAAACTGATTGCCACAAGCATGCTTTTACAGCACATATGTTTATCGATTTTAGTAACAGCAAACAGAATTATAATAATACTTGTAACGAGGGCCGTTGACAGTCAAATCATCTAACAATACGATTCTTATTTACGAGCGTTAATTTCATTAATTTTACTCCTACAATATGAACTAACGATTCAATCAATCAATATAGGAATTAACTTACAAATATATAAATTAACAAATCTAAACTTAAATCCGTTCAGCCCAACCAAGTTTCTGCACAGGCCAGTACCTAGAATGCTGCCAGGCTGGGAGCATCAACTAGCTAGTTGCAAGGGCTGATTAGTATTATTCTTTGAGCGAGATGAGTTCCAGCCTTCCGGCCGTCTTTTGCTTCGACCAATCGTTTTTGTAAATATTTTGAGTAGTTTGTGGGCATTTAACCGCCAGGGACCCAAAGTTATTAAAAAGTAGATTGATGGGTTGATAATTTGATTAAATTTCGTCATTAATACATAATATAATTTTAAGGTAGTTTGATTAATTTTATATTAAACTAGCTGTCCCGGTAGACGTCGTCCTGCCCGGAAGAGCTTCAATCAATATGCTAACAGCAGCGCCACCTACCGGGTCCAACTCCGAAACCTTTTCTGGCTCCTGCACAACAACTTTGCTAAAGATCATCACATGAACGAGTGTATATTTTACGATTCTATAAAGACCATACAGACAAACATTCATTTTATAAAAATAAAATCATCATTTATTGCATTATTTAATAATAAATAATACAATAAATGATGTATTATATATCTTATGTCTAAGAAGAAAGAAGATTAAGATCCATTTTGATTTAAATATAAATATAATCCGCGTTTTACATTTACTTCCGCTTGTAAAAAATATGTTTTTTGGTTTATTTGATTTTCATTTCAAATAAGGAAAAGCCGAGATTATTAGAATGCGCACCTGTGATATTTTGTTTGATTTTGCTCCTTTTGATATCCAAGATCTTTGAAGTGGAATTTAATACAGCAGAATAAATACGTGCATTTTCAAAATGATTTTTGTATATATAGCAAATAATATTATTACACTACATATGTACTTACGAGCAGTATCTTAACAAATAAATTTAAACTGTGTATGTATATCTGTGAATCAGACACATATGCTAAAACTTAAGTGAACCCCGCTATTAATAAATATACTAATATTATTATTCCTCTTGAACTATGTGTGTAAACCCCATACTCGTTATAGTCATACTACATTTATAGCCTCCTGAAAAAAGCGTTCAAAAATTTTCATAATCGTTTTCTGATTTCAGTTTCACAATTATGAAACATACTTTTATAAACTTCATTTTAACAAGGCCATAAACCCCGTATAACTATTATGAATAGGGATATGTTTTAAAAAAAATTGTATATGAACTAAAATGTATTACTGTATTTAATTTTATACTTAAACACTATGATAATCAATACTTAAATACTTTATTCAATAGCATCGATAAAAAACAGCGTAGCGAAGAATAAAGCCTGAGGCAGCGCAGTTTAATGGTGTTTGCATTCAATAAGGACCTTCATGTTTGCGTCGCGTGGGAAGAAGCGCCCGGCATAAGTTCCCAAGAGTTGCCCCCTTGTTTTTCATAGGGGTTGAGAATATCGAGTTATTAAAACTAGCCCCGCAGACGCCCGGGGCTAAGTAGTTTTACTCGGAGCCGTGATGTGGAGCTCCTTTTGGAAAACAGATCATAAAAGCATACTTTTGTCGATAAAAGATTCTTGTTTAAAGAAGAGGATGGTTCATGAATATTCAAATTAACACTCACGTGGTATTAAGGTAGATGACAGCCAAATCATTTTTTTTTCTATAAATAAGGTATAATTAATATTACCATCTAATGTAAAAAAATTAATAAGTAATTTAAATATAACTTAAATTAACTAAAAGTATTCTTACTTAGAAAGTGTCATTTTTTCTTATTGTCTCTATTAAGGCGAAGACACTTTGTTCATGTGTTCTTTATTAATAGCCAGAACATTACACTACACTTTTGTTTTGCCAATTTGCCAAATCAAATTAGTCACATTTTGTCATCTTACAAATCGTGGCAGCCTCAAAATTTTGTACGAGTACACAAAACTATGACACCATACTTTTGTAGAGAAGTAAAAGGAGTAAAATAGAGATTTCATTATTTATTATTATTCAAACATTAATTAAAATTATTATAAATATAATTTCATTTTTATGATAAGTTTATTTTATATGTAAACAATATTAGAATTTATTTCATTCATTGAAATTTTAATTCATTTTCTTCGATTTTATTTTTACATATTAGTATAAATTGCTAATAAATAGATGAAATAATTATTTCGCCAAAAACTTTTGTTACAACTGTCACTGCCGCTGACGAGATATCTTCTTGGGTAGATGGCATGATGGACATGGACACCAAGAAAGCTGCGCATTATCTACCTATTTAAACCTAAATCTATTTACATTATTTCTGAAGAGGCCATACTACAGCACTGTGCGAAAAGAACAACAGCTGTATTATTGCGAAAGGTAATGAAATTATTATTTAGATTAATCCTATTTCCCAGGGCCGGTCTTTACCAGGGGGCGCAAGGAGTGTGTGGCACCCGGGTGCAGAGACCTAAGGGGCGCAAGCGAATTGATTGACTTCAATAAAAGTATTTAAAACAAGATTTTCAGTGAAGTCAAATTTAATTTATATAAATCCAGCTCACAAACTTAGCAAATTTAAGTGGCAGTGCGCCGGTCACGTCTATCGCAGGATCTACGGGTGATGGAGCAAACGTGTCCTAGAGTAGAGACCGCGTAGGACGCCTTCCATCTTGGTGGACCGACGACCTGCTTAAGGTCGCCAGTAGGGGCTGGATGTGGAAGGCAGATCGGGATATGTGGCGCAGACTTGGGGAGGCCTGCGTATACAGTAGACATTGATTGGGTGAAGAAGAGGAAATCCAGTAGTTGCCGTGATAAATAATTATGACGTACAAAACAGACGGACGGACATTACGGATCCTTAAGGCTAATAGCAACGCCAACTTCTTTGAGGATTTTTCGGGTAAGAGCGGAGATTACATAGACGCGGTTGTTTTTCAGATGCATTATTATTTTAATGTATGTATAATTATATAATAATATAAAATTGAAAAAAAACAAACAAATTATATATCTCTCTTTTATAAATGTGTCGATATTTATTCATTCTTTTTTGGTTAAAATGGAAAGAGTAAAATGTTGCAATGTCAATAATTTGGAGGTGATTTCGTGTTGTTTTATTTATTTAATAAATAACGAAAAAACCACATTACGTCTCATGTCGCGAAGAATTTTTTTTGTAACTTATTAATTAGTTATTACTAACGAAATGTTTTTCCTTCAAAAATGGGGTGCAACCATTTTCGACCTTTTGCGGCAACAGGCGCCTTAAAATGAAATATTTTATTTGTACAATGATTTTCTCACGCCGGGGCCGATACGCTTAGGACGGCCCTGTATTTTCCTCTGCTTCCTTCTCCAGGTGAACCTACATTTTAAGCGTCTTAATAAAGTTGAGCGAAGTAATTAATCAGAAAGGCAATTGAACCCTCGAAGTTGCGGATTTAGAGCGCAACATATTGCGAAAGAGTTATTAGCTGATGTTAAGTTTAACTCGGCATTACCTAGTATTGGGGACGATATTGCTCCCGAAGGAATTGAGGGATTTGTTACACGGGGGACTTTATTTATATTAGCGAGGTTTATAACGTTAAGGCACTTAATTATACCTATTGAGAAAAATCGGAAAAACAATTGAGTCTTACTAATCTTAAAATAAAAAGCAACAAGGACCCATAGTAAACATTTCTGAAACGACTGTTCCTATAACTTTTGGAGTCACTGGAATTAGTTTAAATCTTAATGGATGCAAGTTATGTGTTAATATTTTCGTGACCTCCACGTGTATGTCGAAGTTTTGATGAATTGTTTGACCATTACATAAAGAATAGTATTTTCAAACAGATACATTCTAAATATAATATTTTTAATAATTTCAGGCCAGATTCAAATTGTCTATTTATAAGTATAGTCTTTAGATTAGAACGTAGGTAATTGTAATGGTTGTAGATAAGCTCTCTTGTGTACTGACAAAAAAGTGAATGTGATATAATTAGAATTACAATACTAAGCTTTTCATCTTATTATATAATTATTGAACTTAACAATCCTAATAGAAGACAGTGCCTGGCTAAGTATTCTGCTTGTACGAGTTATCATAAGGAACTAGAGGTAGAATGTAAAATAACTATTTTAAGTTTTTTAGTTTAAATACTTACTTATTAATAGTTGCTTTGGCATATTAAATCATATTTTCGTTTCTCGTTTTAAATTTTTTGTCATACAAAATTCTAAGAACTGTTCTGTATTTGAGTATAGTATAGCTCAAGGCAGGCCGGACACAAAATTCAGGAATAATAATAACGGAATATCAAACAAAACGTTTCTCGCCTTAATTAAAACAGTCAAGGCGGAACCACCTATGCAAAGACACAAAGTTGCGTCTGTTGGAACACAAAGGGTGTGTTTGACCAGAATTTTACATAGCTTTATGAAGCAATTCAGCTTCTACCTTACACAAATTAACATACCAAAGGAACTACTGGGTATGAACATGACTGAGCTGTTAGATATTTAAAGACTATGTTATTGACTAAAGAAACGACCAATGTTCTATACTATTGATATTCTTAAGTCATTAGGGGACCGAATTGTTGATTCATATTTATAAATAAAATTACAACTCTAAACATCGGACAATACTGAAAGAAAACAAATAATAATTTTAAAAGTTTTATCTTGAAATGGCTTGTAGAGTGAAATTATGATTATGTGAAAAAATCAAAACTGGTATATTGCATTATATAAGACACTAGCTGTGCCCGCGACGTAGTCTTCACTGTTATTAACATGATTATAATTATTAACATTCTTCATTAGTGCTCCGCTCCTATTGGTCTTAGCGTGATATATATAACCTATAGCCTTCCTCGATAAATGTATTATCAAACACTGAAAGAATTTTTCAAATCGGACGAGCGGTTCCTGAGATTAGCGCGTTCAAACAAACAAACAAACTCTTCAGCTTTATAATATTAGTATAGATACATAAAAAATTAAGGCACATACGCACATACCCTCATAAACACCGTTACACACACATAAACACTGACTTTTTTTAAGAACATATGTTTGATATATTATGTTACTTGTTTATTTATATGTAATTACTTTACAATTTAATGTCAGATGTATTGAATGTTATCATGTTTAAATTAAAGGAGAGGACACTAAACCCTAAAATACGGTGCAAACTAGTTTAGTAGTAGCAGGAACTAATAGAATCATTATTGCTGACAATTCTATGTATGTTTCACATAAATATAAAAGAAAGAAAGTATGAAAATGACAACTCAGTAATGAAGATACGAGTTTTGGTCACATGTGCATAATTAATAATATTATAATTGGCAAACAAACACACATATTGTATATCCCCAAATTAAGCAAGTTACCCTTATGTTATGGGTAAATATACAACGCACTACTCCCAGACACCTAGACCATTATATTACATTACATTAAATAACAGAGAAAATTCGTTTCCGAAATTGACCATATCAGTAATCGAACCCGTAGCCTCTGCCTTGCAACGAGGTAGGCCGGCAAAGGCTTAGCCCCTCGACCACAGAGCCGTCTAAAATTAATAACAGTCAGGTATAATATCAGACACATGAATATTCAAATAGGAGCGAGATTCAAGATTTGAAATTCCGCATGGGAAATGCCTTAGTCCCAGCTAACAAGTTCCATTCTGAAAACATGTTTTCACTCGCAACCTGTAACGTCATCGCCTTGACAAAGAGACACTTTGAAAGCTGTAAGGACGTTGAAGCTTTGCAAGTTCAATGCACGCTAGGCTTTTCCCATCTGAAACTATGCAATGAAAACTTTTGTGCCACAAATTGATTTTCAGGGATTTATTATTAATAAATCTTTAAAATATGTAAACTATGTACAACTTCCTAAGAAAAAAATAAATAAAACAATTACAAATATTATATAAGTCCCAAATCGCTGTTGGTTGGGAACGTCCCCAAAACGCTTGCCGTATTTACGCGCTGAATGCCAACGACGATGCGTTTTCTCCAGTACAGTCATTTAGTCACGTGAGACCTTCAGAAGCTAGAAGTTTGATTTCTGTTTTTACTATAATGGAATTAAAACATACTGTAATTTAGGTGGTTATAACTTATGCATAATAATACTATAAGTAGCAGTGACTATTTAGATATTAATTTGTTACTTCTTCATGTCCATTGGAATAAATCGATTATGGCGAAAGTTGTTTTCATGTACATTAGATAATGGGAAATTACGATACTTTAATCACAAAAACAGAAGAGAAAACTCTGAATTTATGGGTGGGAGTTGTACAATTCAAGTATAATTAAGATTGTCATATAGATCTGACAAGAAAGATTAACAATGGCATTTAAGTTTATCCCAAAATATGGTTTTTTTATTGCAGGAGTTCAGCAGACAGACGGACTGCCCACTTGATGGAAAGCGGTTACCGTCGCTTATGGACATTTGCAACATCGAAGTTGCTACAAACGCGCTGTTGCTCTCTTAAGGAGACTGAAACTGGTCACTAATGGAGAACACGATCAAGTTGTTATGGCGACATACTTAGACAGGGTGGTAGCCATCCAGTCGGTAATGCCTACCAGCTAGCTGTGGTTGTTTTGACGCATTTTACAACAGGCCGCCCGATCGCAGGAAATTGTATTGTTTTCCCGTTGTTGCACGAATAGAACATAGCCATGGAATGGTGACCATAAGTTAAGAAAGCGATGTGAATGACAGTTGATTGAATCGAATTGGACACAATCGAAACTGTGTGGAAAACTGTAGTGACTACATAAAAAAAACTGTTTGTCAACAAATACATACAAACATTCTACATTTATATTTTCTCGAGTGAGAAGAATCTAATATCCTAAAGTAGAAATAAATAAGCTCCCTCACCCTAATCACTATTAGGTAAAAACGTCTGCATAAACGACAAATACATTACTTTATTGGGTGTGCACGCGTCTATACATCCGTCAAAGTCTGTAGCAGGGAGCTGTACAACCCATTTTACCGCAATTTGCAGTTGTCCCCTGACGAGTGTAGACCAAAGCAAAAGCGACAACGATTTGTAATCCTTAGAAATTCTAATGACTGTTCAAAATTAATTGGGAAAGTTGGATCAAAATTATATAATAATATAAACCATGAACAGTCCTTCGCAGAATGATTTGTTCTAAATTCTGTAGTTTTTAAATATTTCGATTACATGTTATAGAGCGTAATTTTAAACATCAATCAGCGCAAGTAACCATCATCCTCGTAGAGGGAGTATCTTAAGCTAGCGTTTTTAGCAATGGCTGATATCAATTATTGATTTTCACTGAAATTATTTATTTTTAATGCTTTAATGTTTTTGTTTTTGGCATCTTTAAACAAGCTTAAAATAAATATTTAGAACGGTATAAACATATTTGGACAAGTTCTTTATGTTACATTTTGTAAAGGCAGATGGCATTCGTAAACTAAAAATTACTTTACCGTTTACATATTAACAGCTATATTAGCTATCATTTGAAAATACACACCACAATCAATACCAATGCTCAAGATCAGGACAAAATCAAGCCAATTTACACAATATTAATAAAATACTTATACTTTTACTTTATATACAAGTATATAATTTAGAATAAGCTGAAGAAATTTATAAATAATAATCAAATACAATAAAAGAAAATTAACTTATTGAATTGTATTCTACTCATAGTCCCTCAAAATTATAAGCAAAGTAGTACTGAGCCTAGATCACCGTCGTCTATGGGTAAGCTCCCCAGAAGGCTGGCTACGTTTCCTCACTGGATCGCCATACTTCCAGTAGGTATATCAAATCTATCAATCGGAACATGTATAAAGAAGGGAACGAATAACATCTTCAGATTTTTTAAATAAATATAATTGGCACTATTTAACGCCTTTCTTTTAAGAATTAAAGCATACCAGTTGCAGTGCAGGGGACTAGTGGCGATGGTCCCTCGGGGTCTGTACCGCAACTCACTGCAGTGTGGTGCCGGTGATTTGTCTCTTCTCCACGCCAGCGATTAAGAAATTGCCCTGCGGTCTTGGGTACGTCACAAGTACTTCTCAGATATTTAAATAAAAACAGATGGATCGCAGGAACGTCGAAGCCGAGGGAGACTTGAATCAATTCTCATTGTTACTATATTATCATTCTAATAGAATTTTACATGTTTAATTTTCTTTAAAACTGAGAGCTGTTCTATAGCATGCAACGTATGGTTATAGGATTACAGCTATATAACGCCGTCAGTTGTTTGGACAACATACTCAAAAAAAACGATAATGTCTAAGTTTCATGTCACTGTTGCTATATAATTCAGCGAGTGATTACCTAGAAGATATGTCCACTAAATTGCTATTTACTAATGCTGACACAGAGTCCGAACTAGAGTTTAATTGTATTGAGGCATAAGTTAACTTATGAGAAGAGTAGCTTTACTAGATACTCTAATCTAATGTAATGAAATATCTGAATAAGCAACATATAATTTAATATGCGCACTTAAATATTGCCTTACAGGTATATTATATTTTTAGATAAAGACTGCACTGCTTCCTAAGCCATTATTTTTATCCAAAATAGATGTCGAATTTTGCTCTGAAAATGTTTAAAGTTCGTCATCCTGCCAAGAGTGACTATATACGGATTTTTCTGCAACATTTAACACTATTTGTAAATGTTATTCAGCGTATATTGTTGTATTCTAAGCAATTACACCGATTTTGTAGTCCATCACCGTAATACAATGCTATTTACGTCAATAAATCTAAGTCTATTTCGAATTGCATCAGCTATCAATCTAAACTGCGTTTTACGCACCCCCTATTTCGAAAAATGGTATGCTGCCAATGTAAGCGATATTCTTTTGAAAGTTCATTGTTTGATTTTTACTGTCGGAACCTCCTTCAGTAAATTCAATCACACTATTATGTTTGATTTTGAGTATTTTCGATCAGGACACTAAGTTACATTTATTATTCTGGGGATTTTGATTTTTGTTTTAAGTTGAACGGACTATGTTCCCCTTTATTTGGATATAAAGAACATTTTATAATTATGAGCTACTATTATTCAAACTTACATATAATTTTAGATAATTATGAATTATTTCAACATATTACATATACTTCGCGAGCTTATTTCTTATAAAATATTGCCTTTTCTATTTTATGCTTTTCCTTTACTTTTAATTTGGCAGTGTCCATTATGAAATCACAAAATAACCATGAAACTGTATGAAAAATTAATAAAAAAAACCTTTACTTGTGTGTGTTCTCAACCTTTTTTTGGCAAGCAATATAGGATTAAAAAAAGAATATCGTGTTTCTTTTCACAAATCTTGATACATACATACATACATAATTCACGCAGGTCCTTGCATAGCACAACAGAGGATTAGCTTACAATCATTTTTATAATAAATACAAGAGTTCAATTTTTTTCTTACTAAAATAATTCGATATGCATACATTGGAAATACGTATCCCCAACTCTTCCAATGAAACCCCACCCGTATTTTTTCAACTGATATCCCAGGCACTCCCTCATGCAGCCGGCTTCTACCCTAAAGACGGTCTGTTTGCACAGTTACTCTTCGTTAGGCAACGATTTGTCATGAATACTTTACCTATATTGTTTTTGAATTGAAGGCAATGTATAAAACTTGGGGCGAGGGTAGCGGCTGAAATTAATCAACTTTGTTGTGGGTTGTTAAGATTTCCAAGTTGTGTGAAAGTTCGATATTGTTGTGCGAAGTTTAAACATGGTTTTTGGTTATCGACAAGAAACTGAGACGTGAAGTGACCTTGTACGAAGCTTCATGGCTTGGATAAGATGAATTACTTTTTTCGGTACGGTACAATCATGTATTTAAAAACAATGCTTGCAGCAATCAAATATGTAGTGGTGGTCTCTGTGATTGAGCGGGCTAAGTCTTTCCTGGTCCAGTTCATTGAACGTAAAGCCCCCGGATTCGATTCTTGGTGAGTAAAATCACATAAAAAAATTTCATAATCGATATAACTATATCTAAAAGTATAGCTGAAAAATTATTATAACTTAAAGAACAATTAAAATTTCGTGTTGAATTTAAATTATAAAAGAATTGGCGAAGTGCACGAAGTCCATACAAACTACAACAACGAATTACTCATCAACTCTTAATAATGCTATATTAGACGGATCAACCAAATTGAACAAATTTGGTTGAAAAGAACAGAATAGAAAGGATTCGATGGTAGATTTAAGTCAATGTTCATATAGATCACTTTGGTTGATTCATCCAAATTGTAAGACAGAAAAGAACCGTCTAATATCCGTTTAAGTTTCTTTTCGTACTTTAATATTTCAAAATATACATAAACTATTAATGACACGAAGAAAAACTTAACTAAGTACTTAAAAATAAATTAAATTGTAACTCAATTAATATAGTAGTAGTATAATATAGTAGTTAGTAAACATATTAATAAGATTGGAAAAGAATGTGGTTTGTCTATTTAGACCTAATAATTTTGTTGTATTTAGTTTTCCCGTCAGAAGTTTCACAGTATTAGATATATTGAGTTATTTATTTTAGTGTAGTGTAACACAAAATTACTCTCTGTTCCTATTTCTGGATTATAAGTATCCAATTTTGGTTTAGATATAATGTTGTGTAATGTTAGGCCTTAAATTATGGATATACTGTCGGATGCTTTTTAATAATGAATAAAATATGATGTAAATCGCTGCTAGAGACAAGGCTGGGTGCATTGCCACGCTGTATAGCAATATTGATTCGTTGCCCGAAATACGAACCAGCCTTCTGGTTGCGGGTATCAAAGAGTATCTTACAAATTTCTTTGAAGAAACCCTAAGCCGATGGACCCCAAGGACCTAAAGTTACAACTCCAAAAAGCACAAATATGTAACCCCTTCCTAGGGGAATCCTATATATATTTGCGCCGTGTGAGATCTTCAGCTGTTGAAGCAGCGTTTCCATCCCCTGATTTAGTCATTGGAAGATGTGATCCCGCCAGAGTGTCAACGCATGTCGCGTTTTTAATTGATTGGATGTAAAAATATTTTTTAATAACAAAACGTTGAAGAAACAAAGAGTGATGACTTGTCGTGCCATCCTAATAGTGTAGTATTTTTTTTTCAATACTCCTACTCCTTGGTTAATATCCGAAATCGAACAAGTTTCAACATTATAGATTCAAACTTGACTTATATTAAAACTAAACTAAATAATTCAAGAGTTAAATTATTTCTATGAACACGATATCAGAATTTTCAAGTCAAATGACTTCACAAAGATTTATCTACTGAAACTTTACGACTTTTCAAGATCAGTGGTTTGACTAAATTAATGCAATCTCCATTCGAATGCACCTGCACATTTAAAACGTAGGATGGAGAAAGGTGGGTGAACTTAAGTTAAAATGTTTCGAAATCACTCGTTTTTAACAAAGAAAGATTTGAGGTATTTTTATATTTTTAATACCTAAAGATGTAAAGAAACCTTTGTAGTTGTAACTGACATGAGAGCAGATATATATGTTTTATACATGTACAGTATATTATTTGGAATAAAAGATAAATAACTATAAATAATGTTTCGTTCGGGTGGCAACCTAAGGATGGAGGGGCGCATTGTACGAGTATCATAATTATGATATTTTGATGATAAACAGCCTATCCTACAGCGGTATCCCCTGATATCGGTCCGTCGGTATGTGCAGCTAATTACCTCAAAATTTTAACGTTACACATATTATGTAGGTATGTATGTTGTGTGTTTCTTGTTTCTATAGTCAGATTTGCGAAAAACTCTATATTAGCATATTTTATATTATTTTTCTAAGTTATATATCTATGTTATAAACAGAATTCGCCATTGTGCGAGTCCGACAGGCACACGGTCAGTAATTTGTTCAGTAGTTTTCTCAACGCCAAATGGCTCAAGACAGGATGCAGGATCTGGAATCGCCAGTTTACTAATGTGAGCATGCTTCTTAATCGTGGGCATGCTTTTTCAAACCATACCAATTCACAGCGTAAACTGAACAACTGAAGAGCACGCTCTTTATGCCATACGTGAGCAAGCTATGTAAGCAATCGCGTCCCGGTTTTATCTGAGTGTTATAATGTAGAGCTCTTCAATTTTTGTACACAGATACATAGTCTCAACAAGGTAGGCAACGTATCGGATCTCTTGGTGCTTGTTGCAGATATTCATTGGCAATGCCATTTGCCATCAAGTGCACCACCAATTCACCAACAAAAAATAAAAACTTTGAAATACTCGTAAATCGAAACACCGTGTTCTACTTACTTAACACTATTTTTAAAGGCCAATAGCCAATTGAATCTTATGGTATGGGGTGTTAACCAGCGTGTGTGCGTGCATCCAATTCTAATGCACCAATTTTATTGCCCCGTTTATTTAGCCCACCGGCGGGCGATTCGGAACATTTAGCGCCATTTTGTATGGTAACAGTTTATTGCGTAAGGATTATTGCAATGAAATTTACAATGTCTAACTGTGAATATTTGGCGCATGCTGCCAGAACCTAACGATAACGTACATACTAATAGCATCGGTTTGTTTTTTCACGTTTCATTATAGAGTTCCATATGACTGTGCTCGCGTTTGAATATTTACCCAGCAAAAATTTCATTCTTTGATAAATACATCCAACATAGTTATATTTTTGAAACAAATATAATTTGTAAATTTGTAAAACAATGTGTTCACGCCCAAGGCCGTGCAAGAGGAACAAATATCCAGAGAGCCATTTTTTTATTTCAGGAGTTCAGCAGCCAGGCAGACAGCCCACTTGATAGACAGCGGTTACCATCGCCTATGGACATTTGTAACACCAAAGGTGCTACAAATGTGCTCTCTTAAGGGAGACTGGAACCTGGTCATTAATGCCGGTACACAGCTCAAGGTTGTTATGGCATTTCTAAGATTTCTGTTATATTGCAGGTAGTACGTATGTATTATAGGTGGGTATCGTAGTTTCACCTCTTTTGAAATATTCCTAAAATCAAATAGTGAAAACTGCATGCATTATAAGACAATGTACAATATCAACAGAAACAATGTAGTAGTTACCGAAAACAATAAGTGATATAAACGTTCTTTTAAAAATGCGACTCCCCTCGTCCATGACGATCATTGCATTGCAGGCCTCGTGCATATATTTCAGGGGCTGCAATCGAAAGTGTACGATTTACGCGGCACCCCAGTGAGGGATGGTCGCTATTAACGCCATCTATCTGCCGCCCAGCTGAATTATTTATCGCCAAAGATGCACCAAAGTGCAACGGCCGGGAACATGTACCAAAGATTGATTGAAGCGGCGTAGTTTTTATTCATTAAGCATAAACACAAAATATTGTACAAAATTGCAATTCCCTTCTTTTATAGGGTTATTATTATTTATTTAGGTTTATGGCTTAGCAGCTAGGCCTTTAAGCCAGATCTTAGTTAACAATATAGTTTCTTCATTTTCTTAAGCCTATGTGTAGCACAGCTGTAATCAGCTAGTGCCATTTAACGGAGTTCTTGTGACAACTCACAACAACACTCACACAACATTTGACTATATAGTTCACATATTTCACAACACATAATTACTACTCAAAAACTATCAATATCCTACAACTATTGTTCATTTTAGAGTAATTTTACAAATTTTTAGAAAATAAAACTTCACAGCTCACATCTCATTTCAGTTTCCACCAAAAACTCCTCTTTATAGGGATAAATGTTATCATAATAGGGTAGTTGATAAAGTCAACTGTGCTACTTTATACTATTTAAGCCAGTATTAAAAGGTTCATTTCTCTCTTCTAATTGGGATGAATCAACCAAAATGATCACATAAACACAACATTTCAATCATTCAATGTCATTGAATGCCGTCATTTCCTTTCGGTTCTGTGCCTATCAACTAATTCAATTTGGTTGATCCGTCTAATCTCAGCATTGCAAATCGTCGAAACCGCCTAGATTTTGTGCGGGGACAGCAACTTATGATGTCATAACTTATATGAGTTAAATAGCGTATTCAATATTATTGTTTAAATATCAATAAAATTATTTTAATAGGGATAGTATTTTATGGTACGTTTATATAAAAATAATAAGACCTAATTAACGATTAGATTCAAAAGTAAGTTTTCAGGTTTTTCAAGTGTCACTGTATTCGGTATAAATACAGTAAAACAAGGAAGATCCGTTCAATAAGCAAGATTTTATTGTAGCAGTTTTTAACATCAAATATATCCTAAAAATATAAGTATGAAATAATATACCCTAGTAAAAATGTTAGGACATATTGCAACAAATAACTCACGTTGCCTGGAAGAGATCGCTTTTATAGCAAGGCCGCCTTTTGTTTTACCAATTAAGTATTGTCTTGTTGTGTATTTTTGTTTTCATGAACAATAAAGTGTTGCCTATGTCTAATAACTTTAAAAAAATGTACCATGATTGTCACTAATTAATTTTTTTTTTTTTTTAATAATCACCAGAATTAATTTCAGTGACTTCAATTTGTGTTAGCTTATTTACTGTTACGAAAACCTGCAAGAGAATATTTAATAATCTGTTGGTTATGAGCATGTCATCAACTTAATTGATATGACAACAACAGAGGACAGTGATCGATTTTAATCGAAGAACTAGGCAATATCCTGTTCGACATCTCACTTCCTCATAATCGGAATCGTTTGATGATAGTTCATTCCGCGTTTAATTAAAGGCATATTTATGACAAGTCATTGAAAGGTTGACGGTAAAGAAAATTATTTGTTTTATTTTAAAATGTAATCTTTCTTGAATGTCATGCTTCTCTACCAATAATTTGAATTGTCAACAGAAAAGACGGTACAACAAATTACCTAATAAAATTATAGCTTATTAATATTTTGCCTATTAATATGTATTGTTACGAGTTAGCAGGACTCGAATTATAATGCCGTTAGAAATATTATAGAGTGTATAAGAACTATAGAAACACGTATAACACAGGTACAAATACAACCGAATACAACAAATCTTAACGTAATGCAGAAGGTCGTAATTTAATAAAACGCGTAAAGTCCGTCACTATTATATTCCCGATTGTATACACGTCACGCCCATATCATAGTCGAAACACAACTGCCTCCTTTCTCTTCATCAGGCTGTCGTTTTATACTTCACAAATACAAATGTGCCCGCCGGCAGCGTCGACAAAATCAGCTTGTAATCGTAATCCAAAACACCTGGCTAATGAACCAGCCAAAAACGACGGTAAACAAGTATAATAAAACAATAGGCTGTTCCCCACAATAGCTAGAAGCGTATGCCAATAAATATGTGAACAAAAGAAGACGATCATAAAAGGATTACAATTAGTTCAAATGACGACAGGTAATAAAATGTGCTTCTATAGATCTGTACGTGGAATATGTCTTTACGGAGCCTAGATTGTACCAATACTCATATTTTTTGGCCAGGTGGTAGAGTATTTGCTCGACTGGATGGCGACCGCCCCTGGTATAAAGTATGCCGCCATAACAACCTTGTGTTGTGTTCCGGCATTAGTGACTAGGTTCCAGTCTTCCTTAAGAGAGCAGCGCATTTTTAGCACCTTTGGAGTTGCAAACGTCCATAGGCGATGGTAACCGCTTTCCATCAAGTGGGCCGTCTGCCTGTCTGCTGAATTGGGTTTTAGAAAAAAAAAATTTTTTGTGATAAATGGAAAGATTATATATTAGTTTTATAACAAAACTATTTTTTTTTGCAATAATTCAAAAGTTATTTCAAAATAAAAATTAATTTTTGAATCCAGTACCGAAGACACGCCGACAACTCCCGAACAAACCCGAGCGCGTGTGACGTCATAATGTTAGTTTTCACTCATTGCAGTTGATAGAAAAATAATAAATACAGTGTTTTGATCTATTTCATTTTGTTGTCATTATTAAATATTTAAATTTATATTAAAAATGTCGAACCTCAAAAGTTATCGTTCTTGTTTTGTACCATTATGTACGAATACTACAAAGGCAACTCCTGATAAAACGTTTTTAAATGTTCCCCAAGATGTCAAACGTCGAAATAAATGGTTTCAAGCAGTGCACCGTGATAATCCCCAAACAAAATCGATTTTTTTTTGTTGTGAAGATCATTTCGATGTAAGTATTTCTTAATACCATTTTTATTAATTATTATTTATCTAAGTATACAAATCAAATAATTATTATATATTTAAGTAAAGTTCAGTAAATAATTTTTTTTAACTGGACTCCAAATCATAACCTTTATAATCATAGCATTAAAATTTTTTTATTGATAATTTAAAGTGCTTAAATAATACATTTATGTATCTTTATCTAATGATTGGGATTCAATTTGATATATTTATATTATATTATATTATACTTAGTTGAACATAACCTATAGCTTTGTCGCCGTAACTCTCACGCGATGCTCTACAATTTATGAAATAAATAATTATATTTAATGTAATGGAGAATAAATACTTAAATATTTTCATTTATTATATTATTTTTTAACAGACTTACCTTGATGCCTTGGCACCTCGAACTTCAGCAGAATTAAACCGAACGTCATTTTTAAAAAAATCGGTGATCATAAATATATCAACATCAGGAATGTTATCAGACTTTGCCTTAATAAATCCTTTATCACACATAGCTAATCGGAACCAACTAACAATTCGTATTTTAGCAATAAATTTTTAATATTATTGTCTAGTCACGTGTAATAGCCGTAAACGCTGTACTGCTATTAAATAGCTATAACATTATGACGTCACAACTATGGTGACCAATCATGGCGCGCTTATAGTCACGTGATTTTTATTTAAATTTCATCGATTTTTAATTGTTCATAATTAATTGAAATTTTTTTTTTTTAAGTTTTTTGCATTAAATATCAATATTATTAATAATAAAGTTTTAAAATACATAAAAAATCAATATATTTTTTTTCAAAAACCCAATTACTGAAGTAAAAAACCTAACACTTTAAAAACAGTATAATTATTGAAGAGCTTTGACTGCCACATTTGGGAAACTTTAACATAGGCAATGAAATTTTAGGATTAACATTATAATAGAGTAGTTAATACTTTTGTAACATGAAATAATAGAATAGGTCATATGTTAATCTTTCACATTTGCCTAAAATAGATAGAATAAAGGAAACCGATATTTAATTGCATTAAATCCTGAAGTAGAAGAGAGAGTCCCACGTACGAGTATATGCTCTTTCCAATTTACAGTATCTTAACAAATACTAAATTTTAACCCTCAACACAATCCCTACGATCAACCAAATATTCAAAATATCCAAAAACTTTCACCCTCTGTATGCAATAATCGTATATAAAGTCACGTGTACACGTGCGGACATATATTGTGTTGCCAGATCCGAATTGCGCATAATGTCGAGGCAACTGATTAAAAATCGAAGTTATGTATTACATTTTTTAATAAACTACAGTAAGTAAAAAAACAATTATTGTATACGTAGTAGTATTTGCAGTCTATCGCCTACCTGCCTGCAGGCAGGCATGTAGATAATTTTTCATTAGATCCCTGTGTCCTGTGCCTGTTTTAGTTAATAAAGATTTGTTATTTATTCTTTGACAAGAGCATGAACTTTAAGTTTCTCAAACCTAAAACTTACGTAAAATTAATGTAAAAAAAATCTTATACATGTGATCACGGCACTGAAAAGCGGCAGAAACGTCGGAATAATCCAAATCAAATAAATTACCGCGCTTAAAACCGTTAAAACATAGTTTTATTATGTATACAAGTCGCGAAAACTTAAGAAAATATTATGTGAACTTGGTTACAATTAGTTTGAACCAATCGCGTATCGCTTAAAGCTCAAAATGATCTGTTCCTGGCAAACCCCTTTGTTGAAGACAGCTTTTTACATTATATTATACTTTTAAAATACATTGATACTTGCGGTCTACTTTGCCGTTTTACCACCGACAGCGGTTTGTAAACCATAAATTATATTATAATTCAAGAAAATTAAATTGAAAATATTTTAAAAAGTATACGAAGTTATTTAGAATAATATTCTAAATAACTTTGTACAACTCAGTACTTATAGGGTAAGTTGAAACATCTGGCAACACCAGACATACACCTATCGGCCGATCTCATTATGCGCAGTCACACACGGACGATTAATCGCGACGCATCGTGCAGGAAACGCGTGACGGCACGTCGGTCTGTTTACAACAAAACGTTCCGAATGCCCCTTTTAGCGCTTTATGGACTATTAAAATAGTTTAACTGAATAACGATGGGTACTATATTGAATTTGCAATTAAGAATCGCCTTAAAGATATTTGGCAAGACCATTGTCCATTGTATAGTTGTGAGATTATTTTCCATTCTATAATTATACACGTTTATAATCTGGGATAGTATTAGGCGAGTTTTTATTTAATGTACAAGGCTCATTGCCGTTAAATCAACCGTTAAGGCTGGTGTGCACCAACATTTAACCGTTGGTTAAAATAAAATAGTCGATCAAACTGTATGCATACACAGTGATTAATTTATTTTAATCGTTGGTTAAATGTCGGTGCACACCTGCATAAGAAAAGCTTCATAACAGTATCGTTGTTTTCACCAGAATATATGAATTCGCAAATGTGCTTAGAATGGATCCAGAAGGTATTAATAGCTTCTTGTTATCTGAATAATATTGTTACGAGTTGCAGGACTCGAATTAAAATGTCGTTGGAATTATTATAGGATTTATTAGAACTATAGAAACACGTATAAACACAGGTAGAAATGTAACTGAATACAACCAGTCCAAATGTAATGCACAACTCAATAACCACGCGCAAAGTCCGTCACTAAATAGATTACCGAATGTACACAGGTCTTGCTTCGCTCGTGGTTATCGCTCTACTGCTGATCTCTCCCTTGGGGCATTGCTTTATACGGCTCAGATGCAATATGTCTGCCCTACCACGTGGACTGAATTTAGAATCACTTTTTTATCGTAAAATAAAGTAATAAAATGAGTTAGTCTCGTTCGAATTTGTCTTTGTCGGTCATAACAATTATTATACAATTATGTATTAGTAAATACGTACTATGCAAAGCGTGAACGTGCGTATAAAGTGTGATATTTAGCTATTACCTACTTACAAAACTTGTAGCATCCATTACGACGCTGAATTATGATCTTTACAACACAAGATTTCATACTAAGTTTCTGCCAGCTTTGAAGTTATCTTGTGACAGCTTTTGTAAAATAAACCTGTTTGGGTGGATGCGTATATTATTTGGAATATAAAGTACTACTCAATGGAGACCCGATCATCAATCGATATACCACCACCAAGAGCAGAAGTAAATACAAACAAAACACATTGTAATGATGACACCTTAAGGATAAACGGCGTATTCTATATAACTCCATGTCATGAGAAGACCTCAGCTAAACAAGCTTTGTCAACATCCCCAGAACGTATACGAAACGATTCTAGATTAAATTATAAATATGTAAAATACGGATTAGTAGATTAAATTAAGTTAGGTTTAATTTTCTTTATTGTATTTTCAACTAACAACATATTTTCATATATTATGAGGTTGAGTAAGTTGGTACTTTAGTTTTCATTCGAACCCTTTTTATATTGCAGCAGATAGGCAGAAGGCTCACTTGATAGAAAGCGGTTACCATCGCCTATGGACATTTGCAACACCAAATCTGCTCTCTTAAGAGAGACAGGAACTTGGTCACTAATGCCGAAACACAACTCAAGCTTGTTATGGCGACATACTTTAGACCAAGTGATAAAACACTAAGATAGTTTAGTTAAAAGATCCGATGGCATTGGAACCATTTACCCTACTGCACCATACGATACATCCTATTGTTATTCCCAAAAGAAAAAACTATTAATAGATGATTATATCTCAGTAAAATATCTGGTACGTCAATTTACACCGCCACTAGACCCCTGGTAATAATCACATAATGACAATTGTAAAGCCAGTTACACACACGTGTTACTCATTCCCCGTTGTCATTACCACATCGCTGTGCAAGCTATACGTGCTATAACATCCGTACGTTCTTCGTCTTGTGCGATAGTTTACGCGAGAGACGCGGCGCGGAATTCAATTTTGTAAGCTAAACGCTGCGGGGTGAATCACCACGCGAGTGAGAACTAAGCTTTATGTACGTGTTTTATAAGAAATTGAGTTATGTGGTTCATACGAGAATGTAATCTCTCCTTTGTCGGATGTAATGTTATACATGTTTGTACTGGAATGTTTTTCTTTGAGATTAAATTTGATACTCGTGCAATTTTAGCAATTTTTTGATAGCTTTTTGAATAGCCTCGAAGTTTATCTATTCCAACTAGATATCGTTCCGAAATTAATAAATATATATCTAATACCTTTAGGTATGTGGGGTTCATCGGCAAAGAGTTTCTCCAAAGAAATTTGCAAGAACCTCTTCGATACCACCCGTGATCAGAAAGAAGGGTGGGTCATAGTTTGCCCAACGAATAAGCATCGCCATACAACGCGGCAACACAGCCAGCCTTCTGGGCATGCTCCCATCTGGGAGTGATTTGTTACAGTCTATAATTGTCACTTGTATTATTTACAACTTAGTTTATTTTATAGTTTTTAATTGTATTTTTTAATATTTATAAAACCTTGCGAAAATTTCAATACAATTTTGATGCAAAATAAACTTAAAGAATTGATGACCGCATTTTTGCAGAACCTAAGCGGAATTTCAACATACGCGTAAATGCATTAATATTCACACCCAGTGTGTGATTATGTACTGAGATGATTTTTTCATATAGTTGAAGACATCAACAAACTGACGACCCAGCTGATGGAAAGTGCTTCCATATGAGCGCGTAGAGCTTGCGATAAATAAATAAGAAAATCAATTTTTAGCTAAGCGTGTTGCTGGGGAGTAACTCACAGCTTCTTCTACTTAACAGCAATAACCCGTTGCGAAGCGGTATGAATATAATTTTAACGTATATAAGTTAAAGTTTAAATATATTTCCTACTCTATTTTCAAAGGTCTTTGGTTCTCCAGTGGAGCGTAGAAATCAGAAATCATTTATTCATATCAAAGTTACACATCAACTACATCGTTTAAATCCAAAGGTCATAAATAAAATTAAAATTATGTCATATTATGGGATATAGATTATAGAAGGTGTTCTTGACTAACCATTTCCTGAGCAGTGTTTTAAATAAACCGACGCATGGTGACTCCGTTATCCTACTCGGTAGTTTATTGTATATAAGCGGTCCTATGACATATGTCAATCTCTCTGATTTCTCAAGTTGGTGTTTTATATAACTCATTCCTATGCCGAGTGAGCTTATTTTGAATAAAAACTTTTGTATTTGAATATGGTGACGAACATCAACTGTTTTCGTTATTCAAATTTCAAATTCATCAAATAAAATGACCTATAATAAAACAATATTTATATCTTTAAACGCAATTTGGATTCCACGTAATGAGAAACCTGAAAATGTCCTCATTTTCCAACCATTCGTAGAGTTTGTACGTTTTCTGTAATTTGAAACGCTGAAAATCTGCCGGTACAGTTCAACCACGTAAACTAAGGATAAGGAAAATATATAGCTTAATTTTTTATTGTTTTAAAATTAAATTAAATTATTAATATTATTTTCTAGGATATAAGTGTTAGTCATACAGCCAGTAGCTAAGGTACCTTCGTATCATTGCAATGAAATGGGTTCGAATTCTGTCAGACGCGAATTTAATTTAAAAAGTTTTCATTCAAACTAAATTATATTGGAGAACATTTTTTTAAGGTTGTAATTGATATACCTACCTTGGAAGTTGTTATGGCATAATATGCATATTGTGTAATTATCACCTGCCGGTGGCGAAGGAATGCCATTTATATAATTTGTGTTTGTTACTTATTTGAAGATTTTTCTATGTTAAACTCCGAAATAACTGAATAGATTTCGAAGAAATTTTTAAATCTTGCGCTAACAATGTGAGAGCCTGTGAGAGAGATGTAGACAAAAAGATGAAAAACTTAAACAAATGTATCATTTAACTTAAAAAATCCATAACTATTTAAATAATACGCTTGTATTATTTAAATGGTTATGAAAATTCAGATTCTGTCGTAAGAAGCGACAAAATAACCCACAGACAGGTAGTAGATGTTTTCCCGTTTGGATGGCTACCACACCTGGTCCAGAATATGCCACCACAACAACCTTGAATTGATTTGCGGCTTCAACCACCAGGCTACGGTAACCGGTAACCGCTTTCCAGCAGGTGGGCCGTCTGCCTCTCAGCTCAACTTATGCAATAATAAAAATGTAACAAGATTAACTAATGGGGATCGTTAAAAAAAATTACCCTCTGATTTTGTATTTTTATTACGTAAAATAGGGTATTTTAAGATACTAATTTGAATATTTTTGTATTTTAAGCGTTACTTTTATTATAATTCGACTTTAAAATTATTTCTCCGATGACGTCATAAGGGACAAGTTTAAAATGCTTTCTTTGCCTAGAAAACAAAAATAATAAAAGTAAGTTTTATCTATATATAATCATAGAAATCTGTGCTACTATTTAAGTGTCACTGTCATTACTCATTACGTCGTATCATGATCATTTTAGTGTTTTTTGTCGCTAGGCCTATAATTTTTCGTGTTCAACCATTATTATTTTCTACAGTTATCGTTAAATTTTTAAAGTGGTCTTTAGGGAAAATCCATGTTATAGAACTTAAATCAAATAATGTACAGCTAGAATTTTTTTTACACCTGAATCAGGCAAACGGGCAGGCGGCCCACCTGATTGGATTTAGTAAGTTCAAATAAAGGTTAAACGCATTTCTTACAAAATACAAGAAGATCGTACGTTTTTTGGAATTTTAACTAGACAGAAATTATTAGGGACACTACTCCTCGAAATGGTTTTTCAAAAAGCTAAATTGAAAAAAAGTGAACAATCCCAATTATTATTCAGAAAATCACATGTATGTATAGTGCACGGGTTGTTTAATACCCGCAACGATCCGTCAGATGCTAGGATGAATTTCTCTAACGAAAAACTTGGTGTAACAAATTCGTCCAAGTCCGAACATTACGCCCGTACGCCATTACATTAAGAGCGGCGTTACGACAAATGAAACGTGAAGCCTTCCCACGGCAGTCTCAATAGGAATAAGAAATATCGACCGGCGCCTTCGCACACCTGCACTCATTCCAGCTCACCTTCCCACTTGAAAGGTGAAACGGCGGTTTCTATTCATTCAAATTCACATATCTATTGGAAAAAGTATCTTAAAATCAGGTATGCGTCAGTTTACATACTGTTACGAGTTACACAGGACTCGAATTAAAATGCCGTTGGAATTACTATAGAATTTATTAGAACTAAACAAACACGTATAACATAAGTACAAATATAACTAGACACTACTATTACAAACTGGACGATTCAATAACACGCGCAAAGTCCGTCACTTTATCGCTCATCGAATCTACGTCTTGCTTATATCGTAATATTAGCTTGACAGCCTCACCGCTTCGTTTGGGCATTGTTTTATAATAAACTGTGTAATACAACAATCGATTGCGTGGACTGAGTTTTTCCAAGGAATCGAAATCTGCACACCTGGTTAATTATTTCTGCAAACGGCCATAAACGCAAACGATAACAATAGGCTATTGTCTAATTGCAAATTTTAAACACATAGTAAACAAAAGATGCCCAAATGCGGGAAGGGTAATAAACCAGGTGCGCATTTCTTTGTCGGTATGTGACAATACTAACGCCTTTTGTAGAGTTAACCATACATTTTACGGGATAAAAAGTAGCCTATGTGCTGTTCCAGACTATGATATATCTCGATGCCAAATTTCATCCAGACTCCCATTTATCTATAACATTATAAAATTTTAAAGATGCCGTGTCCGTGCATTAAAGCTATTTTTTAAAAAACTGGAATATACTACAAAAAATGGAGAACACTCAGATCACACACAGATTTACATAAAAACTACTGGGCCGATTTCGATGTAGTTTTCGCTGATCGACAGCTCATTCTTAGACTTCAATTCTACTCTACTTTTGGGAATGATTTAATAGGGCCAGATTAAAGAAAAAAACAAATTTGTGTGTTTTTTACCGATCGGGATTATCCAGGAATTTTCCAGTGAGTGTTGAAGTTGTTCGGATGCATAAAAATTACCTTATTCCGACACAGTTTCCACTAAGACGATAGCTTACATTATTTTTTAACTTCTGCAATAGTTTCCCATTTGACTTGAAAGCCCGCGGGAATTCCAAGTCAAGCGTGAACAACAGTCGCGGGTATATCCTAGTAATATTATATAATGAGTATAGATTTACGGTAGTTATAATACTGATATTTCGATTCTAAAACGGAAAATCCCTATTATTGTTTCCCTTTGTTTGTTGTGATAGGTACATATGTTTGTACATTCCTCGTTATCTGGGAACCGCCTCCGGCTACGTCTGCGCGGTTTGACAACTTGACAGGTACGCGAATTTAACCCTTCCTTCTTATTGGTGTCTGGTAATCCTTTGTTATTACTTAGGTAAATACCATTTTGTGAGACGTGCCTTTAATTTTGAGGTATTGGCGAACTACTGGAACTTAATTGAATCCTTTAGTATTGTTTACATAACTTTATTATTGTAGATATTTATTTGGGGATGCCTACGTCCAGCAATAAGCTGCCTTAAGCTGACGGCGACAACGATTATTATTTGATTAAATTAATTGTGAACTTTGTCAATCACCTTTCATCTAACTATATATTAGAAAAAGTGATAACCGTTAAAAATTAAAGCGGTCTTAAGGAATTAAGCATGTTTTTTTTACATATATTTGTAATTTAGTTTACTTTTATGGTTCACTATATAATTATACTTCTTTGATTTTGAATAAAATAGAATGTCTTTATAGAACACAAAAGAGTAGTTTACATCAGTAATAACACTAGTTTACATGGTATCGGCGGCGGTCTTATCGGTTACACGGATTGCTTCTAGACAAGGTCTGGAATTAAATTTTACATAAACGATTGGATCGGTATTAAGTGTGCAACATAATTCAAAATATTAATAATGAAATATAAAATTCCTGTACAAGAAGTGCCAGTATAATTCCACGTCATGCAACACTTTCTAGAACCAAACGGCTCGTGCCGCGAAGATGGCAAGAGACCCGATGGTATATCATTGTTGCCCTGGAAGACGGTCGCGTCTTAGTATGGGACGCGTAAGCTGTAGACAAGATTTTTTTAAATACCAATCTTCAAGTCTCCTACTTTCTAATTTAAAAATATTGGCTGATATTTCTAAGTAACATTGCAAAAAGGCCCCATAACCGCCCATTGCTGTGCCAAATCTCCATTTCATAG
Organism: Dendrolimus punctatus; assembly: GCA_012273795.1. Taxonomy (NCBI): domain Eukaryota; kingdom Metazoa; phylum Arthropoda; class Insecta; order Lepidoptera; family Lasiocampidae; genus Dendrolimus; species Dendrolimus punctatus. Next base: position 13,986,794 of record CM022542.1, on the reverse strand, counting down.
CACAAAAGCATTCATTACAATATTACGTCCGCTCCTCACCACCGGGCTGAATGCAGCCTGAACGTCCCCCCACACTTAAGGCAGCCCGTGTCGGAATTTTTAATTCAATTATGATAGCGATCTTGTTTAATGACCGTCTTCTTATAGACGTTGCTTTCAAAGAACAAGAACGCACGTGACATTTCTAAACTCATTGATTTAGATCGTTATGGAGGTTGCTACAATTGCGTTGCTTACTATGTTTTATATGAGGTATTGTTCCCAAGATCACTTTTAGAACTATAAAATTTAGTTGGTATATTAGCAATCAGCGAAGTAAATAAAATCAATGAAATTATTTCCTGAACAAACATATATTGCATCCTCCTTCATCCCTCATCACCACCACCATCCCTCCCATCATCATTATGATATTACGCATAGATTAGATTGATCTAACCGCTGAAACGTTTTGTAAAAGTTTCAAATAAAATTAATATAAAAATTGTAATTCTTGCTTAAATACAGTACATGTAGTTTTACGTATGCGCAGAAGTGAAAACTACAAAAACTCAATTACATTTTCAGGTGCGTCTTTATGCATGGGAACCTAGTAGTCTAGTACCATTATATGCTGCTATGAACGCATTTTTATATCTCCCCTCTTGACTGAAGATTTCTTTTTGTACAAATGTTAAAAAAGAATGGTGGAAGCACGTTCCTCCAGAGCGGTAATGTCGCGGAAAGATTGATAACGCTTCATAATTGCTCAACGAACGCAAGCATGTTCGCAAAGAAAATTAAATTTGTTTTCTGGTTTGTTCTAGCTTTAAAAGAAATTCTGTTATCCAAGGGCACTGATAAACAGAGGGATATATATGTGTGTAACACTTTATTTCTTATCAAATAAGAATTACAAAAACCGGAAGATCAGCGTTGGTCAAGAGATCGATAGTTTGCTGAGCTTGATCCAATTTTTAATGTACATCTTCTCTTGTTACTTTGTGGTTGTTTTTGTCTTTGCATCGTCACTTTATTACTTTAAATGTGTTTGTGTCACTTGTGTATGTTCGTCCTAAAATAACCTGTTTTCTTTCTTCCTTTTCTCTCAAAAAAAAAAAAAAATAAACTGTTCAAACAGTTCTTCAAAATAGTTTTCATGGTCCAGACTTTTAAATGTTGGCGCATTTGATTCTCTAAGACGCGGAAGACCTTAGCTCTATACCTTATAGCATCGTACATCACAGGAACAAAATTTAAGTTCGATACTTCAGTTTGCACGTACTTGGGATTTATCGCAGAGTTATTCCATCCCATATATTGGTCATATCATAACACAAGTGTTGTAAAATACAATAACGACTCTAAAAATGCCTGAATGCTGGACTAAAAACGAAATCAAATTAAATAGCTCTTAAAACTGTTAAAAGGTATGTAAAAATAATGCCACTAATTACGTGCAACAAGTTTCAGTTACGAAAATAGTCCTAGTTGTAAACTTGTATATATTCTACTCACACAGAATTAAGTGGAGAGGCCTAAATTTTGTGACGTCACATTTCAAAAACTAATATATTTACGGTCTTATTCATAGAGAGTTAGAGTAAGTTTGGATGCTTCTTTATGGTTCTCAAAGAAACGTTCAAACATCCTCTAACTCTCTACGTATAAAACCGTTAAGCTACGCGGAATCTGGACTATTACCGAAAACTTCAAAATATTTCCAATTATACCTGTATGAGAATAGTGTTTAGATTATTAAAAAATAATTTTAATGGAAATAAAACTAATTATTATGGGATTGCTCTTTAAATATGTGATGTCATATTAGGGAGGGAAGAAGTCAAATATCATGAAATTTTGGTGACGCAATTTATAGATGGCACCTTATGGTAGAATAGTGTCGAGTCTAGATTTTCGTTTTCTATATGATTAACGGTCGAAATGTTACAATATCACACCGCGATTACCCGTTGATCGAAATATACCAAAGGAAATTAAAGTTTCTTCAATAAATACATAGGATAGTACTAAGGGATCACAAGAGCAAGGGCATTGAAGTAGTACTGTTAATGTTACCTATTACTCAGACGTCAGTAGTCGGCCGCCCTAATGCAGACTGAATCACCAGCTCGCTTAATATTATGAGAGTTCTATATTTTATGAACAAGTAAAGCTTTTCCAAAGCTTCGCTTAGGTAAGCTTTGGCTGAGTGTCCCGCAGAATTTGTTCCATTTTTCGGGATGAAAAGTATTTCAAGTATTTCAGCCCCGATATCGAAAATAGTCTACCTTGAAACCCGGCATCAAAGGTCATACATCTAAATTTTACTCATCATACTGAACGCTCACGTAATCTTAAGCTCAAATTTTCGTTGAAAATCTCCAATTTCCTGTGATAAAAAGACCGTATTCGTTGCACCGTTTTCGAAACTACATTGCTGAGATATAATCTGTGACGTCCAGCTCTCGTCGGCCAATCAGTGACGACAATTAAAATAGCGACAAACTTTACGTACTTTTTCTGGACATGAACATCTTGAATTTGTCTACATCGTATATCGGCTTAACCCTTAAAATATTTTCTACTTACTGTTAATAACATTTGTCTCAAGTAGTATAGGTGGTACTTTATTATTGTACTATGTACTACTGTAATATTTGCGGGTTGAGTTTACTAACCAGATGTATAAGTGAGCGCGCGTAGTGCCTATAGATTAGTCTCACTACGACTTTGTTCGGATGCATAGTAGCTCTTTAAGATGGTAAATATGATGCGAGAATCATAACTTATAATTACTAGTACTTAATATTTGCATTATTCGTTTTGAATTCAAGTAAAACAGTTCTGGAAGTTCTACGTGTTTCGTACATAAATCTCACAACTACACTACTAATATTGTATGTAGCATTATCTTCGCGCACAGATGGTTACGACGCCATGTGGTACAAGAAAATAGCCTACCTGCTGAGTAGAGCACGCAGAAGCAAGAAGCGCACCCTGAACATAGCCAATAAGCATGAATGACGTCCTCTGATATTATGACTCACTCATAAACGATTTAGTGCTATAGATACATAATAAGGCAAGCTTTGTCTTCATATAAAAGATCACATTCTACAGATTACAAAATATTATATTATTAATGTATTTAAACATGCTTCTAAATGTGTTCAGTTCTGAAGACCCTAATATAAAAAAAACTAAATCCCTTTTGTTATTTATAACTAAGGTCATTTTAAGTTAACCTAACAATTGTAGCAATACGAGTCTAAGATGACTGAAAACATAAAATAAAATAAATTATGAAGTTTCAAGCTCATAACACGCTCTAATAAAAACAACTATAGAAAAAGCTACAGAAAATCGCAATATAAATTATTATTATAATCGGTTAGTTTAACTATAAGAATAATTTTTAAATCTTGGAATTTGGACAATTACAATAGTGTTACATGCCGACAAAGGTGAATGCACACCCGCCTGTCCTAAAGCGCAGTTTATTACCTTTCCCCTGATTTGGATTTCTTTTGTTTACTTTGTTTTTAAAATTTGTAATTAAGACAAATTTCTATTGTTATTGTTCTTGTTTTATAGCTGTTATTAGGCAGGAGTGTCGAACTAATTCTTGTTGTTATTGTTTTGCGTCGAGACATACTGTATTTGTACAAAATAAAAAGGGATGTCCGAAGGAAGGGGTGAGGCAGTCAAGCAACGATTACGATACTAGCAAGACCTGTGTGTAAATTAAACAAGCTATATAATGACCGACTTTGTGCGTATTATTGAACCGTGCAGTTTGTACTGGTTGTATCCAGTTATATGTGTACCTGTGTTATTTATACGTTTTTATATAGTTCCAACAAGTTCTATAGTATTTCGAACGGCATTTTAATTCGAGTCCTGTAGCTCGTAACAATATGTAAGAACAAAAATCGAGCACCAAATATTTCAAATTTAATTACATTTTCTCAAATAAAGTCAGACTTGCAACCGCCAAACACCGTGTCTTGGTCTTCCAAAACACAAAATTTGTAGGGAAATTAAAAAAAAACATCGCACTAAGAAGGTTCCCCTCATCAAATTGAAGCCAGGCCGGCCGTTTGATTGAATTAACATGAAACTTTTTGGTCGCGCCCTGACAAATTTATCGCCATAGGATTTTTGCGCCGATCCAACTCGTAAAAAACCAAGTTTAACTTTGAAATTACATTTTTATTTTATTGGGATACCGCTCGCCCGTTTTAAATGTTTTTTTGTTTATTTTTACATTTGTACCAATCGAACCCTATTTTTTATGTGTCGAGAGACATTAGAGAGAATGTTCTCCTTAAATATTGTTAGAGTACGAGATTTCCGCTCCTTTTGCGTATACCATTATTTTTTTATGGTCCCGTCATTTTGGAATAAACAAAACCTTAAAGGTCGTAATGTATGTCTATCCGTCTATCCATTTATACGTCTACGTGCATAATATATTACAATACAATTTTTCTCAATAACTGCCAATTATTATCTATCTTGAGACTTTAACAGGATAGCATTTTAATAGGTATTAAGAAAAAACTAAACTAAAAATTAAGAGTGGCCTTCATACATCATCGTACAACTGATGGTTGCATTATTTTGTTTTGTTCAAATAATTGATAGTCCTAGTGAGTTTCTTTTCAATTTTTGATTGATTTTATTCTAAAAAATATTTTTTAATAATAACACTGTGTTGATTTTATTATGTTGGTGTATAATAAAGACTATTGTTGTTGTTACATGGTAAAAAGCGAGAGACCAATAATGTGTTTTATCATCCACTCATACAGGTTTTAATGCCACTAGTACATTCAGACACTCTCGCTGTAGCACACTCCATACCCATTTCAATCAACTGTGGACAATGGCAGATATCAAAATTATTGAAGTCTGTCTGGTTTTGAGTGTCTAGAATATTTATCTATAATATTATAAAATTGTAAAAGTGTATTATCTTGTTTTTTTTTTACTTGTCTGTTTTGTTTGTAGGGATTCACGCAAAAACTACTGGGTCGATTTCATTGGGATTTTAGTTGGCCGACAGCAAATTCCCGGACTTAAAATCTGCGGTAGTATCTTTAAAAAAATGGGTATGCAGTTAATACGCAGTAGAAGTGAAACTTCAAAGAATATACTCAGATAATTCTTCTCTAAATTTTATTATGTAAATATAATACCTTTAGCGAAATCCGTCAATATATAGTAATTCAAAATAAAATTTTCTCTGATTTAGTATATATTATTATCAGTTTTATATGGGTCCAAATTGGATCTATGTTGAATCATCGGTCTTACTGACTCTCTAATCTAAGCTGCACAATGAAAAACTCGAATCTCATTCTTTAGCAGGCTTAGTCCTACAGATTTATGTGTTCATATCTTTATGGCGTCGCTTTTTCGTTTCATCAAGTTTCAAATCACAACGATTCTAAACAAGTTTCACTTCAATAGCCACCGATTTGGAACTATCTGAATGACATTTATTCATTGTAATAGAACGTTGAAAGAAGATGCGTGCTATGCTATAATTGAGCATGAGTGCAGCATGCAAACACGCAATCGCGCTCCCGCTGCCTGTCCTTTCACTTCCGTAGCATCAGTAGCAGCGGTAGTAGCAGCGATAGTAGCAGGAGGAGTGTAGTTCTTATACACTCGCAACATCCCTCTTCGATAGTTTTAAAGAATAAACGACGATCACCATCATTAGTTAAAACTTATTTAACATAACAATTACCAAATAGTTTCAGTAAATAATACTTGTGGATTAAGTCGTAGCCATAAAACCTTCGAATCCCCTGAAGCATTCCAACCGGGTAATAGTAAACTTTCGCCTACATTAATTCAAAGGACTATAATAAATTAAACAGTACTGTTGTAATAACTTCCACACGAACATACGCCACGTCGCGTATGATTTATAATAGACGAGTAAAGAATAACATTTTAGTTTTAATACTAATTAGTATTCAAATGTGGTCGGTGGGGGAATATAAAGCGAGTAAGGCTATATGGTTGGTTTAGAATTAATCCTAACGAACAGTGTATGCGTGGTGGATGGATGGATTGTATGAAGGATGTTAATATGATGATTTGTGGTGTGGCAGAGAAACATATTGTGCCAACCCCAAAGATTTGGGAAAAATGAAAGAAAATAACAGTTCATGCGAGGTACTTGCGCAGTTTTTATCAATACCATCGGTCGCTACTTGGACTTTACGCTTATTTTCCGAAGCCCGTAAAAAATCAAACAAACTAAAATTTAAGATATTTTTTTAATAATATAACAATCCCTATTAATATTATAAATGCGAAAGTAACTCTGTCTGTCTGTCTGTTCCGTTTTCACATAAAAACTACTGGACCGATTTGGCTGAAACTCAGTATATATATGTTTTCGATACCGAGAATGAACATAGGATACTTTTTATCCCGAAAAGTGGGATAGCTTGCGGGATAAAAATATATTTGTCTTTCTGTTTGTTATGCTTTTACGGAAGAACTAATGGGCCGATTTGGCTGAAATTCGGTACGTATGTAAATTAAATACTGAGGGTAGACAAGGGATAATTTTCATTTTGGCCTTTTTGGTAATTTTGGCCTATTTGGTCATTTTGCTGTTTTAGCCTTTTTACTCATTTTGGCCATGTCGGTCACTGTAGCCTTTTTGGTAATTTTGGCCTATTTGGTAATTTTGGCCTTTTTGGTAATTTTGGCCTATTTGGTCATTTTAGCCCTTTTAGTAATTTTGACCTTTTTGGTCATTTTGGCCTTTTTGGTCATTTTGGCCTATTTGTTCATTTTGGCCTTTTTGATCGTTTTGGCCTTTTTGCTCAAGTTTTGAAATTTATGTTGTTTACAGATAGACGGGGAATGGTATAGTTAGCGATATAAAATGAAGTGAATCTTCTGTGGGCAAATACATGAAAATGTAATATAATATAACCTGTAGCGCTTGCTCTATAAACAAGAGACACGCACTAGACGGTAACCCGCGGCACAGCCGCGGGGTAAACTCTAGTAGCCTATAAACGTCATTGCTGGGTTCGGGCCTCCTCCTCGTTGTGCAGGTTTCATCACCATGTTTTCCTTCACCGTTGCTAGCACGTGGTAATTGTAACAAAATGCTCATTGCGCCAGAAATCTGCCAAGTGGTGCATGCGTTTCGGTCAGGATTCGAACCCGCGCCCTGTGAGCGTGGGATGCGTGCGCTAACCATTATGCTACCACTAAATTTTTTTGGGTTTTTTATCTAATATCTAAAATTTACATAGAAATCAGTAGAATCAGTTCGAGGTCTAATTGAACTTACAGACAAACCAATAAGTCCTAAACAATTCAATGTTATTAGGTAATATAGATCTTGGACTGGCTTGCTATCAACACCCTTTCATTTATACTACATCATATCTATATAAGTCAATCAGTAAGTCAGTGTCAAAATAACTAATGTCATCCGAAGGACGGCAGCGCTCTCTGACGTTTTTTTCTTCCCATGAACTGTGTAATTGTAAAATGTGTTATATATTCTTTAATTTCTTCCTTTTTTAATTATTTGTGGTTAATAATTCATTACGGGTTAGTATATTTTTGTTTAATAAAATGTTGAAAAGTCGCAATAAAATTTGCTGAAAAATATAACAGTACACATCGAACTTTTTAAAAAATGCCCCCCTAACAATGGCCCCAAGGAAACCCAATTAACTTGTTTTCATTCATTGTAATCTATTAATTACAAAGTCAATTATTCACTCGCAACAACTATTTTTAAAAGGGCCGCTATCGGTAACCGCGAGTTGACCATAATAAATACACGTCAAGTGTATACTGATAAAGACGATTTACTTTACAGTGGTATTTGTTTAATTAATTGCTGAATATCCGATATTAATACGGTCTATGAGTTAATTATGTTGATTTTTTAACATTAGCTACGAAGGGTTTTTAAAATACTCTCTTCTCTTTCACCTTCTCGCAATCAATTGAGGTCAGCACAGTAGGTCTCTTGCTTCCATACTGCTGCATTCTTACATACGTCCTTTGTCATACCACAAATCACCTATATATCCTTCACACAATCCATCCATCTCTTTTGTTCTACCTTTACATTTCCACCCGTTTGTCCAGTTTGACATTTTTGTCACATGACTTTCATCTCTCTTCATTACATACCCATATCACCTTAGATTTCTTCCTCTCAATTTTTCTATCACGGGTGCAACTTTCAAAGATCCCTTATATACTAATTTCCCACCTTATCCATTCTTGTAACACCACACATCCATCTCAACATTCTCACCTCGGCTAAGTGAAGACGTTTGTGAATATTTATGTGAGGGTGGGTGCGTGGTTGTTGAAAATTGGCTCGCAATTGAATAAAACAGATCTTCAAATAATAAACACTTTAATCTTCTTTGAAATACACCTTAAGAACAACTTCGTCTCACATGCGTCTGTGACCTTACCACCCCCTTTCGCTTTCGACTCCCGATTCCTAACATCCCGTTCATTCAATTAAATCAAATAGTCACCATTCATTCAATTTACACTTGCGTTCCGTTACACACCAAACATTCTTAACATTCCTACATTTATAATGTATACTTAAAACAGTTAGTTTCGCAGAATCATAATGTGATTTTTTTATTGATGAAGTACTATTGAAAGGCTCGATGAGGATACACCCAAGCTACCGCGCTCTCTATCACAAGGTCGTAAGGCATACCCAATAACACCTATGGCAGTACCAGTAAATCCTTGATTGGATATATGTATCTGTAAGATTAGAAATAATAGCTTAACACGTATTCGCAGTTGTTTTGGTGATTACTCCTGCAACGAATCTGATTAGATATATTGGATTGTTTGTCCTGAAAATTCGTAATATGACAAAACACAATCGTCAACGTCTGCCTTCACACGTTGCTCGCCTCCAGAGACTGTAGAGGACCGACTACTCGACTTCAGAGGCGCCAGGAATTGCTAGCATAAAAAGAAAAAACACCTACAGACTCGATATTAAAGAAATATAGTCAGGCTGTGCAACATAGTGTTACGAGTTACGGGACTCGAATTAAAATGCCGTTGTAATTACTATACAATTTATTACAACTATACAAACACGTATAACACAAGTACAAATATAACTGGACACAACCAGTACAAACGTAATGCACGATTCAATAACACGCGCAAAGTCCGTCACTATATAGATTTTCGAATGTACACACGCCTTACTACGCTTGTGGTTATCGTTTGACTGCCCATCTCTGCATTGGGGCATTGCTTTATACTGCACAATTACAATATGTCTCTCGGCCGCGCAGACTGAAGTTCTTAGAATCACACCTGGCTAATGACTAACATAAAGGATTATAATACACAGAGGTCCGTTTAAGGGGCCGTCCTAATTACAAATGTAAACACAAAGTAAACAAAAGAAGTTCAAATGCCGAAAAGGTAATAAACTGCAGGTGTGAATTGGTCTTTGTCGGTCGTAACAATACGGGTTTTTATACAAAATCAATTACTAGACAACATAACAGCTAAACTAGAAAACTATTAAATTTAGTACGCACTGTACATCTGTGCTCGCTTTTGTCTTTCAACGACCAGGCGAGAAAATTGTAAGTATATTAGTTTCACAGCATGATACAATAATCTACAATTGATACCGCCTCTGTAGCCATCAAATCAGGGCCAATATCGTGCAGATACTGCAAATGGAATGGAGATGGCCTCCAAGCCTCGTATAACCGGCCCGATGCAATCGTGCGAAACGCAAGCAGACGTCAGAACAAATACACTCTTTGTTACTTTATTGATTCGTCTTTTGTAGTGTAATACAGATTATTTGTGGGTCTAACAAATTTGATTGAGGTATGCGTTAAATTAAGGACAGAGTTGACAATTCTGTGACTTTCAAGGGTTTTGTAAAAATAGAATCTTTGTTTTCTTAATGTCATGGGATGCGACCTGCGTAGACACGTCAGCCGCATCCCATTTACCTAACACGTCTATATCAACCGGTTTGGCGGCGGAAACAGATGAATCACTCAAGCGGCGCAAATATGCATATTTGCGCCCTAAGTGAGAGTTATATATTTGTGCAGTTTGCTGTCGAGTCGCTTGGACTCCCATGGTCCTGAGACCATAAGCTTCTACCAATATTTAACAAAACGACTCATTGACTCTTCAGGTGATCAGAAGGTTGGTGCATATCACCACGTGCGTGCGTGGTGATTAGTATGGCGATCCAGCGAGGAAAAGTAGCCAGCCTTCTGAGCGGGCACCTTATCCATAGAAGACGATGATCTAGGCTCAGTATTCTACTTATAGTCTTGAGAGACTATGGGTAGAATACAATAAAAATAAGTTACGTTTTATTTTATTGTATTAGATTATTTATAAACTAGCTTCTTCCCGCGACTTTGTCCGCATGCAATAATTTAACCTCACCCCATTTCGAAACATTATTCATTGGTGTTCCGATTCTATTGGTCTTAGCGTGATGATATATATAGACTTCCTCGGTAAATGGGCTATCTATCGCTGAAAGAATTTTTAAATCACATCAGTAGTTCCCGAGATTAGCGCGTTCAAGCAAACAAATAAACTCTTCAGCTTAATATATAATTATACGATTCCTTCATTGTAATAAACAAATGTTATACATTATACAGACACTAAATTATAATTATATTAAAATTTATTAAAAAATATAAAATCGTGAAACAATTAAAAATTAGAAAGTAACTTATATTCAAGCCAAAACCTCGCAAGACGTTTCCATAAAAGAGTTTCCATGTGAAATGTCCGCAGCCGTACATTGCACAATAACCGGGGTACTTCCATTTTATTATATGACTTTCATATCGAAACTTGATTTTCTTTCGCTGAGTTTTCATATTTAACCCATCAGAAGTCACATTAAACAAGTTTATATGAACGGTAGCGATTTTTGTGATCGTTTCCACTGTTATCCGATCACTTGACAATAAAAGAAAATGTAATGGTAGCATTATCGTTTAAAGACGTGGTAGGTTAGTGCTTAATAGCCGGTTCCTGTATCTTACTAACAGTACATTTGCCTTATTGTAGGATATAATAATATAACATAATATAATCTAATATATAAAATTCTCGTGTCACAGTTTTCGTTGCCATACTCCTCCGAAACGGCTTGACCGATTTTGATGAAATTTTTTGTGCTTATCCAGTATCTATGAGAATCGGCCAACATCTATTTTTCATCCCCCTAAATGTTAGGGGTAGTCCACCCCTAAATTTTTAATTTATTTTTTAGGCAATTTTTAATTTCTATTTTTTTATGATACAACATACAAAAATACATACAACCCTAGATTTTCAACCCTCTACGATCAACCCCTATTTTTTACCGGGCAGGACGACGTCTGCCGGGACAGCTAGTATAACAATAATATTTTTGTTTCCTTTTATTGTTTCTGTCTTACAGAGTATGCACTGTTAGCAACAACTTCATTAATTCTTCGAAAAGTGTTTGTGTGACACATTTCTGTATAAAATTTATAAAAAAGTAAAGTTTGAATTAATCAGTTTTAAGTTAGACGTGTTGCTGGGGAGTTTCTTGTCGCTTCTTCTCCTTAGCAGCAATAACATGTTGCGAAGCGGTGTACATAGACTCAGAAGTAAAATTAAATCTTAAATTATATGTATTGATCTTCAAAAAGTGTTCTCCGGTGGAACTTATTTTGAATACAAACTTTTGAATTTGAATCTATACATTTATATCACTGTTAATTATTGTTGCTGTTTCCTAATAAAGCGTAGACTAATATGCCAATATATCAGTTAATATAAAAAAAATGATAGGCGGAAATAGGGTAGCAAATTCCAAAGCGTTGGAATCTTTAACAACAAAATTAGAACAGAATTCAATAACATGTGTAGCGTCATATAGACTACACTTTACTGTCAAATTTCAGCTATATAGACCCAGTAGCTTTTGAAAATACTTTGACATACAAACAGGCGAACAAACATGACGAAAACATAAAAGCCAAAATGGCTATAACACCCTAATAAAACATCCTAGAAGTACAAATAATACAAATTTCCTTTTACTCTCGTGTTAACAGTTATCACATTAGCAGTACCAAGATGGCAGTTCTACGTTCTCACACGCCTCGCGTACCCACTGACCGCAGGGCATGCAAATTTATACGCCAGCACGCGTGCTCTCTTAATTACAGCGGCTAATGGTTTTTCGATGCCCCACAGACCGCATGCGCCTTAATTAGAAAGAAGATATCGAAAGGGGAACGTAGGCTAGATTGGTGTTTAAATTATTTTTATGGCTTCTCTTCCCTCTCTTCTTATGTCCATCCGGGATAATGTTAGTATTTATTAGTGTAGGTACTGTAACCAAATGCGTCTTCTTTACAGCGTTAAAATAATGCAATTAATGATTAGCTACATTAATATATAATATACGTTATCTGTGTACAGACTTAAAAGTAAAATTAAATTATAACCTATATGTATGACTTTCAAAAAAAAATCCCCAGTGGAACTTATTTTGAATAAAAACTTTTGAATTTTGTCAATGTCGCGAAATGATCACTAACACGTGCCTTATCCCAGATGGAGCAGAGACAGTACATTCATACGCATTGTCTCGTTTATTTCCTATAATATACGCATAGGCTAATTATAATGAAATATCGGATGATTGGATCGGATAGACGGATACCTTTTCATATATTCTTGGGCCCACATTGTAGTAAATTTTGGGATTTCTATTTTTGCTGATATTTTCATAATAGGCTTAGTTATTATGAACGAATTACTTGTGTTCTGTGTTTTCATATTATTAATTGTTGAAATTCATTCAAAAATTATCCGTGCAGGAAAAAAGAATAAAATTTCCTGTGGCCGGACAGCCTAACGACCCATAGCCAGGTGGTAGGGTATTTACTCGTCTGGATTGCTACCACCCCTGGTCTAGAGTATGTCGCCATAACAACCTTAAGTTGCGTTTCAGCGTATGTTCAGGTTCCAGTCTCCCTTAAGAGAGCAGCAGCACATTTGTATCGCCTTAGTGCTGCAAATGTCCATAGGCGATGGTAACCGCTTACTATCAGGTTGGCCGTCTGCCAGTCTTCTGAACTCATCCAATAAAAAAATATTATTGTAGACGGACCGTATTTTTAAGATTTCTCGTTTTCCAGATAGAATTTAGGTGATTACCATTTTGGAATAGAAAAATATAACGCTTTTTTAAGTAATATCTCGACTCATTAAATTTCTTTAGCGCAAAATCCCCGTCTTTTTTCATCAATCTGCAGATGATAGACACGAAAGCAAGCAAACGAGCGTGCTTATAGTTCGAGGATCTTCTTCTGCTATGTTCGCGTACTTAACGTGAAACACTTAACATACAAATTAGTATTATAATTGCTCGTATTTCATCACTATCAACCCGCTTTAGTACTCAAAAACTTCAATAGTTTATAAAACTAGGTTTTAACGGTTTTAAGCACGGTAATTATTATTTGATTTCGGTTATTCCGATGTTTCAGCCGTTTTTCAGTGGCCGTGGTCACGGACGACAAAGATGATATTTGTTCAACGAGTATTGTTAAAGTTTTCTTTAGCTTACCGCCAACTTGTTTATTTTAATTATTTAGTTTTAATTTTGTTTATGGTTATTATTTACTCTATGGGAGCCTAATCTAATTTAAGTCAATAATTTAATTTAAAATAAATAAATAACCGCGCTTTTAACCGTTAAAACGTAGTTTTATTATATATATATTTTTATTCGTGCAGGAACGGAGAAAGAATACAATTTCCTGCGGCCGGACGGCCTGTCGTAAGAGGCGACAAAACAACCCACAGCTAGCTGGTAGGGCATTTGCCCGACTGATGGCTACCACCCCTGGTCCTAAAGTATGTCGTTGCAAATGTCCATAGGAACGCTTTCCATCAAGTGGGCCGTCTGCCTGTCTGCTGAACTCCTGCAATAAAAAATAAAGAATGTCTACAAGAAGCGAAAACCTAAGAAAAAAATCATTAATCAATTTTAACCAATTTGATTCGTTTCCCACATTAGCAATAGCTAAAAGACTGAAGTCTACTTTTAATATAACATATATTAATAAAACACAAGTATTATTTTATTAAATTTTTCAATGATCGTTTGTAAATATAATCGCCTTAAAAACGCAATTAATAATTAGCAAGATCTTTATTGAAAGAGGCCTTATAAATTATTCATGATCGATCTTCTTTTATTAGTGGGTATTAAACGTTCATATTTTAATAGGTATCACTCAAGATCTCAGGACCATTATAGGTTAAAGTATTCTTAATATTTCAAATGTTGATAATGAAATTAATTATTTAAAAAGAAATTAAAACTGGGCCTGATATTGAGTGACTACACAAATTCCGTCTTGAGTTTTTTTAATATGTCTGATAAAATATAATTACAAACGATCATTTTAGTAGGAAATTCAGAAACGTTTTTTGCCAAATTAATGTTATAATAGGGAAATTGCTTCAAATATACATTTCTTTCTTTCTTACAGGTGTAGTGTGTGCGATGATTTTAAAACAGTAAAAAATCAGAATCGCTTATTCGGGCTAGGAAATTCCGATAAAGCAATTCAAAAAATGTTGTCTGTGTCTGTTCTAGCATCACGTAACCACTAAACAGATTTAAATGAAACCAGTCATAGCGCAAGTTTATATGTGAGCAAGACGTGTGTAGTACATTCAATAAGCAATATAGTGACGGACTTTGCGCGTGTTATTGAATCGTGCAGTTTGTACTGGTTGCGCCCAGTTATATTTGTACCTTTGTTATACGTGTTTGTATAGTTCTAATAAATTCTATAGTAATTCCAATGTGATTTTAATTCGAGTCTCACACTCGTAACAATACAAAATAAATAAAAAGTACCACCCCTAAAACCCAAGGAAATAAATTACAAAAATAAATCAAATATTCGCCAACTCGCGGTAATAATTCATGCCATTGCCTATATTACGTAATACACCCATAAAAGGGAACGGTCATCTTCTTTTACGTTGAATATCTGTTTTAGTTGGCAACAGCAAACCTGGATTGATTTATTGAGAACTGAGAACGGCAGATTGATGTATGGCCCTATTGAGATTAGAACAGAGTAGTTATCTATCCGTGCAGGAACGGAGAAAGAATACAATTTCCTGCGGCCCGGCGGCCTGTCGTAAGAGGCGACAAAACAACCCACAGCCAGGTGGTAGGGCATTTGCCCGACTGGATGGCTACCACCCTGGTCTAGAGTATGTCGCCATAACAACCTTGTGTTGTGTTCCGGCATTAGTGACCAGGTTCCAGGCTCCTAAAGAGAGCAGCAGCGCATTCGTAGCACCTTTGGTGTTGCAAATGTCCATAGGCGATGGTAACCGCTGTCCATCAAGTGGGCCGTCTGCCTGTCTGTTAATCTCGTGCAATAAAAAAAAAAAAAAAAGTTATGTATAGAGAGTGCTAGTTATTTCACGAAATTAAGTATAGATGCGCCAAACATAGCATTTTCTTAAGTTTTCGCGCTTAGTACACAAAATTAAAACTACAATTATCGGTTTTTATTACACACAAAACTTTATTTAATCCACGGCCACTTTTCACGTCGTAATCACGGAAGGCCGAACCGTCGAAATAAAAATGAAATAAAATTCCGCGGTTAAAACCATCGAAACATAATTTTAATTAATATCGCAACTCAAACCCAACCACGACCCAGACTCAAAAATTCTGAGCAGGTACTAGTAAAAAGAGGCAAATTGCGCATTGGTTATATTATTGTTTGAAAAGTAAATAAAATTATTTTGTTATAATTATTTAAAAGTTAGATAATAAAATACTATTTTAACGCCTATTCTTTTATTTGTAAAAATATTCGTTAAAATATACAATTGAAAATTAAGAGTACCATGTGACCGCTCCCCTTTGTAGTTAAGCAACACTGACAGTGACATTTATAACTGGCTCTATGTTTTTATCATGTGCCCTACTTGTAAATTTATATACTCAATAGGATAAAACATGCTGTACTTTGTTCTGGTTAAGGTAGGAACTATGACATACATTTTAAGGTAGGGTGTAAAGTTAAGTAAAAAATTTTAATGCGTAATCTATGGTTGACCATGGAGAATATCCTGAAATTGCCAATTCGTCAGTCATTATCTAACCGTGCTACTAAACTGAGATTTTCGTAAAAAACATGAAAAGGTACACATTTTTAAATTAAATTTTAATGTCAATATGAGAAAAAACATTGCGAATAATTCAATATTTTTCTTTCGAATAATTAATATGAGATAGACCAATATTTTTAATTAATTTATAAAAAATAACAATAATTACAAACCCACAAATTCTACGTATATTTTCAACAAAACAAGTATGAATTTTATGTATCATTATACGTTTTCTATGTAAAGATTTCGTTAATTCCCAATCCTTAATCTGCCAAAAATATTTTTCTTTGAACAGGGCTTTTCAGTTATTCTTTAAGCTATATAAAAGCTTCCTTTTACCGCCTTTGTCTCAGCCATGGCAGATGTTATAAGGTTAACAGACCAAATACAGCCAACGGTAATATATAAATTTATTGCCGTCTCTGCACACACACATTAGTCTATGTGATACGTGCATGCCTGTGCAACGGTGCGATTTGTAAAACAACAGCGCACCTCCGCGCAAGTTGTATGAACGGGCACACGAGAGTTACAGAAGTTCAGAAAGATAAATTGACTATTTTGCACCGATATATTTTGTACCACACGTTTCAAAACTATATTGCAGTAAAAAAACCCTAAAAAATAATACCTATGTACTAATGTAAAAAGTAATGCTAACGTAGTTTCGATGTTTGTTTGTTTCTTTCTCGAGGCCTTGAAAATGAACCAACTATTTACAGCTTAATTTTGTGAACATAAATGTCACAAATATAAACATATTGTTACGAGCTACAAAGGACTCGAATTAAAATACCGTTGGAATTACTATAGAGTTATTTGAACTGTATAAACACGTATAAAACGTGCACAAATATGACACTACACAGTCCGTACAAACTCCTATATCGCTCATCGAATGTACATCTTACTCGTATCGTAGTCTTTTTAGCTATAAGACCGTCCTTTATACATAACCAGACAATTTTAGACTTTTAGTTGATTTTAGTATTGGTGTACAATAAAGTGTCATTTATCTATCTAGTGAAAGTGAAGCAATAAATTAGCGAAACGATCAAAATCCTCATTATAATTTCACTTACTTCATAATAATCTCCGCATGAAATATTCAATAGCAAAACATCAAGCGCTAAGGGGCACGCTAGACCGTAAAGTATGCACCAGGGATCCGTAAAGATGTATGGCTTTTGCTACAGCGAACCGGGATTTCAGCGAGAACAACGTTTAAGCTGTTCCCGGGATACGATAGATGGATGTATATTGCAGTGATTTCTCCACTCCCGCTCAGCTTTTAAGTTTTATGGCAAAACTTTTATAGCCAGGGAGCAATTTAAAGTAGCTATGATACATACTTTTTCCAATAATACATAATTATAAGATTCATGGTAAAATTGCATTTTTTTACAGACAGACAACCACAAAAACTGTACTATGTCCCTTGCTAATTAATAATATGCAGCAGTCACAGCATGCAACTAGCATAAAAAATGCACTCTTACGAAAACAGCAAAATAAATTTATTAAAACTATATTATATATTAATATTTGATTGATTTGTTCAGATCGAAAATTTAAAAATGCTATCTTTTATATATCAATATGTGAAGCAAAAATTTTGTACACCTTTTTACAAAAATTGCGCGAATGGAGGAGTATGAAATTTCGCACACTTATAGTTTATATAGAGGAGTGCAGAATACTAATATTTTCAAAATAATGAATAAAATATTCATAAATCAATAAAAAACATTACACGCACAACCATGTATTTGACACACACACGCATATATACTCTTTTGTTTATTGTTAAAGTCAAAATAAGTGTAGCTTTGGCGACATCTGTTATTATAGAATTAATAATGTTCAAACTTATGATTTAAATTAATTATGGTCGAATTTCGACCACTGGGCGGCCGCTAGTTTATTTAAATACATAATAAAAATTACATTTAAATGAGTTACCAAAGCGTCTGTTCGAAACGTTCTTAAAACGCTAGCTAGACGCATTTACAAACCATTTGGTCACATAACAGCAAAAGTATTTTAATTTATTTCGAAACAAATAAAACGTAACAACTTCACTTAGGAATCGATCAGGGCGTTTCAGTGAGATCGGCCGGCGGCGGGGCCCCGCTGTTGACAATCGTTAAAACTTCACAAATTGGCCCGTTTACTCAAATCCCCTTTAGTTAATTAAAAGTTAAGCCTAAACTCAGTGAGTTCCTTTTATATTATTCGAAATGTCTTATTGTCAGTTACAACACAATCTTGGGGAAATTACGAATTGGATGAAAGTCATTATCGTGTTTGCCTCTAACGCTGAGTTTTATATGTCGTAGAGAAATTTTGAATTCTGAGACTTGATCAAATTCGGTCCTTGTTACACCCGGGATATTGTCAGTGTCAATGACTGTGTCACGCAAGTGTTACCACGTGTTTATAACGTTATTTAAGATACAACATTGTAAATGACATTTAACATTGATAGATGACACTAAAGGATAATCATTAAAGCAACATTAAGAAACATACACTCGTATTGAGAATAGTTTAGATAGCATTTTATTGCTCACCAATTATACAATTACAGAAATGCAAGATTACAATATTGACAAGTTAGAAACAATAGGCGGTTTAATCGCTTAAAGCAATCTCTTCCAGGCAACCTTACTTAGGAATAATTTAACCTAATCAACAAATAAAACTTGAAAAATCGGTTTAAAATGAAATCCAACAAGCAAGTAAGTATGCTCTTTTAAAATTATAGTTTTTAATTATTTTGGTCTTCTCAGGTATAATAGTGCTGCTTATCCTGTATGTATTATTATATGTTTATATAGTATATAATAAATATTTTTATTTAATTATTTCATATATTTTAATGTTTTATACTAATTATTGTCTACACCGTCACTGTTATCTTTTAGTAATTTCTTTTCAGGGGGTTGCCTGGAAGAGATTGCTTTAAGCGATAAGGCCACCCTTTGCTCAACATTTATTTATTTAGTTTTTAAGAACGTAGTTTTAATTTTGGTGAACAATAAAGTGTTTTTTCATTCATCCATGCATCCTTTTTCTAAAACTTCAAACTAAAGAAAATAAGAAAAAGTCCACAAAATTTTATAAAAATATAAATACACCTTTTTAGCCGATTTAAGCCCAGGATCGGGGCCATTGATCCCCCTCATCCTAGCTTATAGATTTCATAAATGACATCCTTCCTCACATATCCATCTTGCGTTAGACAAAGCCTTTTGTTTCCGGCCCTATCTATCGCCCTTCCACCCTGTTGGTTTTTATGTCTTTTTATTTTGACTAGTATACTTTCCTGACTTCATACACGAAAGTGCAGACAGTTTTCTCTTATTATCCAAAAATCGATATAAACTTACTATTATTAGTATGTAAAAAATTCTAGATTAATAAATTCGAATTATTTTCATAGAAACATATAAATATAAACTATTTAGTGAAATATCACTTTTTGAGTATTACCAGTACTTCATTATTTAATGTTAGTCAAATTAACTTATCTATAATTTGAATGAGGTGTTGTATGGGTGGAATTATTGTAAGTACAGCTTTCATCTGGTAAGTATCTACTTGAAGATGATACTAGGACTTCAATGTAAATGCAAACAGATTCTAAAAAAGAAGTGTAATACGGTGTTTTTACTACACGATACTGAGGGCTTACTCTCAACCACCTTCCGTCACTAGCTTTCGACAAATATTTCGGGCAGATTCGACGAAAACGAACGACGAATGGCTTTCAAGAGTAACTCCTCTGACGTCATTATACACGAGCTGAGATTCTACTATTAAAATTGGATTTCAAAACTAAACACATTCAAATTTGGAACAAACAACATACTCTATCTTTTTAATACACATACCGTATCATACCTACATATATAGGGATGATAAAGCAGTATGGGTACCACCATACTGACGTATTATACACGCGCTGTTTGCCAAGCACTAACCGAGGAATGGGACCCGCAGCAAATGGTTCAAGGTATTGGCTTCAGTTTGCTGATTCCACGCTCTATAAATCCTTAAATACAATAAAAGAAAATTATGTTTGGTTACGGTGGTCTTGCATTCAAAAGCTGCGGGGTTGTATTCAAGGGGGCGGAAAGGTAGGGTTAAGGTGATTCAAGTAAATGAAAAACATGTCGGAAAAGAGCTGTATTTCAAATCTTCGCGTTTAATAACAGATTTACTGCACAAATTGAGAAAAAAGTGCTTGAAATTTTAATAAAAAGATGTTTCAAATGCGCTTATTTATTTTTTAAACGGATTATATTTAAAACTATATTTTCCTTTTCGTAATACAGCTGTTGCTATAAAAGTTACCTTCTTAACGGTTATAGCATATATTTAATTATTTTTCTTGGTTTAAATTTAACCTTTAAAATACTTAGTAGTATAGCATGAAAGTATAACATGAAATTTTGGTATATTTATTAATTATTCCTAATATTAGTTGGCGAATATGATAAGAACGGCAAAGTAGTAAAAGTGGTTTTTGCAATATAATATATTTCCACACATAAAAGCGTAACAGGAAAATCCTTTGTTTTTCTTGTTAATAATTAAAAAAATATTCAATATAAAACAATATAATTTTTTATACTCAGTAAGTTCACGTTTGACTGAGATTGCACCTGATGTCAGGTTGAAATGCAGCCTAAGGTGGAGCACGCTTACCAAGAAGATACATGTTCACGCGAGATTTGAAGGCACCTACCGAGATTGTATTCTTCAGTAAAAACCAACGACGGTAAAGAGTTCCACTCTTTAGCAGTGCGCATGATAAAAGTCGCAGCATAGCGTTTCGTCCGCTTTGTTGGTATTTCCATCATATATTAGTTTATTAATTTAATGATTTACCGAATTAAAAAACTTTTACCAAACATTTCAAAACATCAAAAATTTAAACAGCCAATGTTTTGTTTAGTAAATAGAAATATGGTAAACTTTTTGTTGAAAACCTTAAAAAATTTTGAATAACACACAAATTTTCAATAAAAACAACACAGCGAAATTCCCATCAAAAACATCCGTTAGAAATACAAATGGAATAAAAAAAACTCCCGAAAAAATTCCCCAACAGACAATCCAGCGAAAAATTTCGATTCTCCTATACTAAAAACGCTCGCACGCCATGAAAAATGGATCAGCCATCTATCATAAACTCTTTCCTAACATTCAGAGCAAAAAACTTAACCGGCAATGCTGTGAATAATGTCGTGCGAAATTAAACCCATGGTCGTAAAAAGCAGATGACGGTACAAGGAAACTTCTGGCTTTGAGAGATAGCTCCTCCCAAGTTATACGTAAGGAACACGATATACCTATAGATGAATTAATTGACCACTTAGACGCTGGGGCTTCATCTGCGTTAGTGTCAAAGATTTAGGCTGTCGCCTAATGGGTCTTATTTAAAGTGTTAAAAAAACGTTGTAAACGGATAGCCACATTAATGTATATACTGTTACACACCGACCAAGAAATGCGCACCTGGTCTATTACCCTTCCCGCATTTGGGATTCTTTTGTTTACGTTGTGTTTAAAATTTGCAATTAGACAATAGCCTATTGTTATTGTTTTCGACTTTGTCTGCTGTTCGCAGGAATAATTAACCAGGTGTGCGGATTAACTCAGTACACGCAGTCGATTGTTGCCTTCTACAGTTTACTATAACACAATGCCCGAACAGAGGGGTGGGGCAGTCAAGCTAGGATTACGATACGAGCAAGACGTAGATTCGATGAGCGATATAGTGATGGACTTTGCGCGTGTTATTGAATCGTGCACTAGTAGTGTCTAGTTATATTTGTACTTATGTTATATGTGTTTGTATAGTTCTAATAAATTCTATAGTAATTCCAACGGCATTTAATTCAAGTCCTGCGTAACTCGTAACAATACTATATGTAATCAAGCTAATTAAATGTAATCGAGCTAATTAAATTAAATCAAATCGGTAGCCAAACACACAAATATTGTATATCCTCAAATTAAGCAAGTTATGGGCAATATACAATGGACTACTCTGGGGCCGATCGCAAACACTCAGATTACAGTAAATAACGGAAAAAGTACGTTTTCGAAATTCACTATATCAGGAAACGAACCCGGAGCCTCTGCGTTACAGTGAGTTTGGCCGATAAAGGCTTAGCCCTCTGAACCGCAGAGGCCATCAAGAACTATATACGTTATCTGTAAATAAAGCCATTAACAACGTGGCAACTCAAATTGCGCATTATATCCATCGACCCGACAGTGTGAATCGGCCTATACTTTTAACTTAATTCCAGATGAAGCCGCACCGTTATAGTCTAATGCTAACATTATACAGGTCAATCAAAGAATCAAATGTCTCACCCAGCGCATCGAAACTTTTTTGCAATTGTTTACCAGACAGACAGACGGCCCACTTGATGGAAAGCGGTTACCAACGTTTATGCACATTTGCAACATCAAAGGTGCTACAAATGCGCTGCTGCTCAACCTTACTTGACATTTGTCGTGGCTAATTTATGTAACCTCTTTAAGTAGACCTAAAGCATGATGCGCGCAATTCTATGGGTTTCATAAGTAACGCCCGCCGATAGTAAATCCGATGCGAAATTAAGTTCTGGTGTTACAAATGTCGATAAGCGACCATCACCACCTTCCATCAAACCTGATGGAAGGTGGTGATGGTCGATTGTCAGTAACCACTGACAACAACAAAACAGCTCGAATTGTCTAACAGTCGCGGAAATCTAATAAAATAGACACATTCTATATATACCTGTATCATTGACATAACTAGACCAAGTAATGTAATTACGTGCTTTGTTTTTTGACGATGTGTCACGTATGCAGTACATAGGACGTGTTACTTCAATGCCACATTTTTGCCGTATAATATCTTTAATTCATGATTTAAAGGAATGATAGGTATTCCATAAAGAAGGTAAATACTTTGAACACAAAAAAAATACATTTACGATAATCCTAATACAAGTAAACGAAAACAAATTACTGAAAGGTTACTACTACATCTTAGCGCCTGGAATCAACGAACAGTACGAGACCTTTTCAAATATCTATATCTAAAACACAGTATAATAATATACAATAATGTTTGTTTGTTCGTATTCCATTTATCCGATTGCGGTAAAATTTGTCAACCTATAAAATAAAATAAAGAATATTTTGATGTAAAATATGTCACTGAATTCATTTGGTATTTTTTTATGGAACTTTGTATGTAAGTGGAAAATGTTTTTATATATTATGCTACCTGCAACTTCGTCCGCAATTATTTTTTAAACGGCGTTAGATGCACAAGTCAGGAAAACTCACGTCACAATTTATATCCGAGAATACTATTATTTACTTCCTTGCTTGAGCCGCAGCTAAGCATGAACTGCAACTGGCATATTACAATTTCAATTAAAGGTTTTTTAAATTATA
This sequence comes from Dendrolimus punctatus, assembly GCA_012273795.1. Lineage (NCBI taxonomy): Eukaryota > Metazoa > Arthropoda > Insecta > Lepidoptera > Lasiocampidae > Dendrolimus > Dendrolimus punctatus. The sequence goes on along the minus strand of CM022542.1, from coordinate 13,963,088 downwards.
TATTACCTTATCTCTTAACATGTCCCGGACCCTCGTGGCTTGATGCCTGCTTCGATGCAACTCCAGCTGCAGTTCGAGACATCGCTCCTGCCAGTTTACGGAAGCGAGGTCTGCTGCCACCAGCTCATACTCTAGCGGGTCTAGCCGGGAGGTGTGAGCGATTGGCCTGCTGACAAAATTGTTGCTGTGAGAATTATAATTTATAATAATAAATAGCTGTCGTGACAGACGTCGTCTAGCCCGGAAAGCTTCAATCGATATTCCGACAGCAGCGCTACCTACCGGGTCCAATTGTGAACCAACTCAAAATCATCTTTTTTTGCTTAAGCCTAACAACTTTGCTATCATCACATGATCAAAGTATTGTTTACGATTCTATAAAGGACATACAGACAAACAATCGTTTTTATATATAAAAAATTACTTAGTATTTTTTTCAGTTTTGGCGTCAAATAAAACACACAAATAAAACTACGTTTTAACGGTTTTGAGTGACGTATTTTCTTTTGAAAAATCAAATAAGAAACCGTGGTAAAACGTTTAACAAGTAGTTTTATTATTATAATTATTGAGAGACACGCACATTCTATATTTTAATTCAAAAATTTAAGAAACTTATTGATACACTAGATCCTCAACCTAAAGATATAATTACGGCAAGAATAGCGTGGAACGACTGGTATTTTTTTTTTTTTTGGAATAGAGTGTAACGTTACTTAGTAAATACTTGATTACTTCTTCTCACATGTAACTTGGAATTGAGTTACTGTAACATCTAATTCAAACAGAACGGTACGACTGACTCGACTAGAAGACGTAATTTTTAGCGTTAACGTAAAATTACCTACGAATTCAATATTAATTTACTTATATAATAACTATTTAATAATAATCTTGTACTTAGACATGATGTCTATGTCTCTATTCACGAATATTTTCCCTTGTCATTCTATTTGAAAAAACTTAATTTGAAATCATATTCAAACTATCAACTATCTCACATATTTTATTATTTGTACCTAAAGTGTAGACTGTTCTATGTATCCACATCGTACACTTTCGGGTTTTTCCGATGTAGACGTACAAAAACTATGCACTTACTGTTTAAATAAATACATAAAAAATTAACTTCCATTTGTAATTTGGAAAATTGTAAACAACAGTCACGTGCCCATAGTTACAAACAATAAAATTCCTCAAGCGGCGCATTCGGCCAGCAAACCGCATCGAAATTATGCCAACAAATAAACTGCAAGTTCATTAATTTAAACTGGCTATATTTCGGCAGACTATTAATACGCGAATGGGGTTTACGATGCAACCCCCTCCATCGGATTATACGGGGAACAAATGAGCTATTATAAATTTTGAATTATTAATTAGCCCGTGCCGAATGAGTTGGATTATGGATTACGTGATCACGAGCGATTTAATTACAGGCGCATTTTATTAATTTCGATGTTGACGTCACGGTGAACTCTAGCGAGGTTTATTACCATACAATTTCATGATATTCAATTATTTTGAGCTATGAATTTCAAAGAAGCAATTGAGGTGTGTCAGAATAAGCCTGTATGGCGCTCTGTTGTTCGTGCCTACCCCGCAAGGGACCTGGCGTGAAGTTATGTATGTATGAGTTATGTACGTATAAGAATATTTTGATTGGGAGTGCGATGGTGGTATACATAATTATTGTACGATTACATACATTTTAATAATAAATATATAACTATACTATATATACATATATACATAAGTTATATACATATAAAAGATATATATAACTTTTCAATTTCCAAATTCCATGAAGTTGAAAAAAGAATTAATCACGAGTTCAATTTATGATTGATTCAAGTTTAGTAATAAGTTTCCAATTACTGACTGTAAGGAACTATAAAACTTGAACAAATAACACTTAAATTGCTTCATTATTATGTCGGTAAAACTACGTAATTGTCAGGTAAATTAACTTATCTAAAGCCTGTAGACTTACAAGAACTGATTATTATAAGTACCAACCTCCACGAACATAGTTCTCGTAAAATAAAAATAAATAAAAAACAAATCAATACACAAATAAGAACCAATCGTGCACAGATTATACATAAATCGGATAAAATATTATCCTGCAACGAAGCACACTGCCTACAATTAGAAGTTGATGATTCCCGTGCGAATTATATGAACGATGTATTCCTTAAGTTTTTGCGACACATTATGCGCGCTGAAATTCGTTAAAACATAGTTTTAATTATATATGAAAGAACTTATGTACAAGATAAAATCAATCCATTTACACCAAATTTAAAGGAGTACATCTCAGAAATTTGCTTAAGATTTTAGTGATTATGCAAGGTTTATAATTAAGTGCCTTCGAATGAACAGAACATGAAAGATTAAGATATGTTACATATATGAAATAAAACTTATATTATATTATTTATTAACACAATTATAAAATTACATACTATTGAATACAATGTAAGAAAACTTAACTTATTTGTATTGAATTCTACCCATAGTCCCCAAGACTATAAGTAGAATACTGAGCCCAAATCACCGTCCTCTATGGGTAAGGTGTCCAGAAATAAATGAAATAAAATAAAAAGTTGTATATACAAAATCTTGATGGCAAATTTCCCAGACTAGAATTATTCTTTGTTCCTAGAGTTTTCTTTAAGCTAGACCTGGCGCACCTATTTCCCTTTTTTTTGTTTTGCCTACTTGATGGAAAGCGGTTACCATCGCCAATGGACATTTGAAACACAAAAGGTGCTACAAATACGCTGCTGATGCTCTTAAGAGGAAGACTGGAACCTGGTCACTAATACCGGAATACAAATGCCCTACCACCTGGTAAAGTATGGTATGGCATAAAGGCTTCTAATGTTATCGTGGAGGCAAGTCCTAGGTATTGCGAAACTTAAAACCACAACCAGATTGGACTAATACATGTAATTGCATATGCAATTCAATTTGCGGTGCCACTTGAAAGATTGAGATTGTGCTGCGGCGTAATTGAGCGATGCCTACGCAAGTCAATGCTAAAAGCCTCTATAACTTTCATGTTTTCGAAGAATAATGTATGAGATATGAAATTCTCTTATAGGTGAAATTTTTTTTGCTAAGGAAATTGGGTTTTTTATATATTTTATTCGTTATATGAACTTTAATTTCTACAATTATATCAGAAGCTAAAAAAATAATGTATTTATAATTTCACTATGGCCGTTCAGAGTTGAACCTAAGCGTTTTATTGTAGCCATTTAGAATTGTTTTTGAAGGAAATAAAAGTTATTCCGAAACATACTACTGATCTTCAGAATCCAATAAATGAAATAATTTGACCTAAGAGTTTAATGATCATCCATAATCCAAAAAGGAAATCAATAAACAATCTGTATCCCGAGGATAGATCCCCTTTTTTTTAGAGTGATACCTAATTTATTCTAGTAATAAACATAGCCATTCCTATGCCAAATTATCCCAGATATTAATCTGGGATAATGAAGCAAAGAAATGGTGAAAAAAAAAATTGAAATCGGCCTCTTAGTTTTTGAGTTCGTTACAAACATACAAAAACACAAATCTTTCCTTATAATCTAATATATAAAATTCTCGTGTCACAGTTTTCGTTGCCATACTCCTCCGAAACGGCTTGACCGATTTTGATGAAATTTTTTGTGCTTATCCGGTATCTATGAGAATCGGCCAACATCTATTTTTCATCCCCCTAAATGTTAGGGGTAGTCCACCCCTAAATTTTTTTATTTATTTTTTAGACAAAATTTTTAATTTAAATTTTTTTATGCTACAACATACAAAAATACATACAACCCTAGATTTTCAACCCTCTACGATCAACCCCTATTTTTTACCGGGCAGGACGACGTCTGCCGGGACAGCTAGTATTAGTATATATATATATATATAAATTATCCATCACTAAAATGTCTCGATACATCGATATAATTCATTAACGTCCATTTGTAACAAAAGAGAACGATAACGCTTTTGTAGAAACAATGACTAACACCAACCCACAGACTGGAAAGCTTATTGTTACGCATTAGGTATAATTAGAATTGTAAGTATAGATAGATATGATTATCTATTAGTTCTTAGGATTACGAAGAGAAAAAAAATCACTGTTCTTTTTTAAAGAATGTATGAACATTTTTTTTGTAATAGGTACTAGCTATTTAATTCTTCTGCTCTGAACTTGTACATACATACTAAAAAAATATTTTTAAACTTTGTAATATTTTGTTGTGGACAAGCGGGATGTTTTAATACAAGTAAATTTTGCGTAAAAGATAATCCTAATAATAGATTACAAATTGTACATGTGTTTCATTAAACTAAATATGTTCATTTCATTTTAATTTATAAAGAAGTTTTTCATATGTTAGTCAGTATTCTAGAAACCTATTTATGCCCAAGATGTTTGATTTTATAACATTATGTAGTGAACCGTGCCCACTTTGCTGAGCATCAGAATAAAAAATACTTATTATTAATATACCCTATGTCACTCAGGAATAATGTAGCTTTCCACTGGTGTAAGAATTTTCAAAATCGGTTAAGTAGATCCAGAGATTATCCCCTACAACGTTGCAAACTTTACCTCTTGTATTTAGCATCAACTTAAGACTTTATGGTTTGCTATCTAGTTTTAAGCAAGAATTGTATATTTGTGGTAAATCTCAACTGTGTCTTTTCAAACTACCACATTGATTTTTATCACGGTATTTCCTTTATTCAGCATCAATCAAAGAGTTTTGCTGAGGTTGTGTTAAATGTCTGTTCTGCTTCCGTCTGGTACTATTTGCTAGAAAATTTTAAACTCATTAATGGACGGTACTAGCTAGATATAAAAATCGTGTAGTTATATTTGAAATAGAAGAAAACAATTTGTGAAATTTAAATGTCGCGTAGTGAGTTTTTGTGGCCTTGAAAATATATATTTATCTTAATTTGATGAATTCTATATCAAGTAACGACATATTTTTCTATTAATATTATTTTAGAATACCTACCTAAAAACTTCAAATATTTTTCTCAATATTCATTCGCGTTAAGGGTTTCTCGAATGTGTGAATATGCTTTACTATGTTAAAAGACACAGTTAACAGAAATAAAATTTAGAATCCAACAGGCGGTCTTATACCTATTAGCGATTTCTTCCAAACAACCGGTGGATGGAGAAGAAGCTTGATGAGAACAGTGGTATGTTGCATTATGTGTGTATCTACATTCCAAATTAAAAACTAGTATTTGTCTTCTTACCTAGGTGGCGGCGGCGGCGGATCCCTCGACCTCCTTGGCAATAAGCGCGGGCTGTTCGGCGTGCTGGCCGAGTGCCCAGCCCCGCTGTGGTCAGTGAACCGCGCCAACGGGTCGAATATCTGCGACAACCGCCGCGACCTCTCCTCAGACATATTTAACACTTAAACACTACACAACAAACATTTAAAACACAACAATATCACATCACGACACGGCAGTGTCACAGATTATACACAAATGACTATTTCGAACGGCCCGTGTGATTCAAATTGCGGAAGTTATCTAACACTGTTGATAGATGGCGGTGGGCGCCATGACGTGCGATTTGGCGCACTAAGCCCGCCGACATCCTGGTCCGTCTGATGTTTTTCACAGTTTAATGCGGTTTTGCGCTGCCGCCGATGTATTTGGGGCGCTGAAAAAGAAATAAATAGGATTAGTTTAATGTCAGCGAGGCTGAAGATTAGGCATGCTGACAATTAGGCAGACAGTTAGCGGCGACATTCTCTTAAAATTAAATGTCAACAAACGGTAGTTAAAATGAAATATGTGCTTTATAGTAGCAAAAGACAGTTTCAGTTAAATGCTGATGAAAGATGAAAGATGTTTTTCTTTAAACCAAGTAAAATTATAATTATATTCTTTCACTAAAGGTTTTCAGATGGCTTTGCTTGTGTAAACTTTGAATCCGTATATGACACCAACAAATTTTTCAGAATAAAAATTCTTAATGTATGCATAAGACCACACGACAGAAGTGAAAAACTTCAAGACGAGTATCGCTCGTCGAGAAATTATAGCAGTGGCGCATTGACTTTTTCTCTCCCGCGCCCTTAGTCGACTCGAGCCGACTTTACTCGAACGAGCGCTACATAACCGAGCGTGACGTGTGACGACTCAGTTAGGACTGATTTAATACCCTCAAAATAAAATGCTCAGCGCGCCTAAAGAAGTTTTCACTTCAAAAATGATCCTTTCATCCTATATGTATCAGCATTAATTACTGACATTTTTAAGTTAAATTTCTATTAAGGATCTCTGAGAGCGGCAGAGAGTTAACCAGCTAAACAAAATACCTATAACAACCCTGTGAGATGTCAACTCTTTGATATTCGAAATTAGTTCCCAATTTCAAAGATACGTTTTCTCGACTTATTGGTGCTGCGTAATTGGTAACGATCCCCGTAGGAGTTTCGTGGAAATGAAATTGTAAGATCAAAAGCTGTTTACTAGTTGGAAATAAATAACTTATTTTATTTTATACACAATCTTGACTATGTTATTTCCATGATTTCATGTACTAGAAAGTTTATGAAAACATTAAAATATATCCCAAAGACAACAAGAAACAAAAATAGGATAAATATATTGTATTGTTCAAAAACGTTACGTATGTATGTGCAAGTCCGTCATACCTTGAAATTATTTCATATTTATTTATTATTGTTTAAACAGTACTTAAAACTATTTCTTATATGTATATATTAAATATATCCATTTAGATGGGTCTAATTAGGTAAGTGACACATTTTACAATAAATTCCAAAACGATCTTACTCTGAAATAATCTTTCTTTAAAATGCCTCGTTATCATACTTAAAAATATATTTGAAAAATAAGAAAAAATATTTCTGATGATTGACTGTCAGGTATCCTGACATTGAGGGTCTTATCACTGTTAGCGAGCGACACACGACTACAATGTACAGTGTACAGTAAAATATTTTTTCTACGCTCAATGACATGGCGACCACCCCTAGTCTTTATTTTTGTAAAATTTTACTAGAGCGTTATGTATTCCTCCTTAATTTTATCTATATAATAAATACATTACTCTACGTGAAATAATTGTTAAAACAGGTAAAGTGACATGACGAATTACAAAGGCTGTGTTATTGCTAAAATAGCGGTGGAACCCTGAAAACTACTTTCATACATCTAATGTGCAATTACCAGTAATTGTGTAAATAACCATTTCATAGCAAAATTACACTTATTGTTACACTAGTTACATTTACATACATACTAAGCATTTAGTGACACCATAGAGTATAGACTAAGAAATAGAAAATCTACTATAATCTCTCTTGTGTAATCTGACATACTAGTATCTAGAGTAAACACAGACCTATAACCGATTTACGGTTTTTATTATTCTAGAACCACAAAAGAAATCTGAAACATTTAAAACCCCCTTCCTATAACTTGAACAAAATCGTAAAATAAAATCTGCAAAATTCTCAACAGAAAATTCAGTAAATACCGAAGCAAAAGAAATTCACTTCGCGCCATTTGTCATACCAATATTTTTACTGAGAGATTATTCCTCTATTTATTTTCTAAACTGCAGACTCCCCTGCAGAGGACCGTGGGCGAAGATATCCGATAATGTTTATTATATCTCAGTTGAGCTGAAAAATTGCTCACAGGAAACTGAAATTAGAAGGGCACTGACCAGAAAATTGGCAACTGCCCTCCAAAATTGTGCAGAGAAGACACAGTGTGTAAATTAAGTACATCAACTATATACTAATATATCCCAAAAAGATTTTTTGGCTATGCATTGAATGTTTTGGCCTTTGAAAGTTACCCTTTGACTTAGAATTGAGAGAAAGATTACTTCAAAGATATGCATGTCATGTTACGGATAAAAATCATGTGATATAAAAAAATAAGATTAAAAGTTATCAAAAAAGAGATAGATATATAAAGAATGCAAAATAAGATAGTGACAGAAGACTTATACCAGAATAGAAAAGTATGGAAATGAAAGACATTGTACCGACTCTAAATAATTGAGAAAAGACGAGAAGAAGACTATTAAAAGTAATTTTCGCAATGTCTTAATCGATATGAATGTAGTAATATATTAAAATAAGATTGGGGTAACAATATTATGATCGTAGGCTAGTTAAATTGAAGACATAGAAACGATATACTAAAATCTATAACCTGGTTTTATATATAACCCGTGAAAACCTGAATTATAATGTACAATCATATTTTAGAAAAATATTCTACGTAACCAATTATGTTATACGACATTAAATGCTAAGCTACGAAAGTGGTTGAATCTACCAAGATGAGAATGTTGAGTGTAACAATTTTAGAATGAATATGATAAGAATCAAATATACTAAGGTTCTCTAAACATTGCACCGGTAACAAAAAGTGAGAAAAATAACAGAGATAGACGGCCATGAAAAGATGAACGTAAAATGTATGGCGTCATGAAATATCAACCCGTCATCCCAAACTATCTCCTTAGCAACAAAGATGATAACTGTTGAGTTACGCCACTAGGCCTTGTCGTAAACACGACCATCAACGGCGACGTATATTTAAGATGCTTTTCCAGAGCATTTGAGAAAGGCAAGCTAGGAGACCAGGTCAAAATAGACAGGCAAGCAGATGTGAGCATTGATGAATTCAAGAACAGAATGTGGTCGAGAAACCATATCGCCCCAAATCATCGTCCCTCGATTTCTGTCAGCTGTTTGAAGCATAAATCTCAAAGACCAATAATATCTAACAAACGTGCCTCAACGTAACCTATGCAGTGCGTTCTAGACATTGTAACGCTCGGTGCAGAGACATGGAGACTACGGTGGGACTGGTCCGCAAATTTCAGAACCAGAAATGAGGATATCAAGAGTACCAATGTTATCGATATAGCCTGCAAAATTAGCAATTTGAAATAGCAGCATGCCGGTCACATCTCTCGCAGAACCGACGGCTGGTGGAGCAAACGTGTCCGGGAATAAAGACCGCGTCTCAATAAATGCAACCCGTACAGGAACGGAAAAAGAATACAATTTACTGCGGCCGGGCGACATGTCGCAAGAGGCGACAAAACAACCCACAGCCAGGTGGTAAGGCACTTGCCCGATTGGACGGCTACCACCCCTGGTCGAAAGTATGTCGCCATAACTACCTTGAGTTGTGTTCCGGCATTAGTGTCCAGCTTCCCTTCAGAGAGCAGCAGCGCATTTGTAGCACCTTTGGTGTTGCAAATGTCGATAGGCGATGGTAACCGCTTTCCATCAATTGGGCTGTCTGCCTGTCAGCTGAATTCATGCAATAAAAAGATAAAAAAAGTAGTGTAGGATGCCCTCCAGCCCATTGGACCGACGATCTGCACAAGGTCGCTGGCAGGAGCTGGAGGAGGAAGACGGACCGAGATATGTGGCACAAACTTGGGGAGATCGGCTGAAGAAGTAGTACGTCAACGATCTTAGTGTATAAGCTACGTCTTAATTTAACTTACTGTTATCACTTGGACTGTGTCGACACACTTTGATTAATGTTATCAAGACTGTTATCTAGGGAAGGTCCCTTTAAATTGAGGTCAACCCTTTTTCTGGGAGTACTTTCACAAAAATGTTATCTATCCTGTTATTGTTGCTTTACAACCGCCATTCTTTAATTTAATTTTTACACAATCATACTTGTTTTACTGGAAAAGCTAATTAGTTTTCTTTAACGAATTTATACAAAGCACGTTAAAGTTAAACAAGGAAATATATTCCACATAGCTCACATTTCCACTTTCAAGGAGTGTTTTATACTTTATAGGATTATATAGCTTAAAAACGAAAAGAAAATTGAATTAGAAATTTTGTCCTACCTTTTTGTGTATGATATCTTAGTTATATTCTTAAATGCTATTTCCATATATACATTATATACCTTAAATTAAAAACATTTTTTTTTCTCTGATATTCTTATATATAAGTCGCGCGCATAAGGTTTGCCGATGATAATGCCCTCCCGCCACAACCACGACCCGCAGTTGACTAGTTCTTAGTAGTACTTGGACAAGCCTCGGTCCCAATCGTAGGAATCGGGAGGGACGACCATCGGCATACCTTCTGCGCACGACTTATATATACAATAGTGTTGAAATATCAAGGAAAAAATAACGTAAGCATAATTTGATCTAAACAAAACTGAACTAAAAACTAAGTAAAATTCCAAAAACGATTACAATTATTATGATAAAAAAGCAGTTTACACTCACATTTTGACATTTATTTTTAAATGACATACAAGCACTTCAAATTTATTTATTGGTACCTATATTGATAAATAGCTGGTATCTTCTTAGCACTTAAAACATAAATGTGACCGCTTTGTGTACTTAATTTTACCAAAATCGTGAATTAGTTTTCCTTTACATAATAACATACATTTTTTTAAATTAAAGGTGCTTTTGAAATTTCTCGAATAACCCATAAATTTTCCTTACACAAATCTGCCAAATGAGACGAAAACAGTAACAAGCATACAACAAACCCGTAGCAGCCAGTACTTTCGGTCTCATCACCATAACAAAGCCTACGTCGCACAAAACGCAGCGCTAATGAGAAGTCGCCCCATCAGTCATTAGAGGCCCGACTCGCCTATCTACGTCTTTAGGGGGGGGACGTATTCTGCCTCATTGGTACTCGTAAATTGTATGGTGTTACTTGTTACGTCACAATTCAAGCATGGTACATATTAAACTATAATAAAATAAACCGATACATTTTAAAGAATATTTCAAAAATAGTGTTACGAGTTACAGGACTCAAATTAAAATGCCGTTGGAATTACTATAGAATTTATTAGAACTACTCGTATACAAACACGTATAACACAGGTACAAATATAACTGGACGCAACCAGTATAAATCTTAGTGTCAGTTATCGTACGGGAACGGAGAAAGAATACAATTTCCTGCGGCCGGGCAGCCTGTCGTAAGAGACGACAAAACAACAAGGACCAATTATCCCAAGGAGAAGCTCGCCCATAAAAAGGGGTGGGCCCACGCTAACCAGCGTCGTGGCGTCAGCACTGACTTGGCCCCGCGACCCTGACTGTGGTATTAAGATATATGCAGTTACTGCAAAAAACCAGTTATAAAAAACAGTGTTGTTTCAATACGTCCCTCTTGCACCCGAATACCTCACACTGACTTCTGTGTGACGTCTGTATTTTTAGTAGGTGTTTCGGCAATTCCGTAAAAAATCTCACCTCAAAGAAAGGGTCCATCGGCTGACGAAATTTGCCAGAAACTCTTCGATGCTTGTACAACGATACCATCCAGCATGCTAATGCAGCTAGCCTTCCGAGCACGATTTCTATTCACAGTTCTCTTATACAAGTACGCAGTCTTAGATTATAGACTGTATATTTTAGATACAAATATTTTACTTCCTATTTTTAACTTAAAAACTATGCTAAAATCATACATAAACGAAATTCGAGAAAACTGCAGAGAATATAAGACAATCCCACCTTAAATGGTTGGTGCTAACGCAGATATGTCATTTGCGCTTTTGTGATGAGGGTTTGTAACAGCGCTCATTAGAGCCAGTCTGCACCGTCTTTGTCTGCTAATGGCAGACCATAGGGTTTTTATACTCGTAAAACTAAAGATAACATTGTGTGGAAAAGTTGCTGTACAATTAAAGATTTGTTTTCAAATATTTCGTGTGTGCATTGGAGCTTTTCAGTCTTATATCGCCGTCTCCCTTCCATCATCGGACAACCAGACGCACTGGCATGCAGCTCCCCTATATGCTGGATATAACACCTATACAAACAAAGCGCTTTAAATCTACCTTTATTATACGCACTGCAATGGAGTGGAACTCACTGTCGGAGTTTGTTTTTCCCGAAACCCACAACCTGGGTGTCTTCAAGTCAAGTGTAAATAGGTGCCTTCTAGGTAAGCGTGCTCGATCTTAGACCATATCCTCGCTCAAATTGAGCGAGATAATGGTAAAACGCGAACCAATACGTGATAAAAAAAACTTTAAATCATATGTGTGCAATACACTACGGATGATAATTTGTCTAAATTTCAATTTGCTAAAGCATGCGTTGTCACTATTGTACGTGACAGATTGTAATATAGGCAAATTCGTCATATCATCGACTCTTATTGTATATCGTTTTAGAGAAGAGAACTGGGTAGTTCTTCTTTTTTTACTTTTCGCATACTTCTATAATAAAAATCCAACTACTGGTATCAGATTTATCATGATATTCAAAAGAATATAAAACATTATTCTAAATTTAAACGTTCCCATGAGAGCAGAATCATTTTATGAAAGTAAACATTTATCTTTTAACGTCCTATGATAAAATAATATTTTACTTTTACATTAAAAACATATTTTTACAGACGAATGGAAACATACATCTTATTCTGGTAAAACTAACATGATTTATTACGATGAAAATATTTTATTCTATGAAAGTAAAGGTTTCTCTCATGTGGGATTCAAATGTGGGAAAAAAATGTGATAAAAGAAAATTGACAAGCTTTCTAGATTCAAACAAACCTACAATATTTGGAGATATGATACTTTGCTTTCAAATATATTGTTATATACCGACAAAGAAATGAGCACACCTGGCTATCGTAAAACGCAGTTTATTACCTTTCCTGCATTCAGAGTTCTTTTGTTTACTTCGTGTTTAAAATTTGCAATTAGGATAAACATCCTATTGTTATCGCACTTGTTTTATGGCCGTCATTAGTGTGGAACTAATCCGTGTTGTTATTGCATTGCGTCGAAGCTTGCCAGATGTGCGGATTAACTCAGTGAACGCAGCCCTTTGTCGGTATTATACAGTTTAGTATAAAACAATGCCCGAACGGAGGGGTGGGGCAGTTAAAGCGATAGCACAAGCGAGGCGAGACGTGTGTACATTTTAGTGACGGGCTTTGCACGTGTTATTGAATTGTGCATTACATGAGACTTATTGCGTCTAGTTATATTTGTACCTATGTTATACGTGTATAGTTTTAATAAATTCTATATATTATCATGAACAAAAATAGCTTTTATTCATACATTCAATAAACCGGATTTTCAATTATCCGGATGTCTTACGACAACAACTATTCCGGTTAATCGAGTTTCGACTGTATTAAGGAAAAACTTCAAAGTATTTCCAATTTTTATCTTTATAAGTCTATACTTATACGTATAGGAGAGAGGCGTTTGATGACCGAACATCCCCCTTCACTCCGCTCGGAGGCCACGGTGGTCATACGGCCGATCAAGAGACACATCCCTCGGTGAAAAGCCTTCCCCCCAGGCCCGAGGATGGTGTCCCAAGAAAAGACATTCCCCCTGCGTCATAAAAAAAGGATTCTGCAGAGGTGACAAACAAATTGAGCGCATTATGTAAAGTCCGAGTTTGAATCATAGCGTTCACGTTACACCAACAAGTGCTCAGTAAACACAATCAAAACAGTTTACAAGTTAAAACAGGACAAATGAATACGTCTGCGATGTTTGCCCTGAACGCAAATGAAAGATAAATACGAGCGTAATTAAAGCGTGCGCTGTGTTCAGGGCGCTAGTGTGCTGCTGTTGTTCTAAAGCGGTTTCTCAAAGTTACGGTGGTGTAACAAATAAGACCATTGGGTAGATGATATATCCTATAAATAATTATTTACATATAGCAAAGTCATTAAAATGCAATAAACCTGACCTGGGACCTGGCGTGAAGATATGTATGTAAAAACGATGATACATCAATTTCTAGGTCATAAATATTAATTTATGAAAAAAAATGTCGATGAACATAACATTGCCATGTGATAAATTTCTAAATAAATAAGCTAAGTATGATGTTTTCATTTGATATGAAATTTAAAACTATAACTAGCTGTCCCGGCAGACGTCGTCCTGCCCGGTAAAAAATAGGGGTTGATCGTAGAGGGTTGAAAATTTAGGGTTGTATGTATCTTTTAATGCTGTATCATAAAAAAATATAAATTAAAAATTTTGTCTAAAAAATAAAAATAAAAATTTAGGGGTGGACTACCCCTAACATTTAGGGGGATGAAAAATAGATGTTGGCCGATTGTCAGACCTACCCAATATGCATACGAAATTTCATGAGACTCGGTCAAGCCGTTTCGGAGGAGTATGGCAACGAAAACTGTGACACGAGAATTTTATATATTAGATTAGGACGCTAATCGTTTCAATAGTACCAGAGATTGAACGATTGTAGACGCACTTTCACGGAACCCGTCATAATGAATAATTGAATAAAAACTCTTTATTTATCAACATTTTTTAAACCTAGACAATTTAATATGAATATTTTTCCATTAGACAATGGTCCGTCATAGTTGGTGGGCTGACAAGCGCATGATTATGATGACAAGGAATTAGATTTGCTTGTGTGATTTTTGCTGATGAGATACTTAGGCTATGACATATACTGAGACCTTTGAGACTCTTGAGCTTTCAAAGAGCCTCATAGAGTCTAATGTTCTCATTTGTATGTGGTAGAGCCATGCTGGAATTATTATCTCGATTACAGGCAGGCTCGATCGGTGTGATTAAACTACGCTGTCACATAATATTGGAGTGAAACAGTTAACCTTATGCTAATCGATAGGTCCACTTTTTCCACCCCTTATTACAGTCCCATTTTCCCATCCTTTCTATCTCAATCCTCCTCTCTGATCCTCTATCTGATGCCTCTATCCTATTTATCTCAAAGCCTGGCAACTGGTTGTTCGCCTTTGGTTTTGCAAATATCTATAGGCGGCGGTAACCACTTTCAATGAGCTTGGCCATAACAGATGCATACCTCAGTCAAGTCAGTATAGCGATCATTAGTTGCGATGGACGTGCGACGCAGTACGCGTACTTACGTCCGTTACCGTAAATACGAACTTTCAGAGGCAAACAAAATCAAGCCATAAGTCCGCGGACTTTTTGCACTTCTATCTCGCCGTTAAGAAGAAGGCTTACCAGATTATGAGCATGCCCTATCTAGTGATTCATTTAAAGACCTTTTTAGGGATACGAAAGCTTATGAAATTGTCGTGTAGGTTAGTCTGTCTGTCTACACTGTAGTATTTTTTCTCAAAATACTACAATTCTGTAAGATATGTAACAGGTCCCTATATAAGAAACATTAATATAAAACTAACTAAACACAAATAGCACTAAATATTTTTTGTGCTAGTTTTGACGTAAATGATACTTTTTAATCATTATACTTATTTTGTGTACACGACAATGTTTGGTTAAAGTTTTTTATTTTTAATAGAAAATTTTTCATAAAAAAAATATTACTATATGGATATTCGGTAACATGATATTTTATGGCGCTACAAAATTATGTAATTATTCAAAAAGAATTCAAGAATGAATAATTGCAAGTGCAGTTGAGTCTTTCAAGGCGATTCTTTTCTTTTCACGATATTTCAAACAAAAATATGACTAAAACACAAAAGCTCGCAACGGAGCTCCGGGCTGTTCCCGTAATTAAAATCTGCCGTTTGGGTTTTGGGTGCCCGACTTTAGGTATCAACATGCAATAGAATGTATGTGATAGAAGTTTTAAAATATTTATTTCACGAACTATATCAGTAATAGCAACAAAGAAGAATATTAAAGAATGACAATCCAAAGTAAAAAACGTAATTAGTAAAACTGGAATCAGTTGGTACGTTCTTGTTTTTATATAAAAACTCTTCTCCATAATGTAAGTGGAAACAGGAGTTTTTGCCAAAATAGGTACAGAATAGTAAAAGAGACAGGTCTATAAATCCATCATTAGACCTGTCTTTTGTGTAGCCATAAAGCGTGGCCTGTACTTGAGCAACACAAGCAAGAACTGCTTATCACGGAGATGAATATGTAGCAGTGGATGTGTGGTGTCACGAGTAAAGATCGTATCAGGAAATCCTGCATCCGCGGCAGTCTTCATGTCCGTGACATAGCAAACAAACTGCAACAGAGTCGCTTACGCTATTACGGCCACTTTTTCCGGCTAATTATGTGGGGAATAACGGCCTTACTTATAATAATCTCGTTAAGAACGATTAGCATCTCTTAAGTAAGAGACTTAGAATCAGTCCCTAATCATGAATATCTTTTTTTACTTATAAACATGTATTACTTGTTGTTACCTAAAAGGAGCACAAATAAACGAAATTTGAATGATTAACTTAGGTTATACCCAAATATTTGGCTAAAGAGGAGTTTAAGGTAAATTTCACAATCAGTTGCTCAGCAGTTACTTAAATTTAACAAACGTTATAAGTAAGGCCATAAACGTTTAGCCATGCCACCTCCGCTAGGTCCCGGTCGAAGGCCCAAGAAATGCTGGATTGACGTTGTGAAAGGTGACATGCGTACCAACGATGATGAGGTACAGAATCGTAAAGTTATGACATCGACCATAAACATTCTTCAATTTACTCCCTAATGCTTATAATCTAGAAAACAATGAGTCAATAGCCCTACTATTAATTCCCAGCTCACGTAAAGTTAGATAAGTGTGACCCAAGTAAATATTCATTACCTAAGTTAGGGATCTAGATTACAGAGGAACGCAGCCTAGAATATTTGGGTTGGTGCCAAATCGAACGCTTATTGCTTTGCCTAGGCTCTCAGTTACTGGAACTGTGGGGATTGGATGGAACTGAAAGAAATGGGTTGATCATTCTGTTAAGATCTCGTTATAGCCTGGATATTGTTTTTGTTCTTCGAATAACGTAGTTCAAATGTCTATCTTTTGGCGGGTAGTTGCTAGAAAAGTTGGGAACTAAATTTATACACCATTATTCTATATTAGTTCGGTATATTATTCGGATTTCAATCGTAGTTTTTACTTCTCAAGTTGCGTCTCAAGAAGTAACATGTTAAGCTAAGCCAGTTTCATATAAAGTTAATTATAATATGCTTGGACTGGTAGGATTGACGTTTTCGTTCTCTTCTAAAGAGGCGTTGACAATTATCTTCTAAAAAGGGGTGGCGTAAACAGATTGTGATTTACTGATACTAATCCTCTAGTTAAACCGAGAAAGGGCCATGATTTACAGTTCCCGGCACGAATCTTGAGAGTCCGGTGGAATAGTATACACAGGATTATATTATTGTCCCTTTGCTCAAAAGGAACAATAACCACAAACAAGAACAGAAATTTCACTGTGCGTAACAAGCACCTCTAGAAGTGCGAGAATTATACATGTACTACTGATCCGCCTTTCGTAGGACCACAGGGTGATCCGCCTCTCTAAGATATTAGTTAGCCGAGAATATATTATTACTAGCCTTGATATACCCGCACCAGCATTATCTTGGTTTGCGTAGTATAAATAATATACTACAATAATAAAATAATTAATACTTTCTAACTGATGCATATAATAATACATAAGTGATTTATCACATGTCTAGTCAATTTGCTATTATGTATAATGATCAGTTATATACATAATAGCTATTTAATCACATGACTGTAAAATATATAAAAATAAACAAACGTGTCATTTGTACAAAGGTCGCGATTTGCAAAAACGGCTGCGAAACCCCATGAAATTCTACATGACAATGTAACAAACGTTGTTTGGATGGTATAACATACCTCGCGGTTACCCTAGAACTCTAACATACATTTAACTCAAAATACATGTGGATCCTGCAAATATTTCATTAAGCCCATCACCTTAAAAGATTCCTCCATGACCCTTGTTATTTGTTTTACTGTTGGCGAGATTCGCTGAATATTATAAATTCTTTGTATTATGACCTTTTTGTTTGGAACCCCGGATGTATTTGAAGTTTTTATGTCAAATTCTTGGTAAAATGTTTCTTGTTTTCATATTTTCGAGAACGGCCATTTGCAAAATGCTTGCCCTGAAATATTTATATTATGTTCTTGTCGTATTGCTTTAGGGTTTTAAACTAATAGTCTTATACTAATATATAAAGCTGAAGAGTTTCTTTGTTTGATCGAACGCGATAACCTCAGGAAATACTGGTCTGATTTGAAAATTCATTCTGTGTTAGATAGCCTATTTATCGAGGAAGGCTATAGGCTATATATCATTACGCTAAGACCAATAGGAGCAGTGCACCAATGAAGAATGTTTCATAATCGGGGGGTTTTCAAAACAAATTCTACGTGTGAGAATGACTCTTTGGATTTTTGTTTGTTCCTTTGTCACGGCCTTAGGAATTGAACCGTATAATTAACTTAAGCCAACGCTTGCGACGCAAATGGGAATTATGCTTCTATTGCAAAAAAATGTATGTCTGTAACAAAGAATTAATATACATTATAACTTCTACAATATATTAAAAACCGTCTTTAGACTTTATAGCTATGATATATTCAAAACACTCCTTAATTAAAACCATATCAGTTATGCCTAAATTACTTTTTGATAACTATTTGTTCAAACATGTATAAGGCATAAACTTTATGGGTTCTAATTAATTTGCTTTTCGACAATAAATTATAATTCTTGAAATATCATACACTATATTTTTTTTTATGAAATCAGTGCATTTATCTACTTTTTAAACAGTACCAAATACATATATTATCTGAAAATTTATGAATTGTTACATTGTCTATTAAAGGTGCTATAGACACGGCTATCAAAAGATAATACTAAACAGCATGGTATAATAATTAATATACTATTTAATCTACAGCTAATTTTGTTTAATGTCATTCATTCAGTCACTCTTATGGGTGATCAAAAATCGAATACTTTCATCCAATAAAGCTTTTACATGTTCCCTTTTATCTCCCATGTGACCCCAAATCATTCCCTAATGAAGTCAACCACCAAATAAAAGGGAGCATGGAGTAAAGCGCCTTATTTATAAGGTCAATCAAGTTATCGACAGTAGTGTTGTGTCATTTAAAAGAATTAAAACTCGAAATAAAGTTTGCAAATTTACATTGTGATATGGTATATAGTTGTATATACCATACTTTCTTTCAAAATATTTCAATAATTTTTATTGGTACTCGTAAAAGTCAATTAATCTACCTTTTTATTTACAGACTATTTTAAAATTCATAATTTATATGTAATGGCCGGAACGCATGCACCACTACATAGTTTTCCGACCTAATATGCATATATTGTTACAATTACGACGTGCTAACAACGGTGAAGAAAAATATCGTAATGCATCCTGCACATCGACGTAACCAATATGTCAAACCTGCCAAGCTGCCTTCGACAGGCGTGGCGGGTATACTGTCCGTTCCCCCTATGATGGGAAGCTCGAGCCCAGCAATGGGACATTTATGGACTGTCATTATTATATGTGGTAGCCATTACACATTTTTATCATTAAAATTGCCAGCTTCCTAGATTTTGCACAAGTGTAAACAAATGACATCATCTAATATAAAATTCTCGTGTCACAGTTTCGTTGCATACTCCGAAACGGCTTGACCGATTTCACGAACTTTGTGTGCATATTGGTAGTCTGAGAATCGGCACATCTATTTTCATCCCCTAATGTTAGGGTAGTCCAACCTAATTTTATTTTTATTTTTAGACAAAATTTTAATTTCTATTTTTATGATACAGCATTAAAAATACATACAACCTAAATTTTCAACCCTCTACGACCAACCCTATTTTTTACCGGCAGGACGACGTCTGCCGGGACAGCTAGTAATTTTATACAAGTAAAAGGAGCCAAATAAGGGATCCATTGTTGTTTGAACAGTAATTACAGTCATTTGTATGATGATATTTTAAAAGTAAGGTGCCATTTTAAACGCTGTTTTTTATTATAAAAATATATACATACATACATAACTTCACGCCAGGTCCCTTGCGGGATAGGCACGAATAACAGAGCGCCACACAGCCCCATTCTTACACACCTCACTTGCTTCTTTGACATTCATAGCTCTTGTCATGCACGCTCGTCTGTTCTTAAGGCTCCTAACATCACCTTCTGCTAATACATGATCAATTTGATCATGGAAGGTGCGTCGTGGCCTTCCGCGACTTCTGCATCCATCCACTTTTGCATTGTATATCTGTTTAGTCATTCTCTCATCATACATTCTTTCCACATGCCCGAACCACCGGAGCATTCCTTTCCTTACCTTCACCCCGTCTCTTTCAGACCAACTCTCTTACTTACTTCGGTATTACGAACGCGGTCCGCGAGCGTCACTCCGCAGATTTTGCGCAGTGCTCGCATCTCGACCGCGTTTACTCTATTTCATTATCTCTATTCCATACCCAACTCTCGCTTCCATACGTGAGCGTAGGTACCAGCACCGCGTTGTGTATGGCAAGCTGGGCCTTCTGGCTGAGGTTCTTAGCGCCTAGAAGTTTACCTAACGCTCCATTCACACTATTCCCCAAATTTACTCTTCTTTCTATGTCAGCGGTGTACCTTCCATTATAAAAATAATTGTTGTATTTATTGTACCTGGTCTCATCTACCCAATTGTAATATGTAACATTACATTTGGAATTTTAAATGAGTCGAGCCCTAAAAATGTCAAGTTCTTCCAGCACCCATCGCCAACCGCAAGGTAAACGCGTTTAAGCGCCTGATATGGCCAAATAAATAGGCTAGCCGTATCTTGAGATATTTTGACTCCCCTCAAAATTAGGGTGATCGATGCACGGAGTTCGATAAACGAGTAACCGTTGGAAAGCGGTGGTTTTATCGCATTTAATGTTAATAATAGGTATTAAAGAGGTTACACACATGACATTAAACTTATCTTTGAAAATATGTAGGGAACCTACATAGGCACTGGCTGTATGGAAACCTAATTATTTTATAATAAACCGTGTGTTTAGCAATATAGTCAGTTGCTATTGAACTGTTGATGTAAAATATTATCTGCTATTTAATTAATACAAAATATAGTCCAAGTGAAGTGCAGTTTTCATTTTATATAGATGTACGCACATACACCAGCTAAGCATGTTACAGTCTGCTGAAGTCCTAAACATGGTCCTTCGAGCTGGATATGAAACAGCGACCTATAGGTCTAGTCCTAGAGGATCTTGAAATATAAGTCTTAAACGATGATAATTGAATAAACCAAGACATAAGGTAATTTAATCGGTTTTAACGTCATATGATTTAAACATTTTATATTAAAGCATGTAATAAGTTATTTGATCCATTAAGGTTAATGACGTCATAACTGCTATACTTTAAAAAACAAGAAAGCGGCTGTATGTAATCTTTTCTAAGATAATTAACAAGGAGAAGTTCGCGGCAGATTGTTCGGGTTCGGGTTCATATGTTTGTTCGGGATTCACGTAAAAACTACTGGGCCGATTTCGATGCGATTCGCTCATCGACAGCAAATTTTTATACTTAAAATCTTCGTTATTTTTTATTTTGTGATTTTTTCTGGGAATGATGTATAACGGCCAAATTCGCCAAAATCTAATTCCACTGTGATTTGATTTGATAAATTTTATGTAACAAAATGTTTCTTTTCTTTCTTTTTCTTTTTAATATTTTTTATCCCGGTAATTCCGCGGGAATTCAATACCGCAGAAATTACAAGAGAAGCGTAATCGAAGTTGTGGGTATATGTTTTTTTATAGAAAAACAATTGTTTGTACATTTTACGCATTTTTTTGTATGATATTTCAGAAAAATGTAATAAATGCACTATTTTAGTATTTTATTAATGACGTCATAAGTTACATTTTTTAATAAAATCTAGAACACTTCGACGTTTCGTACCATGATAAAAAGCGTCTCAATTGATTTGAT
Organism: Dendrolimus punctatus; assembly: GCA_012273795.1. Taxonomy (NCBI): domain Eukaryota; kingdom Metazoa; phylum Arthropoda; class Insecta; order Lepidoptera; family Lasiocampidae; genus Dendrolimus; species Dendrolimus punctatus. The sequence continues at coordinate 13,941,248 of CM022542.1, read as the reverse complement.
GTGAACTACCTACCAGATTTCGAAAAAATATTTACACATATTGTAATTAATATTAATGGTTAAACATATTTAAAATTCATAACTCGTTGATAAATTGCGCGATGGTCTGGCAAAAACTCGTTTAATTTTTCACGCGACCACAGGCGACCGGTCGGCTGGGCAAATTTACTACACCACGTTACCCGTGCAGTTCAGTGCCATGGGGCTATATGCTATTTTTTAACAAAAACATTAAATGTATTATGGAGACATATTTTGATTATCTCTTGCGGAATTCTTATACAAAATGTTTACATCACGTTTTAAATTGCAAAGCCTAGTGGCCGGTTTCTATATCATATCGATCGTCCATTTGTCTTAACATCAGTTAACAATTGACATAAGATCCATACAAGTAAATCCAATATCAACCGATGGTAAAGCAAGTGAATAAATAGTAATAATTTTAATAGACCATAAATTAACAGTTGCAAATGTCAAGCGTGTATCAAAATCTGCGCACGCGTTATTTTTAAGTTTGACATTTGTAAAAAATGTTTTGATCATCATAAAGAACGCTAAAGCTAAAATGTTTTTACGAGCAGCGCAAATGACGTCATTTCATCAATTTTGATCAATTCAAATACCATATTGATTATTGTTTAATCAGTAATAAAAAATGTTTTATTATTTTTTTCTTACAGAAGATCTTTGCAATCGAATGCTGACTAAAAGATTTTTCTTTTAAATTTTCTTACACCTGTCACTTTGCTATTATGTGTGATTAGCATAATCAATGTCTATGCGTTGGCGCTATTTGGAATAAAAATAGAATAGAACAGAGTTATATTTTAAAAGTAAGGTGACAACAAGGTATTTAAATGCAGCGGGCGTTCTTTCTTTCTTGTACGTGGTTATAGTTTCCGAATTTATTATGAATCTACGCAATTGCTCTATGCAATTAAAAACAAATTCATAGACGATTACAAGAAGACATTACAACTTTTCATTCATATTATAAAATCAAAATTGAGCCAACAATCGACTCCAAACGAACCCTGGAACAAACACTCGAGATATTTCCAGAATGTGTCGAATGAAGTAATTCGACTTGACGTTCAGGTGATGAATATCAGGCGTAACTAATACTTGAAGTCGCTAAATTTCACCAGCGCATCTATTGATTACAACGACCGAGTCACACTCGGTACTATCGAGTACACAGAAATCGAGTCATAAAAATGTGTGAAGAATCGAAACCACAGACTGCATCGTCGCTAGTGTACTGTTGCATAATTACCTATATTCTTACAGGAATCAAAATCAACGTGTTTCTATAATGTATCATAAATATTTGCTTGTTTTCGCGACTAGTATGCATTATAAAACTACGTTCTATATGTAAATTAAATTAATTAATTAAATTATTGATTTAAATTAGATTAGGCTTCTGTAGAGTAAATAATAACCATAAACAAAATTATATTTTGACGGCCTCTGTGGTTGAGCGGGCTAAGCCTTTGTCGGCCTACCTCATTGCAACGCGGAGGCTCCGGATTCGATTCCTGGTATAGTAAATTTCGGAAACGTATTCTCTCAGTTATTTACCATGGTCTGGGTGTCTGGGATCGGCCTCAGAGTGGTCCGTTGTATATTACCCATAACACAAGCGGAACTTGCTTAATTTGGGGATATAGAATGTGTGTGTTTGTCTGCCGATTATTATTATTATTAAATCTAAATAATTAAAATGAACAAGTTGGCGGTAGGCTAAATAAAACTTTAACAATACTCATTGACACTTGACATCGTTGTCTTTCGTGATCACGGCTACTGAAAAGTGGCCGAAAAGTCGAAATAATAAAAATCAAATAAATTACCGTGCTTAAAACCGTTAGAACTTAGTTTTATTAGCTATACATATAAATATAAATAAAAAAAATACAATTTTTGTCTGTCTGCCTGTCTGTTTGTTCCGGCTAATCTCTGAAATCGCTGGACCGATTTTGACGGGACTTTTATTGGCAGGTAGCTAATGTAATAAGAAGTAACTTAGGCTACTTTTATTTTAGAAAAAATATTTTATTTTGGAATCATGAAGATTTTCAATCACCACGCGGGAGAGACCGCGGGGCGCAGCTAGTGTATCATAAAATTCATTCTGTATCATAACCTAGATTCATTTCCGGACACAAATGTATTGGCACTATTTATGTTACCGGATAACTGGATAGTTTAACTAATTTTGTTAGACCATAAAACAAATATATACATTTGTCGATACTTAATGTCTTTGCTTTTCCTACACCTGTCATCCTGGAGTTTTAAAACGAGTTGTAGAAAGCGAAATCACAAACGAGAAATGAAAAGAAAACATTTAACAAATAAATCGGTCAAATGCTTGTCTTTCCCGGGTCTTTCTCCTCTGTATCGAATTGAGGAGGTTGTGGAGTCGAATTTGTACCTCTTTGCCCCAGTTGCAACTCAGTGGGCAACCGATAACTGAGTTTGGAGTTCTCAGCAACTCATGTTGGTCTATTTGCGGCGTCTGATGGCCTTCGCGGGCTTTGCGCTGGTTACTTATGTGACTTAGTAGGCTATTAATTAGCGTTCGGTGGTCATTTATTTTGTAGGTTCTGGTTGCCTGTCAGTGGTGTTTTGGGTTTTGCGACCTCACGACATTGCCTAGTTAGGTGAACATATAATATTGTGAGAATTCGGCAACCAAGTGTATTAATGGTCTGGTGGGCGTGCTTGTAGTGGAGAAATGCGTGTCACTTCATAGTGATAGATTCCGTAAAGGTCTAAACGTCAATTGTTTTTATCATTCGTTTATGGAACCCAAAAAAACATTCATTTCTCATTTGAGCTATGCTTTTGTCGGTGGAGCTTCAATCTTCTCAATTATGGGCCATTTGTTTTAGTTCTATGTAAGACGCGACACCACTTTTTCTTTTATTTGATCCATGAATGCTCGCCTTGGTCTTCCCTTCCCTCTCTTTGCTTCCACTTTGCTTCGATTAATGTGCATGAGAAGGTATCGTGTTGTAGCAAATGGTCAAACATTTTCCCCCTTCTATCTTCTCGAGTTTTTAAAATTGTGCGTTTTTCCTTCACTGTATCTAGAACTTCTTCATTGGTCTTTTTTTTCAACTTATTCTCTCCATGCGTATCCAACACCTCATTACAAATACTTCTAATCTATCGCGATCTCTTTGTGTCATTGACCATTTTTCACACCCCTATATGCTCCAGATATAAATTTTAGTTAAACTTTTTTTTTGTATTTAAACGAAAATACATCACTCATAAAAACTACAGATCTTAAGACGAATCAAAGGATCTTGTTACGGACAGACATGGCGATGCTATAAGGGTTCCGTTCCGGATAAATAGCTATGGAACCTTAACACCCAGCCTTTCCCGAATTTAGTAATTTCACAGCTACAATTTTTATTTCATTGGTACCTCATTCATGATCTACGTCCTACGACTACGTACCTACAAAAGGGGGGCAAAATAATATTCACACGTGAGTGGTAGAAGATAATGAAAGCTATGAATAGACTAAATCATGTGAGCTACATTGAACGATATTTGTGCGTATCATATGGGTATCACATCATCTGCCAGACAGCTTGTCATATCCTTACGTCGTAAACTTTAACACGCACGTTTATCGGCAGTTTTACTTTACGGCCAGTGAACCAGCGATAATGTGTTGTGGTTTCAAAAGATCATAATTCAAAACTTTATGGATATATGTATAAATATTTACTATAGTTGCATATTTATCCACGACTGAAAAAAATTTAAACACATATTTAAGTTTTCTTAAACAATATTTGAATTTAATAATTATATATCAAAATCTTTATATATAAATATGAATGTTTGTCTGTATGTCGTTTATAGAATCGTAAACTACATTTGATCATGTGATGATCTTAAGTAAAGTTGTTGTGCATGAGCCAAACAAGGTTTCTGAGTTGGTTCACAATTGGACCCGGTAGGTGGCGCTGCTGTCGGCATATCGATTGAAGCTTTTTCAAGCAGGTCGACGTCTGCCGGGACAGCTAGTTTACAATAATGAAAGATTTCTCTTACATAAATAAAAGGCGTGAACTGAACATTTTATTTGAGCTACAGTGGACGATATTTGTGCGTATCATGTGTGTATCATATCATTAGGCAGACAGGGTGTCAAATTCATACATCGTGAACTTCAACACCCGCGTTTATCGGGAGTTTTGGTTTACGGCCAGTGAACAAGACATAATGTGTTTAGGATTAAAACACTTATAATTCAACACTTTATGAATATTGGCATAGATTATATTAAATAGCGATCCAGCGAGGAAACGTAGCCAGCCTTCTGGGCACCTTACCCATAGAAGACGGTGATCTGGGCTCAGTATTCTACTTATAGTCTTGAGGGACTATGGGTAGAATACAATACAAATAAGTTAAGTTTTCTTACATTGTATTCAATAGTATGTAATTTTATTATTCTTTGTTATTAAATAGAAACTCAAAACACAAATATAAGTTTTCCTTAACAATATGTGCATTTTCATAATTAAAAATCGGTATTCATAAAAGTTAAATATTTTACTGGCGTAAATAAAAGACACGAATAGGCCGTTTTATCTGTGCTACTTTGAACAATATTTGTGCGTATCACATCATCAACCAGACAGCCTGTCATATGCTTACGTCGTAAACTTTAACATGCCCGCCCGTTTATCGTCAGTTTTAGTCTGTCGCCAGAAAACCAGCGATAATGTGTCGTGGGTTCAAAGGATCATACTTTAATGCATTATGAAAGTAAGTGAGGTTTTATACTAAGATAAGTTGTAACAAATGTGATACTAGTATAAACATAGGTAAGTAGACAAGTAGTAGACAATTGAAAAAAATCAGTATATTTTTTTAAGAGGACTCCAGTTTGCGTTAAATGAATAATACCTTATGCACTCATTAACGAATTACTCCTTATGACCAGTTATCCTTATTTTATGATAGTTAAAATAACTTTCTTCTAAAATTTCAATTTTAAACATAATAAAATATAATTGAAGCAAAGAGGTGAATATATTATTTTATCAAGTTAGTTGTGAAATAAGCTTTTACTTTAGCGTTTCAACCCGCTAGTTTCATAGCCGCTATGTATCGCACCCTCATCAATCATTGGCGCCGCTCGCGGACATTGTAAACGGTGCTTAATTTTAGCCGTCTGCCAAATTAACTTTTACAGTGTACGAGCCAATTTCACAGAATCGATCAAATGGGAAGCCTACCTAATTCGATTATTTTTTCCTTTGAAGTATCGGTTTGGAGTGAATTTGAACAATCAGATAACAGTAATTGTGTATATAGAATTAGTAATACCCTAAAACGACATCAATTTTACATAAACTCGACTTTATTCGTAAATAAATTATAAGTAATTTAATATACCTAATTCTTTGCTAAAAATACTGTATTGCATAACTTAAAAATATAGTGAATGCAAATTTACAACTTTTTAAATCTAAATCCAATCTACAGAAATACCGTGTTATTTTTTTTTATAAAACATTTTCCATTAAATTAGATATGATATCTAAAGTTGATAGTCTGTGTATTAGATGATTCACAGAATATCACTACATGTCGCCTGAAACAATGAAGTATGAGAACGTTTGTTGTATGTGAAATTCACTGTTAAAATATGCGTAAATCTTGAAAAAAACGTCAAAAGTAAATATGTACAAAATTAATATTAATCGTTGAACAAGAAGAAGAACTTGATTACAGTCATACAGAATATCAGCGTGTAACTGTTAGCTTTGTAGCTTGTTTCGTGTGATGAGTGAGAGTGCCGATGGCCCACTTGCCCGCCTTTTATCCCATTTTCTCTATACGAAATTGTATAATGTATATAGAGTTCTTCTTAACAAATCCGTCAACGGCAAACGTTATGAAGTCCGGCTGTACGAGCGCAGGTGCTAGCGAAACCAAATTTGGTTTTTAAAGTTCTTTTGCAAGGAGCGCAGTACAGTCGTCCTGATGAGTCATATGTGCAGTAGGAGATTTTAGGGCGGTTTTCTTTATAATGCGTTGCTCGTCAGAGTGTTCTACGCGCTGCGTTTCTTTAGCTTAAAAAGAAATAATACCTATAGACTTGTACAAAAGAATTCATTCATCTAAATACAGCTGGCCGGGGGACGTAAACAAGACTGTTGCCCACTGTGTGAGTAATTACTATGTGCTCGGAGTTTAAGCTTCCTCTCAGACTGGATTACGGTCTCGTGTGGCGTGAACGTTTTAAATTGTGCAATATTGCTCCACGACGATTTTCTTTGTCTTTTTTTAACACAGGTTATTGCAACATGCAATAAATAAATTTCGTTTGTATCTCACGGATTATTTTCTTCTGTGATCCGATCGAATCCGGATAGCTTAGATTTTTCTTCTGTTTTATTCAGACGAGCTAAAGAGTATAGACGGAGCCTACGTGAACAAACGCGTTAAATCAGGTGATTTTTTTTTTAAACTTGTGTACCTAAAGGCGAGTAATACGCTTTCACACATACATGGACATGTATTATATGTATGTAAAATAAGAGTGATTTCAAGATGTCTTTTTATTATGTTAACATTTTTTATAATTAGAGTGGGTTTAGTTATGTTGAATGAACTAATCGTGTGGTATAAGTGTTTCACATTATTAATTGTTGAAATTCATTCCATTTAAATCGATTATCTAATCGAACATGTGTGAACTTATTTTTAATATTTCTCGTCATCCAGATAAAATTTAGGGCTGATGTTTTCCATTTTGTAATAGAAAAACAACGGTATTAAATGACTTATCTTGAATTTAAAGTTTCTTTCTTGCAACATGCCGACCTTTTGTCTACATCTTGTTTGCCTGTCATTGTGTAGATAAGTACTGCCATGTAAAATGCAGTAATAGTCCAAAAGCAGAAATATTTTTAATAAGACAACGGTCAGGAGATATTTAAAGGATGAATTCAAGAAGAGAGTTATAGTAAAGCTAGTATAACATAGGACATTTATTAGTTCCCAAATATCTAGCAGGATGTTTTGTTTTGCTACACAATGAGACTGGGTTATCAAGAAGAAGACTAAAGGTTATCAAGTTATTAGATTTCTTTGGCCCGAAAGTCCACCCCGTCTCCTTTATGTAGCATCTATGAGCTTTGAGTCTGTATGGTTGGTATGTACCTTTATTCCAACTAATACGATGATTTGATACTAAGTTCTTGTATCGCATTGCGGGGGGATCGGCTTACTATGTCTAAATCGGCTTACTATGTCTAAATCGGCTTCCTTTAGAGAGTTCGGATCTAGGTTTGCCTGTTTTTTCGACTGAGCTGTAACTAAGAAGTTTTATTAGTTTTTTTTCTAAAAAGTAGGCGTTACATGTATATGCTCTATGGCAGGGTTTTTTTTTCTTAAACCACATTCTGTAGACCTTCAGAGATTTTTTTTCAGGAATCAATAAAAATGTTTTCTTACTCATCTTGCATTTGTCGATATCGAAAACTATCGATGCAATTGTCGATAGTTTTCGAGGCTCTAATATTAATGATGTTTCATGAAATTCAGTTTGATTGCATTTCTAGAGAATTGTAAATCGTCTAACTCAGTCAATTTTAGATGTGTATTAGAGCTATTATCTCCTTAATGTTAATGTGCAAGATCCATAGACTCTTTATCCCTTCTAAACTCTTATTTGGGGATGATAATCTTCTTTAAAAAAAGTCTCAAATTTCGACTACTCGCAGCAGTAGCAGGTTTATAATAAATAACTAGTCTTATTCATACTAAAATTAATTAAGTGATACTAATATTTTATCAAAATTATACCTAGCACAATGTTCTACTTACTGTCATACAAATCACAAGGAACTGGCTATGAAGGAAAAAAATAAAACGGTATAATAATAAAGAATAGAAATTAGCATGTCTATTTGGGGCAGTTTCGTCTAATTTATTAGATAGGGAGTGGGGGGTGGAGACGTTCCTGAAAAACTCGGGCCTTAGGCTGTATAAAATGTCACCTTGCAGGTATACAAGTAACTTATGAATTATTTACATTACTGTATTTAATTACAACTATATTTTAAGATACAAATCCTGGTAGCTTAGTGGCTTACGTACCCGCGTCTCATTTCAATAACGTAAACTCGAATCCTGGTCAGGAAGCTCAGGCAATTTTTTGACCTGTTGTGCATATTCATACAATTCCACGTGTTGACAGTAAAGCGCGGTATTCATTTTCTCGAATAAAAGAAAGATCCAAGCCCTGCAGTATGTTACTGCCGAATAAAATTATTCAAGTGTGATTATTTTATTTTATCATCAAACAACGTCCCCATGCTGGGCTCAATCCTCCCATTACTAAGAGGACGTGCGGTATATCAAAATAATTAGGCAGAATTCACACTTTGGTTTCCTCGAAACACGTTTCACCAGCAGTAGTAATCTATAAGAAATTTGTCATAGCCCTACTACTGTGACAAGATTCAAATATGATATTTTTAAAATTATTGCATCTATTGGTATTGCATAAATGTGAAATAATATTTCAATTAGACTTTTTTAATCTAGATAACTTTGAACATTATAGGTCAAACCTTTCTATCCTATATTTACTACACGTCCATTTAAAATGGGGAAACAACTATCAGCAAAACCGTTAAGATGCTATAAATCCTTGTTTCACTGCCCACTAAACGAATGAACTGAAAAACTTATCCAGCTCTTAAACTATACGAACAGTGTATACAAAAGTGTTAAGTGAAATATTTACAATCACATCATATAAATGTTAAATAATTTATTTGGGTATTATACTTATTTTAAACATAATATAAATAGAACAAATCTGACATATTTATTGATGAAATTGTATGGTAAACATACAATCATTTTATTATTTTTACAATATAAAATACAATTAAATTAATAAGATAAATTTAAAACGGTCTTCCTTGGGATAGTGATTTCTTTGTTGCTTTTTAAACGAAAACGATAATGACACTGACTCTTGAGAACAAAAATTGAAATATATGATAATAATTTTTATCCAGAAAAATTCTTTAGTTACTGAACGATATGAATGTAAAGTTTAAAAAATAACATACAAATCTAAATATAGCTCATTAATTATATTATGCTGTTACGAGTTACGAGACTCGAATTAAACTGCCATTAGAATTACTATAGAGTTTATTAGAACTATACAAACACATATAACACAGGTACAAATATAACCGAACACAACAAGTCCAAACGTAATGCAGAAGGCCGTAGTTCAATAAAACGCGCAAAGTCCGTCACTATAAGATTCCCGATTATAGTACACACGTCTCGCTTTGATCGTGGTTCTCGCTCGACTGCCCCCTCCCTCAATCAGGCCATCGTTTTATACTGCACAAATGCAATGTGCCCATGCAAGCGGCAATAAATGAGTACAATAAAACAATGGATTCTCTAGAAAACGTATGTCAATAAATAAGTAAACAAAAGAAGACATCATAAACGAACTACAATAGTTTTAATGTTATTAGTTCCAATTCCGACGGGTAATCTGTACGTGTAATTTGTGTTTGTCGGTACCCAGCTTGTAACAATATAAACACTAATGAAACTTATTTTTATCCTTATAATAAACAAAAAAATTGAAAAATCAAATAATTTGACAGTACCCGCTCCAAACAAAACAAAATTTCCGACAGATACAAAATTCCGACACACAAAGTTCACGACTGTACTAAGCGCATATAAAAAGCCACATCGATGGGGTTACTTCCCCTAATGTTCGCATAAATAATCATGTCGAGATCTTATCATTGGAAAATACGATGCCGACCTGAAAATAGTTTCCTTTTACCACCCCTCAGACCTGTTACGAGCAAGCCATCGAGGTAGCGGGGACTTTAATTAAGACCTGAAAAAAATCTCAGAAATTCAGTGCCACAGCAAAAATCATGTCAATTAATTAAGCTTCCCTTCTCTAGTCAGTAGATTAGAGACACATTAGATTGTGTCATCAAAACACAATCGTTTCCCATTTTTAAAAAAATCTTTTTATCGCTATGGAAAAGCATTTGGGCATCCCCTCGGGCCCCGGGAGTGGTCAATGATATATAGGGCACCTAGGGGTTGGCCTACTACTAGACTACCCACTAAACCGTATCAGCGATCTTTTGCGTTTCATGAGGTCTTTTCTTTGATAACGCAAGGTATTGTCTTTTGGCGACACATACTCGAGCCACGAAACGGTAGAAGGCCAATGGCAGAAGTGCCGCCTGCACGAGTGCGTGTGGAACTCTCTGATGGTATCGGTATCTCACCCAATAAAGGGTGAAGGCGAACTACCAACTCAACCGACCTGTGTCTCGATGACAGAAAACATTTTATAAGAACACCACTGGATCTAGATCAGAGTAACTACACCATGACCTCCTAGTGTACAAGATGGGTACAACGCAGAGTGCACGCCTGCACTTCTACGTACAGAAGAGTCGCCTCCTACATCATTGATACCCCCGAAGACAGCGGTCCTCTGCTACGGAACGTCTGATGAAGCCTGACCTAGGTATCTCGTCACTCAGGAACTTATTATTCAGTTATATCTATTCGTCTCTCTTTGTTGTGTAGTTTAGGGCAAATTAATCGTATTTTCACGATGTCTAGAACATTCTGTATACGATTGTTTTTAGTATTGTAGACAAAAACAGGGTAGACGGTCTTGCGGTGACTGCTGACTACCCACGAAACACCTAGACTGACCTTTAGTAAAAATCTTAAACCTGATAATGGGCGAGCCACATATTTTTACGTCGAACAAGCTTCTACATGTGTCTGCCCAACCTTGATAAGTAATAGCTTAAAATCAATCAACCACTAAGGCTTTTACCAACGACCCCGCGAAAAAATAGCCTTAAATCATTGCTATATTACAAACAAGTAATAAAAACTACAAAACAAGCCATAAACCTTTATGTAATTAAAAAGAATAATTAATTTTATTCAAGGAGATTAAAATGGATTTGAAACTCCGCTGAGCTTGAAGCGCATTTGCATTTTAAAGCATACCATGCTCCCGAAGCACTTCCCTTAAAAAGATCTATTAAACTTTAATTAGTTTCAAGAATATTCAATTTAAGATGCTACTGAGAAAAATACTTTATTATCAAGACCTAGACTTAAAGTTGGTAAAGTATTCTTTCAGAGTTTTGCTTCTCTAGACTTGTTATTATATAAGTATTATAATAAGCTGACTTACTTGTCAAAACATTTGACAGCAGTTTTTGGGGGCATTTCTTTTTAAATGGGGCCAGGTGGTAGGGCATTTGCCCGACTGGATGGCTACCACCCCTGGTCTAAAGTATGTCGCCAAACAACCTTGCGTTGTGTTCTGGCATTAGTGACCAGGTTCCAGTCTCCTTAAGACAGAAGCAGCGTATTTGTAGCACTTTTGGTGTAGCAAATGTCTATAGGTGATGGTAACCGCTTTCCATCAAGTTGGCCGTCGGCTTGTCAGCTGAACGTCTGCAATAAAATTTAAAAAAAATGAATTTACAATGTGTGTATTTGTATATCCAGCCAGTATCAAGTACCTATTCGTGAAAATTTAAGTTTTTGAATAATCTTCTTCAATAACGTAGACATCAAATGATAATGGATATTTGAATTAGTTAGTGAGATATTATTTTCGCAATGCGTAAAAAGTATCCCCGTCCCCGTAGTAATTTTGAACTATGAATAAGAAAATGACTTTTTGAGATCACTTTGTTTTGATATCTAACAATGTACGGAATAATGGCAAAGCACGATGTAATGCGGGAGGATTCCAGATCCGTGAAAATGAGCGCTACTGACGAATGATCACCATTTATCTGAACCTAGTGTACAGACCTTTCCTAAAAAATCTGGACCATTATTCTAGGCTAATAGATACGAGCTGCATTATCAGGTTATAGCGTTGATACATACATACATACATAACTTCACGCCAGGTCCCTTGCGGGGTAGGCACGAACAACAGAGTGCCATACAGGCTTATTCTTACATATATAGCGTTGATAATTTATAATAGGTAATCTTTTTTAACTGATGTCTTACTATTTAGCTCGGAAATTAGGGAATTCAATATTTCTTTCTGTATCTGATTTTTTTCAATAAAAAATATTATTATTATTACATGTGTGTCCTAAAGACCATGGCCCATAAAAATGGCCCGGACTTTTTCAGGGCTTACGTGGGGCCATGGGAAGGTCAACAAGTAGAGGCTCCTTGACTAATTTAATGTAAATGCCCACATTTACATAATGTATGTCTCCAAAAGTCCGGGCCATTTTTATGGGCCGTGGTTTTTAAAGACATACATTATGTAAATGTAAAAACCACGGCCCATAAAAATGGCCCGGACTTTTGGAGGGCTTACGTAGGGCCACGGGGAGGCCAACACGCAGAGGCCCTTGACAAATTTAATGTAAGTGTGGCGTGACACTGACTGGCGATTATCCATGTCTACACCATATAATAATGCGCCCAAGGACAAGCCCCGGCCAGTATAGGACTATTGTGGGAAATGAGAATAAGGCTATTGAGGTGAACTGTTAGTGGTACTAGAGCTCTGGGAATATGGGGACTATAGCGTCTGCCCGTCGCAATGTTCTGGGAACATGGAAAAATGGGCAGACGGTGACTCGCCACTCCCTGCATGGGCCCCAAAAATGCCATACAAGGCAGGGGCAACATGTGTGTGAGTGGCTAAGGGGTGTAGAGAGGTGGGCTGCAGGTTCACCGAAGCTACTTCTGACGTGATGCCATTTATCACTTCCACCTCTGGAGCTTGAGTCTTAGCTCTAGCGATCTCCACTCCGTGCCGGCTGCTTAAGGCAATCACGGAGGCGGAGGCCTTGCCTTGGCCCCCGGAGTCAGGTACGAGGTGTCGCCACTCACCTAAGGCTCCGCCACAAAGCCCCCCTGCACACCTGGTACATTTACATTATTATTATTTCACATATTTATTTGGCTCAAATTACTTTCATTTTTCTTTAAATATATACTATTTACAGAAGATCATAATTATAGGTATATTTAAAAAACCAATGTCCGTAGGGTCCAAGCTACCCGTGGTTAAAGCTAAAGATATCCGTCGAAATACTCACGAGCAACCTAGTTTGAGTTTATTTAAGGCATAAAATTTAAAATTATCCAGCTAAAAACTCATGAAGTATAATTATAACCCCAAAGGTTGTTTTATTACAATCATAAAGTTTTTGTGTGTTGCATTGTTCAAGCGAATCCGAGATTTTAAAATTAAGTACGGGACCCGTCGTGATAAGCCGCTCTAATTGACGTTTTGCGTACTCCGTGTTATTATTTTAACCTACTGTATAATGTGAAGGGGTTATTGTAATAGTTACGACGATAATAAAAGACTATGTTGTTTTTGTATGAAAATGAAAACTATACACGACAACAACATACTAGTGTAGAGAGACTAGAAGTTTTCACGCGGCGGCCGAGAGAACTGTCGAATTTCTTGAGCTACAAGTATCTAAGATAACACACATCTCCAGTCAAAAAGAATTAAAGAACAAAATATGTACAATAATATACATTATTGCAAAGAAAAAAATAATGTCTGCCATAATATCTTATTATGTGATAGATTGTATATCTAAAGCAGCAGTAAATTTTAGAAAATAAGCGACTTTTGGAGCGATCATTTTAAAATTTATATATGTGTGTATTTATATATAATAATTTTTGTGTAAAATATTATCTAAAAATGGGTACATACATACCCACATAAAAATACATGTATAAATTTATGAAAAACCATTCTAGTGAAATAATTTCGTTTTTCCCCGACAGGGGATAATTTTTATGCTTTGAGAGCTCATATAGCAAGGCTTGTGTGTGAAAAATTCCAATTAATTCTACGCAGTAGTTTTTGGTTGGTGCCTTGTAAAAATGGAGAGCGACAAGCAGCATTTTGAACATATGTCACTGTTTTACTACAGAAAGGGTAAAAATGCTGTTCAAGCCAGAAAGTAATTGACCGATGTGTATGGAGAAGGTGTGTTGACAGTATGATGATAATGATGCACTTCAACAGAAAAGGCTAGAACTAATCAACAGAAAGGTGTTGTGTTTCACCAAGACAACGCGAGACCTCACACAAGTTTGGTCCCTCGCCAAAAACTTTTACAGCTTAAATGGGATACAATGCCACACCCACCATATTCTCCAGACCTGGCACCATCGAATATTATTTGTTCCGGTCACCCCAAAATTTTTAGACGGTAAAACCTTTACCTCAAATGAGGAAGTCAAAAACCACCTCGATCAGTTTTTTGCCAGCAAAGACCAAACATTTTATGAGCGTGGAATTATGCTACTACCAGAAAGATGGTGTTGGACCAGAACGGCCAATATATAATTTAATTAAGTTTATTATATGAAAACTGTTTTTCATTTCCACAAAAAAACTTAAAATTACTTTCCGAACAACCTATTACAATATAATTTACAAACAGTATTCACTTATCGAAAGTCTGTCGGTTAACCCCCAAATGCGGTGGCTGAAACGCGATTTAATTTAGGCGATTGAATGAGCGGCTGAATTTAAACAACAAAACATCGGATTCATTACGATTCCCCGTTTCTAATCACCAGTCAGACGCAGACAACATGGAATACTGGAACACAAACAGAATTGGACGAATTTGATGCGGTATATGCATAAAAATAGTAGACTTCTTTACCTTTGAGTATTTTGGATTCTTAGGTTTCGTATTGGCATAAATACAGTAATTCTAAATTCTATACAATATTAATTTACGAACTATAAAATATCTGTATAAATCATTTTTTTTTAAAATCCAAAGCAATGAAAAGCTTACTAACATAACTTTTAACTAAAATAGGAAAGACATTCTATATATTTTCCTTTTCATATTTTTAAAACTCGGTGACAAAAAAAAATCATGATATCTGAAACAAACATTATTACCGTAGCATTGACTAACAATGAAATTTTATAGTCGTCTTCTTTGTTACTTATTGCGTACGCCATTTTATTTAATCATTACAGGTGTTAAGGATTAAAAATCTCATTGAGGAGAGTGAGCGAGAACCATGAACGAGACGAACGTTGTCTACAATTGGATTCTTTAGGACACTTTGCGTTTTTGATTACCTTCTGCATTACGTTTATTTTTTTTTATTTTTTTTATACGTTTTTATTTATTAACTCTATAATAAGTCAACAGCATTTTAATTCGAGTCTCGCAAAACGTAACAATATCATAAACGTTTATCTTCAAAACAATATCTAATACTGAAATATTAAGTACACTGATATTAACAAACGTAAAATTCGCATTAACAAGCAAATCTAAGCATTCCAAACACGACGTCTATAAAGAGAGTCACAAAACAGCGACATCGTTTAAAAGTTTAACTCGAAAACCGTATCCATTTAATTTTATAGTTCGTTAAAAGAAACAAAAGGAGCATTCACTCGTACTCCCGAGACGGGAATGAATTGAAATATCAGCGAGTACAATACAATCCGCGATTTTGAGATTTACGCGTACCGCACCGCACCGCTCCTCGCCGCAACGATTCGAAGCGTTATACTTGAGTGCTCTCGCATTGAAAGGGTTAACGGCAGCTATTTAAATACATTGATGGAAAATGTATTGGATAAATTATGGCTTCTCGTTTATTTGTTCAGTAAATAAGTACAAGATATTTCAGATATATAATTATTATCTTATGTATTTTCTACCTGCGAATTCATAATGTTTATATTATACTGCGAGATACTGTTTGAAGATATAAATGACGTGTTTCATATGTTGTTGGACTTGACTTAGTTATATTGTTTTCCCCCTATAGTCCCTTGAGACTATATGTAGAATAGTGAGCCTAGGGCACCATCTTCTATATTCAGAAATCAAAATTAATCAGGGAGATTCGGTGACCCAAACTTTGTCAAGTATAACTTTGGATTGACTTGGATAGCCTCCGATGTGGCTTAATAAATGTTAATAAAAATTGTATTTATAAAAAGAACAACTTTTTTCATACATTTTTGTGTATGAACTTTCAAAATAGGAATGAATATAGGATGCAATTCATACTGGAAAGTGAAAATTTTGGCGAGATACGTCTCATAAGTTTTACGAGCGAAGCTAAGTGGTAAATCTGAAAACAATTTTCACATTCATCCATCATAGACTCGATGGCCTACAAAAATTGTTCGCCCCACCCCAAAGTTCATGATATACGGTTATTAAAGAATATAACAATTACTGTCATTCGCGGCTATATCTTGATAACAACACAATATATCGGTTGTTTGGGCGGAAAGGTAGTAATTAAACAATTCCTAGTAACGTGACGTGGATTGACGGGTTATTGAATCTTTACACGCACCGTTCGTAAAAACGTTAAAACGGAATTAAATAGAGCTTTTCATCAGGGTTCACTAGCGTACACTTAGCGCGCTTGAACTCGACGCCGCCACAGTGTCGCCGCCGCGCCACCAATTTGTGCTTACCCGGCACGACCGCTGCTATGCTACCAAGCGAGTGAAAATTAACGGCTCGCGGTATAAAAGGTCAGACAACGTTTGTATACACAAAATCACAGAAGAACAGTGCGGCGACGGAGCAGTGGCGGAGTAGTCGCGTCGTGTCGGGGATGTCGTCTACACAAACATATATAGTGTATACTATACACATATACTATGGAAACTGGTATCTTTTCCGGGCTAAAAATATTTTAAGTTCATTACAAGTACAGTTATAAAAGTATCTAATTAAGACTAAGGGTCAATTTATCAGTCACCAGATAAAAAATAAATTATAAACTGGCTAAATATAAATCTAAATAAATAAATCTCACTCATCGTCCAATTATTACCTCAAGATTAATCATTTCACGCTGATATTCAGTAAGAGCATGGTATCGCCTCAATCAAGCCGACCCTATAAGCTGTGATCAATCAAGATTCATACCTGAACACCAAGCACGGCTCTACCACATAAAACAAGTAATTCATGCCTATCATGATATGCTTAAAGTCAGATAAGACGTTATTTTTTACCGCCTGCTTTTTAAATGTAAGTGAAGTTAGAATTTATGGTAAAATGTGTCCACATGCCTATTGTCGATAAACCATTAAAAGCTGTGTTCAAAGACGGCCGCAACAGCACGGAACAGTAGCCTTTAAAGTAAGGTCCCACTTCGAAACAATACTTGTATAATAAATATTTGGTGGCACTTGAGGAATAAAATATGGACAACAATTAATTTAATTCAAGACATGCCGCCGAAACTGAGGCGCGGAGTCACGCGAGTCCCGTGGGCCATTACTAAGGAATCACGAAATCAAGTAATAAAAAGAAATTCGAGAATTAAAGTGAAATACGCCTGTTTCCCATAGGGGTTAGGTAGAAACTATGAATGTTCACTTGGAACGATCCTGACAAACATCTTTCACTTCATCTACTTTCATTAACGTCTTCATACTTGCACATTCAGCTGAGATGCTTTTTACCCGACCTAGAAATAAAAAAAAACTTTATTTGAAGAAATAGCGACGTAGTTACATTCTTTATACATTATTATACACAGAGCATAGTTTGAGAAGTTGTACGCCGCATTTTCAGCAAACAAATTTGCACTCAGCATATTGTCTACTTATCTAATCTATCTATCTAACACTGTGATTACAGTGGAAACCGTGGAGCCATACCAATATTTTTAAAATTTAAACTAATTACTTGCTTTTGTTAATATCACTTATAGCTAAGTAGTGAATTTTTCTTTGTAATAATTTTATAAATTTCAATAAAATTCTGGTGAATATAGAAGACACAAAGAGCCTCGAATATAAAAAAACATACACAATTGTCTAAAATTTATTTGTAATCTAGGATTCGCCCGCGACTTCGTTCGGAACAGAATAAGGTAATTTATTTATACGTTTCCTAACAACTTGAAACCCAGGAAAATACCCGCAGGATTCTCGGGATATAGTGTCACAGATTTTATTACACAGAAATTGGTATAGCAGAAAGTTATGTCAGGAGCCTTAAGAAAAGACGACCGTGCATGACAAGAGCTATGAATGTCAAAGAAGCAAGTGAGTGTGTAAGAATAAGCCTGAATGGCGCTCTGTTGTTCGTGTCTACCCTATAAGGGACCTGGCGTAAAGTTATGTATGTAAATTGGTATAAATCAGCGAAGACCCTCGGAATCGTTTTTTTCAACTGGGCCACTTTAACCGCTACCGAGAAAATTTCCGTGGGATTCCCGGAATATAAAGTACCGTAAATTTTAAGTCCGGGAATTTTCTATCGGTTATCAAAACCACATCGTAATCGGCGCAGTAGATTTTAGGCGAATCCCGAACAAACAAACACAAAAAAAAAAAAATAAGAGACTACACTTTTATATTATGGTTATAGATTTTCGAGTCGTAAAATATAGCTTAGAAGAAAATTCTATTATTATTCTATTACTACTTCTATTTCTAGATCTCTTTTGTTACTATCATATTCAAACAATTCAACATATACGAGTATGTATGTTAAATGGTTCGGGTTAAATCGAAAAGTTATCAACATTATGTCACGACCAATTTGTAATCGAAAATCAATAGTACGAAACCAAGACTTATCCGTAAATTAAAACTTTACCAGCGAACAAAACAATTTGAATATCAATGGGGACGCGACTTGCTCTGCTGGGAGTATAGGACTCAACGTTTGCATGCAACACAACTTGGCCAACTACTGAAGGATGGCTTACCCAGTTCTCGAAGTTTAAAGGTATGTGATTTAATACTCGAAATACTTCAAGAAAACTATATACGGGAATGTAATGTAAAGAGAGAGAGATTTTTAGAGATTATTTTAACCGCGCAGGAACGATGAGAGAATACAATATCCTGCGGGCGTGCGGCCTGTCGCAAAAGGCGACAAAACAATCCATAGTCAGGTGGTAGGGTATTTGCCCGACTGGATGCCTGCCACCCCTGGTCTAAAATATGTCGCCATAACAACCATGAGTTGTGTTCCAGCATTGGTGACCAAGTTCCAGCCTCCCTTAAGAGAGCAGCAGTTCATTTGTAGCGCCTTTGTTGCAAATGTCCATAGGCGATGGTAACCGCTTTCCATCAAGTGGACCATCTGCCTGGCTGCTGAACTCAAGCAATAAAAAAACCCAGTTCTCAAGTTTAAAGGTATGTGATTTAATACTGGAAATACTTCAAGAAACTTATCCGGGAATGTAATGTAGAGATACATATTACAATAAATTCTCTAACCATGTTCTTAAGAAAGCGTACATTTAAACACCCCTTTTATCGTTTTATAAAATGTAATGATTTAAATAACTATAGTTACTTCTCAAACACTAATCAATAAGCTATTTGATTCTTTAGAATTATAACGTCACAACGTAGTACACCCGTACAAAACCAAGGAGGCTGTCGCAAACGCGACCTTAGCTTAAAACATAAAACGTCAACGTGACAGAAGAAGAACGGTACTTAAATTTCTGAAACTTTTAAATACCAACATCAACCAACGGCTTTGTAATCTTCGAATAAAAATTAGTTATTCTCAAGAAACTAGCGCCTATGATTTCCCACTGTGTACTCTGGAAGCTCAAACACAGGCCGTGACGTTTTGTGTGATGATAAAAAGAGTCTCATTTTATTTTACTGTCAAATACCCAATTCTGTATAACAAAAAAGACTTCGTATTAGTATTGCATTTATAGAAGACACCTGCATAGATGCGTGAGACTGCCTAGCCCAGTGCACAGGAAAACTTAAACCTTATAAATTCATATGAAAAACTCCAAGAATCCAAAGCTGTCGAGACGAGAAATCCAGTGATAGCAACTGTAAGGCTGGTATAATATCCTTATCCTCTTACAACCCCACACATGATAACATCGTGTGCAATGTCTTGAACGGATTACTAAGTGCAATTACACTAATCCCGCTGCAGTGTTTCAGCTGGAAATGTTATTATTTTACAAATTCCACAAGCTTTTGTTACTCCACTGTATTATGAGATGTCTTGGAATCTACATACCTACAAAATGTTGCAATGTTTTGTGTTTACATAAAGTTTTTTATACAGTATATACAGCGATACCTGTAACCTTAAATATCGTAAGGGTCGAACCGTTAGTCTTGAAAAAAAGCAAATAAAACTATTATATTTTCTTGTAATGGTTTTACGTTTTCCATTTACAAAATAGCTCTTGTGTGTGTGTACGCCACAAAGCAAACGCGCAACACACACATGATTTCTTATAACACACACATATGTTTACACACATTGGTGTCGGCTTTAAATTAGAGAGGTGCGTCAGCAATGCCATGATAACAGGATTTTTCTAGTTTGGGCTCCCTGTTTTTCTATCCGTAGTTATATGTAAGTACAATGTTATGTTTTGTGGTAAATAAATAAATAAAAACAATTAATTTTAAAAAAGAACTATATAATTGTTGGACCTTTGACACCTTTAGAATTCAGTTACAATTGAAAATTTTATTATTAAGAAGAAATTTTTATTATTTGTTTTTCTGAAAAATGCTTTATTTACTTTTCTTAAAAATGAGGGTATGTCCCTTACGACAATATTTAGGAGACTACAAGTATCGATATTAAATTACGATTGAATGTAGTGAAATCGTGGAAGCTTGGCAGGTGAAGCACCTGCATCTAATTTCAATGACATTTGAATATCGACTAAGGCACCACCATTGCTTGTTCGTACTGATGGGATATTAATACATCGTGAAAGAGACATGCTCATTGATATTACAGGTGTGTATAACTTGAAAATATTTTTTTTGGATTTTAATAAATTAGGTTAAATTAAATTATACCATTGATTAACGAATGAACTATTAATTTTCTAAGTTATGTGTCCAGGCGATTGTCATTGTTAGCATTGTTTAACTGTGATAATAGTTCTATTGAATGGTTATAATATGCATCTTGTTTATTATAAATAGAGAATTACTTTTAAAACTAAAATATATTATGTAGCAGATCACTGCCAACGGGGAGCGTGCCCAGAAGGCTAGCTGCATTACCACGCTGTATGGCAATACTTATTTGTTGTGCAAAATATGAGCCAGCCTTCTGATCACGGGTAGTGTCAAAGACACAAAAACACACATTCTTCAATTAACTTTCTTATATAAAGAACTCCATTATTAAACATCTCTTGCAAGGGAAAAGTTCGAGTCTAACAAGAAACTAAGTCCCAAGTAAGATCCATTCAGTGTGCTCGATTCAACCACAACCTAAGACTTCTATTGTTGGCGAAAGGCGAACTCAAACTTCCCATGGACAGTACTCTTGACTTGTGGAGTATTCGCTCGTTGTACTTTCAAACTTAGCGACGAAGGTTCGTACGGATCTTATAGGATCGTATAGCAATACAAGCGCGCAAAGTCTTTTGCTAAATGATACATGTTGTTAATAAATCTATCTATACTATAATTAATCTGTAAATGGTTTGAGTTTGTATACAATGTGTTTAAAAGTGTAATAAAAATCAGGGTGATTAATTCAGATCAGCAGATTCCAAAAATGCAATTTTTAGTTTTTTCTTGTCTGTCTGTTACAGCATCATCTAAAAACTACTGAACGGGTTTAAAAGAAATTCGAAACAGAGCTACCTTATATCACGGGGCGTAACTTAGGATACTTTTTATCCCGATAAATGATGCCGCTTCCGTGAGATAGATGAAAATATCCAGAAAGATGGCGCTGCGATCATTTCGGGAAACTACTGAATATATATGAATTATAATATTGTTACAACCTAGGCGTCGACAAAGACAAATTCCACGTACAGATTTGTAGAAGCACATTTATTACCCGTTGGCATTTGAAGTATGTAATTGTAATTCTTTTATGATCAGCATCTTTTGTTTACTTATTGATTGGCATACGTTTTTAGAGGACAGCCCACTGTTTTATTGTACTCTTTTGTAGCCGTTTGCGGCCGAGTCATTAGCCAGGTGTGGCGGATTATGTCGACTAAGATACGGGCACACGGCATTTGTGCAATATAAAAGGATGGCCTGATTGAGGGAGGGGCAATCGAGCCATAACCCCGATCAAAGCGAGACGTGTGTAGATTCGGTAATCTATTAGTGACGGACTTTGCGCGTTTTATTGAGTTACGACCTGCATTACGTTTGGACTTGTTGTGTTCGGTTATATTTGTACCTGTGTTATACGTGTTTGTATAGTTCTAATAAACTCTATAATAATTACAACGGCATTTTAATTCGAGTCTCGCAACTCGTAGCAATATATTAAAAAATACGAAACTCATCCTAATGCTGGCTTATAACCCGAATCAACACTTAGGATACGTTTTATCCCGATAAAAGACGTCATTTAGCTGGAATAGACGGATTAGCAAAATAGATAGTGTTAAAATCGCGTTTTTTTTTCAATTCACTAAGAAATACCTACGTAGTCATAAACAAGACGTCATACATTATATTACTTCAAATCAGGATGGCATCGACTCATCTGTATGTTTTGCTGGGCAGTTGTGAAGATATATGGACTTAGTTTCTTTGTAATTTTAGTAAATTGAACAATAAACAGCAAAGTTTTACGTTAAATATTGATAGATAACGTATTTATGTAAAACATTGTAGCTGTGATTTTTAAACGATTTTCACCATCAGTTAGATAAATTTTCATTGAACGTTTATATATATATAAAACCTAATTGAGATTTTTTTGCAAGTAACATAGAACTAGGCGAAGCTTTTCACGCGGCGTAGCCACGGGGAAAACTCTAGTTTTTAAATAATTTCAAGAGAATAGTCGAGACGTTAAATTACATAACAATGTACATTACATTTCATCGATTATAATATTACAAAAAAAAATATCTTACCTTTTTTAAATATATAAACTTTTTAAAATAAAGGAAGGCAACATACTATTTTATTGACTGTTGGACCCAGGCGTCCCAATTTTTATAGGTGAATGAACAATATACCAGTTACGCTTGTCAAAGGTGCTCGGTGGGTTTGACACATAGGTTATCTCGAAGTGCAAGTGTCATCACAAAGTTTTCCTTCACCGTCAGCACACACAAATTATAAAAAAAATACAATATATATATAGTGATGTAACTAAATTGGTATTGAAAATTCACTGTCTATATTAACACAATCTTTCTCTCTAGCATTTCTTTTAAGAGCTTTAACAAAAGAATATTTTCAGCCGCATTACTGAATTAAAACGCAAATGAGTCTCCTCAGAAAAACCTTCTAAGCCGAATTAAATCCTTTCTCACACAGAAATCTTGAGATAAACGGGGGTGAGTATTTTAAAGGGGCTTAAAAGGGACGAATAAGTACAAAAGGCTGTCTCTCACTTACAGAAGTTTAATTGTGTTAAGAGTGGTCTTGCCCTGTTTAATTTATCTATTATCGATTAAATAAAAAAATATAAAATAAATTTTAAAAATACTTTTTAATATGCGTCATGCATGTCTTATCGTCTTTAGCGGGAATTCGAAGAGTATTTTTTTAATGTGAAGTTTTGTTTCTAATAATATTTAAAAAAGCACATTGAATGGTTCCGTAAAGGGATGAACGTCCACTTTTTATAATTTGACGAAGAAAGTAAAAAAAATTATCTGAAATCCGAAAATTATCAAAACGATTTTGTTGTGACTTTTCGAAGTAATTTTGGTTAACGATAGCACGAGTGAATTACATATTCGTATTAAATTTTATCCATATAGAACCAGTATGTTCAGAGAAGAATACTTGTGTCATAGATAGTCAAACAAAGAAATGGATGGACATGGTGTTAGATACGGAACTGGGAACCCAAGAAAAACCAAAACAAAAATGCTGTAGTAAAACGCAGACCAACTTTTAGGCCGAATTTCGGGACATACTCCAAAATTGTACCAAACGCAAGACAAGCCCAACAATACTAATAAGATGAATAGAAACTGTTGAAAACTACATTAAGAGATTTACATAATAATGCTACATTTAGGACTATTTAGATGTAAACTATGTTATGAATTTTCAGTTGGATACTCCGTTTCAAGGTTTCGAGTCTCGTAACGAGAATATTTCTTTTCAACGAGACTTATAATTAAGCGTGGAATAGAAATGCTACTTTTACATTCGCCGATTTGGATGCGTAAGATCTGAATCTACTTTCGTGACGCTAGATTTAGATAGATAAATAACTCTTTATTGTCCTCCATTGCAGATTACTTGCAAACTAGTATTTTTTTAATTATGTCAGTCTCATCGCTAGAAAGCAATATATTCCAGACAATCAGTGGCAGTAATATGGATGATTCGGAGCGACGACGGTGGTTTACATCATTATTGTACGATTACTTACTTATTATAATAGATAGATAGATAACACTTTATTATACACCAATACAAAAATGAACTTAAAAACTAAAATTATATCTAGTTATGAAAATACAAGCCTATAGCCTTCCTCGATAAATGTACTATACAATATTGAAAAAAAAATTCAAATCGGACCTGAGATGAGCAATGAGCGGTTCTTGAGATTAGCGCGTTCAAACAAACTCTTCATATAGTAGTTTAAATGTATAGACTACTACAATTAATAACTAATGATGATAAGGATATCTTTGGATTCATTAGATAGCTAGAAAACGTCTTACAATATCACAGACATCAGTCAAGTCGCCCTTACGTGACATGACATTCTATTTATATTCCTTTGGTGGAGGTTGCTGCTAAGATGTAAAACCTCCGTGTTACATTCAGCTTTATAATATTAGTATAGATTTTCTGAAGAACTAAAGCTAACAAAAAAAATATAATTAAACAATAAAAATAAACTAACTAAATAAAACTAATTATGTATAAAGGGCGGTTTTATCGCAAAAAAGCGACAGACAACCCCAGGAATGAATTAACATGATACGGTGATAGGGGTATACGTTACATATAGTACAAACTACTTACTTTAATTAATTTAATAATAAATATATAACTATGTTACATATACATGTGTAGTGAAAAATAAAAACAGTTCATAAGTAATGTTCAGAATATGAGAAAAAGTGAATGCACTCAAAAAGACATTGACACAAGTGCTAACGGACACTTTCTTAGATATATTTCCTTTGTAGAATATTAAGTAAAACTTATATAACTTATTAACTGCTAATAAGTGACTTAGTTTATCGTAATATTTTATTAAGTAATTGATAACAAATTACTTACACATATGAAAAATAGCCTAAACATAAAAATGATGCGTGCGAAAACTGGAAAGTTCTAAAAATAACACGTTATAAAGTTATTGAAGAAAGAAGAAAGAATTGTATATTTTGGTGTCCAGTAAGGTGTTATCTCTCTCTCTCTTTCTCTCTCTCTCTCTCTAAAGATATACGATATGTATGTTTTAATTAAATTACACCTTTCCCTAAGAAACAGATCAATAAACTGACAGCATTGTTCTTTGCCTTTCGTTTTCAAAACAAAACAGCGCTTAATCCAGCCAACATGGGTAGACAGAGGCCGATAAGCCCAGCGTCTTTCTCTCTTTGTCAAAGTACATCCGTCATTGTCTCGCGTTATCTAGTAGGAGCGATGAGTTCACTTTTTATGTTTTTTTTCTTTGAAGACACAGATAAAAATAATGTCTTGATGGTAAGAACTTCTTTTATTTCATATGGCTTTGCATGATTAGTGTATCAAGCCAGAGTAAACTATTCAAGAATATTCAAGTATGAAAATATTGCTCAAGAAAATAAAAATCAGGCAAAAGTTGGACATTGTAACAAACACCTTAGCCAAATAGGGATTTCGACACATGTCACAAAGTTTGTTCTAACATTGTTCACATGTAAAAACAAGCGTTAAAGTAACATCTATCATTTTATTTTTAAATTAATATGAAGTAATCATTTTAAATACTGCTCAAACGTTAATAAATGCGCTCCTTGACACCTGCTACTTATATAATAATAATATCAGCCCATAAATGTCCCACTGCTGGGCTCGAGCCTGTCATTATAAGGATAACGGACAGTTTACCCGCCACCCTTGTCCAAGGCGGCTTGGCAGGTTTGACACATCGGTTATCTCGAAGTGCAGGTTGCATAACGATGTTTCCCTTCACCGTTGTAAGCACGTGGTATTTGTAACAATATGCACATTAGATCAAAAAACTAAATAAGTGGTGCATGCTTCCCGGCCAGGATCAAACCCGCGCTCTTTGAGTTTGGGTCGCGTAAGCTAGCCATTACGCTACCACGACGCCTGTGACATGCACAAAGTTATATCACCATAAATTTATTTGTTTGTAGAAAATCTATCTATGAGGCTGCGACATTTTGTGAAATGATAAAAAGTATCTCTATTGATTTCACAGCAGGCTCCCTTTTCATAGTCTTGTAGTATTAAAAACTAGTAAGTATTAATTTTTTACAATTAAGTAAATTTATTAGGGTTCCGATTACCTAAAGCAAAAAGAAAGTCTATCTATTGGAAATAAAACTGTAGAGGTAACGTAAGCCTTTATGTTAATTAACTAACATAGTTTGGCAACTTATGTGTAGGTACTGATTGGGGTGCAAAATTAAATTACCTCTTCTCCCTACTATACTATAACTTCTTGCAGTTTTAGATTCCAAGCTCACGAAAATTTGTCTCGCCTAGAAGCAATTTTGGACCCTTATAAGTCTTAGTTCACAATCGCACTAAAGCCTTGGTTGCGTGAAAGAAAACTGTTACAATAGATATAGTAATTCTAAAATTCTGAAAGAAAGAAAGACAAAGACTTATACATAACATTTAGCTTTCAGACATCACAGAAGACATTAAAACGTTTGGTGGTATATGCAAAATAGTACTCTAGGCCAACTGACAAATACATTCATGATACCTTTGAATATATAGTGTAATACTTGCAACAACTCAGAAGGGTTTATGGTACAATAAAAGAACAGCACCTGGTCACGTATTTATAATCAGAGAACCTCACGGTTTTAACACATTGAATCCACTAACTTCGAATACTCGACAAGCATTTTTAAAACACCTCGCCATCCCTCCAACAATTTAACAGTCTAACAAACTTAGCAAATGTGCAACACCGATAGCGGATTAAAGTCATCAAAAACTATTTTAATTAAAGAGTTATGCATGACAAGAATTTAACACATCATTGTTTGGAAATTTCAGAGAATATTTTATATAAGATGATATATAAAATATTATATTTAGAGTTTTACATGTGATAAAATAAACTGAACACAGTATCAATCTATCGCGTCTGCCATCATGAAAATAAAATGTAATGAATACAGTCTATATACAATTGAGTTATTTTGAATTATTATCTACGCAGTTAGGTTATCATATTAGAGGAATATTTTTATATAAAATTATGGTTTTATAGACAACTACTCATATCAAACATTACTATTAAGGAAATGGCTGAATGTATCGTTTACAAAGGGGGTACATAACAACAATAATTATTAACTTTAAAAAGAAACACGGCAAGAACAACTATGCTACTTAACAACTGTAACAATAGTATTAGATAACAAGAACCAAGACAGAAAGAGATAAAAAGGAAATAAAATCCACACTCCGTAAAACAACTGAAACACTTATAAAGATATATCAAATCGTAAAATCCTCTACACATAAGCTGGCATCGTAACCGCAGTCAGTGTAAAGCTAGGACGTCCACCGCAAAACTTCTGAAGTAAAATAAAAAAGACGACCGCATAGCAAAGTCTCGTGGCAACTAGACGCATAGTGGAACTTTCCGGAAACTTGGAGAGAGAATGATAAACACTTGCGGCGCATACTAAAAGAAAATAAGTATATAAATCAAACAAGTCTGCCCGCAGCACGTTATTGTGCGGAACTATGGGCCGACAGAAATAAAACAAAAGTAATTGTTAGTATTTTCGCCGATTCGGAAACGTGATAAATAACTATGACTAACATTGCCCGGAAACGATCAAATGCGATAGTCAATGGCGCTCAACATTATAACCGCGATCTGTTATCAAGCATAATAATGTTACAACTCAGGTCTCGACAAAAACAAAATCCATCTGCATATCTCAAACAAAACAAATTTTATTACCTGTCGACATTTAAACTAATTGTAATTCTTTTATGATCGCCTTCTTTTGTTTACTTATTAATTGGCATACGTTTCTAGATAACAGCCCATTGCTTAATTGTACTCTTTTATGGCCTTTGTGGTCGATTCATCAGCCAGGTGTGGCGGACTAAATCGACTACGATACGGACACATTGCATTTGACATAGTTAAAATTATGTTGCGATTCATTTTGTCACGTCAGTTGAAGATTTTCCACTTGTCCGTTGCAATTCGTTTCTCCATCTGTCTGTTGTTATTTGTTTTTCCACTTATTCTTTACCATTCGTTTTTCCACTTGTCCGTTGCGATTCGTTTTTCCACTTGTCTGTTGAAGTTTCACCTCTAATATGTGTCCCAGCACACATTTCGATTTTTCGCAGGTTTACTGCAAATTATGATTTGATTAGGTTAAGTACATTTTAATGGTGTAATACGCTACCACAGTCACCGACCATTTTTTTACATCAACACTTTTGTCGTTGGTTGTCGTTCAATTTTGTTGTGATTTTTGAAAAACTGAACCGCTGGCAAAGTTATTATTTATTTATTTATATTTTTTACATTGACCACAAATAGAGGCAGTGATGCCCAGCCACGTTTAGAGCAGAGGTATATAGATAGATAGATAGATAACTCTTTATTGCACACCAAAACATACAATTACAAAACAGAAATAGGTATATAGTTCGATGCAAACTTAAGTTTGCCTTCATTAATGGCTGCTCGGAACATCGCACTTTCTGATGCGTAGAACGCGATTTTACGTATTAGAGGGACGAGGTCGTCGGAGGACGAGGTATATAGTAGGCCCCATCTATATAGAAGTTTCATTTCAATACGTAATAAATAATTTGAACACACAAAATCGGATGCTTATTGCGCAGTCTACAGCTTATCCGGGGAGTACACAAAGCTTGGAGCGAACTATAAACTAACTGTAGTAACGGGCAAATATTAAGCTACCAACGTTGGGTTATAAAATGATTTTCGTACGTAAATCCAACGGACTCAATTACACTTCCCTGCATTAATTCGGAACTCCTCAAATTTTACAACCATCCTCGGTAATTTCGTTTTATTAAAACGCCCCGTATTATATGGGTCCGAAAGAATAGCATGAAATAAAAAAAATTAATTCCATCCGTTTTACATTCGAGACTGGGACATTTTTACGATTTTTCGTTTAAGGCTAAACGTTACAGTCGACAATTTTTATTTTTTTTTTAATACAGAAAAATATTTTTTGACAACATCAAAAAGGTATATTGTTAAGGCTGAGTTTCATACAGAAATTATATTTTGAGTAGATTATGTTCATTACTATTATTAAATGAAAAAATGCATTATTCTCTCTTTCCTTTCATTTTCCCAATCAATTTCGCTCGGTCACAAACAATGTCTTTGCTTTCCATACTTCTCTATACTCTAATTTTTAATTACCTGGACTAAAATGACAGCTGCGATTTATCTTTTTTTATGTTGCAAGCTTAGAGCATAGTGTTGTAGTATGGCTCATTCATAAGTGACTTGAATAGGATATATAATTCTATAGGTTTCAACACAACTCACTTTTGAAAGGGCCATATTACAATACTATGCTCCACGCTTGCAATATAAAAAAGGCCGATCAAATTTGTCATTTTAGACCAGGTAAATAAAAATCAGAGTATAATCCTTTACCACATACATTCGTATTCTTTTGGGGTGTAGTGGTCTAGATCTTGAGTTGTAGTTACCAATTGACTTCGCAGCTCAGCTAACCACAATCTCTCCATTAGTGGCTCCTCGTAGCTGTTGTGTGCGCAGCGGCCAAACCCCGGTAACCACGCGATTGCGTGGGCTAAACCTAATGGAGGGGGCTGTGATCACTCCTCTGATCACAGCTAATTTATGGGAGGTCCCCCTCAAGTACATGAAGCCTGTTACGGCGCGGAAAGCGAGCACAGTCTATAGACAAACGCTATCGGTGACCGCGGCGGTGCAGCAAGGTGATGTGATGTGCCTATAAGGGCATCAGCTAGGACCCTTTTAGTAGCTGGTGGCCATATCACTGCATCCTTCTATCTACCGGTCGTACCGGGCAACCGGGCCATCGGACTATGATGAATGGACGAGAGAGTGAGTTTGTACCAGCGCAACTGCTTACTCACTTAAATCTATTCACGCGCAGATGAACCTTGGTATAGTTTCTGGATATCTAGTTAAAAGACCTATGGCGATGAAGTGGTGGTGGTGGGAGTTGGAACTACGGTGTGTTCTGCTCCTAGCTATCTCTCTGCACATTAGGCGGTCAAATGCAAGGGGTCGCTCCTGGATTCGACTGAAACGGGAAAACGGGTTCGGCAGCACATTTGATGACTAAGCAGCCCTATTTAGGATCGCTCTGTTTACCTCTGCACAGAGGAGGGGCCTAGAAAAGGTGGCCTAAACATAGTCCGTTTTCTCATTCCCCGAAGGCAAACCGCGGCCAACGGGCACCGACTTAATCGCGGTCGAAAAGATACTATGAAGAAAAATATTAGATTCTCACAACGACAGACCTTTAATTTTGCAACATGGAATGTTAGCACCCTGCTGGACAGTCCCACCAACATGTGTCCAGAACGGAAGACAGCTCTTATTGCCCGAGAACTATACAAATACAATATTGATGTAGCTGCACTAACTGAAACCCACTTATCAGACTGTGGAGAGCTCTGCGAAAACCAAGGAGGCTATACATATTACTGGATTGGAAAACCCTCTACTGAACGAGCTAGTAGTGGCGTCGGTTTCGCTATTAAAACTAGCCTTGCAAAAACACTTACAGAAAAACCCAAAGGTATCTCCGACAGGCTTATGACCTTAAAGCTTCACACAAGTGCTAATAAATTCCTGCATCTGATAACTGCATACGCCCCAACAATGATGTATAGTGATGAAGCAAAGTCTCAATTCTATGATGACCTTAGAAGCGTACTACAAGGAATCCCGGTGAGTGAGTGGGTACCGAGCATAACATTTGGAAAGATATACTTGGCCAGCACGGCGTGGGTAAGTGTAATTCTAATGGAGAACTGCTCTTATCGCTTTGTGCAGAATTTAACCTGTCAATTACAAATACCTACTTCCGTTTATCCGAAAAGTATAAGACATCTTGGATGCATCCCCGTTCAAAACACTGGCATCTTATAGACTATATTATTGTGCGGAGAGCTGATTTGAGAGATGTTCTTATTACTAGAGCTATGCGGGGTGCCCTAGGCTGGACTGATCATCGGTTGATAAGATCGAAGGTCTGCCTGTACTATAAACCTCCCCGCAGGGCAAAACATATAGTTCCGACAAGACTGGCCTTTGCAAAACTCGTTAACTCAGAAAAAGTACAAAAGTGTTTTCATGCCGAATTCAGCACCAAAGCATTCGAAAAAGAGGTGTCTATTGAGGAACATTGGCATAGTCTCTCGCAGTTGCTTTATGATGTTGCTCAGCGAGTAGTTGGCAAGACCAGTAAGAAAAACCAGGACTGGTTTGATGAATCCGATCCCGAAATCATGAAGCTTATAAATAACTCCAGACGCGCACTGCAAGATCGTTCAAGTACTGCACAACAAAAAGCGCTTCAGCATGAGCTCAAATCGAAAGTAAGAGAACTTAAAAATCGTTGGTGGACGATGAAAGCGCTGGAGCTGCAGCATCTTGCGGATACGAAACAGAGTGGGTTATTCTTTGAAAGCCTTAAATCTATTTTCGGGCCTAAATATAAAAAGATTTCTCCAATATATAATCGTGATAAATCTCGCCAGTTAACGGACCATAATGAAGTACTTAACTGCTGGGCAGAACATTTCAGTGATATCTTAAATCCTCCTAGTCATGGGGTGGATCTCGCTTACATAGACTCTCTCGAGGCTCTGCCAATGTCCTCAGAACTAGACAAAGAGCCTACTTTTGAAGAATTTGTATCTGCCGTCAATAAGCTAAAAAATGGTCAAGCAACGGGTTTACATACTTTACCAGCTGAACTTTACAAATATGGTGGAGAATGTGTTCAAAAAAGTTTGTTCGAGCTCATTATCCGTGTCTGGAAATCTGGAGTAGTACCCCAAGAATGGAAAGATGCTACAATCTGTAAACTATATAAAGGTAAAGGTGACACTTCAGATTGTGGGTCATATAGGGGCATTGCTCTACTCAGCGCGGCTGGTAAGGTTCTTGCCCACATTATAAATCAACGGCTGAATGCTCTTTCAGAACGAATATTATCTGAAAGCCAATGTGGCTTTCGTCCAGGCAGGGGAACTGTCGACGCCATCTTTGTTGTAAAACAGCTGCAGGAAAAGTGTCTTGAACAACACCGCTCCCTTAACATGTGCTTTGTTGACTTAGAAAAAGCGTTTGTTCGGGTACCGCGATCTGCACTCTGGACTGTTCTTTCAAAAGCAGGATGTCCGGATAAGCTTCTCTTACTTATTCGTCAGTTTCACGACGGTATGACTGCTAGAGTGCAACATGAGAACGACCATACTAGCCCAATATCAGTTACCAGTGGAGTTAAGCAAGGATGTGTGATGGCTCCTACTCTCTTTGCTGTTTATTTCGCTGCGGTACTTAGACATTCGCATAATGAGCCTATGGGACAGATTATTCTCAGTGTCAGATGCGGGAAGAGCGTCATCGACTTGTCAAGATTTAGAGCTAAAAGATCGGTACAAGAGCTCTCACTCGTAGACTACTTTATGCAGATGACGTTTGCCTGATGTCCAATGATGTTAGCAGCCTGCATATGTTTCTGGAT
Organism: Dendrolimus punctatus; assembly: GCA_012273795.1. Lineage (NCBI taxonomy): Eukaryota > Metazoa > Arthropoda > Insecta > Lepidoptera > Lasiocampidae > Dendrolimus > Dendrolimus punctatus. The sequence goes on along the minus strand of CM022542.1, from coordinate 13,908,233 downwards.
AACCTGGATAGATCCTGCCGACGATTTGGTCTGGTTATAAGTGTCTCCAAATCACAAGTACTGAAACAACCTGCACGTGGAACGAAACCTGACCCTACACCAATATATCTCGGCGGTCGGATACTAGAGGAAGTTTCAACTTTCAAGTACCTAGGAAGCTCTGTACGTACTGATAACAAGCTGGAAACAGAAATTTCTTCTCGCATCGCAAGAGCGGCAGCATCTTTTGGCAAACTCCGTCACAGAGTTTGGGATACGCATGATATTCGGCTACGTACAAAGATCTCTGTCTATAAAGCAATCATATTGTCAATTCTTCTTTATGCTACCGAAACGTGGTGTCTCTATAAAGCTGATATTAGGCGCCTCGATTCTTTCCACATCAAGTGTTTAAGATCAATCCTTCATGTGAAGTGGCAAGATCGAATATCTAACACTGAAGTACTGCGGCGGACGAAGTTAAGTGGTGTGGAAGCAATGCTTATACAGAGACAACTGAGATGGTGCGGCCACGTAGTACGCATGAAAGACACAAGAATGCCTAAAGCTGTCTTTTACTCACAGCTTAAGGACGGAATTTCTGCGGTACAAGGACGTACTCAAGCGCCACCTGTCGGCATGTGACATCCCAAGTGACGGCTGGGAAGATCTTTCTTTGCAAAGAAAGGAGTGGCGTAATTCTATTGATAAGGCTGTTGCTGTCTTCGAAACGCAACGAGCAGAACACTCCGACGAGCAACGCCTTATTAAAAAGAACCGCCCAAAAATCACTTACAACTACACTTACGATTCAACAGGACGGCTGTATTGCGCTCCTTGCAGAAAAACTTTCAAAACCAAATTTGGTTTCTCTAGCCACCTGCGCTCGCACAGCCGGACTTGACAAGGTTCGCCGTTGACGGATACGTCAAGGAGGACTATATATATTCTTTTACAAAATATATCTACACTATAATTACGTATGAATAAATAATTAATTAATAAAAAAAACACATATCTATTGTATAATCTAAATATTAAAGTGAAAAATGGTAATAATTAAATATTTAAAGCAATACAATTGGGATATTAGATATGTTTGTATATTGCATTTAATTTGTTATAAAAATTACAACGTAAAGTATACTCAAATCAAGAATCCATTTTTCTAAAGGAACATTTACTCATTTAGTTACTACGTTAATAGTGACGTTTACCCTTAAATTTGGACTATTTTTATTAAGGCTATTCCGATGAGAGCTAAAGTTTGTCAGATTTATAAACGAAACAAAAATTTTATGAAGTCGTATTTTCGGAAAACGCGCTGTTCCCATCTGATAAAAAAAATAATGTTAAAAAATTAAAAATAATAATTAGAACCCGCTTCTAGATAACAGAGTCCGAGATTCGGGGAAAATATTATGGGTTTTAAAAAGCATTTAAAATTCAGCTGCCCTGAGCCCTTTGTCTGTTTTACTAAATTTACTTCCGCTACAATCGGCGAGCATTAACTCTCTTTAATAGCAAGGGGTCGCTTTCAACATTCGAAAAACGATAAAAAATTCCCTTTATCATTGCCCATGGTGGTATAAAAAAATAGTAAATAAAACAAATATGGGTAGGTAACATTAAATGGACGTTTAATATCATGGACGAACTCCAGAAGTTTAAAAGGCAATCATTTTGTAGAGAAGATAAAAATACATGTTGTGTAATGAGTATTTGGCAAAGGGGAAATAAAAATGCGTGGAATGACTAATGTTGTCTGTTGCTTATGCGAAATACATACTGTTGTAGTGAAATAAATTTATGAATTAAATTAAAGATGCTTAAAGTTAACGATTTGTTTGAAACATGCAGATTTTTGCAGATGTTATTCTAAGTGGTACAAGTGACATGTTTCGCCTTTGACAGGCATAAAAAATTTAGTTTTGGGTACAAGCCGTTTGTAGTCTTTATGACTACATATAGGTACATATTATATTATCAATTATGATATTGTTACGAGTGCGAGATTCGTATTAAAATCCCGTTGGAATTATTTTAGAGTTTATTAGAACTATACAAACACGTATAAATCAGGTACAAATATAACAGAACACAACAAATCCAAACTTAATGCAGGTTGTAACTCAATAAAACGCGCAAAGTCCGTCACTATTGGAGTCCCGATTGCACACACGTCACGCCTTGATCGTGGTTCTCGCTCAACTCAGCCTCTCTCCATCAGGCCGTCATTTTATACTACACAAATGGAAACGAATCCGCAGCACCTGGCTAATGATGCTAATGAGGGAGTAAAATAGGACAATAGGCTATCCTCCGCAATAAATAGGAACGTATGCCAATAAATAAGTGAACAAAAGAAGACGATCATAAAACTACAATTAGTTCAAATTCCGACAGGTAATAAATGTATTTCTACAAATCTGTACGTGGAATTTGTCTTTGTCGGCGCCTAGGTTGTAACAATATTATTATATTTATAATAAGAAATTCATATTCAATTTATTATGTCTCTATTATAAGCATCCTATCAATACGCGTATATAAGTTATAAAATAGTTAAATTAAGGCAATTTCATTAACAATTGTATGCAATTTAGTTTCTTATTAATTATGATCTTAGGTTCTTATTATCCGTCCGTGCAAAATTAAAATATTTCTAATAATTTCTAAGCCTAACCCTAAACATGTAAGCAGAAACATGTGCAGGTATGTAGAAGTTTCAAAAATGTTCTGCACTAGAACTTAGTTTAAAAAACAACTTTTATACTTGTAGATGGGGCACACTTTCTTAAACCATTTCTATCCACGAAGAACTCTTGAATACCGGATTCTAATTTACGGGAAGTCAAGAGGAGTATTGACAATTAGCCCAAGGAATCTCTCCCAAACTCGGGAAAATCCCTGAGAACTCCTTTTCGTCTAAAATCTACATTAATCAGGGGAGTAGACGATAACCGCAAGGCGTGCACTGAAATGGGCGCACTTAAAATAATTTAAGTCGGAGCAGCCACAGAACTTAGGCCATAAAGCACCAGGGACAAAGTCCCGGACATTTTTCATTAGAGAAGAGAAAATCTCGCGCCAATTTTCACTGTAAACAATTATAAGATGCGTCCGGCTGCCGCTAATTCTCTTTGAGTGCTCTTTTATTTATTGTTTTTGCAATTTTAACGGCTCAAATGTGTTTTGTCCCTTCATTATGTTGTCATTATTATTTACTCAACTTTGAACAATGTGAATGTATTAAAGTTTCTTATTTAGACTGAGTTGGGGTTTAAAAGGCATTCGGCCAAGTTAGAAAGTTTTTCTCATTCACTTTTAGTAAAATCTTAAACAGTTTTTCTGGCTGTTTTGAGTTTCCCAATGGGGTAATTTAATGCCGCAATTTTCGCGCGCTTAGTCATGAATGCTTAATTGATAATGTATTATCGTAATCTAATATATAATATTATCACCACTTTCAGACGCCTGACGCGGCACACATACATTACGCATCGATACGTCGCAAGCCGCGTGCGCAGTTTTCTTGAGCATTCTAGCATAAAAAAGTTGCATTTTTGATATTATATAACGAACAATAAAATCTGTAAAACAAATCTGTCTAATTTCACAGCATGCAAAACTGACGCGCATATTAACCGATATGTAATGGTTCATTGCTGTATTTTAATTTGGACGAATTAACCAAAATGCAAAGGCTTGCAACGCGATGGCTACACCCCTGGTGCTAATGCCAATAGGAGAAGGTATTCTCTTTCCAAGAGCTGGGCCACCTGCCAGGTTGGTAATTTCGCAATCAAAAATCGATATAAGTATGGTGTATACACAAATAACTTACATGTATTTCGATATTTAAAGTATATTTTAACCGACTTCAGAAAAAGGAGGAGATCCTCAATTCGTGGGAATCTTTTTTTAATACTAGAGTTTTCCCCGTGACAGTGACGTGAAAAGCCCTAAGTAGTAGGTCTATGTTACGTATATTTAAACTTAATCAGGTTTGGCTTAAAACTTTACTGTTTCTTGTTACTAAGTACACTACAATAACAAATACACTAAGGCCGTAAAGTCTACACAACTGCAAAAGATACAAGCGAGTCGCAGGCCACCTGATTTCGAGTAATAAGAATGAGATGTTGTTGTTATTGTTATTTAAGTTTATGGCTTGGCAACTAGGCATTTGAGCCATCTTATTTTACTATATAGTTTCTTCATTTTCTTAAGCCTGTGTAGCACAGGTGAACTGTGGGCTATCAGCTAGTATCATTCAACGGAGTTCTTGTGACAACTCAAAGGATACATTTGACTATACAGTTCACATTTCTCACAAAACACATAATTACTACTCAAAAACTATCAATATCCTACAACTATTGTTCATTTTAGAGTAATTTTACACATTTTTAGAAAATAAAACTGCACAGCACAACATCTCCTTTCAGTTCCTGCCAAAAATTCCGAATAAGATGTTTTTGTGACAACATGGATATTTGTTAGTGAATTGAAAAAACGCGATTGCAGCGCCATCTATTTTGCTAATCCGTTTATTCTATGGAAACGACATTATTTATCGGGATAAAAACTATCCTTAGTGTTAACTCGGGTTATAAGCTAGCACTATGTCGATTTTTATTCATATACGCTCAGTAGTTTCCAAAAAAGCTGTGCCATTTTTTTCGCTATTTTCGTCTATCCTACGAAAATGACGTCATTGGGATAAAAATTATCGTAAGTTAGGACCCGGGACATAAGCTAGCTCTGTATCGAGTTTCATTTAAATCCGTTCAGTAGTTTTCACGTGATGATCTAACAGACAGGCAATAATTCTAAAAATCGGAATATCCTGGTCCAAATTCTTTTCTCCTTATTTTTTCACATTTTTTAACGCAATGTACAAACTCGAAGCATTTACTGTACTTATCTCGTCTATACTATCATCTATCCCTTTGGTAGCAGGGGCGAGACTGAGTCTGAAGCTGAGGCTGTCTAATGAGGCTGTGCTCCAGCTACCACCAGGCTAACGGTATAACCAAGAAATTCAATATTTAATCAATTCTACATACGCTGTCGTAAAAAAAAAAACATCAAAAATCGTATACCTAATTCATTTTTTAAATCTCCTTAGACACAGGGTCGCTTGAAAGAGATCGCTATAAGCGGTTGCCCGTTGTTCTAATGCAAAAATATCAATTATCAGTTATCAAGTTTTAAGTTTATGGTCAACATTAGTTTTCATTCATTCATTCATACGCTACATAAGCATGACCTCACCAATGTCATTGAATACCGTCGCACCATTTCAATTACAGTTCTTTGCTTTCAACCAAATTGATTGAATTTCGTTGACTAGTCTAATTTTTTGCTCTTGCCTACCCCGCAAGGGACCTGGCGTGAAGTTATGTTGTTGTTGTAGTCTAATTTCCAAGGTTTTCCATTAGGAATTTTCAGGATAACCATCGATATAATATCAATCCAACGCCGCTTTCAGGATCAAGATTTCAAAAAGAAATAATTGACCTACATTAGAATTACATGTATATTCCCCATTGCAAGCGGTGGCGGTGGTAACACAATTTGTGACCTCCAAATATTTCACCCAGATCTCAATCTGTTACATTTATTTGCATGTAAATGAGAGGAGTTCGCGTTTGTCGGTGAAAATGAAATACCGCTGCCTTTTGTCTATCATTGTTATATTTGGGTAAAATCACGATTAAAATTACCATATTTTTCGCTTTTGGTTAATTAAATAGATTTTATGCTAACTGCGCATGGATTTCCGAGAGAAGTTTTTAAGCCAAGTTTGATAGCTCTGGAAATGACACCAGTGCGGACTACGCGAGTATTTTAAGAGTAGAGAGTTTTAAGGTAGCTAAAAATGACTAATTTATACACAATTTTTATATACCTAGTTCACACGTAATATTTTAAGTGCATAGTATGTTTGATACTTGCCCGATTTTTAACTCTTACATATAAATATGAAGGTAATCTTATATCTCTCGAGAGCAATAATACACAGTTCCAAAGCCATAAATTATAAAAAGAACATCCAAAAGAAGTAACCTCAAACAACACCTAACCCAAATCTCTATAGAGCCATATACAAATTAATCAGGATACATGTAAAACTTTTCGCAACAAACCAAAACGAGCTTTAAACATAAGCGATAAGGTATAATTTAAATCACATATCAAAATAGCAATTGCTCATTTTGCGGTTTTAAAACAAAGCGCCATTTCTCAAGTGAAGAAATACCCCACGAAGTGCGGCAAATTTGAGGAGCAAGGCTTCGCGGGTCGGTTGCGAAGCGTCATTAGTTAAAATTACTGAACTCCAAATATCGGTCCCAAGGAAGTAGTTGACAAAGTTTACAAAAGGGTCCAGGATTACCCTTTCATTTTGAGCTTAAAGAGCGGGTGGGCGAGATGCAACAAATCAACCACGTGGTTATGTATGTAAAATGCATGATTCGGTAGAGGTTGGAAAAGTTAATTAGCTACGGAAACACAAGAAAGTGATAGCTAGAAATTCTTGGCGGGTGGACTGTTACAAACAACGTAGTAAGCCGCTTGCGGCGTGACGCTGTTTCAACTCTGCGCCCTCCATCCATCCGTCAGGCGTCTGAGGGAAACCACTATAAAGCATTCCTCGAATATTTCCAGTAATCGGACGCCGAATAGTGAAAAAACTGGCCGAATACCGAATGGAAGCCGAATATTCGTGGCATCTCTAACTTCAAAACAGTAAAACCTCTGTATGTCGAATTTGAGGGAGAGGCCAGAAAATTCGAGATATAATGTTTTGCAACTTATGGAGAATTTCGACTTAAGCGAATTTGGTAAGGAAACATTCAACTTGTAGAAGATTTATATTATATTAATATTTGTAGTGGTTGTAAAATCAAGGATTGATTTGTTCGAGATAGAGGTCCAATTGATTTTTCGAGTTATAGACTCACTAATTATTACGACTTATAGAGGGTTCAGATTACGAGCAACGGAGGTTTTGGGAGTTGAAGGGAAGGGAACTCAAACATTTTTCGAGTTTGGGAGGTTTTCGACTTATCGAGTTTCCACTTAACGACGTTCTACTGTAGTGAGCATTGTTCAGCTTTGTTCAGCGTTGGCCGTACGTAGTCTACAGCGTATGTAGTGTTTTAAAACTACTAACCGGATCGTGTTCAAATAAATTTTCGTTGGAAGTGTTTCTAAACAATACTACTTTGATTGTTTTCTAAAATTTCCACTTTATGGTTCAGAAGTTAAAGCGGGGATAATACTTATATAGTTTCAAAAAAATATTTCATTGCTAAGTTGCATGTATGGTGGCCATACTTAATGAGTATTACAAGTAAAGACTAGTCTTAAAGGTGCTCTTACACGAGAAACTAAAACTCCTTAAAACCTGGTTCACCTGGTCACAATTACATTAAGCAATGTATGGGAAGTTGTTGCTGAGATACGGCCAAACAATACCGCGCAATATGGGGCAACTTAAAAAAATAGGCACCCGCCGCCGGCCTGTTCTCGCAAAAACGAGACGTAGTCATACGTACAAACGAGATAGAAGAAAATAACTTAAAAAATCTAAACCCATTGGATATTCGGCAACTCATATGGCGATTTGTGAAGAAATTTGGAATATATAGAGCAATATTCCCGAAAGTATTACAATGCTCCAGAGTGATCCATTACTGTTGCAAAGCAATTATTGATCATAAAATCGCCGGTGTAAGAGCACATTTAGGAACGTACTGTTACGACTCAGGTCCCGACAAAACCAAAGCCTGCATATCTGAAACGAAGCACATTTATTACCCGTCGGCATTTGAACTAACAACATTTAAATTCTTTTATGGCCATCATTTTTTGTTTAATTATTGGCATACGGCCTATTGTTGTATTATAATAGTCAGGTGTTACGAATTTAAAGAACAAGCTCGGTCGGGCGGACATATAGCATCTGTGCAGTATAAAGCAATGGCCCGATTGAGGAAGTAATTAGTCGAGCGATAACCACGAGCGAAGTAAGACGTATATACTACAATCGAGAATCTAATAAGTGACGGACTTTGCACGGTTTATTGAATTACGACCTTCTGCATTACGTTTGGACTTGTTGTGTCCGGTTATATTTGTACATGTATTAACGTGTTTGTATAGTTCTTATAAACTCTATAATAATTCCAACGGCATTTTAATTCGAGTCCTGCAACTCGTAACAGCAACTACAAAAAATAGCGCCGCTACGGTTTTTATAACTTAGGAATATCAAACCAATATGCGATAGACGAGGCGTCTACACTTTGATCTGGCAATAAGAATCGCGAATTGGCCGTCCACAAATTTGGCAGCCATCCAGAGCGGTAAAAAAGTCGTAAAGTGCCATGACAATTTACGCCAATAAAACCATCGTAAGAAGCCTATAGATTGGACCACTAAAATCCAAGTATCTTGTATAGACACTGAGGACGATACAAATAAAACTAGCGTCGGTTACTTGAAGATATTTCAAAAACCACTTAAAATAGAGTATTGGCTGGCCTGTATTCAAGGTAACGTATCAACGTTGCCATTCAACTAGAAATAGGATAAGCGTTTTGGAAATGTTTCTAAAAGACGGTAATTGGTACTCATATAGTGTTGGAATCTCCAACAACAAGTTAGATTAATGTGCTTCATAAGGCTAAGGACTGGTTGGTGGTGGCCCACTACAGTGGGCTACGTACCACAAGAGGCTCACAACGACCACGTTCAGGATCGCGATTTTCCGTTCCACTTGTTTGCGGACATTATAATCAAAAACTCTAATGGAACGGATTATGGAGTGATGTCATCAACGACGAAATACACAAATGTCATTAATTGATTTCAAAATCGCGCCTTTTTCAATGTCAATAGATAGAGAGAATTTATGCTCTGTGAACAACGTACACTTCGACCCCACCTCTTGACATGGGTCGTTGTGAGCGCTTTGCGATCGAAAATGATGACCTCGTTAGTGACGTTTTCGCCACAACCATAACGACCGTGGTAGCCATATGGAACGGCAGATAGAGCATTTTTGGCGTTGTGAGCTACGAATGGAACGCGTTCAGTATCTAATTTTTGAATTAAAAACTTTATTAACCTTCTTTTGTTTGTTTTCCAAATGTCAAATATTACTCACTATAAAATGCATCTAATTTCACACGTGCAGTTTTTATGATTAAAATATAGCTTACTGATCAATATTTAAAGAAGTAATTTACATATTCTTTTTGGTCCTTCGAGCTTGATATGAACCAACTGCCTATGCAACTTTAATTTCATATTAAGATGTATATATATAATTCAAGTCGTATATTAAATATGAAATGTTTATTTTATTCAAATACTTACTTCGCAATGAAATAATAAATCCGGATAAAACCATTATAATTTATTCGTAGACATTACTTAAACTTAAACGAACACAATAACGCAATCAATGAATTTTTTTTTTTAATTCACTTCTCTCAGAAACCGGTGAAGTCAAGTGCAAAACAAAACCTGTGAAGTATCAAATAATGCAAATTGTTCATCAAAGGGAGATCACGAAAGTTATTTTGGGGCGCGAGGGCTGTAAAAACTAAAGGGTCCCTCACAGCATAAATACCATAAGTTCTGGGTTGCGCATTTACGAGTTGGGAACACTATTTAAATTGTATATTGGGTTGTGGTATGATATGGAACTTATGAACAACGCTTAGAGCAACTTGCCTATACATTACAAGGAGTAGACTGGTTGCGTATCAGTGATTAAATATGGAGGACCACGGCACCCAATTAAATCATGGAAAATGTATATAAAAAGGACAATAAATCGTATGTGAGTAGATTGGCGCCAAAATTCTTACTTTTTGACGTTTTATCATTCATTTTTTTATACGCCCGAAAAAAACGGTACAAGTCATAATGAGCTCTGAATATTCATAGAAAATTAACATTGTTATTTAATTTTTAACGTAATATTGAATTTTAATTTCACTTTGCTTTACTTGTTGTTTATGCGTCGTTTACATTATGCTTAATTCGACAGCAACAATCAGTAAAGTGCCGAGGCAAGTAAGCAGCGCGAGTATGTAAACGCAATTTATTTTAAATTAAATGTTGTATAAGATTAATTAGGGTTAAGCTCTGTGAGGCACGTAGGTAGACATATGTACATAGCAACATAGAACCATTTACGTACAGGCTATGGATGGTCCAATTTGGACCTATACAATCTATTCACATAGACTATAGACAATCCTCTTCATATACATAACATCACAAAAGAGAAAATAAAACTTTATACACGATTCAGATTGCATTTTTCGGGAATCGCGTGGAAATTGAAGCGTAAATATTATGGAATACTTTATATCGGCAACGCAATATTGTACTAAGTTTCTTTGGTAGTTTGACCCTTTTTTATTCGCCAAGTCCAGGGAGCGGGTGTCGACGCATTTATTATACAAAAGGAGTCTGGTCAAGAAATGTCGTTGTCCCTTTAACACATACCTACTAGTATTACCTACAACATAAGATAGATTATATTGCCGAGTCGTGCTAACTTTCCACCACGTTTCAACCATGTTAAAAACTACTTGGTGTGACAGTTTTATTATTTACCACATTTTTTTTTAGAAACAATCAGTTAATTAATTATAAGATAATTATTTATAGGGGACTTGACAGTCAAATCAATTGAGAGACTTTTTACCACCATACAAAAAGATCTCCTTAATTTTGTACGGATGTTCTGCGTTATGGATGGTGTCATAATTTTAACGAGTCAAATAACTTATTATAGTTAAATTTATGCGAGTTAAAATTAATCTAACGTTCGAATTTTAAAAATCAATCATCGTCCATTTAACGGGACGGAAACGACGTCACTCCCGGAAGCACTCCAGAAGTCAAACGCCGATCCTTAAACGCGAGGGTCACTAATGCCCTCAAGGAACATTATAGAACCTTTTGGTGAAGCTTAATAGCTTTTACGCAAGGGACAAATGGTCCGAGAGTATCTTAAAAGTTATTCAACAAGATATGTGGGTAGTTCGCGATTTTGGACAATATTGCTTTGTAAGCAGGAATATTCTTTGTAGTATATATATTGGTAGGTAGTTAGAGCAAGTTTTAGTTCGGAAGAATCGGGACGAATGCGGGAAATGAAGCACTAAATGAAATTTCTAGAATCACAAGATATACTAAATATACAAAGAATATTATTTTGAATTCACTTACAAAATTCTTAGTCTTAAATTGATTATAATATACTAGTCGTTGCTCGCGGCTTTGCTCGCGTAGAATAGAAATAGTTATAATTTGAGGTAAACTTTCATCTCCTTAAGGGTAGAATTTTAAAAATCCTTTCTTAGTTAGCACCCACAGTATAGAAAGAACTTGCCTGCATTACTTCTAGCCCCAGTATTTGGGCTGGGCGTTTATGTGGCAGTCATGAGGTCAAATAATTATATGTATAACTAGTATATGCCCGCGTCTTCACCACACAAAATACATTAAAAAGTGTAAGCTGTCGTTTTAGAGAAAACTCTGTAGGAATAAGCTATGTTTATGAACCGGAACAACTACAAACCGCTTCCGAAATTCCAGCGGGATCCCCAGGATCAAAAGTAGTACGGAGTTTAAATCTAAGAACTAGCTGTTGATCAGCCAAATCCGCATTTAAATCAACCCAGTAGTTTTTACGTAAATTCCGAACAATTCCGACAAGATTTTTTTGTATCTCAATCTCTCGCAGGCTTAGTCCTATAGACTTACGTGTTTATCTCTTTTTAGTGTCGCTTTGACGTTTCATCGAGTTTCAAATCACAAGGACTCTAAAGAAAATTTCACTTCAAAATTAGCAATGAAACTGATTTGATATTGATTATGAAAACCTTAAGTTAGGTAACAAAGGTCAATCAAAAGAAAAATAAGACGTAATAGTATGTTATTGCGTAATAACACAGTGTGTTCTGGCATCGTCCTTCGCCAAGTAGGTCTAATTAGGACCACGTCACTCGTCTGAAGAGGTTTAATCAAGAAGCCTCATGACTCGTATTTGTCGAGAAATGTACAATATTACTGTACAAGTAGGGCTGTTACTTAAATTAGTCTAGTTGTTACTTAGGCAATAGAATAGGGCCATCAGGTTTAATACGAAGTTGTTAGTCTTCGCACATTAATTACAAAAGAAGACAAAATGTAAACAGTATTTCTTAAGTCTTATGTTTAACTTTGTTACATTATTGTAAGGAGTGTCTTTACTGAAACAAAAATGATAAAGGGTAGTTTGTATCATATACCCTATTACTCGGCTAGCTCCGTCATCGCTCGAATATACAAGCATGCGGACGCAACGACGAAACTTCATTTCTACTCCGGCTTTAGTCCGATGCACTTGTCGTAGTAGCGGTCTAAAATAGCTAATTTTTGTGCAAAAGTGAGACTCGAATACATCCGCTAATAACTTGTATGCTAAATCGGTATACAATCAATAGAATAATACTAAATACTTAACACTTACAAAGATTGAGTTGTGAGACAAGATTATAGTCATATAGTTACAATATAGAAGCTTGCAGGGTTTACTTTTATCATTGGCACTTGTCATGCTTATAAATAAATATTATTCTCTTTCTATATTGCTAGGTTTACCTTATTTTTTAATATAATATGTTAAAAAATACAACATATTAGATGTCCTGGCAGTCGTTATCCTGCCCTGAAAAAAAAATCAAAGACTCGATCCCTGTGCCACCCACCAATTTCATTTGGGAATCTAAACCATCCATCTACTCAAACACAAAAAAATCGCCAAAATCGTCCAGGAGGTTAGGAGGATCCTAGAACCCGCCAACAGCGGCACCTGCCGGTACCAATTATGAATCTAAATTATCCGGGACCCACTCAAACACACACAAAAAATCGGTGCAGTCGGCCCGGTACCCGAAGACATTGTCCTGTCCTGAAAAAACCGAACGAAGCAACTTAAACGAACATAAAATTCATCAAACTCGATCCAGCGGTTTAGGAGTTTACTGACTTACACACGGAAGAATCTTATATTATAAAATCGAATATGAGCGTCTATTTGTATCTTATGCTTTCACACCTTAAATACGAAATTTTGCATACACGTTGTCAAAAATATAAAAAAGGACATGGAGACCTTTCATCCAATAAAGGTACTGTTCCCGAGGGATAGATTATAGTCGAAATGATAGCTGTGCGATCGCGTTTTATGAGCGCCACCGATGCAATTCACAAACAAATACATCTTTATGGCAACGGTGACAAGGCCGCAATTTTAACTTGCTGCTGTCATTATTAGTTTCAACTATCCTTAGAGGAGCGGAGAATAATACAATTTCCTGTGGCTGGGCCTGTCGTAGAAGGCGACAAAACAACCCACAGCCAAGTTATAGGGTAGTTGCCCATCCGGATGCCTACCACCCGTAGTCTAGGGTAAGCCGCCATAACAAGGTTGAGTTGTGTTCCGGCGTTATTGGCCAGGTTCCAGTCTACTTTTAGAGACCGGCAGCCCATTTACGGCACCAATGCCCATAGGCGATGGCAACCGCTATCCATCAGGCGGGCTGTCTACCTGTCTGGTGTATCCATGCAATAAAAAAAACTGCTCTAGATAACGTTACGGCTATTTATGATTAGCGAAGCCTCAGACAAAAAGTATATGAATAGATAAATAACACTTTATTGTACACCATTATAGAAAACTAGTCGGGTATTTATAGGCAGGTCTTTTTTTTGTCACTTCTTTTTTGGGGGCACGCTGATGCTGGAAAGTTTGTAAGTCTAGATTATTTTCAGTTTATATGGCTATTTTTCGATATTTTCGAAATTTCCTTTAAGGGCTCTGCGTGCCCCAAGTGCCTCGACAAAAAAAGCCCTGGATATAAGTATATATATAAACACGTACTTTATTCCAGAAAAACACGCAAAAGTTGGCCGTAAATCACATAATTCTACGGAAGCTCGAAATAAGAATACACTCAACAAAATCTCGAACCATTACCGTAAATATCACAATGATAAAAAACATGTTACATTTGTACAGTAAAATCTAAACATCACTTGAACATCAATTCCATTTTTCATGCAAACATATTTATCGCACTTAAACACGCTTGTGTATAAACATAATACGGCACAACACCAGTGACTGAACATCGCGTATACACTGCGAAATGTATGGTTATGATGGAGCTTGACACTGTATGAGAGGACAATTCAATAAAAGCTGGTTAAGTGCAAGTTGCGTGTTTGTTTTTGAGCATTCCGTACATTGGAGTACCGTGGTAGAGCTATGCAGGGATGATTATCTTGATAACAGCTCTTAGGGCCGGCTTGATTGGTGCGATACCACGCTCTCACAGAATATAGGTGTAAAACGGTTAGCCTTGTGCTAGTCATTCCTACCTATGGGGCCGAGACGTGGACACTGACGGTAGGACTAGTCCAGAAATTTTAAGTCGCTCAATGAGCTACAGAGCGAGCTATGTTGGGTGTTTCTCTTATGAATAGAATTAGAAATGAGGATATCTGTAAGAGAACTAAGGTAACCGACATAGCTCGCAAAATTAGCAAGTTGAAGTGGCAGTAGGCCGGTCATATTTGTCGCAGAACTGATGACCAAAGGAGCAGACAAGTCCTGGAGTGGAGACCGCGTCTCGGTAAACGTAGTGTCACACGCACTTCAGTCCGATAGACTGATGACCGGTGCAAGGTTGCCGGTAGGCGCTGGATGAGGAAGGCAGAAGACCGTGATGAACGACATCGACTTGGGGAGGATTACATCCAGCAGTGGACGGTGATTGGCTGATTACGACGATAATCGAGTTTCGTGAAATTAATAAGAGTTCTGATACCCCACTCCCTATCTTGATTCGAATCTCTTCTAGTCTACTTCTATGAGCCCTCTTTCTTATCCCCCTATGCCCCCCACCCCCTCTTCTTTGTCCTATCCTAAAGGCTGGCAACATATTAGTTTTACTCCAGGTGTTGCAAACGTCCACAGGCAATGATAACCACTTTCAATTAGAAGGGCCGTCTGCTTGTTTTACTGCTTCGAAATAAATAAATAAAAATCGCTAGTTTCTTTTTTTTTTGTTAATTGAATAGGTTCGTGTTTGACCGACATTGCTCCTGGAAATGCATTCTAAAGTGGAGCACGTTTATGTACGATCGGCACAACTGATTTATGACCCACTTTGCTAATAATTCCTTTAAAACCGTCAAAATAGTAAGGTTTATTGTGTGTGTTGCACTTAGGACGTTATAAACATTAATAAAAATGCGTCACTAGCCTCAAAACTACGCAATTTTAAACTTTGTTATCATTGTACTAGATATGTTTTAGATAAAACAGAAATGATTTGAAATAATTTGAATCTCGAACTGAAATCTGCCTTATAATTCTAACTCTTTTCATTATAGAAAAATTATTATAATTTTAAAAACAAAATGTCATTCTGAAAGTATATCAGAAGTCAAGTAAAGTCAATGAGAAAAAAATTAGAACTCAATATCTAAGAATTAAATATTTATTTTAATTGTATAACGGCTAGTCTCGCAGAACAAAGAGCTCGGATTGTAGTGCTCAGTGAGGAAGGCTATGGCATTCGAGAAATATCACGAGTGTTAAATATAAGTCGGAACACAGTGAGAACATGGATCAGACGGCACGCTGAAGAGGGCATTCTTGAAGATAGACGAAAACATAATCATGGCGTTCGTCGAATAACAAACCAACAAAGTACAGATATGCAGCACCATTATGAAGAACATCCTTTTTCTCGTACCCAAGATTTCGCGGCACGTTACGACGTTTGTTTACAAACCATAAGAAATCATTTACACCGTATTGGACTGCGTTACCGGCATTATGCTAAGAAAGTACACTTAACGAATGCACACAAAACTGCAAGATTAAATTTTGCACGTAATTATTTAGACTTTGACTGGACTAATACCATATTTTCAGATGAAAAATCATTTAGATCTTCTCAACATGGTCACTTAACTTTGTGGCGTTATAACAATACGCGATACACAGAGGATCACGTAGTACCCAATCAATTATCTGGTCGAATTTCAGCTAACATGTGGGCCTGGATGGGTACCGGGGGTATAGGTGAACGCATTAAACTATGTCGATTTGTTGGAAGAATCAATGTTACCGACAGTGCGAATAGTGTACCCACTTGAAGAAGTCCCTGTATTCTCCTACGTTCACGACAATTGTCGAGTACATACCGCCAGAATTGTCTCGAACTGGTTTACCCAGCATGAAGATGAAATTACTCTAATTCCATGGCCATTTAGGTCACCAGACCTCAACCCAATAGAAAATTTATGGGGTTTGATGGTTCAAATGTGGGATAACAGAAACGAGAGGACAAAGGAAGCAATTGAGCAGCACTGTAATGAAATTTGGAATTACATGAGGGGCCGGAGGGAGGAACCGACATCTGCAATCGTCTAATCGGGTCGATGCGTAATTGACTATTAGACGTCATTGAAAACAATGGTACTTATACCCAGTTTTAGGTTTAAGTAAAGTAAAATGAGTGCCATTTCTAACTATGAAATACTACAACCAATTAATAAACTTAACAAAAAAAATTTTTTTTATTTTCTTCCACATTAATGTTGTTAATGTTTTATTTTCTTGTGTATTTCTGCTACCTAACGTATAACGATAACCCTAATATCTAATGTTGTATATACAAAAGGTTTGGCCTGTGTCACCTTTGGCTTGTCGATTTATGACCGGTTCCGATATCTCACTATTCACTCCACTTCACTTCCCCTGCTTTTCTGTAGGTTGAATTTTGACATTGCTTGTATAGAGATTCCTTCAAATTTTAATCGTTAGTAAGGCAAATAAACGCTCGGTAAGATATAGGAAACGGCACCTATTCCAACATACTTAATGACAGAGATAGTAATAGCACGTAATAGCATTTGTCAGATGTTACACGAGTATAGACGAGTCTCTCCGATCTGTTTAATACAACGTAGTCAGTAACTGTCAATGTCTAATAACATGATAACAAGTTCGTTACCAAGGAAATGTATGTTCAGGCGAATTTCAACCTAATTGTATTTCACGACTGTAAGAAAATGACCTTATGGTGGGTCATGTTTCAATTTGTTCGATTGTACATTATTATATAATAAAGCGTTCACTTGTTTGCGGCTTTTCTTACTTGATAAATTAGGCAGAAATCTATTGACTGATGACTATATAGACTGAAGCCTAAATCAAAATGCTTCGTAAATAGAAAGCGTTTTCAAAGTACCGTTTACAGTACCCTAAAAGCATTTTCAATTGCCCGCGCGCAGTCACGTGCCACCGCTCAGCTGCGCGCCTAGACACAACGTAATGGCTAGTGAAATTGTATTATAAAACCTAGACATCTACGTGGTACTGTATCTTGCACTTTGAAAATTCTCTAATAATAATTTGATATTGTTATAAAAGATAGAGAGACTACTAATTTTCTCTACTAATTGGCACTTGAAGTAAGACATTTTATTATTTTTCATTTTTTGTAGAATAACCAAGGCTACAATGTAAGCTTGATTTTTAATTTTTAGACACAAAAAGTTACATGACATGAACACGTTGTATAGATATCTAAAAACATGTTCACAGCGTTTTTCTCGAAACTACATGCTGCAAGTACTGGGTATGCTATAAGGAGGGAGTAATATGATGGCTACATGATCGGGTACGAAAGATATCGATATACTTCTCGATATGAAATCAATTAAATTAAAAAAACACAATAGTTTTTAGAATTCTCTGCTGAATACTTAGTATGTCCACACGTCCACTTTTCTGTCTATAATCATAGCGCTTAGAGAATACTGAACCTATTTGAATGAAGTTTCACAGGAAGATCGTCATCATCATCCGAACGTAAATCCCGGTTGCGTTAACGCCCAGGATCCCCCTTTCCTACTTCTTCTCCCTACCGACTTCCTACTTTTTTATAATCCCTCGTGAGGAGACATTGGTACGCATATCATCCTTAACAACTTCAAACCAGTATTTCTTGGGCTTCCCCTTCGACCGGGATCCGGTTGAGGCGGTATAGCTAGACATTTGTTCCCCACGTAATAAGCCGGTCTCCGTAAAACGTGGCCGTACCGGCGTAAGCGGATCTCTTGCAGTTTGTCTGCTTAGTCACGACCATGAACAGTGCCGCGTATGCGAGAGTTCCTAACAAGGTCTTCGCTTAACTCCACAGATCCATCGCAACGTATTTATTTCCGTTACATGCAGCTCTTGCTTATGCCGCTGAAGTACAGGCCACGCTTCACTGCCATACAAAAGGACAAGTCGACATATAGATACATAAGCCTATCCTTTCAACTTAACCGGCATTTTGGAGTCACAAATGACACTTGTCTCACGTCACCTGGCCCAAGCTCCTGCACTATGGGCCTTGATGTCACGGTCGATTTCATAGGAAGATACGATTCTGTATATGCCGTTAGACAATGGTCTACTAGTGATTAGTGTAATTCCGAAATAACTTAAAACTATGTTTGTATGTTAATATGTAACTGAAGGGTATATTTTTTCAGTGTGTGTAATTAGAAGTGTAAGATACCTATTTATGCCTTAAACTTTATAATAATGTTTTGGTGGATATTTGTATCTATGTATTCACATAAATTAATTGTTTTTAACGCTTTGGAAGGAAATATCTCTCTGCTTCAATAGGCAGAGAGACATTTGTTTCTAAAGCGTAAAAACATTCCCCCTTATATTTTGAAGTATAAGAGTTTAAATAATTTCGATTTATTTCGAAATTCTATATGCTATTTATCTACTTTTTAAGACTTTACAAACATTAATTCACAATCTAAGCTGGAGTCACGAGTAGGCTGTACACACACAGATATAACAAAAATTTAATTTCACTAGAGTCTAGTCTCTAGACCAAGCTGAATTCAGACCTTTTAGTAGCACTTGCTCAACGCGGCTTATCTCACATAATTACTAGTAAACTAAAGAGAACTAGCAGTTCTGTAAAGAACTTACCACAGCTTTTCACACTATACTCCCTTCAAAAATCTATTCTAACATTTCAAATAAGATTGTGTTCATAAACATACACATGTATAACATGACTGTAAATCGATTTCTGTCTATGGGTTTGAACTCGTTACGTTTCACCATGGCTAGACTAATGAGATGTGGTCCTCAAGCATATATTGACACATTTTTGAACTAACATTTAGTTTTTGATATAATACGTCCGTCAATTTTAAATTTGTGTTGCTTAGTTGTACAAATGTTGCGGCTAAAATCTTAAGGGCACTAGTTCTTACACAAATAAAATATTGGGAATCATATTTTCGATAATCAAACTTCTTCACGATATTACTTGACTATCTTATTAAGCGTTTAATTTACGTTGCGTATATTATTTTAGTAGCAAGTTTTGAATAGGACTTGTATAGGCCCTCAGTTCAGTAATCAAACTTTTGGAGAATTTCAAAACGAAAAAATCCATTAGCGATTTCTGGATAAACAAGATCTCTTACATAAATACTAAAACGTATCTTTTTGTTTCTAGAAGTAAAAAATTGTGATCGAATTTACTTCGACTTCTAAACCAATGGTAACCCCCAACACATTACTCAGTGGTAAGATAATCGTGTGCTCCATTCAGTGTAACATAGCGATAACCTTTTGTGCCCACAACTTGATTGCTACGTTGGTAGACTCTCACTTACGGCGATTAAGCCGAAAACATTGAGATTCTTCGGCGCAATATATCTTTGCTTTCTTTCGTCAGAGGGTCTTAAGACATGCCTTTATAAAGATAATTTCCAAGACATCTATAACTTAGATCCGCCTAATTATTGTATGTCAGGTTTTATCCCTGCAGGAACGGAAAAAGTATAATATTTCTGACGGCCAAGTGGCCTGTCCTAATCTTAGACAAAACAACCAAGGGGAGACGAAGGTCTAGAGTATGCCGCCTTAACAACTTTAGATTTGTGTTCCTGCATTAGTGGCCAGGTTCCAACTCCCCCTTAGAGGCTGCTGCACATTGTTAGCATCTTTGGTGTTACAAAAGTCCATATTTGACAGTAATTACTTTACATCAAGTGGGCCGTCAAGCCTGTCTGTTATACATTAGCTACAAAGAAATTACAACGATTGTATACATTCTTAATTTCTTACTTAAAATTATAAGACAATGATTTTGAAAATCAGATTTATAAACTATTTAATCTCGAAATTATTTAAAAACCCACATGAATACAATTTTGAGGAAATATAAATTTAAAAAAAGTAAATAACGACTAAGGAATAATAGACTGTTACACGAGAGCTGGATATGACCTATTTCTTATATGTTTTTAGGCTTGAGATGGTTTGGCACACGAGCGTAGCGAGGATGCTAACAGTTAGAGTACCTAAATAGGCTTTTCACCCGAGATTATCACCCTGCTTTTCATTTCGAATATGAAGGATATAAATAAAACCTGATTAATTAAACAAAAAATACTGCTCTAAAGAAATCGGGCATTAAATCCATATTTAATTAAATTAAAGTCAGATATTTAAGCATAAGAGCATTTCATATGTATCGCACGCGCTAGGCTGGTTTTTACACTAGTAAAAATAAGATAGAAAAAAATATCAATTAATAAAAACCGTTAAAAGAACTGCAAAAGATTTAATTCAGCTTTTCATTTTATTAAAAAAGAAACTGGCGATAAATTCCAAAAGCCATTCTTCACTAGGCGTAATCCGGCATTTACTTAACTTCCACCCGGCTTTACTCGTTACGCTAAGACCCCTTTCAACGAATAAAGTTCGCACACTGAGTAAATTTCGAGGGTCCACGTGAACTTTAAAAAGATTTTAATTATTTCCTGCTAAAGTCAGAAAACGGTTTTTGATTTGTTTTAATTTTTATTGCAAAATTTCATTATATTTCACTGGATTTTTAGGGTTTTTTAGCACTAACTAACGCTAGTCTTCAAAGTATTAATTTTTGCATGAACACACAAACGGACAAACATAATACATAACATCTTCTTGTTATGTAGTACGTTTGTCCGCTTGCGTTTTCATGTCAGCCTTTTTTTCCGATAAATTTAATAAGATTATTTATTGTATCTAATGCATAAAATCTTGTAGTGAAATTGCAATAATGTTAAGATTGGTTGGAAAATTTGTTTTTTATTTTTCATATTCTGGAACTACATTATGTGTTGCCTGATCGCATGGATAAAAACGGCACTTTTCGTTCCTGGAAAACGATTTTCCCTGTTGTCAAAGAAATTAAAAACCATGCGAACCATAGATAATACATAATGACTTATGTCCCATTTTTTTTCATATCAATAATTATGTAACATTATTTTACACATAAGAATTATTTTTCACTCAATTATTATTTAATTTACTTGAATTTCAGCTAAATATTTATTATATTTTGAAAAATGGTGGATCAGTTTCCAAGTATTGAAACAACCCATCTCACGTTTCAGACATATCAGAAGTGTGTACCCGCCAAGACATTTCATGTGTCGGACATTGTCGTCGCAAGCTTACGAACATGTGACAGCTAAGGGATGTGATAACGTCAAAGTGAAGCAAGATAAAGCGCACTGGGCCTGGTGACGTCTCGACGTAGTAGTAAACATGAAAACTAAAAAATGAGACTAAGGGCCGCTTGCATAACGATCCTTAAACTTATTTAAGAAACACTAAACGCATTTAACACCTTTAAATACGATTAGCATCTTGCACAACGCAAAATTTATCGCTAAATATGTTTAAAGAACTGTCAATACGTTTTGTGTAAAACGTGTTTAGGCAGTTTAATATGTTTAACTAATTTTATTTAAAAGCGACCGTTATGCGCGCCGGCCTAAGTAATTTTTGAGATATCGAATATTTTCGATTAAATGCCTTTTTAATGTTTCATCGCCAAATGAGAAAATACAGTCTGCAGCTTCAATTCTAACGACGTTTATACGACGTGGTTGGAACTCTTACTGAAGTATTGCTTAATTACACCTGAGTTAGTTAAGCATTAAGTTAAGAAAAGTCCTTATCGTCGTTTGGGCAGACATCTACTTAATCCGCAACTTACTACTTATCTGAAAAAGGTCCGTCTAAATGATGATAGACTTAACTGACCAGTTTCGCAAGTGACCCAAATAATGGAAATGTAAATCAGCCTTTAAACTTATTTTCAAAATTACGAAATTTAGCATAAGCAAATCAACAGAACCAACCTCGACTTTGAGAATCTCGTATCCGAAACCAACAATAATAAGAGAAATAAAAGCTCACCGTCTCCGCTGACTCTGTCATTTAGAACATATGGGAGAGGATCGCAAAGTGTCGACGTCCGCTCGTCCCCATCCGTCACAAATATCGCTTGAAAAACAGACTGGAGGCTGACCTGTGTGAGCCTCGAGCCAATAATTTTAAAGAAACTACACAGGACCGGTAAAATGGCATGCCCTCGTTTCGAAGGCTAAGACTCACCTTCGGTCGCTGAGCCAATGGAGTATAATAATAAGCATAAGCATATAAAGTCTAAACTCAAGCAATACCCGTTCAATAACAACACGGCAACTATGTAAGCTCTCATTCCTCCATTTTCATTAAAGCTTGTCACATTATTCGACCATTTTGTTGTGAATATGTCAGTATTAATATCAAAGCGGGCGTCAATACCGGCCGGATCAGACCCAATATATCTCGCTACATATTACATTAGCTGTCAAAACGTCTACAAACATCGTGGAACGAGGAGCATGTTGCTGATCGAACAGGAATTTGTTTCGACTGCACGTACATGGGTACGACGTACTGTGCTACATTTGGCTTACGACAGCCATTTTTTCCCGGTGTAATTGCTCAGAGATACTGTAAGATAATGCAGGGCATTTGTTTTAATTACTGTACAGGTTCGCGTTTGACCATTATCTCGCGAAATTTCAAGCAGAGATAAGATGGAACAAGCTTACCTAGAAAGTACCTATTCACACGCGACTTGAAGACACCCAAGTTGAATATTTCGTGAAAAACAAACTCCAGCATGTAGTTCTACCAGTTTGCAGTGCGCATTATGAAGATGAACTCAATGCGCTTTTGTTAGTATATAGTTAGTCCATCATATAGCGGTGCCACATGCCTCTGGTTGTCCGATGATGGAAAGGAGACGATGAGATAAGATTGAAAAGCTCCAATGTACACTCGTTGCAGCTGGCAACCTAGCGTCGATGTTCAAGACTTTGAATTTTGTCATTGAATAGTGGGCGTATCAATTTCCTGGCTCTCCGCTCAATCGATTCTAGTGCCTCGAGTTGGTATTTGGCTAGGCCATGCCAAAGGTGAGAACAGTACTCCATACATACTCGTATTTGTGCTTTATACAGCAACAGCTGCTGTTCTGGAGTGAAGTACCGCCTCACCTTTGACAGTATGCGAAGCTTTTTAGCCGCAGTTTAGGCTATGGACTCGATGTATGAGCTGCAATTGAGAGTCGATGTTAGGGACATGAAGAGAAGGGAGCAGTCATTTCAAAGGAACTCTTTCTTTACAGTGAAAAGAGACGCCTGAGTTTTAGAGGTAAATGGAAGAAAGGTGAGCAACGATACAAAGATATACTCTAAAACACTTGAAGGACCGCGACCTTAGCTTACATAAGTAGCTTTGAAGAGGAGCGAATGTAGTTGGACAATTCTCCTTGTTTGGGGGTGATTCTCCAACAGGCATCATTGGCCGCAACGAGTTTTTTTTTAAACTAGTGCTAGATCCTTATTTTTGGACTAAAATATAACGGTTAGCGCTCATTATTGTTATTATCAACAAAGCACTTGAAATGGAAATATTCTTAAAAAACGAGTGTGATTGGCATAGCAGTCTGAATCGTGCTTGCAGATTCGCCGCAAGAGAGCTCAGGCGCCGTGTCTCAGTACATCAACAAACTGGACGCAAATAATTTCTACTTAGGAATTAAAAAACTTTTAACAACTCGTTATTTAATTATATTGAAAAATATGGCAACTATTGTGAAAAATCGGAAATTCCGAAATGTTCAAATAAAGCCCTTATTATTGGGTTTTCACTACTTACTTTCTGAACGACAAACGTATTGTGGTAAGTGATGCAATCTTCGTTAATTAAATTTAAAAAATATGTTAAATAAGCCAGTCTAACGACTCAAAAATTTGAGCATGAACGTTTACAATAAACAATATATATTTATCATGTATCATACGTATCATGGTGCTAACTTATATGTAGATGGAAGTAGTGACCGCCATTAATTTGATATCTATGCGAAAACGCACTACATAGCTACTGCGTTGCATAAGAGAATATAGATTTTAAATAAGATTTCGACTTGATAGGATTCAGCAAATGTTTGAAACTACAAAACAATGTAAATACCTATATTCCTATACATACAGACAATTATAATATTGTTACCGTCCTTTATTAATTCAATATAAACACTGATTACACTCAATTTCCGTAAAACAAAGAAAAGGAAGAAAAACATCTGTACTTATCGAAAAAGGCAAAGTAAACAACAACGGATGGACTACATCAATAAATAACCCTCAATTTCCAAGTTGAGAACGGTGGAAAAACGCGTTTCAAGTGCTTCCATCTATCATTCTCACAGAGTAAGGAGGCCCATGGATCCATTCATTACGATTTTACAAGAGTCGATAAGTTTACGGATAAAGAATATGTACCAAAATGCATGTTTAACGGTGTTTATATTGCTGTGCCGTCCACATATCAGTTTACATACATTACTCGGTACGCATATAGTTTTTTATATTTTGCCATATTTATTAAAATTACATACAATTGTAGGTTTTTCGCAGCTGTAAAACCTAATTAAAGCTATGTATAAGTTAAGTCTAGCACGTGTATATGTTTTGCATATAATTTTTCTGGTGTTTCGACTATATTTTAGTAAACATGTTCTGATGACACATTTATATTATTATCAATAATATCGTAAATAGTTTTAAAGTTGAAAAAAGGAGGTTTTTTAATTTTTGGGTAAATACTAAATATTATTTTAACATAAAAAACAACATCAGGTGAAGAACAACTCACTGTTAGATTCAGATCTATCTACGCCTTGGAGATTTTTTTTTCTTCGTTTCAGTTCAGTGTTATATAATTCAAAGAATGAACACATTTGGGTTTAAAATTAAAGATAATAAAAATTCTTAATATTCTACACCTATAGATACCTAATACCTATACCTAATAACCTAACTAATTTAATATTTTCCTTTTCAATTGAATGATTGTAACAATAATCACTGGCCGAACAAAAGTAGAGCAGTGTAAATCCACCATTACAGTCAGTCTGCTGTGCACTCGGGAGCCAATCGGAAATTCAATTTCCGATATGATACGATCCTCTAAGAGATTGGTAAAATACGATAGCACCGTCCAACTCAGAAACATAAACGATCCGAAATCGAAGTGATAAACGAACCGCCGAGCGGAGGAAATCGGAATTTACTAAACAAAGGACATGAGAAATGTGTTCAGTAACTAACTACTTACAAGACCTAGTTCAAAGGAAACGCCTTATATTATTATCTAAAAAACCTAACGAAAGACTTGAGTAATAATTTTTCAAAATCGGGATAGCAAATAATAACGAAGTCTTTACTGTGTGGAAATACATTTAACTATAGGTCGCCCGTGGTCGAAAGTCGACCATAATAATTTGTTGTCAAAGACTATTATACTTCTACAATCACAAATTTCGCCAAGACTACACAGTTAATTTGAGTTTAACAATCAACAAAAGAGTATATATGCGTGTGTGTGTCAAATACATAGTAGTGTGTGTAATGCTTTTTTTATTGTTTTAAAGTATTTTTATGCATAATTTAAAAAAATATATAAGCATTCGTCGCTTCTTCTCTATATAAACTATAAAGGCCGCTTGCACAACGATCCTTAAATGTATTTAAGAAACACTGAACACATTTAACACCCTTAAATACGATTAGCGTTTTGCACCACGCATAATTGTCGTTAAATATGTTTAAAGGACTGTCAATACATTTTATGCAGTTTTTAGATTTAGGCAATTTAATATGATTAACCAATTTTATTTAAAGACGATCGTTATGCAAGCGGCCCTAAGTAAGCGAAATTTCATACTCCTCCGTCCGCGCAATTTTCCTAAAACCTTGTTACCCCAGGTTTTAGCTTCACGTCTTAATATATAAATAAATCAGAATGGATTCCAAATTAAACAAAATATGTTTTAGATACGAGTATCTATAAATGAGCTGATTTCGCCGGTCTTCGCCATAATATGAATTGCAGAGTAAAAACAGCAATGGCAAGAGCGGTGGAATTAGACAACAGCCATTACATTGTTTTCAGCGGTGGCGGTTCTAAAGCTCATCACTACTATTTCCCTGGGAGTCTCGCCCCGCTTGCCACTGAAGTTGAAACACAAACTAAGGGCCGCTTGCATAAGATTGCTTAAATTTATTTAAGAAATACAAAACGTATTTAACACCCTTAAATACAAATAGTGTCTTGCACAACACAAAATTGTGTAACTGTCTGTCAATACGTTTTGTGTAAAACATACTTAGGCAGTTGAATATGATTAACTAATTTTATTTAAAGGCGATTGTTATGCAAGCGGCCCTAAATATCAAATACAAAAATTACGAAACTGTACTTAAAAATTGGAGTAATTCTTTTTAAAGTTTCTACTATCAACGATCTTGAATCGACATACCAAAATAGTGACGGAGCCAAGCCGGCTTAAACCCGGTCAGCTGATGCAAATTAGTTTCGCTCTTTGGAATTCGGCTAGAAAATGAGTTACCCAACTTCAATAAAGACTTTCAGACTGTTTCAAGGTTTTAAGCTGTTTTTAGATGGCAGCTAACTTATTATATAATTAGGCGAATTCACACCCTCGCTAAAACAAATAATTGGAATTTGTTTTATACAAGCATACCTATTAATATAAGAACATTACATTTTTACAACACACCTAAGTAAATGTAAAAGTGGCTTTCTTTCTATACGTCTTTCTTGTTTCTTCACCAACTTGAGAATTATCTAACAACCGTGAAAGCTGGTACTAATGGTCGAATTCGTTGTTTACTCTAATAACGCCATGTTAAATGCACTACGGTTTTACATGTATTGATATTTGTTTTATAAATGCAACTTGTTGGAACTGTTAAGATATAATATATATTAAAAATAAAATATTACAATAGAAATAGCTTTAGGAATAAGTTTTTTTATACTTTTTCGTTTTTTGAAGTCGGTTTTTTTAAACGATTTTTTTTATTTGTTACTTTTTAGTGTCTAGCTATGGGTAGGCGTACGAAAAGTGCCGCGCGCCTTAAAAAATATAGGTCCCAAGAAACGGGAACAAAAAAATAATCGTAAATTGAAAACTACTGGGTCAAAGTATGTTAAATTTTTAGGAGACTTAAAAAGAATCACTTAAATCGGATCATAAATCTCAAAGTAATCCGTGTACATACATAAAAAAAAACGATACCGGCCAAGTTGAGAACCGCCTCTTTTGGAAGTCGGTTTAAAAGTTAATTGGTTTTCAGTTAAACGCTTTATTTGATTATAGCAACTAGTCAATGTCCTAATGAAACAACTGTCAACCGCGTCTTCGAAATCACCACGTTCTCGCAGAATATCTGCGCAAAATTGTTACTCTTGAGCTAATAGTGTTTCGTGCGATGATTGAGATTTCCGATGACCCACTTCCCCCATTTTATAGTAATAATCATAATGTTCCCGAACATTGCGATGGGCAGACGCCATAATCCCCATATCCTAGATTCCTAGTTCCACTAGCAGTTCATCCCAATAGTCAGGTGCCTTTTGTTCTCATTCCCTACAATAGTCATACACTGACCGGGGCTTGTCCTTTGACGCATTTTTATATGGTGCAGACAGGGATAATCGCCACAATTAGATTAAATTTGTCAAGGGCCTCTAGGTGTTAGCCTTCTCGTGGTCCCAAGCAAGCCCTCCAAAAGTCCACGTCCAATTCATGGTCCATGTTCTTGAAAGACATACAGATAATAATAATAGTCGACAGACAAACACACACATCGTATATCTCCAAGCTAAACAAGTTACGTTTGTGTTATGGGTGATATACTACGGACCACTCTGAGGTCGATCCCAGACACCCAGACCATAGTAGCAGAAAGTTCGTTTCGGAAATTTACCATGCCAGGAATCGAACCCGGGGCCTCTAATTTCAGCTGGCTAAGACTTAGCCCGCTCAACCACAGAGGATTTTCCACATCCCATGGAATGACCTATTCCGTACCCCTATCCCATTCGTCCAGTCTGATCTCTTCTATCCTATCCCGTCCCAAAGTTTGGTAACACGTTGCAAACGCTTAGAGGCGACGACGACCTACTTTCAATTAGTTAAGCAGTCTCCCGGTTTGCCAATTTTGAAATTAAAAAATCTTGAAAAGATGACAAATAAATAAGAGATATTTTGAAATGTCTACATTTATGGATAGTGATATCTTAAGTGTTTCTAGGCGTTAAACATAACAAAAATATTGTTAACCTATTTGTGCCGAGTTCACAAGTTTCAAATGATCAGCTTGGTCAACAGCACACCCCAAAGTATAACCTTCATTCGAACAACAGGTAAATCTGTGCCCAACAAATTAACTCACGAACAAGTATTGTCGTTGCCTAATAATGAACTATGGCCCTCGAATGTGCCCTTATCTCGGGTACCCTAACTTTAAGTTCAAATAGCATCATTCCAGCTAATTTGACTACGGCGACAGATGGACAAGGCATGTTAATCGCTTGTTTAATGCAAACCATGACAGGTGCTCTCTTGAGGGCGGGCACTTGGGAACCTGAAGTAACGTGTTTTAGGAAATTATAGTCTACCTTCGCCCTTCGAAAGACATAACGTAATGGAGGTGAAATTTAATACATACAAACAGTTTATTATCTGATAGAACAGTCACCCTTTGGCTAAATTCGTATAGTTTAATATCTCAATAGTTATAATCGATGGTATAACTACTACTAACTATTGTTACGAGTTTAGCGGGACTCGAATTAAATTGCGGTTAGAATTTCTGTAGAGTTTATTAGAACTATACAAATATATATAACGCAGGTACAAATATAACCGAACACAACAAGTCCAAACGTAATGCAGAGGGCCGTAATTCAATAACACGCGCAAAGTCCGTCACTTATTAGATTCCTGATTATATATAGTACACACGTCTGGCTTCGCTCGACTAACTCCTCCCTTAATCGGGCCATTGCTTTGTACTGCACAGATGCAATATGTGTACCCGGCCGCTTGGACCGAATTTCCCAGACTCAGCTTGTACTTTAAATCCGTAACACCTGGCTAACAATCACAATACAACAATAGGCCGTATGCCAATAAGTAAACAAAAGAAGACGACTATAAAAGAATTTCAATGTTACTAGTACAAATGCCGGCGGGTAACAAATAAGCTTTGATTCAGATATGGTGGGTTTTGTGTTTGTCGAGATCTGAGTTGTAACAATATAATTATTTAAAATGACGTTAACTAAAACTGTGTGATACAGAAAACTCTAGAGTTCGTTAAGAAAATCATGTCATATTCAATTTAGTTGGTTTAATTTCTCAAGACAGCCTTATTACTGGGGATGATACTACATTTCATTAGCGACTAGACCAAATATGACAGAGCTGCTTAAATTTTAAATGAAACCTTTACTCAACACGAAACTAGCTTTCACGACTCGAGAGAATCTTATACAAACATAACTTCTCGTCTTAGATATGGTTACGTAGGTAAAAGCAAAATTGAGTATATCCCCAGTATGTACCAAGGGGGTCGTGCTTGGAAGTTGGTTCTATTAATAATGAATTAATTAATGCATCGCTCACAACTTGGGAGACAGTGGGGACTGGTGGAAAAGAAACTTCAGCTGTTCTTACATGTGTGGATATTGTCAAAAGCTATGGAAACTTCATTCATATTTTGTGTATTTATTTATGGATCACCAGCAGCTTTACTTATAAATACAAAATTCATTCTCTAATATAAAAGTGAACCGAGTGAAATATTTTATTCATACAAATATAAATTTTATTTTAATTGCATATTTTATTTTATCATGATCAATCTTATACCATACATACAACTTCCGTCTGCTGTTTTCCAGAATTTCATGCAATATTAAATACGTAATATATATTGCATTAAGAATATTTAGATGCGTATAGAATATCAAAATTATTATTAACAGGAATCACCAAAAGTTGCATTATGCAGTGCATAAATATATATATGTTGTAATATAAAAAATATTTTATTACAAATAAAGATCATACACCTGACAAGTTTACATTTATTTTAGTCATACCTACCTCAAAAAGTACAAGCCCGATCAAAAAGAAAATTGGCGTTAGTTAACGTCTATATGTGGTATGTATGTTATATATGATCTATGGTTACAGGCTATGGAGCGGACAGTAAAATAAATGTAAAGCAGTATGTTTCAATTCAATTACTAATCAGAACAGGTTACACTACCTCATATGTTGTTAATTAAATCAAGAACCATCTACGAGTATATACTTTAATTATTAAGCTATTGCATAGCATTTATCGCGGGCTTTGAGCGCGGCGGCCGAATCAAGAAATTCTGTAACGAAAATAAACCTAACACCTCCCACTCCGCCTACCTTGCGCGGTGACGGGGGCCTGAGGCGGGCGCGAGCGGAGGCGTACGGTGGCCACAGTGACCCGCGAGCTCTCATGGCGGTTTGAGGTACTATGTCAGGTATTGCAAATTATGGAAGACGAGCTGCTCCAAAATCGGACGAATACGTAAGCAGCTGTTTGTGAGAAAGTATAAAGGTATCTATCATAATCTTAATAATGCCACACTCACCGCATGTGCGCCCCGTAAGTATACATGTAGGTATATTACATATAAACATAGGCGACTTGTTTTTTTTTATCACGTATAGTTTCGCTTTTGACCATTATCTCGCTCGATTTGAGCGGAGATATGGTCTAAGATCGAGCACGCTCATCTAGAAAGTACCTATTCACACGAGACTTGAAAACACCCAGGTTGTAGATTTCGGGGAAAACTGACTCCGACAGTGTGTTCCACTCCTTTATTTAACTCCTAAATTTATCAATTTCGATTTATATTATTTGCTAAAATATAGTACATTTAGTATAATAGCATATTAATTAGTTTTACATGTTTTTGCCTGTTTGGCGTGCAAATTTGTATTTAATGTCTTCTTTACCTTTGTGATGTATTTAAAACCTTAAACTTTTTAATTAAATCTAAAGAACAATAACTGTAAACCTCGTGTTTTTCGGCTGCTTAAAATGTCTTATACGCAAAAATGTTTCACATCAACGATGTAATCAGTTATTATGGGGCACGTAAAAATATTCCATCATCCCAAATAAGGGCCGTTTTGCATTATACGACGCCGTAGCCGCTTTCATGGCATGAAAAATTGTTTACTCGGATGGCGACTGCGACACGCTCGCGACTTAGGCTTCCGTTGTAAAAAACCCTAATTTCCTGCACCCTTTCATTTATATCCCGGCAATCTGGACCCCGTTGCTTATTTATAGGGGTCCCGGGGTATTTGATGGGTGGGCGTCAGAATGCGTAATGATAAAGGCTGTAAAAAAAGCGCGCAGACTTGCGTTTGCAACGTTCGGTTTCATCTTAACTTCTAGACAATTTATTAACTCTTAATAATAATTACAATAATAATTTGCTTCTACTTACGATCTTAGACAATAAAACAGTGCGATTTGACTAATTACGCGATGACAATATATGAGCGAAAATTTTAAGAATAATGCGCTCGCTTCACGGCTGGCTAATTTGAAATTTAATTAATGTGTAGATTTGGGGTTGCATGAAAGAAGTCGCTATGAGAAACATGACCGCCATTCTTTAATATTATCATAAAGAAAAATTATATTGCTTACTAAATAAAAATTAGTAAAACTGCTTATCAACGTGAGTTCGGCTTGCCTTGACCAGTTTGTTATATGAATAATTTGTAAAAATTAAAAGAAGTGAGATTCTTTGAAATCTTGTAGTTTCAAAGAACCTCATATTTTTACGTTATACATATATTACCATCGATTTTGGGATTGAGCATTTCTTAGAATACAATATTAATTATCTACAGGTCTATCGTCTGCGGCTGCCATACAAACCTCACTGCATTCTATGTAGGGCAAGTTTACGACTGTTAGTTTCGCTGTTCGACCCATCTTGATGATATGTTATCATCGTTTCTACATTGTCAAGACATAAATGTACCACTTTATCTGTTTTATTGTATCTGAACTAAACAATTTAAAACTTAAAAGCATTTTGAAGGTTATCGACGTTTTGTTTCAACAAATGATAGTAAAATGAAATGTTCTAGACCAGATACAGAAAACCAAAACCATTTATAGATCATATTTACACCAAACAAATAATTATATAAGTCAAAATGACTTTGTATGTTTGTCTGACCTTTCTCATCAGCATTGGAAATTTACTTATTGTGCTGAAGCTTGGTTTTTTGTAATCGCACTTAGTTAAAAATATACATGGTATGCAATGAATGGATGTTAGATAGATGGATTATCATACAAAATCGAGTATTGCGCAGCTTCTCTCTTTCTCTTTTCTTGCACCATATCCCAATTAATTGGGATCGGCACAATATATCTTCTCCTTCCACACTCCTCTATTCTGACATACATCTTCTGTCACATCACAAATCATCATATCATCCTTCATGCAATCCATCCATCTTTTTTTGGTCTACCTTTACATCTGTACCCATTCATCGTGTATTTAACATCATTCTTTTTGTCACGTGACTTTCATCCCTCTTCATTATATGCCCATACCAACTTAGTCTTCTTCCTCTCAATTTTTCAGTCACGAGTGAAAATTTCAAAGATCAGCTTCTTATAGCTACTTTGGAGAGGCTATAAAGTTCGGCACATATTATGTACTTTTATGGACGGAATGTGTGAATATTAATTATGGGTACGTGTAACGGCACCAAAGACACTCGTAATTGAAATAGAAAATTTCTATAATCCATAACGTATAATTTCGTAACAAATAGTTCAATAAGACAGATCTGAATCCGAATCACTGAGTGAATCATCACTTTCTGGTAAGATTCTTCTGTTTTGAAATGGGACCACATTAGACAGCTTTCCTACATACATAGCAGTCAAATTGCCTTTTCTACTTTTTTTCGCCTTTGCAGTGTTCGGTCTCCGTTTCAGTTTTCTCTTTTGCGCTTTACGCTTCTTCCTTATCACAACTTTGCTATGAAAATAGAAACAGCTATTAATGAAACACAAGTATATTTAATCTGATATTAAATAATTATTTTGAAAGAGACGTAGTGAAAAAGGAACGTTGAATTGGTTTGGGTATCTAGAGAGAATGGATGAAAGCAGTATCATAAAACAAGTACATGGTGGTGAGAAGACTTGTAGAGGTCACCAAAAACAAATTAAAATCTTTCGAAGAAAGGTAAGAAGTCAGGTAAAAAGTCAACTCAACTAAACTTGAAGAGAAGCAGAGCAGGCAGGCTGACGGCCCAACTGTGATAGAAAGCGGTTACCGTCGCCAATGGACATTAGCAATACTAAAGGTGCTCTCAATGTGCTGCCGGCCTTGAAGGAGAAACTGGAACCTGGTCACTAATGCCGGAATATAACTCAAAGATGTTATGGCGGCATACTTTAGTCCAGCGTGGTAGCCATCCAGTCGGGCAAATGCCCTACCACCTAGCTGGTTTTGTCGCCCCTTACGACAGGCCGCCCGGCCGCAGGAATTCATATTCTTTTTCCGTTTCTACACAGAATAATAGATAAAGCGAAAAGTGATTTTCATGATTGCAGTAAGAGGAAATCTATCATTTCTGCCTACCCCTTGGTAGGTCCTTGAAAGGTCCATGAGGTTTTATATCTAAGACCGGTTAATTCTTGTGGAAAATCATTTTAAACTTTACCCCACTTCACCAGCAGCTTTTAATTGCATTTCGTCCCCGGTCTGTGTTTGTTTTACACCATGCTTTAAAATGTGTTTCATATCATCTTCTTCTTTCTTCTCATTTTTTATGTTGCTATCCAAGGTCGATTTTATATAATCTATATGGTTTCTCATACTTTGTCTGCAGGATTAATAATAATCACGTCAAGAGATATATTTACATTCAAATGTCATATATGAGGAATAAATAAGATAACAAGGCTTTATGATACGTATTTCAGAGTAATTTATCGTAGACTTTAGGACACTACTTTCACCAAAATTCAGGAACTTTACCTCACTTCGTCAGCTGAATTTATCGCCAAAGCAACCTGCTGTTCTATAGGAATTTGATCATGTGTCATAACGCACTTGCTACATGTTGCAGATTGTTCTACTGTTTTAATTTTATCACCTTCGTCGGTATCTGATTTCAATTCATGATTATCACTTGGTTTTTCAATACTTTCCATAATAATTTTTTCATAAATATAGGTAAAAATACAGTTTTAGAAAAGTCTTTATAAAATTAATCAATGAAAATGTTATAATGACAGAATATGCCAAGAGGCAAATCTTGAGAAAGTTCATAATGTACTCCGTTGAAAGTGCTAAATGCTTCATTACACGTAACGAGTACAGTGGCGCGGCAGTTTCCTCGGCCAAATACTCGATACATATAAACTCTTTGACAAGTACTCGACCCAGCATTGTGGCAAGAGAGTCACCAGATCCACAATTTATTTGCTAGACCGAGTACCCTACTCCCCGCCTCATTCTCCAGTATCCGCATTGATTCGGTATCCCGCTCAGTATGTATGAATATACGCTCGGCTGACACCCGCTTGCCACTCGTTCGCCATGCTATCCGTATTTTGCTCTTTATTTTCTAACGGATTTATTTTTTACTACATTAAATATATTTTCAAAATGGCCAATAATAATAATTAGTATAATTTTAATTTATTTGGGAAACACTCAACAATTATAATTCATACAATAAAACACATAAATTAATACACATATCAACTAAGTTTCCACTAAAAAAATAGTTCATGTTACACATATGGCTACAACTAACTACTACAACTAATAGATATAACATTAAAAATGAATTCAATGTTATAAATATTTTTATAAGCAGCCTACATTCCTTGGGATCTCAGTCAAGTCTATAAATCATGAAAAAGACTATTTATTGCATAAAGAGCAGGTCTCCTTGGAATCCATTTTCTAGTCTAAACACTTCTACTTTCTACGTCGATTAAATTCTTCCATTTATTTGTCGTAGAATCAGGTTGAAATGCGTTTGTATTATTTTTTTCCACGATGCAGTGAATCAAAACTAAACTGGATCGCCATACAAGCAAACCACGTATGAACTTCTGCTCGCCCGCCCAACTCTCTCTGCCTTGTATCATTTTACTGTCTCGCCACTGTACTAGTTACGTGTGATTAAGGCATTAGATCTCAAATATATAAATTGACGTTTTTGCATGAAGTTCTTATTTCAGAATAAAAATTAATATAACTGTAGAATTTGATCATAAACATATTATATATAAAAAAACCTTCAGAAAAGAAAGATATCCTGACTTCAAAAAACATCGATACAAAGAAAAAGCATAAAATTAATATACTATAATACATTAACTTGTAGTTAGTGCAATTTAAAACAAACGATGATGATAAATGACGTCTAAACCCACCGACCCGCTACGGAAAAGCGTAGCGACTATACTGTCCATTCCTCTAACCATGAGAAGGCTCGTAGAGGAACCTTTATAGGCTGACATCATATTATACCTACTTAGTATCGTGAGGTGACGTAGCTTATTCCAAATAACACTGTGGATCTCGAAACACAACTAAATTTCACAAAGAAATCCACCAAGGCACTATGTCTTGTGGTAATGTCGTAAACCTTCAGTTAATTCCGCACTGCAACAATTCCAGCACTAATAAGTCTTCGCTGCTTTGCCCAAGGCGAATTTGCGTTAAATTATAAAGCTTATTAGCCATTGTTCCCCGGTGTATCGTTGCAGACCCGCAATGAAATGCTCTCTCGGCGGTTTGTTCTACTTTGAACCATTGACTTGCTACGCGAATACTCATTTCTATTTTCGATTTCTAAACATTTTTTTCAAGTGAAAACTTCTTTTGACATGATGTGCACTTCTGAGATGGGGAAAGCACTGAACTAGCGTGACCGTAAACTCAGATACAAAGCTGACGTGCAGGCCTGCAACTGACAACTTTTCTTAAATATTTTTTAATAATAGCTTAATAACAATTTCTCATACATTTTAACTATAGATTCAGATTCTAAATTGTAATTAAATTATTTAGGATATAACAACACATCTCCATACTACTCATACTGCCTAGTGTTCATTTTTTTAAACATTTAAACTCAATTTTTTGTATATTTCAGATGTGGTAGGATTCAGTGACAAAACGCTTTACTCGTAATAAATCATTCTAATTTACATCATTCAGTTATCGAGATGGGATTAGAATATTTATAAATACCTATAGACAAACAAACAAAAACATTAATGCTTAGAAGAATTAACCATCACCAAAATAAATATTTTTAAAAATAAAATCATTGGCTATAACTTTAAACAATTTCTTCTAGGCAGTCTAACTTGAAAATATATTTTAAGCATCGGATGAGATATATTCAGGAAGGTATCACTAGATTTGGTCTGAATACAATACTATTTTAATTAATTAAATGTTGTTAAGGGTACCAAGTGAAACAAACCTTTATGATGCTATACCGTCATGAGGATTCTTTTGCAAATAATATGAATTTCTTCTTGACTTTGTAAATAAATGTAAGAAGGGATGCTTTGATTGATTACTTTCTTCCTGATGTCATATTTATTTTGTGAATTTCAATGTCTCAATGCAACGTATTGTGGGCGGCTGGGCATAATACGTTGCAGATGTCAATATCGGAATTATTATGTAGTTTTCGAGCTTCATTCTTTCAGGATAGGGCCGATATGCCACCATGTATGCGCAAAGCTGGTTAGGCGGTTTCATCGGTAACAGCAAGGGTTCTTTAAGATGATTTATTTTGCCATCAACTGAAAACTTTTAAGTGATGGATCCTCCTCAACGAGGATTCTCCTTTGATCCGCCTTTCATTCCAACTCATGTCATTGGAATGAAAGGCGGATGCATTATGTATTTCTATCACGAGGCCACTGATCTATTACCTATAATATCACAACAGCCAGACAGAGTGAAGGCCAAACTGTTGGAGAATGGTCACTGCATTTTAAGACCGTTTGTAGCATATAGGGTTTTGCTAATGGATTGTTGAAGTTCGTTCTATGTCGCGGAATAAACTTTCTAGACAACCGTGGTAAATAAGCGCGATAGTACCAAGGAAATGAAGATAAGCATTACATACGCACATATCATATTGCTATTGGCAATATTACATATATCATAGACACAGATCAAGCAGTAGGTATTCCATAAATCCACAATTTGTCAAAAAAGCTGTCGAAAGAACTTGTATGCCGGATGTCGGCGAAACTTAAAAAACAGTAAGAGCGTTGCAAGTCACGTAAAAGTGTGAAACAGTAAATTATCAAGAGCACTTCGTAAGTGAGGCGACACATAAATCGAGCTGATGTATTGGTCTGATTCGCAGTATCGACTTCTATGAGGTGAGATTGTGGAAGTAAATTACTCAGCGCTGGTTATCTTTTCGGTATATTCTAAAGTTTGAAGAACTGTAATGTAATTATTTTTCTATTTTAGATTTTGATAGACGCCCCAAATGATTAGGAAAAATAAATAGGTAAGTAAAATGACTATAGTAATATTTTATTTATGTACTTAGGGAGGAGTATTTCAAGGAATTTATAGAATCGTCCTTCATGTTCTCTGTACCCACCCCCTCTCGCCATCGATTAGCTGTTCATACCCACTTCCTTGGTTGTTAAGGGGGTTTCTTACGTACCTTATCGATTTTGAATCAGCTTCCAACAAAAATTTTCTTAAAGTACCACAGAACAACAAGTATACATACATACAATAACACCACCCGCATCTCATTCTAATGACGTGGGCTCCAATAGAGACTTAGGAGTAGGTCTGACATAAGAACTGTGGAACCTGACAATAGCTCTTTGGAAAGGTCGAAGTATACAAAATCCCCCAAGACACGCTTACCCATTCGGGGGTCTTACAGTGCGATGTTTACATATTGACATAAACATATATATTTCCATTTTTTTTATATTTACGATACCAGGGAGATAAGATACCTTAATATAAAAGTGAACAGATTGTTAAAACGGTACATAAAAAAGGAAACAAGAAAAGCTGCTGCATAAATGGGCTCAGATGTTGCATTAAATTGAGTTGGACTCCGAACAGATTTATAGAGAACACAGAACGACTGTATTAAAGTGTGTGGGCTCTCTGTAGTGTGTAGTTTATATAACTACACATTAACTTTGTTACGAAAAATGCTAATAATCTATTCATAAATATACTAGGCACCTCGTATGTAATTTCATCTCAGGTAAACTTTAGTTTTACACCTATTTTAAAAGTATCCATTTGAAGACTTTCAATTCTATAAGGAATGTATAGAAAATTTCATTTTTTTATTTTTTTTATTACATGAGTTCAGTAAAGAGGCAGACGGCCCATCTGATGCAAAGTGGTTACCATCGTCAATGAACATTTACATCACCAAAGGTGCCTGGCCACTTATGCCGGAACACAACTCAAGGTTGTAATAGCGGCATACTCTAGACCAGGGGTGGCAGCCATCCAGTCGGGCAAATATCCTACCACCTGGCTGTGGGTTGTTTTATCGCCTCTTAAGACCGGCCACAGGAAATTATATTCTTTCTCCGTTCCTTCACGGATCTTCAGGGCATAGATAGACAAAAACATACGAACTTTCGACACTTTTATAGGGATCCAAAAGCACATCCAAAAAGAAGTTAAATAGTAAATATCAAACGATTATAAATATTTCTTTTACCCATACGTGCTTCGGCGGTACAAATAATTTTGTGCTAACTTATCAATACAATTCATCCGAATTATTTGTCTTTAAATTACTATTACTTAGAGGGCCTAAAGCGGCCGCATTCACAGACTCATATTACGAATATGACAAGTATCAAAATAAAGAGGAATTGATGCCATGACTCACACCTACCAGCATATCTACACACAGGTATCAGTAGCACTACATAGTTCTCCAAAAATGACTGCACCTATATAAGGTTTAAGGTTTAAAACATTTATTTCTCGAAAGAATTTACAATTCACTTACAGAGAAATAACTAGTTACATTTAATTAACATTAACCCCTATTAGCGCATCTGTCCATTTATTATTGTAATATTTAAAATATTTTGTTTCCGAGTGAATTTAGTAAATTATTTATAATATGTGAGGGTAGTCTTGAGACAAAAGTCGGAGCAAAGCATGTTGTTCATTAAGGCAACGGGCTTATTAAAACGCATAATGCGATTTGAAAGTAAGTTTCGTGTTTTTGTCAGTCGGTCTGTCTGTTCGTTACTAAATAGCTTTACAATAACAAATGGTGCAGTGCAAACAGATGGATAGATTTATTTAAGTAGAAGTAACTTTCAAATTAGAATAATAATTTAGTCAAGTAGAGAGAAGTCCTTTAGAATGTGGTTTTTCAATAGTTTTTTGAACAGTAAGAATGATTTTACTTCTTTAATGTTTTTCGGTAGATTATTGTATAGTACAGCGCCTTCATGAGTTATATACTTTTTCCGTAGTTTATTCTGGGTATATTGATTAAAATGTTATTTGCTTGTCTAGTTCGTAGTTTTGCAGTGGAATGATCTTTATTTTTAGTAAATAATATTTGTGTGTGTATGTCTTCGTGTAGAATTTTTCTTATTAAAATACATGTTTTGTACATGTAAGTTTGCTTTATATTTAATAACTTTGTTTCTTTATAAATTTTAATTGTAGAAGTAAGATAGGTATATTGGAAAAGTATTTTTATTATTCTATTTTGTGCTATTTGTAGTGTCTTTATGTTAGATTTTGCTGCTGTTCCCCAAACTTCAATCAGATAGTCTATACCTGACTTCACCAAGGAATTATATATAGTGTAACGGACGTATCTCGGGAGACACCGAGCTATGCTTTTTACAGCGCCGCTTAACGATAATAGTTTTTTTCGAACTTTTTGTATATGTGCTTTCCAAGTGAGCTGGTTTTCCAAAATTAAGCCAAGATATTTATCGTCAGTTACTTTGTTGATCTTTTCATTATTAATAGTTAAAGTGGGATAGGTTCCGATTTTTTTGTTTTTTGGTGCAAAAATTATGTAGTTGGTTTTAGAGACATTTATAGTTAGTAAATTTGATTGAAGCCAAGTGTGCATAATATCCAAGTCATGTTGTGCTTGCTTAATTGCAGTGTCTATTGAATGTCCATAATAAAATAAATATATTATAGATATT
The DNA here is from genome assembly GCA_012273795.1 of Dendrolimus punctatus. Taxonomy (NCBI): domain Eukaryota; kingdom Metazoa; phylum Arthropoda; class Insecta; order Lepidoptera; family Lasiocampidae; genus Dendrolimus; species Dendrolimus punctatus. Next base: position 13,867,583 of record CM022542.1, on the reverse strand, counting down.
ATATTTTTCCAGTACTAATTAATTACTTCTTAATTTATTTTGTTGAAACTATTCTAATATTTTATATTATCATACCTCGCCCAAATAATAAATAGACCTAGCATTAAATAATGAGAATATCAAACGACCTAAAAATCCAAATATATAAAAGATGCCGAATAATCTAAACAGACAGCTGAAAGGAAATTTTAAAAAACAGATCCAACCGAAAACTCTCAAGGAAAACCATTCAACGCCACATTACAATACAGACAGACGTCTAATAATCATAATGTGATACATTAAGTTAATGAAACACCTACAAAAGTCATTTAGGCTACCCCCATTGAGGTCATTAAACTTCTCTTTTTACACCAGAAACAAGGTGAGGTAATGTTTATCCATTTTGGTTGTCGTTAAATTTTTCGGTGATCATTATGCTGCTGTAATGATATAAATTTTTTGGTATCATATTTCCCTATGATTACCAACGAAAGGTAATTAAGTTTAAGGGGACCAATACTTCGGAATAATCTGATTTATAAAAAGAAGAATAGAAGAGAATATTTTTTGTTCATCTTTATCTTCTTTACATAGTGTAAACCAAAGCTGCTTGTCGCTCTAGCTGTCTGTATATTCGCCAACTCCTCCAATAAACCACGCAACGGAGTTTTAAAGCGATTAATTTATTATTTATTAATATAAAAAAAAATAAGTTTTTTATGTATGTGATATACTTCCCAGAGTTTGACTCGCGACTTATAGACTGGTAAACAAGTGCCTTTTGGACCAACAATTTTCAGCAGTCTCCGAAAATTGTAAATGAGGTGTAATTCGATTCGAATGGTATCTAGATGTTTTTTTGAAAAAAATAAAGTTCCGCTTGCAAAAATTGTAAAAGTTATTAACAATTAACTTAAAAAAGGGGGGGTTTAGGTTTTTGCAAATATCTCAAAAAGTAATAAAGATTTTTCAAATTTGAAAAAATATTTGAAAAGAAGAGGAAATTTCCTAGAAAAAGTCTTGACTCCCGAAACTGTAAGATCAATATTTATAATTTTACCAGAGGGATGAAAATACGGCCGAAAACGAGTACTCTGGCTTACGCAAGCCACACTCACATCGGCCCTTTAATGAATAAATATTATTTAAACATACTAAATATGAAAATAAAAAATAGAAAAAATTCAGGCACTAACTGAATAGATGAATGAACAATAATCTGCTTGAAATTTTTTTTTTATAACAATTTTTCATTTAGTTATTCAATAGTTAATTAATAAAAAAAATTTGCTTGAACATGAACATTGCAAGTGTGATAATTGTTAAACTATAAATTTATAATAGTTATATATACTAATAATTTTCGTTGTTTTAAACTTTTAATTTTGTAACAAGGAAAATTATTAATAAAAAAATTAAAAATAAACATTTTCTAATTTTTCCAACGGAGTTCTATTTCAAAGCCTTTCAAGAATTTCTCCAAGAAAGGAAAAAAGTCTTAAAATTATAGTTTAACACTTATCACACTTGCAATGTTCATGTTGAAGCAAATTTTTTTTTATTGATTAACTATTGAATAACTAAATGAAAAACTGTTATAAAAAAATTTTCAAGCAGATTATTGTTCATTCATCTATTCAGTTAGTGCCTGAATTTTTTAAATTTTTTATTTTCATATTTAGTATGTTTAAATAATATTCATTCATTAAATGGCCTATATGGGTGTGGCTTGCGTAAGCCAGAGTACCCGTTTTCGGCCGTATTTTCATCCCTCTGGGAAAATTATAGATATTATTATTATATTGATCTTACTGTTTCGGGAGTCAAGACTTTTTCTAGGAAATTTCCTCCTCTTTTCGAATATTTTTTCAAATTTGAAAAATCTTTATCACTTTTTGAGATATTTGCAAAAGACTAAACCCCCTTTTTTTAGTTAATTGTTAATAACTTTTACAATATTTGCAAGCGGAACTTCATTTTTTTCAAAAATCTATCTAGATGCCATTCCAAATCGAATGACACCTCATTTATAATTTTCGGAGACTGCTGAAAAAAGTTGGTCCAAAAGGCACTTGTTTACCAGTCTATTAAGCACAGGGAATACACTATTACAAAATAAACTGAAAGTATCTTCATTATGACTTTAATTTAGATTGGCTGAAAGATATAATTTTAAGCGATAAGGCCTCCTTTTGTATGACCAAGAAAAAAATTAACTATGCATTTTTGTAATTGTTTCTTTTAGTGACTGATACCTATCTAGATTTTTTCAGTTCCCTCAGTGCAATATCTCCTTCAGCTAGTGTCTTTTGTGCTGTTCAAATAACCATTATTATTCTTTCAGTAAAATGCTTTTATCCTACTGTCGCTTAAGCAAACTCATAAAATGGAGCACCATTTACTCATATATTTTTTTAGAAATCTGATAGACGGCGCACATTAGTATGAACTTTATGATGTAAGAAATAAAAGCGGTTTTTAAAAAGATATTCATAAATTGTGCTTAAAAAAAGCTGTAGTATATTTCATTAAAAAAAACTTATTACTCATCTAAATTACTTATTAATTTGTTAAGCCAAAAGGAAAGTTTACACTGAAAATCAGCGTTGATTTTGACATTATGTCGGCATAGCAATAAACAGAGTAAAAACCCTGTTTGCTTAAAATGCAGCGTACAAATTCTCTAAAAATGTTTTTATTATTAAGGTACGTGTCAACAATGTAAGTGTAAGTGTCGCTATTTCTTCAAATAAAAGTTTTCTTCCTTACTTACTTAAATGGAATTGATATAATTGAATACTTCACACGAGTTAAAATACACAAGACGTACTCAAAAAACTAAAATATTTAGAACAATAAGCTGAATATTGTAATATTAAGGTGTTTTAAATTCTCTCACACAAAGCCATCATTTGAGTCATCAAGATTAAAAAACTGACAAAACACAAGGCTTTATTTATTAAAACTGAAAGCTACAGCTACACAAATTAGAAAAATACTACCTTTTAACAACTTTATGTAAGAAAAACCACCAATATGTAAATAGCCAATAAGATGTATTATGTGTATAAGCAATAACATGTATAGATAACAGTTTCATTTAGAATATTGTATTCTATCCACACATGTATCGAGGTAAAATGATACCAAATATTTTGTATCAACAGTAGAAAAACGTACAACACTCTAGATTATATCAAATGTAGCTTTAAATGAAAATTTGAACAATCTAATAACATTTTCTTAAGTTTTCGCTACTTGTATACATAATAAAACTACGTTTTAACGGTTTTAAGCGCAGTAATTTATTTGATTTTGGATATTCCGACGTTTCGGTCGCTTTTCAGTGGCTGTGGTCACGGACGACAAAGATGAGAATTGTCAACAAGTATTGTTAAAGTCTTATTTAGCCTACCGCCAACTTGTTCATTTCAATTATTTAGTTTTAATTTTGTTTATAGTGATTATTTACTCTATGGGGGCCTAATCTATTTGAACAATCTAATTTACAAATGAAACGATAGCTGAACCAGCTTTAATTTACCACAAATCATAACGCAATCAAAGAAGCATTGTACTCTCCTGTTATTGGTCATTTAAAACAAGTTATCAATATCAATAAACGTTTTATTACAATTTCCAAGTTTCAATGGCTTTATTGTATTTGATTGTTTAACGATTCCTTGAAGTGTTCTGAATGGGTTCGTTATTATATTTGAACAAACTTTTGTTACTAGGTCGTATTATAAAACAACTCTTTAGACTCAGCTTTTTCTATTGAAATTTGCACAGATTTCCCTTAGTGATATTATGATATTAGATAACTCTACTAAACACCGAGACATAGGCACTGCAAAATAATTGTATGGTTCATTTACGTGTCAGTAGAGTTGACAAACATCCACTATTTATCATGTGACTACGAAAGCATTAAAGCGAAAATACCTCAAAAACTAATTAATGGATTTAATTCAAACCAATTAAAGTATTTTTGAAGCTCTACCAACTCAATTAAATTTAAAACCCCTTTTATAAGTTCAAAAACATGGAGGGACACAAATTTTACAACTCTGGAAGATAATCTGTATCTACTCAACTATTGATTTCGAATCTGAACTGAAATCTTACGGACGGACTTATCGCTAAAAGGAGTAAGCAATTTCAATAAAACAAAGGTACGTTGAACACAAGATATAACGAGAACATCCATAAAATCAATGTCTGTTAGAAATGCTTTAACCTATAATTCTTTTTATATTTGTTCTGTCTTCTTATTCATTTTTTTTTCAAACATCATAATTTTCTATCCATTCCTTCCATACTTCTTCTCTATTCTATATCACACGTCCTCTGTCACACCACCAATCACTTTTTCTTGGTCTATCTTTACTCTTATATGCGTCAATCTTTCAATACAACAATCTTCTAAGTGTCTATTTTTCAGCCTCAAATTTCCAATTTCTTTGTTAAAGTTCTTAAATATTGTAGAAAAATGAAGTAGTACAACAACCCCAGCACATGTATTTTCCAGCCGTTCAATACACGATTTCAATATAGCAAGATATTACCTATCACAATGCACGCCCTCTCCGTTTGTTAGGAGTCTTTTAAATCATATCGCACAAAAGATTCACAGCATTGCATTAAAAGATTTCAATGCCATGTGCATTTATTCGTTTTCACGTGTTGAAAAGCTGAGAGAAATCTATTGAGGACTGCTTGAAGGGTTTGAAGAGGAGCGTGAATATGTTTTCAACAGTCTTTATATTTATCATATATAAAAAGTAGAAAAACGTTTAATTAAGAATAAACATTAAGAGATATTTGAAGAAAATCAGGACACAGTAAAAGTTGTATTAATAAATAAAAAATCTATAACTCAAAGGTCAAAAAAGGAAAAGGAAAGAAGCAAGGCAAACCACAGTCATGTCAAAGGAAGACAATAAAATAAAAATATCTTTGTGCCTCTGTAATGATACAGCTTACCAAAGCGCAGTAAAATATCCAATTAAACAGTCTCATTAGAAGAATTTATCTGTATAAAAAATAAATATAAATACACTCATATTTGCATAGTCTCCATCCCGAATGTCGTATTACACAGACCAACGAAAGAGCGACAAACAAAAACAAGCGAAAAATATTCATAAATAATTCAAAGGGTATGTATTGAATCGATAAATCAGCGTGTATTGGGGCATTGAGGTGAGGTCAGGTGAATAAAGTTTGAGTGTTGTTGCGGATGATGTATTCATCCCAGTGCGGTACAACGGAAAAGTTTGCCAGTTAAGAACTGAAAAAGCAGGACCACATATTTCAATCCAAATTCTTAAAATTTATAAACCAAGTGAAAATTATTCAAAATTGTAAAATTATACAACTATAGAAGAATCAACTGAAGTGCTTTTACAGTGTATAATGTCTCTATATCCTAATATTGAGATGAATGTGTGATGTTACAGGAATGAATAAAGTAAGAAATAAGTAAGTAAGCGAGTATTTGAAAGTTTGCACTTGTGACAAAAGATTTGAGAGGAAAAGAAATAAGGTGGTATAAGCACGTAATGAGGGATGAGCCATGTGACATAAAGTACGTTAAACTGGTAAAAAATTGACACAAGTGATAGACAAAAAAGTGATGGTGTGATAGTATGAAGTATGATAAAATAATTTGTGGCATTAAAGCAGACAGTCAGAACAGAAGAGTATGGAAGGTAGACATTTTAAGGCTACCCCAAATGATCGGGTATTAAGTTCACATGTAATAAGACGCCTATGCTCATAAACTTGCAGTGTTTGAGATTTCAAAATAAACATTTTTTTGTGACACTGATATTAAACGTATCGATCAAATTTAATAACTTCGTTGAAAGGCATAGAACCGAAACAAGATGTTTGTTATACAATGACATTGTATGAATCAAGCTTACGCTTTGTATGGATCACTTTGGTTTATTAATCCGATTTGAAAGAGAGAAAAGATTAATCGAATATCGGTTTAACCAAAAAGTGAAGACTTGCTTTCATAGGATGTGTAATCGTAAATAACCGCTTTTAATATTGATGCCTGTCAATTTACGTAGAAGTTATTTGTCTAATGAGTCCTCAAAGAATTGCAATGAAAATTTTCGTATCTTGCAAGATTCAGAAAATTAATATGAATATAAATAATCTTCCCGTTTTTTATCATAAAAGAAATAATCCAATTGTATACTACAAAGTAACTGGCAACTTCTATCTTTAGAACTTATTGAGGAGTATTAAGGGTTCTTATATAATACTGAAAAATTGGATCGTACAGATTCAGATTTCATATTTATTATAACCTCTAGAATAAGATTTAAATATTTAAGAATTCCTTATAAAAATTGGGATAACTGAAGAGTTAATCTAAGAAGCTGGTTTATTTTTAAAAATATAATAAAAGTTTATTGACCTGAGCCATGAAGAAAGACGTTTATGGTGGAAACTTAAATAGTGATATTTTGAGGCAGGTTTGTGTTCAATACACATTTTTTTATTTATAATAAAGAATAGGTGTGTAAATGATGATGGTTTCTAAACATGAATTATTTTCAGAATCTAATATTAAAACGCCAGTTATTAAGTGTCTGTCAAAGAACTAGGATTTGGTTTAGACTGAATTGGGAGAGTTATATGGTCGGGGTTGTCATGTGATGCATAGATGTATAGTAATCTATAATCTTCAATATTTGACACTAGCTAGATTTACCAACCATGCGAAGCCATATTTTACAGAAAGAAAAGACTTTATAGAGCACCTGAGTAACTATATATAGACAAAACAAACGAGCCATTTATTTCAATACAAATGCTTTATCCAAAATGGTTCAATAAATAAACAATGGGAAGGTACTTAACTAAGTCTTAAGGGAGTGACCAAAGCGGGTCAACTAAATGATTTCCAAGTTAGCCAATCTAAGGGCCACCTGCGGCCCTCACGGAAGGTCTATGTGAACTCAGGGCAAAAGGGACATCGTTAATACAATAAGGTTTATTGCTCAGTGTTATGCGATAACAGAGTAGAGTATATTGTTAAATTTTACAAGCAAATAACGAGTAGCTAGGTATGGGTAATTTAATTGGTAATTGATCTATCAGTGAAGAACGAATATATTCTTACGAGTACAGGACTCGAATTAAAATGCCGTTGGAATTACTATAGAATTTATTAGAACTATACAAACACGTATAACACAGGTACAAATATAACTGAAAGTTACCAGTACAAACTGCACGATTCAATAACGCGCGCAAAGTCCGTCACTATATAGCTAATCCAATGTACGTCTTGCTCGTATCGTAATTCTCGCTTGACTGCTTTACCTCTCCATTCGGAAATTGTTTTATACTAACTATACAATACAACACTTGACCGCGCAGACTGGATTTTTCCAAGAAAACGTAATCTGCACACGTGCGTCCATAAACGAATACAATAACAATAGTCTATTGTCTAATTGCAAATTTTAAATACAATGTAAGCAAAATAAGTCAAATTGCGGGAAAGGTAATAAAACAGGTGCGCATTCACTTTGTCGGCATGTAACAAAATTTTCCCATAAAAAAACCTAATAATATAATTGTAACAAATAAGTATAATAAACTCAATTCGTCAAAAATGAACTCGTCAAACATTACAAAAATGTAATGGAAAACTTTGGCAAAATTTGAGGTTGTACAGATCTAAAAAATGTATTCGACTAATATCCGTTAAGTAGCTTATAACATATGGGGTATTCGCTATGAAATGTTTTTATAGTTCCATAGATAACAACAAAACAGTGGATATCTGGATTGCATTAGGTCATAGTTAACACGCCAAATGTAACTATAATTCGTTCTCAGGAAGAAGATTGCGCAAAAGACAGTTTTTCATATAAGAACAAAATTAAATATCACAACAGTTATGATAAAATAGAATAATATGCAAATAGCAATAAGTAAACAATGATATATTGGCATTAGTTAGAAACAGTGAAGGTCTCATTCAAATGTAACAATAACTCATGGCCGGCCACCGGACAAAATTAATCTTCCAACAATCCCTTGGGATACAGACGTGCTGGTTTAATTTGAATGAAGACAAAGTCTGTATTACGTATTGCTTAAACTAACTTTTTCTAAATTATATTTGCTTTACCTTTAGAATTCTTCTTCATTCTGAGTTCATAACGTTTACTTTACATATACGTATAAAACATGCCGTGGAAAGAACCTGGTACCATATTTTTTGGAATATATTTTTATTCTAAAAGATTCTTTTCTTTTCAAAGTAGCACATAGAAAGAAAGACTTCCAAAAAAGGAACGGAGCCTTTAGCTGATCATGGGTAAAGTACGCCACTTTCCACGAGAAAGGTAAGAACCTATAATACTAGCGTTAGTACTATCATTTTTGTCATTTTTATATAGTAGTCTGTCCAGTGGTAATAAAGAAGGTCAGTGCTAGCACCACATATTACATATTGATACATGCCGACAAAAGTAAATTTACACCTGCCTGCCATAAAGAACAGTTTAATGCCTTCCCGCATTTTGACTTCTTTTGTTTGATTTATGTTTAAAATTTGTAATTAAGAAAAATAGTCTATTGTGTATTGTATGTAATCTTTTATGGCGGTCATTAGACAGGTGTGTCGAACTAATTCTAAGAAATTATTGTTTTGCGTCGAGGCATATTGTATTTGTACAGGATAAAAGGAATGCCCAAATAGAGGGAGAGATAGTCAAGCGACGATTACGATACGAACAAGACGTGTGTAGTACATTCGATAACCGATATAGTGACGGACTTTGCGCGTGCTATTGAATTGTGCAGTTTGTTCTGGTCATATCCAGTTGTATTTGTACCTGTGTTATACGTGTTTGTACAGTTCTAATAAATTCTATAGTAATTCCAAAGGCATTTTAATTTGGGTCCTGTAGCTCGTAACAATATTCTTGGTTCGGGCAAAACTAACATTGAAATGAGACACAGTGTCCTAACACTGAGCTATTACATCTTGCATAGAGTTGTATACCAAAATACAAACAAAATGATAACAGAACGATTCTCAAAATATCTTTACGGCGTTCGCACACACAAATGTTGTAATAAATATAACAAACGAGGCACCAACTATGCATTAAATTTCCTCATAATACCACAACACGATGCTTTCGAGAAAGGAGTACGTGCATTGCAGTTACCCATACACTGTTGGTATAAGTATAAAATTAAGGCGAAACGTGCAGGGTTTAAAATTCTGGAAAGCAACCTAAATACATCCGGAGGAGATATTAAACTAGATAGCAGTAGGTATATTTAAGAAAGCTACATTTAGTTTTTTCAATACCTTTCTAGTGAAACAAACACAAATTTTTAATCTTATCTGCGTTTAATGAAATCTCACATAGTTTACATTCTAAACAAGGATATAGAATTAGAATTTTATTCCTATTTTTCTGTTTCCATATTTGTATTAACAATCCACGCTTCAACTTGCGAAAGAGTATTTATTGTTAATATACAATATAGACATTATTTACACCCGATCTTAATATTTATATTGAAAACTCTCAAAACAACCAAATTCCAATAAACAAATACGTCTAACATTATATATTTACAACAAGATCTTTAAAGTCATGCAATAACAAAAAAATTGCAACCTTGCAACATTAAATGCGATTACCATTCCTAAATATTAGTTAGATATGTATGGCAAAATAGGTAGTTATTATAAAAAGATAATCCCAGTCACAATACAGCTTCAAGTTTACAGACGACATTTTTATAGAGAAACTTAGGCAGTTTAGATCCTATCCTAGCACAATACCAGGGAAACGATATTGCCACGTTCACTTGAGCTCCAATTTAGGTTACTATTATTTAATAAACATTGCCTTTTAAATCCAAAGCGTATTTCATATTATTAAGGCATTCCTAGCAACTTGGGCTGCGTGGTCTTCACTTCCGTATCTCATGGAAACTATCGCATTTTTGGGGACAAATATGATAATATATCAAATCAAAATCAAAAACCAATTTATTGTCAAAAATTACACAGAAATAATACTTACATATGTTCCGCACTAAGACTAGCCTGTATCGCGGGACACCAAATAAGTGTGTCCCTTAACAATTTTAATATCTAAAATTTCTGATTTTGAATTTTGAAATTTGACATAATATGTCAAAGTTTAACATAAGTTAAGTTTTGTAGCATAAGTAATGTCAACATTCAACCAATAGTAAGGCAAGTAAATCAACAGTATGATACAGAACCGCTCAGTTGAGTTTATAAAGACTACTGTTCAAGTTATACATTGTTACGTCCGACAAAGACAAATCACACCTGCATCCCTGTAGAAACACATTTTATTACATTTCGGCATTTGGATTTCTTTTGTTTACTTTGTGTTTAAAATTTGTAATTAAAAACAGCCCATTGTGTATTGAAATCTTTTACGACCTATTGTTGTATTGTGATCACTACCAGGTCTCGGATTTAAAATACAAACTGATTCTAATAAATTCGGTCCACGCGGCCGTGCAGTATACAGCAATGCCCCAATTGAGAGATGGGGCAGTCGAGCGATAACCACAAGCGAAGCCAGACGTATGTAGTACAATCGGGAATGTTATAGTGAAGGACTTCGCGCGTTTTATGGAATAACGACCTTCTGCGTTATGTTTGGACTTATTGTGTGCGGTTATATTTGTACCCATGTTATACGTGTTTGTATAGTTCTAATAAACTCTAAAGTAATTCTAACGACATTTTAATTTGAGTTCTGCAATTCGTAACAATATATTACACATTTTACCCCTACTAGTTTAGATTCACTAATTTTATTGTTTCAATTAAATAGCCCATTTATCAAAATTGCGTTACTGGTGGCGATTCCAATTTAGATAATAATTCACTATCTTTTTGAGAGCCCAAAGTGGCAAATTGTGCCAAATGGATAATGCCTATTACTGTCACGCTAGCCAAATTCAAATTCCACTTTATTTTAAGAGCTACTGCGAAATGCCTACCGTAAATATACTGTAAATATCCCATAATATAGCTCTCATAACAAAATTATAATAAATAATAACAAGTTGTCTAAAATTAATGTTCGTTTCGTAGCCATTTTGGCTAAAACGAAACCATTGTAAAATAGTTGTGTCCGTCTTCGTGAAATGATAAAAAGTATCTTTACTTTGACTTTCAACTGAATTGTTACAGTATGTATTGATTGATTATTTTCAATATGAGACAGTACTTCACGTCGAAACAACTGCTGAACTTATACCAGGCACAAGTTCGGTGCTGTATCGAGAACTGTTCTCATCTTTGGGTCAGGTCAGCCAAATACCAGTTGGAGGCGTTGGAATCAATTGAGAAAATAACCGCGAAACTGGTAGAAAATTATCGTCTTTTTTATGCTCGACTTCAGAATCTAGAGCAATGTCGCGGGTCTGACTGTCTTCTATCGGGTACATTTCGGGGATTGTTCCTTAACATTGCACGAGCTGATTCCTCCATCCCCATTTTACCATCGGACAACCATACACACCAGTTAGCGCCACCACTACATGGTGGAAACACCACCAGTCAGAAAAGCGTTTCGCTTTATCTTTTCTGGTGCGCACTGCCGTAGAAAGAATAATCTGTTTTTCCTGACAAATACAATCGTAAGTCTTCAAGTCACGAATGAATAGGTATCTTCTAGGTGCTCCATCCTGGACTGCGACAATCAACATCAGGTGAGACAGTGGTCAAACGCAAGCCTATACTTTCATTTTAAAAAAATATACTTTTGTACAATAACACATCAATTTCGATTAATAAACTATCAATGTCTAACGACAGTTGTGCTTTCAAATGTATATCGAAAAACAAGAAATTTATGAAAAAATGCAACGTGTTCGCCATTCAATTTCACACAGTCGATGCAGTTTGGTTTTAAATGTACAGACACGGCATTTTTACAATTTAAAAATATTAATAGATTTTTGAAAATAATTTCTCACAGCAAAATATTTCGCTTGCAAGTTACTGCCAATATCCTCAACCTACAGACTGTCGTAAGACTATAGAGTACAACTTTCAACTAATTATACATTTAAATAATTGTCTTTCTATTTAACTATAGTTTGTTAGCAAGGCTACCGACTACACACGATGTACATTTAAAAATCACAGCATAACTGGCAAAAGAATCCCATGAGGTTGAGTTTAATTAAATAAGGCCACGATTGAAACCTCTCGCCGTGGAAAATATAATATTTCATCTAGGTTTTTTACTTATTTGCACTCAGAGGATGTTCCGTGGGCAGAATGGGTGATTAGAAAGGTTGGTTTGGGTAAAAAAATATAACTCGTTCGCTTACAAAAAAACAAAAATATTTTTGGCTCATAATAAAACTACGTTTTAGTTTCAGTCCTATTTTATATACCAAGACACTAATTAGCGATAATCTTAAAAACGAGCATTAATAGAGAGAGCTATTAGGACTCTCAAGTAGCAGTCCACCTTTTATTAAGAGGAAATCACACAAAGCACAAAATTTACAGCATGACAAAAACAGATAAATCGGGGGTCTTCATATAATTTACGAGTGGAAAATAAATCTGTAACCGGATACAAGTTTATCCTGTCCTCTCAAAATAAGGGCGAATTTGGCCCTTGCGGAAGTCGGATGACGAATGCCCGCATTTCGGCCCAGGGACGGGTTATATAATGCGTAAAATTACTACCTCCAACTATCTTCATATGTTTTGTGTGCCACACCCCCGGCTGTGTTGTAAAATACGACCTGTTACGACGTCAAGTCCTTGTCCGTGCAACATGTTTTTATATTGGTGGCGTATACCAGACGTGTTAACATAGAGTCATGGAAATGAATATGCTGTAGTGAATGTGTCGAATCACGCAAAAGAACCGCGTTAGAAATTCCCGCATCCACGGCAACCTTCACGTCCATGACACAGTAGACGAAGTACCTACAAGTGAATCGTCTCGGCTTACATTTATACTATCTTCTGAATAACGTTTATATTTTGCACTAGCTTCTGCCCGGAACTTCGTCCGCGTGGAATAGTAAAAAAAGTAAGTACAAAACTCCCCCGATTTTGAAACATTCTTCATTGGTGCTCTGCTCCTTGGTCATTGGTCTTATCGTGATAATATTTTAACTTATATTATATATAACCATAGGTGCGCTTTACAAAAACCGGCTGTTAATGTGAGAAGCACATGCAAGACTCCGGTAGATAAGGTAAGCCAGGAATGTCGGCTTGACGTCTTGAGAGGTATAATATAAGCTTGTCCAAGTGTTACAATGTAAAAAATGCGTTGCTATTTCTTGAAATAAAGTATTTTTCTTTCTTCTATGTATTAAGTCTTACAAATAGGGTTGCTAAAGTGTAAAGGAAAAGTAGTTAAGCAAACCCCTGGTTTCGAAAGCTAACAAACTGAATAGATAGATAACACTTTATTGCTCACCAAATACACAATTTCAATATATACAATTACAATATTGTCATGGTAGAAACAAAAGGCGGCCTTATCGCTTAAAGCAATCTCTTCCAGGCAATCTAACTTAAGGAATAATTTAATCTAATCTGGCGATGTAGGTGGTGCAGATCATTAAATATCAAATATCATTAATAAACATACTTAAACTAAATAATTAATAAAATAAAAAAATACACATACTTAAACTACTTTATAAATTAAATACATACATACATATATATTAAATAGTCTATAATATAAGAATTAGGCATAATTATTTAAGGAAAAGTAGTGTTTTCTGAGTGCGTTCTTAAATGAGGGCGATTTTTTGACCTCCCTGACAGTAAGAGGCAGCGCATTCCAAAGTTTGACAGCCTGCACTGTGAAAGAGTTATCATAAAAGGATGAAGTGTGTGCAGGTGTAGTGAGTTTACGATACGTATGAGTGCGCAAATTGTGGGAAGTAGAAAGGCGAAGGAATTCAAAACGTTCCTTAAGGTAGGGAGGACTACTAGGGGTAAATAATATGTTACTGAATGTTAAAGCTTAAATAGTTAAAAAGAAAATAGTTGAACGAACAGCATAAATAACGTTTCCTATAAAATGTCCTGAAGTTAAATGCAATGTACAACATTAATTACCACTTAATTAAACTCGAGTAGCCCCTACGTGACCGCAGCACCCACATGCTTCAGATAGTGTCGCACAAACTTACTACCAGATAAAAAGAAAAAGACAACAATGACCGACGTGCCTTGAAGTTTTTTACTTTTGAAGTAAACATTTAATCGGTTTAATGGACCATACGAAATCCTCAAATATAACTTGCTCGACGGGTGTTATATTGAAAATTAGTAGTTACGCTATAAGTACAGAGAGTTATAGCACTTACATAAACCTCACAAGTATCTGATGCTAATGGTAAATTTGTTATTAATGTATTTTTAATTTGTTAAAATTCGGCCAAGTGAGTATTAGACTACGAATAATAAGGAATTCCGTGGAAGTGATCAAGTTCAGAAGGTTTCATTTTATTCCAGAACCCTAAAAAAGCAATTCGAAATAACTGCAATCTCAAAAGCTACATAACGATTCTCGTTTAAACAAATGTGCTTAGAATGACGACGCATCGACGCATCTTGTACCTACGGTAGATTGTACTTTGAGATAAATATTTGAGATAATATTTACGACTTTGAAAGTGAATATCTCCCCATCTACTGGTTTTAATAAAAAGTAGACATGATTGTAACAAAACGTCTATAGAAATGATTTTAATAAAACGTCATTAAAATAACTTTAATATAAAATCGTTTTTTTTTATTTACTACTACCCAATAATATAATACAAAACATTATGAGAGTTGAATATAATAAGATGCGGTATACTATGCGGTTCACTCGTAAAATTATTTAATGGCATACGTATATATTATATATATATTCGCAATATTCAATTTAAATATTGCATAAAATATTTTAATGTAACTTCATTAACACACCGTTGGGTTCACCTTGCCATAGCGCGGAGCTCGTTAAATGCATATCTTGTGAATATTTTGTTGAAGAAAATCGTTGGAGACGCACGTATAGGGGTTTATTAAAAATTCAAATACTTTGGACAAAGCGTCTGAGGGATGGGATGGGAACGTCTCTAAGATCATGATTGAACATTTTATATTCTTTACGACGGCCAGTCTTCATCTTGCCAGACGAAATAACTTATATTTCATAAGGCTTTTGGTTGGGACTTGCAAATTTGTTTACGTCTTATACGCGGGTGATGTATACATTGGTTTTAGGATTCCGTTGCGATTTCCGCAGAAACAGAACACCTATAATTTTTGGGATATGGGGTATTTTCCATGACATTTCATATAAACTGTTTTTTTTTTATTGCATGTGTTCAGCAGACAGACAGACAGCCCACTTAATGGAAAGCGGTTACCATCGCCTGTGGGCATTCAGAACACCAAAGGCGTGTTGCTCTCTTAAGGGGGACTAGGACCTGGTCACTAATGCCGGAATACAATTCAAGGTTGTTATGGCGACATACTCTAGACCAGAGGTGGTCGCATTCCAGTCGGTCAAATACCCGAAATTCATTATTGAAATATCATTGCGTGAGTGCTTGTTCAAGCTTGCCTGTTCGTTTTCGTAGTAAAATAATAAAGACAGTGGGTTTTCATCACTTCTACGGAACCCATAATTGTCCATATGGACAAACCAATAAATTTATGCAAAAAAAATAGTTGTTAACTTTCAATAAATATACAAGTAAGATCGTAAATCGTAATGTTACCCTGGTAATCAACGTTCAGAAATGCAGACTGTCCGATTCTGGTAAAAATGACAAGACCAGAAAACGTTGGTCTATGTCTCAAGCATTATTTCTTTTTAAAAATAACACTGACTTCTAAATTCACCAAATAAAAGCGTAAGTGGATAAGTTTAATTAGTAAATCCATTTAAATAACAAAGCAAAGGTTTTAATAAAGAATTATCATTTTGTAATAAAACAACGGCACATTTGTAATAAATCTCAAGTAATTAAAGATTCGTCTTAGAAAGAAATTCCCTTAAAATGAATGGGGGTAGTCTTTCGAACATTTTATTTAATAAGGCTTTGTAGCCCTTCGTACATAATTGTAAATTAATTGCGTTCTCAGGAAAAAGGGACTACTAATGGGTAATTAGACGAACGATAAATATATTTAGGCAGCCACCTCTGCACTCCTTGATTGTGTGTTTTTTGAAATATAATACTAATTTGAATTTTTTAATTTGTTTGTTTGTGTGTGTGTTGCGAAATTTTGGATATGATTAAATCTGATGGGGGCTCTGAGTTTGTGTAATGAATTTAAAAATTAGAAAAATATCAGGTGGAAAATTTGGACAAAAAGATTTCGAAAATGTAACTTTTAAGCTTTTAGTCCGTCTGTTGAAGAAGCATCACGTGAAACTAATAAACGGATTTAAATGAAACTCAATACAGATCTAGCTTATATCCCGAGTCAAGACTTGCGATACTTCTTATGCTAACATCGCTAATTGACATCGTTTCAGTGATATAGTCAAATAAAGTCATAAAGATGGCGCTGCAGTCGCGTTTTTTTATCGCCATTATAATTTACTAACAAATTCTTCGTAATGGCAACGCGAACGAAGATTCGTTGTTATTTATTTACGGCTTTCAGAATAAACTGGTGAATATTAAATTCAATGTCAACTTTCGCTAAGAGGTATAACATGAATACTTACCATCCCAAAAAACAGGTAGTTTTCCTGAAAATAACACAAATTTTTCACAAAATTCGTTCAAATTTTTTCAGTCCCATTGCGAAAACAATGTGTTACAGCTATGTCAAATCGGCACATAAAAAGGCGATGGTTTCTTCGAAGGCTCAAAGCCCCCTTTGTATCGAGCTGCACGAACTATTTGAATGCTCACCCCTAAGTATAGGGTTGCTAGTTGCTTTTCTAATATAATTATTCTTTAAAGATTTAAATTTATCTTTAAAAGCGTTAATCAAAAAACTCCTAACCCGATTTTTTAAATCGTTTTTGATTTAGCTAGATCCTGCCGCCATGATTACTTTTACTGTGGTTGCCTTTCAGGGACCCAAAGATGCAGTTGGATTCCTAGTTAAATTGAAAATGAGAAAATCAATCAAAATAAACGGCTTAATAATTTTAAAGCGCTTCATCTAAGCTCGTACCTCCAATATAATCAATTACATTTTTGGAACCAGTTAGATGTAGCGCTTTAGATCTGAAGTTACAGCCTGTAATCTAACGACCCGCCTGGTAGAAACTAACTAGCCTTTGGAAATCAGCGATAAAGTTTGTTAAGGGTCAGAGACTTTATGTACATTTGCTCGCGACTTCGTCCACGTTGGACAGGTGACCAAGGATACAGGTACTTCGCGAATATTTAAAATCAAAGGTTATTTCCAGTAGGACAATGCCTTTTTTAATATGGGAAAACATGAACACCGTGCAACTGTTCTACTAAAGATGTCTAGGTAAATATAGAAACTGTGACATCAAGAAAGGCCCAAAAAATCACGTAGTTCCGAAGTTTGGAAATCCCAGGAAACTGACAGACCGACAAAAATTCTAAAAACTGCATTTTCGGAAACTCTTGGTCCGAATTATCCACGATGCATTATGTCCGATTTATTATAGTATAGATAGATTTGCTCTGGTCTGTCTGATCAAGATCAGCCCTAGTTGTTATGGTCCTTGTATGTTATTCCTAACCTACTTGCTTAATTTGAGCTAATAAAAGGTGTCTGTCGATAAAAAAAATATCGGAAACATTGTCTATATTATTACCATTGTGGCAGCCCTAGAAAAAAAATAATCGAACTTATACGAGCGTGACACAGGACAATGATACATATTTATCTAACATTATTTATGGTCTGGAAAAAACACCGCGATTTTCTCGTCTCTATTCATATTTAAAGTTTTTTTACGTTTTATTGGGGGACTCTTGAACGTACCCTGAATGAGCAAGTTACCATTTCATGAATAAAAACTATTGTAAAGTTTAGACTGGGATTTTTTGGGATTACATAAATTTAGTGCGAAACCTTTTGATGAATTTATATGGCTCTTATTTTAATTTTCAATCCTCTACCAGAATAGTTTATGGTTTAGTTGCGATTTGGATATTTTTTGCGATCATAAAATATAGCAAAGAAATGAAGTATTTCTGAACATATATATTCAAGTCAAACGAATCGACTGACGTCACTGAATATCCATTCAATTACAAAAGCTTTAAATCACAAAAACTACTCAACATGTCTTGTTCAAACCTATTTACGTTGCAAAACTTTTTTACATATTACCACTATGAGTTTTCCTGAATCTCCCATTTTAAAAGTTGGAAAGGGGAGGCCTCAGACATGTACATTCTGTTTTAATTATATATAGTGTAACATCTATGTCCAAAATCTGTCAGTAACATTACAAATAAATCCTGACAAATTCAATAAAAGCGTTTGTATTTGAATTTTTATGAACGTATATTTCTTACATAAGGATCATAAATAAAACGAAATTAATCTTACAGACGGCCAAAAAAGTAAACACAATCATATCTCAAATACAAAAAGATAACTTTTTCGGCATGTCTTCCTCAAACAGGCTTATCTATTTCTAACCTACAAAAGTAAAAGTTGGCGTTTGAGAACATTTTATCTTTCGGCGACCATACGTCTTTCAACCGGCAAGGGTTTATCTCAACCCGGTTACAGCCACGTCACATCCAAATTTGTCCTGTGACGGGATACTATCGATACTGGAATCTTAAGTTGCATTTACATAGGATAAAATATTACCAGATTTTCATGTAAATCGCTTCAACGAAGAAACAAATACAATTCAGCTTCAATGAAGGCATGCCAGCAGCATGTCTCTTTTTGGTACCTACTTTTTTTGTAAAACTGTTGTATTTCTTGGAATAAAAAAATCCTGATGGAAAACGGTTACCATCGCCTCTAGACTTTTTCAACACCAAAGGCACTACAAATGCGCTGCTGCACTTTTAGAGAGACTCGAACCTGGTCTCTGATGCCGGAACACCACACAAGGTTGTTATGGCGACATACTCTAGACCAGGTGTGGTCGCCATCCAGTCGAGCAAATACGCTACCACCTGGCTGTGGGAGGTTTTGCCGCCGGGCCGGAAATTATATTCTTTCTCCGTTACTGCACGGATAAATATAGTAATATACTTAGTAAATACAATTCATTTAAAATGACAAGTGACACTAATCTAAAATTGTGCCATACAATCTGCAAGCTTATCAAGCTTATCAATTACTCAGATACAAAATTAAATTTCCTATTTTTGGTTAGTGCTCTTAAGTCATCTACTGGCACTCAAGCGCCTTTGACCAGAATCATGGATAATGCTTCGCTTTTAAAATTGTACCAATATACGACGTATAGGTGTTACCAGTGACACTCTTCACAAGACACCCCTGCAAATATTAAAGGCAAGACATGAAAATTGTAGTCCTCGAATGTAAAGAAGGCTTTAGCGGGCGGTTCGATCGAGCTGCTCGTTTATCAAAAAATGGGAAAGGGTGCTCCCGGAAAATTGGCGAGGCCTTTAAAAGCAAGC